>CAJQZP010000164.1:477500-1205000 GCA_907164705.1 Parnassius apollo | reverse complement strand
GGCTGTGGGGAAAGGGGCCATCTTCGGTCCAGCTGCCATAAGCACACCCTAGGAAGGGAAGGTGAACGGTCTCAGAAAGGAAGTGCGGCTAACAGCACCGCCCAGCAGCAGCAGGAATACGACTTTACTATCAGACACTGCAGCGGGAAATCTCACGGTAACGCAGATGTATTGTCAAGAAGACCTTGTCCTGAAGATGGCAACCATTGTAGTAGGCAAGGTAAGGAAGTGGTATCCGTGAGGATGCTCAGGACAGACCACCTCAGCAAAGGGTGAAAGGACAGCCTACGACATGCACAGCAGGAAGATCCGGACATCAAGCCGATTCTGGGATGTATGAAGGCCCGTGCTACCAAGCCTAAGTGGAGGGACGTCTCAGCGATGAGTTCAACCACGAAAAGCTTTTGGGCCCAATGGGACAGCTTGCTGCTTCAGGATGGAGTCCTGTGCCGTAAATGGGACAATGGTCGAGGAGACAGCTGTCGTTTGCAAATGGTTGTCCCTAAAGCTAAAGTGCCGAATGTTCTACAGCTGTGCCATAATGGTCGTTCAAGAGTCCATCTGGGAGTTAAACGATCTTTACTGAAGGTTCGAGAACAGTTTTACTGGGTCCATTATCGTGACGATGTCGAGGATTGGTGTCGTACATGTTCAAGTTGTGCGGCTGTGAGGGGACCTCAGACACGGAGTAGAGGAGCATCGAAATTGTACAATGTTGTTGCACCACGGGATAGGACATCCCTTGACATTGCGGAGCCGTTACAGAAAGGCGCAAAGGGGACTCCTAAGATCGTCCATGTGGATCGCTTGGCGCGTTATTATGGGTCCGATAATGCTCGGGACGAGCATGTCTTAGGAGGGGGCAGTGTTACGCGCCAAAGTCGACGGCACTAGCGCCATCTGGTGTCGAACCGAAGAACTAAACTTCTTGAAGTCGAAACTCGAACTCTCGGTACCCTGCGCGTATTTACTCGAATATTCTGGATATTTCGCTGCTAATTTATATAAATAGGCGCTGCAAGATGCGGTCGGGAAGTATTGAATTTGGCGAGACAAGCGAAGCTTCGGAGCGGAATAAAGTGAATCAGTGTGATTAATTATTAGTGTTTTTAACTTTAATTAGTGTAAAGTGAATTAAATTGTTAATTTAGGTAATTCTATTGGCAATTTTTATTGTCACGAAACTCAAGCTCGTAACAATATTAACTATTTGGGACGAGTAGATTTTGCGAAATCTCAAAAGTAAAAATTTTGAAAAACTTTTTTTTTAATAACCTTTAAACGGCTTTACCGATCGATTACAAAAACTAATCAGCTCTTAACCTCAAAAAATGACGTCACATGCCGTTTGGAAAATAAAAATCGGTTTATTCGTTCGTGAGATATCGAAGGTGAAAGAATTTGAAAAAAGCGTTTTTTTTTTTAATACATAACATAAGTTTCGCAACATAATTTGGTAAAATTTGGAGCGCTTTGCATTTGAAATTAGCGGGAAGTTCTAGAGATGGCCTGCAGGGTCAACAAAGTTTTGTTGTTGGCCCTTAAAACTGGTATTTATGGTTAACCATACAAAATTACAGGTCTTTAGGACACCAATAGTCTCTGTACTAAGCCGCAGACAAACGGACAGACTGACAGACTTGCCGAAACTATGAGTGTTCCTTGTTGTGTTACTACTGAACCCTAAAAAAAGTTGCTACGCTGACCAACAAAATATATAATTTTATTTGTTCGAGTGCAATTTGCTAATGCTTGTGAGTTTTTCTCTTTTTCTTAGGGAAACTAGCGATATAAAATATCGATATGGTAGCATCGCAATTGATTTGTCCGTCTTACACTCGTAACTTTTTCTACTCTTCCATTGGGTTGAATGGTCTAAGCATACTCTATAGTCTTTAGTATGCGAGAGAATGAGATAGAATATAGTGTAGATCGCGAACTCAAAAGTTTGGGGATTTGAATCCGCTATACAACTACTGTTTTTTGTCTTTTAAAACAAATGCAGTTACTAGTATTTTTAAGGCGTTTCCCCTAGCGAACGACCTTGAGCGTTCAGTCCTATACAATCCACGCGCTCTCGCTACAATAAATCGCGAAAAAGTACGCCCGCATTTTAGGAATTATTTCAATTAAAAAAGAAAAGCGAACTTAAGAAATTAAATAAAACGTGAATAATATAGATTTTTAAATTATCCATCCATTAGTGTAATCCTCAAATGACTAGAGCGTTAGAACAAATTTATTTAATAAATAAAATAACCGTATTAAATAAAGTTATACTAATATACTATTCAATTTATAAACATCCACGGTTATAAAGGGTGTCTCAGCGCCGATTTTAAACTTTGAATATTTATATAAAAAAAACAATTGTGTTTATAATATTTTAATTGTAGTAAATTATAGTACATTAGTGCGAATTTTATGTACGGAATATTACACCGTCAAGATGTCTTCCATCACGACGAATGCACTCTTCAAAGCGGATTAACGAATTTGCAGAAACACGCTGCAGAACGTCAATTGATATGGCCCTCACTTCTGTCGTTATTTTAGTCTTCAGCTGCTCTAAATTCATAAGAGGGGTATCAAAAACTCTTGCTTTAAGATAACCCCATAAAAAAAAGTCAGCTGGGGTTAAGTCGGGAGATCTGGGTGGCCACAATATGTCTCCAAAGCGGCTTATGATTTTTCCCGGAAACAAGGCTTTTAGTGTGTCCATGGAGACCCTAGCTGTGTGGGCTGTGGCCCCATCTTGCTGAAACCATACACCGGACTCATCAACATCCTCTTATTGCAGCTGCGGTACAAAAAAGTTATTAATCATGTCGATATACCGCTCGCTCGTCACTGTAACCGTTGCACCTCGATCATTCTCGAAGAAAAATGATTTCGTCGGCCCGATGATTTTCTTCGCCGATATTGCGCACCATACAGTAACTTTGGGGCTGTGTAATGCCTTCTGATGTTTTTGTTTTGGATTGCTGGGTGACCAGTGACGGCAATTTTGGCGATTGACGTACCCTTCGAGGTGAAAGTGTGACTCATCGCTAAATCACATTGTACATCCCATTTTGCTCTGAAAAAATCCCTAACATCTTCTGACAGAAAATTTTTCGCTTCTTATAGTCTTCTGGTTTGATTTTTTGAACTATTTGGATTTTATAGGGATGTAATTTTAAGTCTAAGGCCAAAATTCGTTGAATACTTGAACGATGAAGATTCAAAGAGGCAGCATGTTTTCTAACTGATCGTCGTGGATGCTCCGCGACCGCAGCGGCGACGCGGTCGATGTTTTCAATCGATCGAACAGGTCTAATTCGAGGGCCAATTGAATGTTTCATTAAACATCCTGTCGCTCTGAACTTTTTTACCCACGACTTAATTAACTGAATACTCGGGGCATCACTTAAACGGCGGATTTCATAGCGATTACAAAACTTGCGCTGTGCTTCCCTCAGCGAAAACTCGTTGCAAAAATACGCCTCTACTGCGTACGCGCGGTGCGCGCCAGACCACTGGGACATACACATAGCGACTAAAAAGCCCGCACTAATCACCTACCGAACGCTACCTCTCCCCTCCCGCTAACCCCGCCGGTTGCCGAGAAATTGGTATTTAAAGTTTAAAATCAGCGCTGAGACACCTTTTATAACTTCAGGCTATCTAGCGTCTATCTTACGTTACGTTTTATCATATATTTTATGCCGCATTTGTGGTTGAAAATGATCACATTAAATAAATCATTTGTCTTGAAATATTTTTAATTTATATTTTATTTTATTTGAAGGTTTCTACTTTTACCGTGTGTAAAATAAAATTAATTTACAATATATTATTTTGTAAAATTAGATCACTTCATTCCTAGACGTTATTTTCAATCATGTACTTTTTATTAGTATAACAAAGGTAGTAGAGTAAAAAAGGTTTTTTTTGAAATAAAATGTTTAAATTTTTTGATAGATAAATCCTGCATCATATTTTCTTTGACTTTCTTGTGCAGGTGGAAACATCGCCTCTTGATGGCATTACTGACTCTTTGGAGTCGAGTGACTGATGTAACTAACTTGTGATGGTTTCCAGTGTTTATAGCATGTACACAATTTTTAATAAAATTATATTTTGTGCTAATACTTATTTTTTTTAAATATACTGAGAGGACAAAGTATATATGTATATATATATATATATATATATATATATATATATATATATATATTTCTTTAAATATTTCTCTAAGAGGTTATAAAATAGTCTTATGGCTTTCTTATGCAAAACTTAGATAGTGTCATTGTCAGTCGGCTTACTCCGTAGAAATATTTTATTATAGGTAACACTTATGTCACTTTCATTCAACTTTTAAGCAGTTTGGGGGAGAGTAACGACTCGAATAGTTAAGTATGCAGTGTAAAAAAAACTACAAGAAGACAAACCTATCGTCTCTCAAAAATTTACTTATTAGCTGAATTCTACACGGAACCTTTCATTTAGCCAAAACAAAAAGAATGTTGCAGAATTACTTTCAGTTTTAATAGTTTTACTCAATTTTACTTATGTTACGTTATGGTTTAGATAGTCTTCGTATGTTTGTTGAAAGGATTTTGGCTTATCCCGAAACCACTTATTTAAACGGTATATAATAATAATTTTATACCGTTCACATTTTCATTGGCTTAGGGTCTTAACGACTTGAAATCCGGTCATTATATATCTAGTAGTTTGTTTAATGAATGAGATGAAAGCAAGCGTGTGATGGGACAGGATGCGGTTCGCGGAGGTGGTGGTGCTGGGCGAGGTGCGGGCGAGCGCGCCGTTGCAGCGCGTGCGCCTCGCCAGCCTTGACCCGCTGCGCGCAGCCCGCGACCCGTACGTACGCACACGCGCACGCATCAACTCGCACGCACTCACATGCACAACACGCACACGCTCTTATTTGCATCCACACACACGAAATTAACAAATATACTAGCTAAGAAATTATATAATTCTTTTTCTATAGAACAAGAACTGACAAACGAGCACACAGTCCACCTGATGATAAGTGAAGCAATTAGAAATCAAAGTGCAGATGCGTTACTTACGAACTAAAATGGAATGCCTCGTTTCCAGTAAAAAGAATCTGCAGTTCTCTACACTCACCACACTAAACATTAAGCTGCTATTTAACGCCACTCCCTACAGATATAGAAACCCATGTCCAGCAGCATTTTTGTGGGCTAATGTATTGTAACTATAAAAATAACCGTATTACAGACTCAAAACTAATACTGATAACGAAGTCTACTGTTGAGATTCTATCGCTGGTTTATTTATGAAATATATTTTTAATCAATCATACGAGATTTCACGAAAAATATCTACATTTTGATTCTTAATCGAGCATAAATGTATATGTCTATGGACCACAGTATCCATTTACCATCAGTTAGATTGTGTTCTTGCTTGGCAACTTATTTCTAAAAAAAAAGAAGTATTTCATACTTAGAAAAAAAAAGCATCCGTATCATTATTCTGGCGAGTTTCTGGTTTGGATTATTTCGGTCCCACAAAGTCCAATTAAGACTGTTGTATGTTCTGTACAAAGAATACGAAGTGGTTAGCGCAGGCTGGAGCGGCGGCTGCGCGACATGGACGCGGCGCTGACGCCGTGGCCGCGGTTCGTGTACGACGCGTTCGACTTCCGACGCATGCGCGACCTCATTTGCGACTACTTCAAATCCATCAAGCTTGGTAACTCATTTTACACATTTGTCTTATCTATAAGTTTAATAAATATATACTCCTAAAAACAAACAAAACTTTAATAGAATATAATTAACTCAACATTTATAAAGTTGTAGCTTTTGCCCCGCGGTACTAGCCGCGTTCCAGTTGTAAGCTCCACACTCACGACGACAGACATTCATGACTCACGCTTATTATAAGTTCGCATAATGCTCGAAAAGCTCAAGCTGAAATGGAAACTTTCTCCTAATTCGGATTGATTTTAAGTTAAACTAAGGTCTTTCGAATAGTAAAAACCACCCTAATAATTTTTTACTTCGTACTCCAGCACATTTATCCTCCTACTTGGGACTAATATTTCCCATCTTCTATTCTCCCCATCATAGTACTCTCCTCAACTATCATCATCTTGTGGTTTTACATTTATTCTTATCCGTCCAGCGGCTCGGAAAGTGCGTCTTAATACAATATTTTTCATGCATACTTTGTACCCATGTTTTAAATCCTTCAAAGGCAAATTTTTAAAAGTATAAAAAAGCACATTTTACTATTTTATAATTCATGAGTATTTGCATCAGTTTTTAAATTGAAAAAAAAAAACTTTCATGCAAATTTGAACAGCCTCTGACTCCATAACCACCCATTGTTTTGATAAATTGGACGTATTCTTTTATATTATTTTCAGAGTAAGTTCAGTAAGTTTCGAGTGGAACGCTCCATAGAACGAAAAGTTTTAAACAAATTTCATCCCCTAAACTCTGAGTTACGCTGTGGGGTCACACTTGCTTGTATGTCACTTAAGAGAAGTAAATGACGTATTCACTGTCGAATAGTTTGTTGCAGATGTTTTTACAAATATAATGAGAGGTGTGATTTGACTTTACCAAAAACGACATGACCTTTTTATAAGTTCATTACATCTACATTATAATATGTAATAGTAAACAAAACTTATTTTAAACCTAATATAATGACATAAAACATCCATAAAATTCAGTTACAATCAATAAGTAAATGACACAGTTTTAACACACTTCTTTTAATAACACCATCACCACAATTTAGACTGTAAACTCTTGTAACTCCATCTGGTCCAGGATGTTTGGTAAGTACGCGTCCCAGCATCCACTTTCCAGGAGGCATTTTATCTTGCTCAATGAGAACAATTTCATTGCTATCAAATCAAGGCAGTTAATTTTTGCTTCTAAATATCCCTTAGTTAGACGTGCCTTTGGATACTAAAGCTATCGTGAGTTTTAATAATACGACAGTGTGAATTTTCAAGTTCACTTAAAAATTTTTTCGTGGTTTCGTTAATACGACGGTTAACATTCACTAATAAATTTAATGCAATTTGTTTTGTATAAGCGTCCGGGTTTTGATTATATTTGATTACACCTATCTAGATGCCACATTGTCCGTGAAGAACGGCCCAAATAGTCTACTAAAATTGGTAGACTCGCTTCTCACCTACTTCAGTGTCATTGTCATTTGATTCACTTAGGGATAACGTGCTCACGGAAAATAATTAATTATGCCAGTTTCTGCTGTTAAATTGTGTCGCAATTATGTGAGAAAACCGTATAATAACACCAAGATCACTTTTCATCAATAAGTTTTGGTATTTAACCACTTTTATTGTATGAAAACACGATTTTTTAATTCCTTACTTTGTAGGTTAGTCTGATCAGCCGGTGTTGTCAGTTTATTACTAGGGAGTTTTGACGAAACTATGGGAGACAAAATACAAATATTATTACATCATCTTTCGTTTAGGAGAATATTATTATTTTAAAAATTACTTTAGTTATTTGATCAGTGAACGATAACTTACCTACACAAAATAAATGAAACCCATGACGTCATGCACTAAATAGTATTTTTGTTAGTTTTTTCAAATATGTTTTATATTTTTAAATACAAGAAATTAACGTATTCTACATAATAATTACTTTATTAAACCTATGTTGTTTAACTTTCATCTGATAAAACAAGTATGTAATCAAAGCCTCCGCCCTTTGGTTTCTCCTGGCGAGGTCTCCCATCTGGTTGGATTTTATTTATTAATGTATTTTATTGATTTATTTTATTTTATTGATATATATGTATATTTATCATTTTCATTTATATATTTATAAAAACTAAAACTACATAAATACCAAAACTAACTATATAAATACCAATAAACATGGTACATTAAAAATGACAACTAGTTGTACATAGTCCATATGTTTACCATATCTGAAATGTAAAAATTATTTAACATAATATATCAAATCATTATTTTTGTAAGTAAGCAAGTCAATGTATAAATAATTTATATCAAATTAAATAAAATTAAGTAAAAGTACAATTGTTATGTGAAACATTATCATTTTATAACTAGGCAAATCAAAATAAGTATATATAAAAAAATTAAAATGTCAAATGAGGTGTTAAACGATAGCAGTCACGCATACTTGTGTGTGGAATAAGCACACAAACGCTCGACATCAGACCCGTTGTTTTTGTTGTGAGGCGCCTCATATCAAAGCGTCCGGGCTCTATTGTTCTCCGACTTGATGTTATCGGTGATCTATTCAATAAAAATCCGGCTCGAAGAGCCAAGTATGAACTTCAACTTGTTACGCTGAGGGGTCACACTTATGTACTCATATTATGTCACTTAAGAGAATTAAACAAAGTATTCACTGTCTAATGGTTTATTGGAGACTGTTCTTACAAACATAATGAGAGGTGTAATTTGATTTTACGCGTACAATACAACACTACCCTTTAGGGGTTGCGTTTTCCAATGTCCTTTCTTAGTGGATGCCCACGTAATAAAAGGAAGTTATTGCCCAATTTCGCGTTCTTACGTGCATCGGGTTGGCCTGTGCGTTTTAATAAAATATTTATCAAACCAAACTTTACAGGTTTGTTTGAAAACTTTAAGGGTAAATTTTTAAAAAGATAAAAAACAGATTTAAAAAACTTTTAATAAATTTTCTCTATACAAAAGTAATGGATTATTTTGAAAAATCTTTAAATCCGAATTACAGAGTACCTTTAATAAGTTACGAGTCAATCGCCTTGTAAAATAAAAAGTTTCGTACAAACTGTTACACCTGATTTCACCCCCTTGGGAGTAGAATTTCCCAAAATCCTTTCTTAGTGGTAATGCATACGTTACAAAAGGCAGCTACTATCTAAATTTCAGATTTGTAAGTTAAACGGTTTGGGCGGTGCGTTGATAGATGAGTCAGTCGCTTATGACAAACTGTTCTGTATATCACGTGCCCCAGAGATCAACATCAAGCCGAAAACGGGCAATAGGCCAAATCGTGACAGTTATAAAAAAAAATATTAAAAAAATCTTGGTCATGTATATTTCAAATGGCCAAAATAGTACATTTTTTATAGTACCGTCGGTTAAAGTTGGGTTATATAATTATTTTGAATTCAATGTTGGGCAATTATCTAACATTTTATTTAAAACTGAGGCAATTATGTTTTAACTTTTAACTGTAATTATCAGAAGGGTTATTCATGATTACAAAAAAAACGAAGAGTTAATATTTATAGTCACAGGACTTGAAAGATCATCACGGGATGTCAATTTTTGAGATTCATTTCGATGTCAGTTTTTTTCGCATTTGAGTTTTTGAGATCATTTTTTAGATAATTTAAAAAGTACATCAAGATTTTTTTATATTTTTCTAATAGTTGTCACTGCTTGGCCTATTGCACGTTTTCGGCTTGACCTTGATTTCTGGAACAAGCTGTATAATATTCAAGTTATAATTTACACTCATACTACTATACATATACTAGGCAGTAGTACTTCTTTTCTACCTAAGAGTCGGTACTGAGGTCTCACTAATTTCAGCTATAGCATGTCCTTTGAAGAGTAATCCTTTTGTCAACAATAAAGTATAAATAATTAAGTAAATAAAGGAGCAATGCAATGTGCAGAACGCGTGCCGGAGGAGCCGGTGTCGCTGTCGTTCTGGGTGGCGTCCAATCTGGCGCTGTCGGCGCGCGACCGCCTCGCGCTCTTCACCGTCGACGACGCGCTGCTGCGCTTGCACATGGAGCTGCGCTTCATAGCACGGGTGCGTGCGCATGTTTGTATGTGCGTGTGTGTGTGTGTGTGCGTGCGTGTGTGTGTGTGTGCGTGTGTGTGTGTATGTGCGTGTGTGTGTGCGTGTGTGTGTGTGTGTGTGTGTGTGTGTGTGTGTGTGTGTGTGTGTGTGTGTGTGTGTGTGTCTGTGTGTGTGTGTGTGTGTGTGTGTGTGTGTGTGTGTGTGTGTGTGTGTGTGTGTGTGTGTGTGTGTGGTTGTGTGCGTGTGTGTGTGTGTGTGTGTGTGCGTGCGTGCGTGCGTGCGTGTGTGTGTGTGGCTTTCACTGTGTGGCGCTGTCGGTGCGCTTTTTCTCCTTGAGTCTTTGACCTTTACACTATGTAGTAAAATACAGTAAAGAATACACAAAACGAACAAAAAAATCAGGTAAGAGCATTTGTGAACTCACTCGCATTCAATTCGTTTTTATGATTCATGAAAATACGATTCGTTATTTCGAATCGAGGCTATTGCCTTCTCAATAAATGTGTGCGGTTCGTTGTGCACTGAACACCAATATTTTGTAATCACCGAAAAAATTAAGGACATTTGCAGCAGTTGCTACCGGTGATACTGGCACTGTCAGATTGTTTTATTATTCATCTTCACAATCTTTGAGTATTCAACCAACTGGAGAGGTCATGCAACAAAAATCTGTCACTTTCTGGAGTAGGCAAGGAAAACACACTTGTGTATACTTCACTACTAATGCAAAATTGAATCGCGTCACTAGGTATATACGTTATATATGTGTGTGTGTGTGTGTGTTATGAATAAATATTTTTGTATTTATATACGCACACTACAACACTTGTGTTTGTGTTTATTGCATTTCCGCAACTATCAAATTTTACACGTGTCGCTACACTGGTGTCGTTGTATACATGTTTAGGCAACGTAGGGCGAACATTATGTCGATATTTTTGTCGGTAAACAAATCATCATAGTCCACATTAGTTCAGCGTTTTATATAATAGTATCTTTTTATATTACAAAAATTATAATAAGGAACTTAACTAAAATAATAATTAAAATTATAATACACTCACCGGCACGGAAACTTGGCCAAGCGGTTATCTCGCGATAGCAAAAGCTTTAAGTGTTTCTGATGAATGTTTGTTATGCAAGTATGTCAAAAAATGTTTACCCTCAAGTTCAAGAGGGTAATTCATTATGTTTAAGTGCACCATGACGAATTCTTTAATTTTTAGTTGAATCGGGTCCTTTGAGCGACTAAGTTCACATTTTAAATTTGTGTGTTGTGAAAAGTTTACTGTAAGGTTATTCAATTATTGTGATCTTGTGTCTTAATTAAATAACTAAAGGTGCTTTAAAGCCAATAAAAATGCCATTAACACCAGCACAAGTTGCACAAGCAGTTGCATTAATTGACCAAGGGCTGACACAGCGTGAAGTTGCTATTGTGCTTAACGTACCACGGTCCTCAATGCAGTATTCACTGAAACGATACCAGGAGACAGGCCGCTACACCCGCAGGCCAGGCAGTGGGGGCGTAAGGTGCACATCGGCCCGGGACGATCGTTTTATTGTTATGGAGATTTTGAGAAACCGCTACCTGACCGCTGTTGAGTTACGCCAGCGGCTCCAAATCGCAAGAGGCGTTAATGTTAGTGAGCGTACGGTGAGAAGACGAATGGAGGAAGTGAATTTAAAAGCTCGTAGACCAGCACGAGGTCCAGAACTTCTCAGACAGCACCGAGTAGCCCGACTTCAGTTCGCAAGAGAACATGTCAATTGGACCCACGAGCAATGGGCTAGAGTGTTGTTCACAGATGAGTGTCGAATAGCTTTACGTGCTCCAGACGGTCGAGAACGAGTGTGGAGAAAAAGAGGAGAGAGGTTTCTACCCATTACCACCACCCAAACTGTGAGTTTCCATGGAGGCTCAATAATGGTATGGGGAGGTGTAAGTTCCGACGCACGTACAGAGTTGGTCATCGTCGATAATCGGCTTACAGCTACTCGATACATCGAGGAAGTTCTTCAGGAGCACGTAATGCCTTATTCGGGATTCATTGGACACGACCAATTCCTCCTCATGCACGATAATGCACGCCCGCACGTCGCACATTGTGTAGAGGAATATCTGGAAGAGGTTGGAATACAAAAATTACAGTGGCCAGCTCGTAGCCCGGACTTAAATCCAATTGAGCATGTATGCGGTATGCTCAAAAGAAAGATAAAGTCCAGCTCCAAACCGCCACAAACTCTAAATGAGCTCCGAAATGCAGCGCTGGCCGCTTGGGACAGCATACCGCAAGTTGATGTCAGAAACATCATTCAAAGCATGCCAGATCGAATGCAAGCGGTTATCAGGGCTAGAGGAGGAAACACCCGATATTAAAACTGATAGACAATAAAGAAACAGACTCAATTTTTAACTTTGTAGTGTTTTTAAAGTGACAATGGAAAGATGTTAATTTTAGTGAAAACATGTTATCTTGAAAAGAAAAATTTCGGTGAAGTAAACATTAAATTTCTATGTTCTAAAACCATTAGAGACACTTATTGAATGCATCTACCCTTAATTTACTGTTAAAAAAACGTTTCAGTGCAAATAATCAGCAAATTCACGAGTGGCCAAGTTTCCGTGCCGGTGAGTTTATTTATGATTAAAAATAATTATATACAATATAAAAGAAGAAACTATAATATAGAAAATCTAAAACTAAAAATTTAAATCGGCAAAAAGACCTGCTCCCCATGGTATGGTACCAAGAACGCTGGCTGCGTTTCCTCGCTGAATACCTATACTTAGCCTTTGAGCGAGGAAAGAACCAGCCCTCTTATCACCAGCAGCGACGACCAGTCGTGGATACAGTTCCTTTAGAAACTTCATTGCACGTGGACCCCACGGACCGATAGTCTCTACAGCAAATGGCACAAATATGTAGTCATTTCTCAAAGACTCATATTTGCGTCATTTACTAAATTCGGCTGCCTCTGATGCCGCCCCGGCTCTAAAAGAGGTACCCTTGAGATGAGAGGCCGCCAAAGTGTCGACGCAAGTAACATCCCACACTAGGGCTTTACCTCTCTCCCAAGGGACCAAAGTCATACCGTCGGGTCTCTTGCCATCGTCTCTAAATATCCCGCAAGGCTCTAAAGCCGAGGGCATATTTATAGAGACAAGAGCCCTTTGGATGATTTCGTTCAAAGAACCGCGACGAGAAAACCTACCTGCACTTTTCTTGCATGAAAGTCCGTGGAGCCCAAACTCATCGACGCTGCTACCACAGGGGCACTGGTGAGGTTGACAAATTGCCACTCCTAGCCGGATTCCTACGCCGATGCGCAAGCTTTCCCCATCAAGCAATGTGCCGAGATTACTTGATGGTAGAGCATGTAACCAGTGGCTAGATTCCTTAGTCCAAACAGCTGAAGAAGGCGAGCCTGATCTTGTTGAATATGGAAATTTCGAAATAAATTTTTCTGGATACTCCGTACCAACGGAATATCCCACTGTTTTGTTGGTTAAGTTCCAGTGGGACATTTTCGCCGGGACAGAGCGTTAGCCATGTTTGCTTTGCCTCCGCAGCAAAGCACAGGTCTACTTTATTATTTAAAATTGTGTTACATAGGTCATTGACACTATGCACGGAAGCAAGGAAAGCAGGCGATGCGACGATAGAAATATTTCTTACACCACCACCAAATTTGGTAGGTAAAGTGGCTTGATTCCAGGCTATTGTATTTAATCTCAAATTTAGAATGTTTTCTAAAGCAATTTTAAGATTACTATCAATATCTTTTAAAATATCCGAACATTTCCAGACTGGACTTGAGCGTAACAAGTATGTAAATTTAGGTACAAGGAGGCAATATTTTAAAATGGTAAGGGCAATATGGGGGTTTAAAATTTATAATTTATCAACGTGATTTAAAAATTGATCATTCAGCTTTAGTAAAATTGAATGTCTCATTAAAGTCTCTGTATAGGGACTCGAGTGCTTGTGTTAGAATCAACAGTGTCTACTCGGACTGGTTTGGCATCCCTAAAGGTGCCAGACAGGGCTGTGTAGCTTCCCCGTGGCTGTTCAACCTATTTATGGACAGCTGTTTGGAAAATTTGAAAGTTGAAGAATGCGGTTTAAGAATGGGTGAGTTAACCGTCAAATGCCTTTTGTACGCCGATGATCAAGTCATACTTGCGTCGTCGGCGGCCGAGTTGCAAATGATGGTTACATTAATGAACAGGTCATTAAAAGAAAGGGGAATGAAAGTGAACGCAAGTAAGACGAAGGTTATGGTTTTTGAAAGAGATGAAAGCAAAACGTTATGTGAAACGCTACAACATGGCGACACATTTGCTGGTTTGTTTTCCTCCGTCACCTCTCACGGCACCCACGAGACGTCACACCGCTACAACATGGCGACACATTTGCTGGTTTGTTTTCCTCTGTCTTTTGCCTCTCACGACACCCACGAGACGTCAAAGGGGTTTTGTTGTTTTTTTTTTTCTCTACCACACGAATAGAAGGAGAGTTAATTGAGCAAGTGGATGAGTTCGTATATTTGGGGTGTGTATTCAGCAGGGATGGGAGATATGATAAGGATATTGAACGACGAGTGAATGCAGGAAATAAAGTAAATGGGGCTCTACACTCTATTGTGAAAAGTCAGAATGTGTCAAAAAAGACACGTATGGCAATTCACAATGCTGTATTAGTCCCTACTTTAACGTATGGTAGTGAAAGTTGGATGTGGCAGAAGAAGCACGAGAGTAGAATAAATGCAGTAGAAATGCGGTCGCTAAGGAGTATGTTAGGGCTGAATCTGAGTGACAGGGTGAGAAACTGTGTGATAAAAGAAGAGTGTGGTTTGCAAGATGATGCAGTCACCAGGATTAAGAAAGGAATGCTTCGGTGGTTTGGTCATGTAGAAAGAATGAATGCGGAAAGATGGAAGAGTCGGAAAGAGATGTCCTAGGCGGAAGTTTGTCGACCAAATTGCGATATACTAAAAATGGGCCAAATTAAGAGTACCCTTAACCGACGAGCATGTATGCGTAGGTATATGGATGTGGAAGAGGCGAGAAAGGTATGTCAGGATCGTGCTAAATGGAAGTCTGTAGTCTCTGCCTACCCCTCTGGGTGACAGGCGTGAGTGTTTATGTATATGTATGTACGTTACTACAATTGAAGCCTTTTTATGCTATTGCTTTTTATTTCGAAGCGTCTTTTTATTTTAATTTTCCTTGGGGTACAGTCTGCTCATTTAGATACGGTTGTTTTTGTGCCGCCTCGCCTCAGCACGTGCCGCATTTTGTTTAAGGAGGCGACATTAAAGTTCGTGCTGTAAAGCACCCGAAACGTCTGTAATCAAAAGTCAAAATGAAATGCGATAAAATTCATAAGATTAGTTTCATTTAATGTGTAGTGTTCGCTTAATATAAGTCAATCGTAAACTTATTGAAATTTTAAAATATTTTTAAGACGAATAATATTGGTGTCAAGGGTAATAATAAAAATATTTAATCTATTGATACAATTACAGCTAGACTTTTCCTCCCACAAGTTCAAGGTTGGTACAGCAGTACTGGCAATCCTTTTATTGATAGCTTGGGGTATGAAATATGATTTATCAAAATGTTCGGAGCAAATGCTGCTAGTCCTTTTAGGTATCCAAGATTCATGATTTCTACAAGCTGCAATCCAAGTCTGCCACCTAAGAGGATCTCTTTGAAATATGTAAAGTCGTACCAATAATAGAGTAATTTATTTCTTTTTAGATACAGGTTCAGACCTGTGCGGTTTTCCGCGATCCGCTGCTCGAGAGCCACGAAACAAGACCGAGTACGAGTTTATCGCAGCCAACGGAACAATTGTTTCTACCTATTGTTACTTGCCACTAACAATCGACTTGAGCTTTTGCTTGGCGATTCATCGTAGCCGACGTCTCGAAGCACACCACCGGCGTCCACTTTCTAGGTTACTACAACCTCCTAGTCGATTGCCGAAACCAGTGTCTAATCGATGGTGCAACGTCGCTGACAGTTCCTGTACCGCGCCAGACTTCAACAGAGGCAATCTCATCTGTTCGAACAACTATCGATGATTGCGCTTACCATCGTGACTTCTGAGAGAGTTTCCTGACCTCATTCGTCCTGCTGGTAAGCAAAAGTTAAACAAACATTCAACGGTACAAAACACGCGAACTACTCCGCACCCGGCCGTCCGCGTCGCTTAGACTCTGAGCGCCTGAAGAATGCAAAACAGGAGTTCGAGGAGATGCTACAAAACGGCACAGCGCGCATATCTGATAGCCGTTGGTCTTCGCCGCTGAATTAGCACACAGGAAGAACGATGGCTGGAGACCTTGCGGTGATTACCGTTCATTGAACGTACACACAATCCACATCAGCAGAGATCGGAATCGGGTGTGTGAGAATACCTAAAGTTTCCAGCGAGACATAACATGGAGCTGTTACAACCACTTAAGTTGAATCTGTTTTAAATTTTACCGGTGCATTTTCGTTTTTGTTTTGTATTAAATGTTCCTTATTGCTTTTGCTTTTACAACGCAACGAACGAACTGCTCGCCACGCCGGTTTCATTACCTTGACTTCATCAGCCAGTTTACTACGGACATCAGATATATCGCCGGAAGGTATAATATTGTCGCTGACACTATCCCGCATTTATTACATTACATAGGTTCGTCTGGCCTGGCATTAAGCGTTATTGTATGCAATGGGCAAAGGAGTGCCAGCACTGTCAACGATACAAAGTATCTCGGCACACTTCAGCACCGCTCGCACCATTCATGTTACTGTCAACACGCTTCCGGCATATACATCTTGACCTGCTCGGTCCCTTACCGTCATGTTCTGGGTACAGGTACTGCCTCACTATTGTCGACCGCTTCACTCGTTGGCCTGAGGCGTACCCACTCCAAGACATGACAGCAGAGACGTGCACCATCGCCCTAACCAATGGATGGACTTCAAGCTTCGGATGTCCAGAACATATCACCACAGACCGCGGCGGACAGTTCCTATCGCACACTTTCAAGGACCTTGCCGCGTTGGTCAGTGTAATACACCATACTACCACATTTTAAAACCCAGCTTCCAATGGTCTCGTGGAACAACTGCACTGCCAACTGAAGTCCGCCATCACTTGCTACTCGTCTTCCAGCTGTTCTACCATGGGTCCTCCTCGGTATCCGCAGCGCCTGGAAAGAGGACTTGCAATCGTCCACTCCTTTTGTCTGGACAGTTCTTTTCCCCAAGTTCCAATACTGAGACGGATGCGACCACCGTGGCTTGTCAACTATGCGCATATGTCAGCAGATTGTCTCCACAACCTACGTCTTTGCATGGCAGTTCCAGTCGAATATTTTATTTACCCAAAGACCTTAGGACTTCGACGCATGTCTTTGTACGCCAAGGTCCCGCAAGAAAACCACTCGAAACACCCTAATCATGTCCTTTCAAAGTCGTGATACGTGACTGCAAAACATTCGACGTAGAAATTCAAGACAGGTCACAAAAGATCTCAATGGACTGCCTAAAGCCAGCGTATGTTTCTAGAGAGGCCGCAGAGACCATTCCACAACCGGAGTGACTATGGTCAAACTACAAAAGCGGACGCACGGTGAGGTTTCCGGAAACTATCGCCCGTAGTTGCGGTCTAAGCGGGGGAGTAGTGTAGCGAGTTAATTGGTAGTTTGGACGGACCTTAAGATCACGCCACCACTACGTCATACATCGGGTTGTTTATGAATACGACAATCGGAGCGTAGTTTAAGACAAACACAGCATGATGTAATTTTAATTATCATTAAATATTTCTAGCTTTAAACGCAATGTTCTGAATGCAATGAATGATTTTTTCTGTACTTTCGTCTTATACGTGTATGTCAATAAATATAGTTATTAGTGGTCTGCAGTAATTTAATTGCTAAATACAGCGGCATACGACCCTACTCCTACGCAGGAGTAATAAACGAGTAACTAACTATTATCCTTTTTTTTTTGATATTTTTAATTAAGTTTTTTCTACCTAAATGTAATCAATCACAGACACTGAGAGCACTTATTTTTTTGGTTATTATAAAATATGGGTGTATAAGAGAGGTGTGAAAAGCTGGCGACGATTAAATGTAGCGCACATTATGATCACGGTAGCTGTTAACGAAAGGTATTTGTATACTCTAACCTCGGATTAGAGCACAAATGATCATTCGTGAATTTCGTATATGCTTCATAAAAACATGCATATGGTCGAAAACGAATTAAATACAAGTGAGCGCAGAAACGCTCTGACTAAGATTTTTAATTGAGTTATTGATTTAAAAACAACTGGCTGTCGAACTTCTTTCTACTAAACTGAATCTATAGTTTTTATTTACGGTGCATAAGTATCTAACACCATCACACAATTTCATGTCCCGAAATGCTGAAGAGATCTCTTAACTTTCGATACAAAGTCTTTTTTTTTTTTTTCTTTTTTTTTCATTATACAAAGTTTATATTTTTAAAGGTTTTTTAAAAAAAGACTTTTATTTCGGTAAACTTTGGTGCTTTTTATCGCTGTTTTTATTAAGCGTGAAACATTTTTTTTTTTGTTTTTTTTTTAAGTTTTTTTTTGAAATTTATAAAAAAAAGGAAAAAAATTTTTTTATAAGGGGTTTTTTTTTTTTTTGGACATTTTCGACCAAGCGTGAAACATTTTATACAGCAGCTATGGCCCATTTCCGAAAATGGTCTGTTGCCGAGTCAATAGAAAACATAAATCATCTTCGTGATGATATTTCAAAAAATTGGCTTATGAATCGTGTTTCTTTACAGAAAAGTATTTTATGTTGCTCGTCGTGCATGGCGGAGATCGCGAGGCGGGAAGACATATTTGCAATGTCTAGTGATGGCGTGCACTCCAACTACACCAACTTAGGTAACGTCTGCGTGCGCGTTTAGACTAGTTCAATGTCAGATCACTTATTAAATTGCCGTTTTGTATTTAGAAATTGTAAAAATAAAAACATTCTTGCCACTTTATGAGTATGAAAATTTTACCTGCCTATCAAAAATTAAACTAAACTTCGAAAAAATGGAAGTTTGGTGGAGTAAGGTCTGATTTTAGTTCTGCTAATTTTGCCACGGTCTGTAGTACAGTATGTGGCCGAGGGTTCTCATAAAAAAGCAATGGCCATGTGCAGTTTACCGCTCTGGGTTCCTGCGTGCCTGGGTTTCTTTACTATTTTTATAATACGTTGAAATGAAGTAGTTATCACTTAAATTTTAATGTGGTTAATGTCTCTTTTGTTTGTATGAGTTCATTTTGTTTTGACATCTAATAATATTACTTGTACCAACTTGGTTATAAATTCGTATTAATGTGTTGTAATAAAAGTGTTACGTTGATTATGTACTTATTTAAATTTACTTTTTTGTTTCTTCACGATATAATGCGTGTTGTTTATCATCATCATCATCATTACAACCCTTCATAATTCCGCTACTGAACATAGGCCTCCCCCAATGAACGCCAAAACACGGTTCTGAGCCTCCTGTATCCATCGACTTCCTGCATGTCTTATCAGGTCGACACTACATCTAGAGGGGGGGGGGGTCGCCCTATACTACGTCTTCCGGTACGAAGCTGCCACTCGAGAACCTTTTTACTCCAACGGTTGTCGGTTCTACGAGCTATATGTCCGGCCCATTGGCACTTCAGCTTACTAATCCGTTGGGCTATGTCGGTCACTCTGGTTTTACTGCGGATATCCTCATTCCTAAACCACGCAGAAAAACCCCGAGCATAGCCTTCTTCGTAGCTCACTGAGCGACCTTGAGCGTCCTCATACGGCCGGCAGTGAAGGACCACGTCTCAGATTCGTAAGTCATCACTGGCAACACGCACTGGTTGTACAATTAGGTTTCAGATTTTGGGGTATACCTGACGAGAAGATGTGTCGTAATTTCCCGAACGCTGCTCAGCCGAATTGAATCCGTCGATTGACCTCTCAGTCGAAGTTGGACTTACCTAGTCGGACTTTACAATTTTATAACATTACAATTTTAATCAGTCTTGAATTAATTGCTAAATTTAAGTATTTCCGAAAATTCACCAAATTACGCAGTACTCAAAAGATTCAATGCCGCACTGGTTGGGTGGACAAAGCAAAGCCTGTACTTTTGTCGAGGCATTGCTGTCCTTTCCGTTATTATTTAGTGTAATTTGGAGTTTCCTTTTTTAAATAGTACGGTGCAGGTGAGGGTATATCCCCTATCCCCCTTTCGATAGGTGGCAAAGGTGAAACACCGTTAAGTTTCTGGTGGAGTAATTCTGACATCCAACCGTTCATTGTCCCCACGGGCGGGTATGCGTAGGTAATGAAAGAAAAAGCTGTCTTCGTTCTGACTGTATGTTTGATGTGGTAATTCGCAGGCGGCTACATGCACGACATCGTAACGGTGTCGCGCGCGAGCAACACGCACCTGAGCGGGCGGCCGTCGCGCGAGTACTCGTGGTTCCCGGGCTACGCCTGGACCATCGCCGTGTGCGCGTCCTGCATGGCGCACGTGGGCTGGCGGTCGGTACCTCTGCACCTCCACAGTAGCTGAGCACGAGTACTCGTGGGTCCCGGGCTACGCCTGGACCATCGCCGTGTGCGCGTCCTGCATGGCGCACGTGGGCTGGCGGTCGGTACCTCTGCACCTCCACAGTAGCTGAGCACGAGTACTCGTGGGTCCCGGGCTACGCCTGGACCATCGCCGTGTGCGCGTCCTGCATGACGCTCGTGGGTCCCGGGCTACGCCTGGACCATCGCCGTGTGCGCGTCCTGCATGGCGCACGTGGGCTGGCGGTCGGTACCTCTGCACCTCCACAGTAGCTGAGCACGAGTACTCGTGGGTCCCGGGCTACGCCTGGACCATCGCCGTGTGCGCGTCCTGCATGGCGCACGTGGGCTGGCGGTCGGTACCTCTGCACCTCCACAGTAGCTGAGCACGAGTACTCGTGGGTCCCGGGCTACGCCTGGACCATCGCCGTGTGCGCGTCCTGCATGGCGCACGTGGGCTGGCGGTCGGTACCTCTGCACCTCCACAGTAGCTGAGCACGAGTACTCGTGGGTCCCGGGCTACGCCTGGACCATCGTCGTGTGCGCGTTCTGCATGGCGCACGTGGGCCGGCGGTCGGTACCTCTGCACCTCCACAGTAGCTGAGCACGAGTACTCGTGGGTCCCGGGCTACGCCTGGACCATCGCCGTGTGCACGTCCTGCATGGCGCACGTGGGCTGGCGGTCGGTACCTCTGCACCTCCACAGTAGCTGAGCACGAGTACTCGTGGTTCCCGGGCTACGCCTGGACCATCGCTGTGTGCGCGTCCTGCATGGCGCACGTGGGCTGGCGGTCGGTACCTCTGCAGCTCCACAGCAGCTGAACACGAGTACTCATGGTTCCCGGGCTACGCCTGGACCATCGCACGATGACTTAGGTTGCTACAAATCATTCATGATTCTACTCGGACAATGATTCTTGTCACTTGGTGTCATCATCAGTCGGCGTTAAAGGTCCGAGTGGTTTCGTGTCTAGTTTGGCCATTATGGTAAATTAAATTGCCGGCGACTTGCAAGCTAGGCGAGTGCGCAGCGAGCGCGCAAAATAATCGCGCGAATACCGCCGGTGGCGCCATTTCGTAACAACAATGTTTCCTCGTCAGAATCCATTCTGTTATAATAATATCCTTCAGACCGAATTACGGTAACGGCGACCAGACTCAATGGAAACTAGCCATCGGAGCAGGACAGGATTATAGTGCCCAAGTGTATGCGCAAGCACAAGTGTACTCTCTCTTCCCTCACTCTCATAATCCGATGGGACCTTCGATCAATTATATACTAGATTAAGGATCAGGAACAAAAATAAGTCGCACAAGTGGCCACCTTTGCACACACATAAACATCTATCTTAGAAAAAAGTTTAATAACATTAACAACATCAGTTTATTATAAACCTTAATAACACTCCAACATAAAGTTTAATCACCATTGCAAAATATATTTATTTAAGTCCTTTCATCAGAGAAAGGTTAAAAGTAATAAGTTTAGAATGTCGCTTGAAAATAAAAAGTCATAGGTACAAAAATATTAATTCTAAAATGAAACTTAAACTCATAAGTAATAAGGTTAAAACATTATGTTGACATTTTCGTGCGTACTCTAATTTGGTAGTAGACGTAGTTCTTGGTATTATATTTCAATGCTCCAAACACAGTAAGTATTGAAAGACGTAGAGTTGCAAAATATAAATATTTTGGGGCGAGGGTCGTTTTGTATGATGGCAAATATTTTCGACCGATTTATAAAAGTAGTAGGACTAAGTAGTAGGTATTCAATGAAAGGTCGTCAATTTCTTTTTCAAATACCCGTTTCTAGGAGTGTCACATATCGATGTTAAATCTGATAATGATGCAGCAGGAGACTTCAAGCAAACTGCATCAGCCCGAGGTACGTCAAGTATTTCTGTGGTATCTTCAAAAGTTAAAGTTTATTGAAAACAATTTTAAAGTATTTCATGAAAATTCCTACAGGTATATTTTTTTTCTGATAAAGATAAAGATACCTAATTTGATAACTCTGGTCATTATGAACATAAACCTGATTGCACTTTTATTGGTCCGTGAATCTAAAAAAGTCGTAAATAGCTTACTTTTTTACCAAAAGCATTATCTTACACTAACAATTGTACTACTTTATGGTAATTACCTGCAATTTGGGAACCGCTGTTTTTAGTAATCTACGCCTTTGCGTGTTTCCAGTTATGTCCGTCCAATCTATCAACATCGAACATATTTTCGAATTTTTAGATGGGTTGTATATATAGTTCTCCTCATCTTTCTTTCGCGACAGTAGATACTCATTCTGCACAGCAAAATGGGTCCCTAGGAAATCTACAAACAAAATATATATATATATATATATTAAATAATAATACTACTCCATGCATATTTGTTCAAGAACAGTGTGGTTGCGCGGAAAACCATTCGTATTTATTTATATTTGACGGTAGGCTTGCCAAATCGTTTATCCCTTTCCAAACGATATCATTCATACCCTCCTATCGACACATCGGGGTGGTGGGGTGGGAGGGGAAAGAAGATGATTCTAGAATATTACGCGATCATCGCAACCGAAGGAATAAAATGGCACGCGCGGCCGACGCGCAGTCTCTTCCCGCCGCGCTCGTCGTTGGAACCACACCGCTTAAGACAATAGTGTCATACAAGGGCTATTGCCCACGCGCACCGCTAGTATATCCGCTTTAGTCTGGAAGCAGTCGAGCTCCAGGAAATCCGCCTCACATCGTGTGAGAAATAGTCGCGCACCGCACTCTGCAAGACCGCGACAAGAAAGGCTGGGGCCCCAGAGAGTCTAACCAGAGTGTCTTCCAGAAGTCGCAGCAACATAATGGCCAAGCCGCATAGAAACAACACCCCGTTGAGTCAATATTCCTTACTAGTTACTGCTTGATATAATTGTGTCCGCTCCAATTTATTTTCTCCTAATCAAGCAGGATTCCTTTCATAGATTTGGCAAATAATAGTTCGTTTTAGGGAAGAGCGAGTGCATTGTATGGGAAACCGCGTGCTATAGTCGCCATTTTGGGTAAACGAAGAAGCATTTCGCATATACAGTCCACTTTGGTTAATATCTCGCGTAATAGGTTTAAGGTTCGACCGGGGAATTAGACTTCGGTAACCTTAGGCTCGTCGCTCCACCACAGTGGATGTTTGTTACAACCGTTGTTGCGTTGTAGCAAACATTGGCCAAACAATCATAATATTTGCTAATTGATTCTTTTTGCTATTTAATTCTGTTTTTATTTTAGATAAAGATAAAGATATTTTATTTTGCAAATATGGGTACAGTACATGGAAATATAGGTAGTGAGTTCAGCCATATTTTACCAGTAGGCAAGCAAAATATACAGAAATATAAACTAATCACCTAAACAGCTTTAACAAAATAAAATAATAACACAAAAACAAACATAATTCAAATTTTTAACATTATACAGTCTTAATCTCAAAATGAAAATTTTTTTTCAGTCAAGAATTCTGTTACGCTATAGTATGCTTTGACTGTCAAGAAGCTACGAAGCCTTTTTTTAAATATCGATAGCGGCAATTCTTTCCAACTTTTTGGTATTTTATCATATATGACTGGAGCCATGCAGTATATACTTTTGCGCATTAGTGCTGTCTTAGCGGATTGATGACACAAAAGGGTATTGTCGCGTCTATTACGTGGAACTACTTGGTCAAGGCGTTTAAAACGTTTCGAATGCAATTTAACAAACACTGCTACTTCTAGTATGTATAAGCAAGGTAATGTCAGTATTTTATACTGTTTAAAATATGGTATGCAACTATCGGTAGTTTTGAGCTTAAACATCACCCTTATGCATCTTTTTTGAGCCTTTATGAAAAACACTTAATGATATAAATTTACCGAAAAAAAAAACATTTCTTCCAAAATCTTGGTGTTACGATGGTTATTTGCACAGTTTTTGAACGCGCACTGCGGGATTTTGACGTTTCAACGTTGGCTATGATTGGACCATATTAATTTGAAATAAGATCACAGAAGTGTTTGTGGTCTTATTTTTTTGGCCATTTTTGAAGCGCTTATCGGAAATCTAGTATATTATTGATCGAAGGTTGGGACGGTAAACCGACATGACCGGAGAGAGATCAGGTGCAGGACCAACTGCTTTACGTACTTTCCGAGGCACGGGGGAGAGACACCGCCAACATCCTGACTCCGGGCAGCTATTGAGAATTTCTTGACAGAAAAATTCAATTATCGATTTTTTTACCTGAACCGGGATTTGAACCCAGGACCTCATGATCAGCAGTCGTACTACTACAACAACTAGACCAAGAAGCAGTCAAGCCTTTATGCCCCATTTACATTCAGCCCGTTTGGGCAGGGCAGTGAGCAGGGCAGTATGTAAACAGGCTACTCGCGCTGACACTGCCGCTGCCGCTGACACTGCCCGAAATGTCGGTTTTTCGTGCGGAAGTCAAAGGACGGGCAGCGCGAGCGGCAGTGAGTGTTCACATTCAGCTCCATCGCTCACTTCGCGACAAGCGCCTGGATGAACGGACGTGCGTGCCGTCCTGTTATTAAATAAATACGATCTACCAAAATGCCTTTCGAGTGGATTAATGAAAATACAATAAAGTTTTTAGAACTGCTGGAATCAGAAAAAACTATATGGGATTTCAACGATAAAAACCACAATTCATCATGTTCTACGAATACGAATTTTCTTTTTGAGTTAACATAGTACCTATGTACATAATTAATTATAAATTCGTCAAATTTATTATATTAATATAAAATTTAGTTTAAGGAATTAATGAACATTGACATTTTATTTCTAAAAACGATTAGTAACTCATATTGATTATTTATTAATTAAAATGTAAAATAAGTTAAAAGGTAATATTTGCATAATAGCCTGAGATTTTTAAATTATAATTTTATTGTAATTAAAATTACGAATTAGTTTATGCTGAAGTGTAATTAATAAAATAATAATAGCTTACCTAATCTCATATAATATTTAATATTATTTATGTAACAATAATATAATAATTCAATTAATAATTTATGAACAATTTACTGTATAAGAATTCAAATAGAGTGGATCTGTATAAGTATTTAATTGTACATAATATTTGAATTCAAAAAAGAATGTGTGTACCTAACTTTTAAGCAACATCGGGTTTGTGTAATTAGCTGTATTTCATATCATTTTTCCATGCCAATTATGGCAAAACATGTCAGTTCCACGTCATTGATCATCTTATGTACCATGTTTTTAAGCAAATAAATTTTCTATCTATCTATCTATCTTCTTTTGAACTTGATATCTTTTTTAAATTATTAACATAATTTTGTATTGCAAGAAGACACAGCGCGGACGCTGTAATTATTTCGACGTCCGCCATAGTCGAAAGCCGAAAGCGATGTGAGTGGTAGGGCAGAGTGTGAATACACACTTCCCGCGATCCTGCTACGGCAGTATTTAGGGAAGTATTGCCGGCAGCGCGAGGAGCAGTGGCAGTGGCTGAATGTAAATGGGGCTTTAGTATCATAATCAGAGATCGGAATCGGGTGTGTGAAAATACCTAAAGTTTGCAGCGCGACATAACATGGAACTGTACAACCACTTAAGTTGAACCGGTTTTGAATTTTATTGGTTCAGTTTCGGTTTTTTGTTTTACATCTTCCATACCTTTGAAACACCGAACTATATACATTTACAAGCTGCTAATATAGTTTTAAATTAATTTTTGTTTTAAATTTTCCCGGTTCAAATTCGGTTTTTTAGTTCTACTTGTTCTGTATCTCTGAAACACCGAAGTTTACACATCTGCAAGCGTGTGTAAAATTCGGTGTTTCAAAGATACAAAACAAGTTGAACTAAAAAACCGAATTTGAACCGGGGAAATTTATTGGAGCTCTACAAGTAGTTGTTCTGTGTGGAATTAGAACCCGCTGCTCATGCAACTGCAACTTATTGTTAACCAACCCATTACGCCATGGAGCCGTCAAATTGCATACTTGATTGAACATCCTGATCTGGAACCATTTAGGCTTTATATGACGCACCTCACAGAACTTCTATCTTTTTTAACAAGGAACCATTGAGAACTGTTGCATGTAATATGTTTACATAGTTATATAATATGGCGCAGGTTCGACTGCACGAAACGGAGCCTGCGGCCGCAGCAGTTCTTCGCGCTCTGCCGCAACTACGTGCAGCCGCGCGACCGAGACCACACGCACTACGCAGACCAGCCCGACCAGCCACACCAGCCAGAACAACTCTAGCCTGCACAGCGCATACAGATCAGACCCGACCAGCCGGACTAGCCACACCAGCTCTGTATGCGCAGCCCACACGGACCTGTCACACTAGCCGGACCAACTAGCTTACGTAGTCCTCACAGACCAGCCAGACCAGCATTAGCCAGCGTAACTCAGTTCGTTATCGTCACCAGACCACCGCTGGACATAGCCGGGAAGGTGGCTCTTGCTGCAGCAGGTCGACGCTCCGCCTGATGGCCATCTCACACTCCGCACGCTAGTACTAGGTTACTCAAAAAACTTTTGCACTGGTTGTTACTGGTTCGAACTTTACCACTTAGTAAACCTGTTTGTCCGTGTCGTTACCTTGGATCTGCTGCAGATACTCTTGTTACGGACTTTGTCACACAGAGAAACTTTGATCATTGTCTGTTCTCACATGCGTTATTTGCATTGTATTATATCATATCACAAAAAATAATTGTACTAAATAAAGGATATTATCACCCTGAACTTATCGTACCTTTTATCTGGTATGTTGATTATGGGGCTACCCATCTGGCCGTCTAAAAAGTTATTAGGTTTCATTTTGTACATATGTACTTGTATGATGTAAATATTATAATGAATACTTCTGTTCTGTACAGAAAATACGTAAACAAAAATATACGTGTAGTTTATTACTTTCGACTTAATTTGTTAATTGATATTTTTAAATAAATATAGATGATGTTTTAAAAATATGCCAAAATAATGTTTGCGACTTTGATGAAAACTAATTGAAAAAAGTTATGTTTCTAGGCGTAATCTAACTAAAATCTTACTCTTTTTATATTTTGATATAATCATATTGTTCGCAATAAACTACAAACAAAGAATATGTATGATGACAAATATTCCGTAAATACACGCTACGATTTAATTCAATCAACTAAGTACCATACTTTACGCTTGAACTCACAGACTTGTTAAAAAGTAATATTTGACAAGTATTACAATATATAAATATTTAAGTTTTTATGTAAAACAAAGTCTTAGTAATAAGTAAATAAATGAACGATGAAGATATGTATTTACTTTTATCTCCTTTGAAGAAGAAAACTGGATAATAGGGTATTACACCCATTTTCAAAAAGTGATAATGAACCACTAATTTTATATAATTTTTTTAAACCGAATAACGCCATAAAAATTACTTTTAATCCATCGTTTTAAATTTTCACATGAAAACGCTAGCCGCCATGCTGTTCAACTTGTGACGTCACTGTTCTAGAATTTTGCCGACTTTGCAAAGGAATAAGATACTTTTTAATGTTTAATAATGAGTTTTCATCTATATCATTTGTTGTGCCTGAATGCAAAAATACGAGCATAAGAACTCCGGGAAAGTTATGGATTCAAGTGCCAACTGATTTAAGTATAAGAAATACTTGATTAAAACTGGCAAGAAGACATTCCGAATACATCATTGTCTACAAAAACTAGACTACACTTCTGTGAAGATCATTTTGATGTATGATTAATATTCAACTATTGTTTAATACAAAACAAAACATCATGACCCTCGCAAGTCAAATTTTGTAATAAATTAAGTTATCTTAGATATTTTGACAAATTATTCCTAATGATTGTAATTATAAATAAACTGATAGCTACTAAACTAGGTATTTTCAAAGTACACTCTGACCTTGTTTTGTGTTTTTGTATCTATAAAAGTTGGTTATAGGTACTTACATGATGTTTTAACATTCCTCAACTCAGCAGGACAAAAATTGGGATTGCATGCAAAAAAAATTTGCTACCATCAATTTATTTATTCTAGGTAGATTAGTACTTTCTGCTATTAAGAATACGTCTTTCATGATGCCTTTTCAATAAAATACGGAATAAAACTCAATAATGGTAATTATAACTTGAAAATTTTCGAAATAACACAGCACGTTAGCTAGTTCGCTTAATCAATCAAGTCACGACATTCTCTTATGGTGGATAGCGTTTTGCAGATTTGATAGGTATACGAAGAAAAAAAATTTCCTAAAATTGAGATATTTAATTTATAATTCATTTTTATACATAGAAATCAATATGGCACGTTTACTTTTTACAAAATCTATCATAAATATACATTTTTTGATTTTTTACATGGTGTAAATACCCTGTTAGCTCTCAAAACCTTTTGTCTAAACAGGATTCGAACTTTTCTTACATGTGAATCTTGGAGCTTGTTTACTCGAAAGAACGTGAATATAATATTTTTATAGACGCTCTTGAATTGATAAAGTTGTTGTTTACTGCTCTTGGTGTTTTTGAATTCCGGGCGTTTTGGCTTTCGGCCCTGCCTTGTATTGAGGATAGATGCTTCCTTCTCTGGCAAATTAATAAATTCTTGTATTTAGAGTAGAGGTTTCTTTGGTTTGTTCTGTGGATAAAATACTTAGGTCTACTTTTTTCGATGTGTCAGGAAGTGATTGATCTGCTTGCTTCGATATGCTAAGCGTCGAGCTTATATTATCATGTACTGCATTAATAGCAGCAGCTGAAATATATTCATCGTAATCTTGAACCGCAATAGACGCTGGTTGAAGAATTTCAGCTGCAAGAAAGTTTCCTTCTGAAAATAATTCGTAATTAATTTAAAATGAAATAACCTTGTTGCTCAGTTAGCTGCACAACTTTTTCCAAACTAACGGTAGACCAGGAAGTCTTTTCAGGAAGACCCGTACTTTCGGCATCTACTTACTACAAAACAAAAAAGCGGTATTCAATACATGATGCTAATTTCCTACTTTACTTTGCCGGCAATGACGGATGATAGCTGACTCCCATTGCCTGCAACTACACTAATGAGTGAAAAATCAGAAATTACAAAAATTAAATTATTACCTAGTATTCAAGGGTTACTGAACATCACTGATTTGAATGTCAGACTAATTACACAAAAAGTCTCTTTTAGATACTTTATGAAATTCGAGACTTAGGTACCGTTTGTTTTCAAACGCAAACACAAAACGCAGTCATAACTCCGAAACGCGCGGCGGTTACTGGTGGAAGTCGTCCGAAACAGTGGTGGGGGGCACGGAACAGGGGCGTTGAGGTCATTTACGTGACTCGTAGATCGCGGATGTTTAGTTTTGCAGATGAGTAGGTGATCACCATTACCCGCTGACACCCATTGCCCGCTCTTACCCTACCTAGTTACTGACTCCATAGGTCCAGATTTATTATTCATATATCTGTCGGGTCGCTAACATTATATGATCAGCGACACGGCAGATTCGCAAATTTCGATTTTTACGCGTAAAATGTGACTGACTTTAAAAAAAATCCGTGTAAGTAGACCTCCCAGTGCTACTGACTGCCTAATAATAATGCATGATCAGCATATACTGAATTTTAAAGGTGTGCATCACTACTATTTCATTAATAATGCCGACCCGAGTCGCATGTTTTAAATAGCAAAAAATGTAAACAGAAAATGGTAAGTATACGTTGTTATACTTAATCTTAATTTTTCTCGATGTTGCATATTGCAAAATGTAAATTATTACCTAGGTACTTACAATAGGTACGTTTATTATTTACTGTACATAGATCCTACTTACCTAAACATGAGAAAACTGACTGGTTGACTCACATATCAATGCACCGCTGAAACTAATAAAAGTATACCTAGTACCTACCTTGAGTTTTCGGTTTTTCTTGCATTCATCGTGTCATACGAGTTGCATAGTCCGACAGCTGATGTAACATTAGTACTTAGATGAATAAGTATTAACGTACCACGAACATACGTACTATTACGAAATATTTAGTATATAGTACGTAATATTTAATAACGTAACATCATTACCATCAGCCTAAATGTGGATCCACTGCTGGGACACAGGGCTGCCCCTAACAGAGGGGTTTGAGTAGTAGTCCACCACCACACACGTCCCAGTGCGGATTGACGGACGGAGTACTAGATAATCAGTACCTACTTCTTTAGATTTCCTTAGGTACCTTTTACTACACTCACAGGCAGACATTGGGTGATGCTATTTACTGTACCAACATCACTTAGCACGTAATAATAATAAAGTAAAGTAGGTAGTATTACTAGGTTATGATTACCTACTAATTAATTCTATTAGGTACGTTTATATAAATAGATAATAATACCTTTAACCTACCTTACATTCAACAATAATATTATTATTATCAGCAAATCACTAATCCATGCATAACCTCTATATATTCTACTACCAACTAACATCAAAGGATTCAATTTGTTTTCTCACAACACCTAACTACAGTAGGAGCAGACTTAACAAAGGCGTGTAACGTGCTAAGTGATACAGACACTCGCACGCGGACGTAAGGTGCATTCTGATTTAATACGCGGGCCGCATTAATTTTATTTTTCGACGATTTAATCGGTAGGCTAATTTCACGAAGGTCGATTCAGAGGCGTGCAAAGTATAATGGTAGGTAATGTTCTTATGAACATCAGCGACGTTGTAACTGGATTTAAACTCTTAAGTTTGCCATTGTGATCCTTCTGTTCTCGTACTATTAGATTTATTTTGTGGTGATACTATAACTTTGTCTTTCTAAAGCTTGCACGAAATGTCGACGTAGAACTCTCTTTTTAATTTTAAACTTAGTATTTCTAGATGGTACCACCCTACTTAATTTTCCTGTTATTGTATTGTCTGTCATCTACAATGGGACTACTATTATTTATCCCATGCAGGATTCGGGCCTCGGGGACTTCCCCATTACCCGGGTAATCCTCACAGCCCATATCTATGGGCCGGTCTTGGGAGCCGTACGTTTGTACGACACTGTCGGTTATCTTCTTTGGCGTATTGCGCGCCACCAGGTAGGTGCTACCGGAGGGTCAGCCGTCTCGAAGCCCCGCGGAGTCCCGAGGTAAGGAGTCGACGCAGGGCCAATCTTGCCGACAGGAGTGCGCTCCTGACAGCAGCACTCCGGGCCTCCAGTGCTCCTTTCTGGCTCTAGGTAATGACCTGATATCCCTAGGCAGAAGTTGGCGAATCTCGCGCCTCTGGGAAGGGATCTGCCGAAAGGTCAGCAACCTCCAGGTCCCGCGGAGACGCATCTCGACGCGGAGCCGAAGTCACCAACAGGCGCGTGCTCCCAGCAGCACGCCGGGCCTTCGGAGTCCGCTTCCCAGCATATAGATTACACGCAGTGTTGGGTATGTAACATCCCGGGCGGGGGCAGGGGCGTCCTCAGGGCTCGACGCAAGCCGAGTTGGCCCCACAGCATGTGCACCCACTGCGAAGCGACGCGCTGTACTTCTCCCACCCGAACGGGAGTCGACGACCGGCGGACGAAACCTCTTGCTAGCGCGGTCTGAACGAGACTCGCAATTTTCCTGGTGTTGCAGTTGTTCATGGGCGGCGATAATCACTTACCATTACGTGAGCCGCATGCTCGTGTGCGCCTTCGTATATAAAAAAGGGCCACCAATTCCGGTTTATTGAGTAAAAGAGTCGGTACGTAACGGTTATATTAAATAGATTATGTAAATGTAAAATAATAATGTTTCCAAGTGCAGTAAAAAGCTTCTCTAAAACGTATGTAAATTGTAGAAAATATATATTGTAAGAACAAAATTACGAGGGTGGATTGAAAAGTACTCGGCCTAACCAAGAAAATAAACACATACTAAATCAGTTATATTTTTATTTTTCTACATAATCACCATCAAGTTCAATACACTTTTGCCACCTCCCCTTCCAAGCATTTAGACCGTTGAAAAAAAATGACTCTTCCTTAGAGTCAAAATATGCGTCTACAGCTGCTTTGACCTCGTCGTTTGTCGAAAATCTTTGACCTCCCAAGTGCTTTTTTAGGCTAGGGAACAGAAAGAAGTCTGATGGTGCCAGATCAGGTGAATACGGCGGATGCGGTAACAGTTCAAAGCCACAGTTGTGAATTTCAGCCATTGACTGTACTGACGTGTGAACACGGGCGTTATCTTGATGAAACAGGACTTTTCTTCTGAGCATTCCTCGACGTTTTTCTTTTATTCCCTCTCGTAAACGACGTAGTAAGGTACAGTAGTAATCAGAGTTTATAGTCTGACCCCTTTCAAGATAATCAATCATAATCACACCTTTCGAGTCCCAGAATACTGAAGCCATCACCTTATTTGCCGACAAAATCGACTTAGCCTTTTTTAGGGGGTGGTGTACCAGGTCTTCTCCACTGTTTTGATTGTTGTTTTGTTTCCGGTGTACAGTAATGAACCCATGTTTTGTCCATAGTAACAAAACGATTCAAAAAATCATCTGCATCGGCTTCAAATAACTCCAAACAGTCGCGTGAAATAGTCAATCGCGTCCTTTTTTGTTCAACTGAAAGCAGTCGCGGAACCCACCTCGCAGACACCTTGTGGAAACCCAACTCGTTGACAATGATGTTTTGAGTTCATTCATAAGAGATGCCTATAATCTCGGCTATCTCTCTAATTTTTAATCTGCGGTCTCCCATTATTAAATCAAGTACTTTTTTAATATTTTCGTCAGTAGTTGACGTCGAAGGCCTTCCAGAGCGGGGTTTATCTTTCACACTCTCTCTACCACGCTTAAATTCTGCTATCCATTTTTTGATGGATGAATATGACAGAGCACAATCACCTAATGTACTGACCATGTCATCATGGATGGCTTTTGATGATAGCCCCTTCTTATGGACGTACTTAATGACGGCACGCTGCTCGATTTGCTCCATTCGCGGAAATTATGTCCGATTACTTTGTTAATAAATTTATAAAATCACAACTAATTATCGCACACGTTTCGAACTTCACACAATGAACTAGTCTGAACTGAACTAAATAATGTGGGTAGATTTGATTTTTAGAATTGAATGGATCTGTGTTAGGCCGAGTACTTTTCAATACACCCTCGTAAATATCTACCAACCTTAAAGTGTACATATCGCCGCTCGAGTCACACGCAAGTATGAGTGAAGATTTAAGAGTAAGTGTCATTTAATGCTATTCAGATGCTATCCCGGTTATCGGTTTACATCCCGAACAGGGATGGAATTGCGGCAAAGCCCCTGAAAAAAGGCCAATAACCGGTACTCAAAAAAAAAACACTTATCCAAAGCGGAGAGTTCAGAAGCTCTTCAATTGCGTCCTCCAAGGAGGCCCACCTCCGAAGTCGTGGAGCAGAGGTGTGTGGGTACGATGGTTTCGTTCGCCAAGAAAAACAACGCTGTATTAATTAGGGATGGGCCAAATATGGATTTCACCGAATACGAATATTCGACCGAATGTTCGGTTAAATTTTTACCGAACCGAATATTCGGCCGAACATTATTCGGTAGGATAACCTCGGGACACAACCAATTTATGTCGAAACTTGTTACCGTAAAGTGTGCGGGATTAGCGCCGGACCTTGCCACTCACTCCCCCGCCACACCTGACAGTTATTGCATCATCTAGTACTGAGCAAATTGCTGGCACATGCTTATGTTTTGACTATTTTTGTGAGAAAAAAAAATATTTCCTTATGATATTATTAGTGAAAATTGATAATGATATGAAAATGAGTGGCAGAAGATCTACTATTTGGACCTATTTTAGAGAAACTGACGACTGTAATGTAACGTTTCTTTGTTTGATTCCGAACAAAATGTTATCAAGCTTTCTATTTGCTATAACTGGAAATAAATCTACAGTGCCTCAAAAACTTGACCGCACCAAAACCCTGCCACTTGACCGCATCCAGCACAGAGCGGCTCGAATCGTCGACGACCGAGTGCTTTCCAATCGGCTCGATTCACTGGCACTGCGAAGAGATGTTGCATCTCTTTGTATTTTCTTTCGCATATACCATGGGGAGTGCTCTGAGGAATTGTTCGAATTAATCCCAGCCGCCAAATTTCGTGAACGCACTACGCGGCAAACGTCCCGATACCATCGACACCATCTGGATGCTTGGCGGTCCACCACTGTACGTTTCAAAAGGAGTTTTCTTCCGCGTACAACCTCTCTGTGGAATAGTTTACCACCGGCGAGCTTACTCCTTTCTAAAGGGCCGGCAACGTACCTGCGATTTCCCTGGTGTTGCGGTTGATCATGGGCGGCGGTAGTCACTTAACAGTAGGTGAGCCGCATGCTCGTTTGCCCCTTCTATAAAAAAAACATAACGCTACACAAGTAGATTTAATCCATAAATAAATATACTTCCAACAGTAAAATTATTAAAGACATGGCATTACTCTATTCGTACATTTCAATACAGTGGATACTTTGAGTACCACTTTACCGAATATTCGGTGATTTAACCGAATACGAATCGGCCGAATACGAATATACGGTAAAGCTGCCGAATATGCCGAATACCGAATATAAAACGAATATTCGGCCCATCTCTAGTATTAATAACTAAAGATCAATTTCCCTGCTGAGTCGCGTCTACGTGTTGAGTTGAGTAATAGTCCACATCATCATCATCATCATTCATCATTACAGCCCTTCACAAGTCCACTGCTGAACATAGGCCTCCCCCAAGTAATGCCACAAAGCACGGTCCTGAGCCACCTGCATCCATCGACTTCCTGCATGTCTTACCAGGTCGTCACTCCATCTAGTGGGGGGTCGCCCTACACTACGCCTACCGGTACGAGGCTGCCACTCGAGAACCTTTCTTCCCCATCGGTTATCGGTTTTTCGAGCTATATGGCCGGCCCATTGCCACTTCAGCTTACTAATCCGTTGGGCTATGTCGATCACTCTGGTTTTACTGCGGATATCCTCATTTCTGAGTCTATCACGCAGAGAAACTCCAAGCATAGCCCTCTCCATAGCTCGCTGAGCGACCTTAAGCGTCCTCATACGGCCAGCAGTGAAGGACCACGTCTCAGATCCGTAAGTCATCACTGGCAACACGCACTGGTTGTACAATCTAGTTTTTAGAGATTGAGGTATACCTGACGAAAAGATATGTCGTAATTTCCCGAACGCTGCCCAGCCGAGTTGAATCCGTCGATTGACCTCTCGGTCGAAGTTGGACTTACCTAGTCGGACTATTTGTCCCAGGTAAACGTACTCGTCAACAACTTCGAGCATAGTGCTCCCAACAACTACCGGCATAGGTGTGACATGGACATTAAACATGATCTTTGTTTTGTCCATGTTCATCTTAAGACCTATCCGTTGGGAGGCACTATTGAGGTCATTGAGCATAATGCTTAAGTCCTCCAGCGATTCTGCCATAATGACTATATCGTCGGCAAATCGAAGGTGAGTGATGTACTCGCCATTGATGTTAATACCGTATCCTTTCCAGTCCAGTAGCTTGAAAACGTCTTCCAACGCAGCGGTGAAGAGTTTCGGGGATATAACATCACCCTGTCTTACACCTCTCTGCAGTTGGATAGGTTTCGAACTCTGGTTCTGTACTCGGATAGCCATCGTAGCCCTACTGTACAAACACTTCAGCACTACGATGTACCGACAGTCAACTTGGCACCGCTGAAGGGACTGTAGCACCGCCCAAATTTCGACGGAATCAAAGGCTTTCTCATAGTCCACATATGCCAGGCAAAGTGGCAGATTGTACTCTTCGGTCTTCTGTACAATCTGCCGCAGGGTATGTATGTGGTCTATGGTACTGAAGCCTTTTCGGAAACCGGCTTGTTCGGGAGGCTGGAAGTCGTCGAGTCTGCGTGCGAGACGATTCGTAGTGACTCTCGAAAATAGCATGTAGACGCGGCTCAGAAGGGAAATCGGTCTGTAGTTCTTCAAGAGAGCGTTGTCGCCTTTTTTAAAGAACAAAACCACCGCGCTTCTGCTCCACGCCTCCGGAGTAGTGCCACCATGGAGGACGGAATTGAAGAGCTTCCGAAGGACTTCAAGTACCGGTTTTCCACCCGCTTTCAGAAGCTCCGCTGTAATTCCATCCTCGCCCGGGGCCTTGCCGTTTTTAAGGTGGTGGAGAGCCATTCTAATCTCGCTCAGACTGACGTCCGGGATATCATCGGAATAGTGTCGGATAAGACTTGCTCTTGGATCGTTACTCACACTTGCGTGTGGCTCCAACGATGATGTGTACAGCTGCCCATAGAACCTCTCAATCTCACTCAAAATCTCAGGTGTCCCGGAAACGATGTTGCCACACTCAGTCTTCAGCTTTGACAGTTGGCTCTTTCTGGCAGACAGATCTCTGGCAAAGACTTTGGAGCCATGGTTCCGCTCGATCGCTTCTTTAATACGAGAAGTATTAAAGTTGCGTAAGTCTCGCCGCATGCATTTGGAGATCTGTCTGTTCAGTTGCCTGTATGCTGTCAAATCTGTTGACGATTGCAGCCTCATCTCCCGTCTAACAGCCATGAGATTAAGAGTGTGATCGGAGAGTTTTTGTTGTTGATGCCGTGTAGTGGCGGTTGAGAATATCCACTACCCCATATCTTCCCGTGGGTGTCGTAAAAGGCGACAGAGGGAGACAGGCAGGAGATGGGCAGCAGCATCTTCCTGATAACAACTGTGACGTAATAAAAAACTGCGGTTGCCAACCCGCTCGCCAAGCGTGGCAACTATGGCAAATACCCCCCAATGAATAAATAGTCCACATAGTCTAACAAATTCCAGCACCCCGAACAAGATGGTTTTTGAAAAGGATTGAGTAACATAGACCACATACATACTCTTCGGTAGGCAAATAGTGCAAAAACAGAAAACTGAAGAATACAAACTACCACTTGTAAAGAAATATGTGTACTATGAGAAAGCCTTTGAATCCGTCGAAATTTGAGCGGTGCTACAGTCCCTTCAGCAGTGCCAAGTTGACTGTTGGTATATCGAAGTTCTGAAGTGTTTGTACAGTAGGGCTACGATGGTTATCCGAGAACAGAACCAGAGTACAAACCCTGTCCAACTGCTTAGAGGTGTAAGAAAGGGTGACGTTATATCCCGAAACTTCACTGTTGCATTGGAAGACGGTTTTAAGCTACTGAATTGGAAAGGATACCGTATTACATCAATGGCCAGTACATCACTCATCTTCCATTTGCTGAGGGTATGTCAATATGGCAGAACTGTTGGAGGGCTTCAACACTGCTATTCTCAATGACTTCAATAGTGTTTCCAAACGGATAGATCTTAAGATGGACATTGAAAAGACGATCATATAACAATAAGTCCCCCAGACCGAATTTCAGTGATGACATACGGATCAGAAACGTGATATTTCACATCTAGGCGTTAAGGTCAAGGATTATGCTCGGAGTTTTTCATTGTGATGTTCATGTTTATGTTCATGATCCATTGTGTTGAACCACTTACCATCAGGTGGATTGTGTGCTCCATATATTATTATAAATATACTAGCGAACCACCCCGGCTTCGCACGGGTAATTTCTGGATCTCGACAACAGCGCCACCTACTGGATCCAACTGAGTTTTTAAACCATCGAAGGACCCACTCAAATACACACAAAGTTCGAGCGGTTTTCGAGTTTTAGCGAGACTAACGGACATCAATTGACTTTAATTTTTATATATATAAGATATCAGAGGGTTGCTCGTTCATCACCCCAATTCTACATTATTTTAAAATATCGGAGTAACCGATATAGCCCAACGGATCGGTAAGCTGAAGTAACAACCAGCCCGGTGGTCATAAAGCTCGAAAAGGCCGGTAAGTAAGGGGAAACAAAGGTTCTCGAGTGGCAGCCGCGTACCCGTAAGCGAAGTTTAGAGCGGCTTCTCCCTGTTTAGATTGGTGTAGGTAGTTTTATACCTTGCTTTGTGACATTCTTTGGGGGACGTAAACCTGTCCTGTAATGATGATGATAAAAAAGTCAAATCAACAAGAAAAACAAGTGAAATTTGGCTTATTCGATCACTAATCTTCATCTTATGTAGTCAGCCATTAGGCCTAAAGGCAAGTGATGCCTACTCATCGGGAGTTCGTATTTATTGTTAGGCAAGTCTCATGCCGGCTGTACACGCTCGTCGAGACACCACGAGACAGGCCTAGAGGCGAGCGTTATTTAACATTGTTCTTAAAAACTTCGCGTTTTCCTTTATAAATATTATAACATGTATAGTTTTCCTTGTGAATAAACATTTAAAGTGTATATAAATATTTAGTGTACATAAACAGACATAAAATTGGTGTAAATAAATAATAAATATTTTTTGTATTAAGTTAATTTTTGTGTATTATGTGGATCATAATAATTATGTGATGTGATGGACAATAATACTTAAATACTTACATATTTTGTAACTGTATAAAATTGTACAAAGGTACTAATATTGACAATGTCGCGCACATGTTATAATACCTATAACCTGTTACGTATTCGTAATCATAACATAACACAGTTAAACTAATATTATAATACCTACCTATAATATGTTAATATTTTCGTAATTATAACATAACACAAACGCAAAACTAACCTACGCTGTACTGTATACATATGTAACTAATTACAAAAATAAGCAGTTTTGAAACTAGTTACTCATATCCACGAAACTACGTACAACCGATTACGTCCAAGACGTTACGACCCATGTCTAGACAGGGCGAGTACGAGTGTGTACAGGGTGCTCTCGTCGCGTCGCGTCGCGTCTCGTGTCCCTCGTGCGCTCTCGGAAGCGTGTCGGTTTTTTGCGCTCGAGTCAAAGGGTCTCGTAGGTATCGCGATGAATACCGAGAGCGAATGATGATATTACTTAACGTGTATAACATGTATAATCAAGCAGAAAAATGCAAACTGTATTATGACATTTTAATATGTAAAAAGTCAAAGGTCGACATTATAACTATACATCAAAGTCTCTACGAAAACGTACTTATATATAATCGTTAGGTTTTAATTGCTGCTAAAGAATATTCTGTATTTTGTGTACACTTAGTTAAAGAGGTAAAATATTTTGTATTTGTAATTTCTGTTTTGTCTCAAGACGACATACGTGATTTTATTGTTAATAACTTTTTTTTTGATGATAATGTATAAAGAAGTGTAATACACTGTAAGAAAGTTTATTAAATACAGTGTTTAATGATATTATTCATTTTTTTTTAATTTCATTTAAAATATATATGTACTTAAATTTATGAAGAAACATGTGTTTTTTCCGGGACTAGTTGAACCTCTCTTTTTCTTTACATAATTACAGTCATCTTTCAATAGATCCTGCTAAGTTTTACAAATCTCATAAAATATTTCATACTCTTAATACCGATATCAATATTTAAGTCTTAAGTGCCAGGTTTATTGAATAATTATTTACTTTATTTATATATATTTATATATATATTTTAAATATTGTATAACAGGTAGTCGCTAACATTCTCGATATCGATAGTACGCAAGACGACACAAGTATGTGCGCGGGTGACTGGACGCAGGGAGACACTACATGGAGCTAGCGCGTCGCCCGTTGCTATGGTTTCGCTTCCCCGTATGTCATACCGCACCGCACTGTTCATCTTTCGTGGCGCAAGCCGCAAGCTATACACTATTCTATTCACCGTACATGGTACTGTTACGGTAAATTAATAGAAACTATCCACCATCTCCTTCTTAGCAATGGGTTATTAATTTTATTTTTAGTAAATGTGTAAAAAATATAATAGTTCAAAGGCAAAACGCAGCAAGCGGGCATATGGAGTTCAAACTTCAAATGATACAACGAGTGTGTACATGGTGTGTTCTCCGTCGAGCCGAGACGTGACGTTTACGTGACGAGAGGCACACGAGGTGACGAGATGAGCGTGTTCAGCCGCCATGAGCTACATACATCTAGGGTTGCCAGGTCTTTAAACCGAGAAGCCGAACAGACCATCCAGCTTTGCCAGACATTTTGGTAAAAAGGCCGGACACCCTTAATTATTCAGTCTTAGTATAACACGATAATATATTTTTTAAAGTAAAACAATGCTAACCTTATATCATTTACTACAAAATCTTAAATTAAAAGAATCAGTGTTCTTTATTATTAATCATTCAATATTAATTACAATATTAGTTTCAATAATGGCAATAGGTAGTATGTATTTAAGTACATGAAAAATGTAAAAAAATGGTCAAATATAAAAAGTCTGACAAATGCCGGACATGCCTGGACACCGTCTAATTTGGCCGGACACGCAAACAAAAAGCCTGACTGTGTCCGCCTTTATCCGGACGCCTGGCAACGCTACATACATCTGTATACAATACAGTATAGCGTAGTTCTGTGTTTGTGTTAGGTTTTATTACAAAAATATTAACAGATTATAGGTATTATAACATTAGTTTAACTGTGTTATGTTATGATTATGATTACGAATATATAACATTTTATAGGTGTTATAATTATAATATGCGCGTGACATCGTCAATATTAGTACTTTTGTACAATTTTATGGTCACAAAATATGTAAGTGCCTAAGTATTATTGTCCATCACATCACATAATTTTTATGATCCACATCTTGCGTGTAAGCCATTAACTATCCCGAAGGGACTCTTTACTCTCGTTGTGCGAGTCGTATATCGTGTTACGTACCTACCTATATTCATCTTAATAATAATCTATTCAAAACGAAACGCTTACGCGAGCGCCGGTCGTGGTGTGTGTCAACTGCGTACGTAAAATAATCATTACATTTTGTCCACGAACTAGGTATACGATTATCAAGCTCGTAAGCAGTTTCTGAAACCGATTATGTTAAATAATGCTCACCTCTAGGCATGTCTCGTGGTGTCTCGACGAGCGTGTACAGCCGGCATCAGGTTTAAAATATTTATTGTGGAAATACGCAAATCGAAATGTAAATATGTATGCGACATTAAGTGTCAAATTTCCTAATTTACATTTTAGCTTGCATATTTTTACGAGATTTCTTTTGAGACTACTCTTGTAAAGGTAACAAGTTTTATTACTTTTCTTTAGGCCTAGAGGTCTTGTCATCACAGAGTTTTAGTTTACTAGAAATAATAAAACAAGTTCGTGCGTATTATTTATTATTCTCGCTACCTGCTCCTCACGAGCAGAATTGGAAAATTTTCCGTCACTAAATAATCGTCTTCGAAGATGACTGCGACGTTCAACTCGAACTCTGAAAACAGAAAACATATCGTTCAATTATTCTGGTGTTTAATCACAATCGGTATTAAAATTTACGATTAGAATTAGTTAAGCTTAAGGTCAGCGAGGTTAGCTAAGATTACTTCCTACGATCGTTAACGCTATAGAAAACTATAAACATGAAGTGACGCCACAAGTGATGTCACAAATGACGTCACAGCCGCGTGACTTTACGTTCAGATATGTCACTCCCATTCGTCTTGGTTAACCCCATTCACGCCTTATTAAATTTAGGAAGTTTTGTGTATCAGTTGCTTGTTAAATAATATTTTTAGATTGCCATTTTTCTTAAAAAAAAGATCCTTTTTGTATAATGCATATAGTTTTTTCTTTCTTTTATGTTGTTTTGGATTGCCATTTTAAAAAATAGATACAAATACAAATAATTATTATATCATAAGAAACTGAAAATGTTAATTTTGTGCTATATATTTTTTGTTTGCACCTTACAGTATAGTGCGTATAGCATTACTCTGAGGTTTGTCTATTAATTGGTTAAAATAAATTTAGTAAATATTAGCAGAATTCTATCAAGAGAAGCCATGACATAAAAGAAGAAAAAAATGACATTTGTTTGTCAACTTCTTTCATGTTGAAAAAATTTTCTCAAATTATTTCATAGGTTTAGATTTTAATATTTATTATTGCTTTTTGCTTGATCGCCGTTATTGTCGCTTCAGAATAATCAATTATCGTTTGCAAGTATTTCTTCGTGATTGTGTAAAGATTTTTTGTAGATGTTGACTCTATATGAGATATTGCCTATAAACAAAGAGATTTAAATATATATATATATATACACTATACTAGGCTACTAAACATAAACTAAAATATTTGTAAATAAACAGTGACGTTACTGGATAACAGAGGGCACTTATTACAATAATTTTTCTTTCATCTAGAACAATCTACTAGAAATAATAAAATTTAAAAATTATTTGGTTAATGCACATTATTCTTACGGTAATAAACCGAAATCACGTTCATTTTTTGCTCCATATCGTGACTTACAATACTTTAATGCATAACCGGGCATATTTTCTTCAAAAATATTTTTTAAATTTATGAAACGAATGCGTCTTGACCTTTTGACTTAGACTAAATGACAAATATCGGAGATATATCCTATAGGACAAAAGTTACAGACGACAATTTTGTTGCTGATGTCCGGTCTATTGCTACCTATAAATAAATTTATTATTTAAAATAAAATTGCACGACGTGTGATCAGAATCGAAATTAAGTTAAGTGTAATGTGGAAACAAACAGCACAAACTCATCTGATCACTTTCCGCAGGTTTCCTACAATATAATAAGAAAAACTTATGAAAATATTGTGCAATGTAGTTGTTCTTTAAACATTTTATTTAAAGAATTTATTGACTGTAGGAATTTTTACTATGTCGACTAGAACTTTATCTGTTTCAGATCAATTATTGGAGTTGAGTAAAAATTTTACCACGAGAATTGCGCTAATTTAAACATTGAGTTATAAATTATAATGGTAAGTAGTACTTTATAAATTATAACTCCATGAATTTAAATTTACGTTACTGGTCAGTGAAGAATAATATTGACAATAACATACATTACGTATCAATAACATGCGTGGAGATATTATGCAATGTCTCCACAATAAATAATGTTCAAGTTCATAAAACAATCTGTCTTCCAGAAAACAAAATTACATAACTATACCAGTATATAATTTTATTTTATTCCACATGCTCATGTAAAGTATATTCGAGTAATTTTGATGCCAACTCTCAAATGTATAGGGATTTACCCCTTAGGCTTGTGAGGCTTGAGTCAAAATTACTCGAATACGTCTTAAATAAAAAGTTTAAAGTTACAGAATACCAAGGTTTGAAATTCCCGCTAAAAAAGTTTCACTGTGGCGCTACAAGTATACATATAGACGCGTGTTTCATCTTTTAGTTCGGAGATGGCGTTCTTCTCTCGGTAGAGAGAATAATTGTGTGTAAAAAGTCAAATTTCGACCATGTACGATATTAGTCTGAATAGTTTTGTGTAGTGTCCGACCGAAACTTCGGCTTCGGCTACCTGCGGCCAAAAATATCACCTTTGGCGAAACCTTCGGCTTTTGAAGGTTTCTAGCAAGCACCGAAATCGAACTAACTGTTACGAAAGAGCGAGAACGCGATGGTCGTAGTCATGATCAATTTCTAGAGACGATTAAAACTGAACGCACCTTTGTCAGCACCGTACGCACCGCACGTGCCATATGCGCCGCATTTAGTGAAGGCACGCACATTTGCGTACGCGCCGAACGCAAATCTTTTGTATTGCCAACAACTTTTGCAGTATTTTCCAACCACTGATGTGAAACGACACAGTGACATTAATTGCTCCGAATCACTCGGATCCCTATTAAAAAAACTGTAATAGCCTGCTTATTGTCAGAGGGAGAGAAAAATAAAATTCAAAGATAAGATTCTGGATTTACAATATTAATTTAAATATGCAGTTGTATAGAGAATATTATACTTTATTTAAACACTTATTAGATGATAATGATTGATTTTTCAGATATTTGCATTTGAAATACAAGAAATTTCAAGAAATCCTACATTCACTAAAACCTTATTAAATTACTCTTTTCCATTTCTCAACTAAAATGTCGAAACCACCAGTTTTAGTGAAAATTTAGAGTATCAGTACGCGGCGAACACTCCGCATTATATGACATACGTAGCACGCCTCCTTCAATAGTCGGATACCTACCGCGTTTTATAAAATACGGCGCATACGGTGCGGCTGCAATGCGCGAGGTTTCATATAATCTCATACAACAAATTCTAAAATACGACGCGTACGGCGCGTGCGACTTGTACGGTGTTGACAAATGTGCGTTTAGCTTAAAATTGCCTTTTTATATTTTACAGTGTATAACTGGTATTTGTGAAACGCTCCCGAAAACGAAGACGGACGATATAGTACTAACGATACCTTTGATGATGGGACCAAATGAAATTCGATCCCGATGAAAAAAAAAACATTTTTTTACGTTTGATTAGCTTTATTCACGCTCTATCATATTAGTACAGCCAAATAAAACGATAATTTCATTAAAAAAAGTCATGAAAATACTTAAACATAAAACCAGCAGTGAAATTTCAAATACACAACATCAGCTGATAAGGGGTCAATATACGCGCGGCCCGCAGCCCGCCGCTACCACAGCGAGGCGACACGAGTCGGCCGAGCGGCGTCAGCGCGTGTGAGAAAGGGAAGGGTAGAGTGAGCGAAGTACAGTAATACCCAATGCATTCTTTCGTACGGAGCTAGATAAAAGAGTTCAGCGCCCGCGCGTTTATTGACCTTATAATCAGCTGGTACCATTTTAATTTCCATTACTGATTTTATTTTTCAGTATTTTCATGAAACTTTTTATGAAATTATTGTTTCATTTAGCTGTACTAACACGATGGAGCGTGAATAAAGCTAATAAAACGTAGTGTAAACATGATTTTTTTTAACTTCCCGCTAAGAAAATTAAAAATTTTCAAAAATAGAGAAGTTATTGGTTTCACCCCGATTTTCGAAAATCGAGCTTTCATCAGATCTCGACGTTTTGAGATCCCAGGAAGCTATTCTTACTAATTTCACGTGGACGTCCGTACGGATATATGCATGTATGTGTGTGTGTGTGTAAGTATGCAAAACTTTCATAACTTTTGAACATCTTGATCGATTGAGATGCGTTCTAAAGATCTCAATGTGGAATAGATTTGGTGATAATATGAACCGATTCGGATGAGTAGATTTTGAGAAATATCAAAACTAAAAATTTTGAAAAACTGTTGTTTTGGAATACCTTTTAAACGGCTTTACCGATCGATTTCAAAAACTAATCAGCTCTTAACCTCAAAAATGACGTCAAATGCCGTTTGGAAAATAAAAATCGGTTCATTCGTTCGTAAGAAATCGAAGGAGAAATAATTTGGAAAAACCTTTTTTAACATAATTTCGAGATTTCTCAACGTAATTTGGGGAAATATGGAGCGCTTTGCATTTGAAATTAGCTGGAAGTTCCAGGGGTTTTCATCGGGATCCATTTTCTTTTGGTCCCAAGTCCAAAGCTATCGTTGGTACTATCGTCTATCTTCGTTTTCGGGAGAATTTCAAAAATATCCTGTATAAACCTTTAATTGAAACCTATAAAAAGTTTTAAAATGATTTATATTATTAATTTTAGCCAATTTTGAACTGAATATCTTAGAGATGTCAAGTTTCGACCAAAGGTTGTGGCGATATCCCAATCGGTTTCTGCTTCGGACAGAATTCGACCTTCGGTCGGACACTAGTAGTGGGTGGGTGGTGTAGTGAGGTGGCACTGGTACCTATCTTGAAGTTGACCGTGGAGGTGGTGGGGCAGGTGAAGAGGCGCGGCAGCACCATGTGCAGCGGCACGTCGCGCGCACGCACCACGTCGCCCTCACCCACCTGGATGTTCTGGATCTCCGTCGCTGCACAGGCAAGTACACACACGCAGCGTTACACTGCTGCATTCACACATATTAGCATAATATATGACCACGTCTCCTTCGCCCACCTGGATGTCTGGTTGTCACCCCTGAGGACTAAGATGGAATACCCTGATTCCAGTAAAAAGGATCTCCGGTTCTCTACACTCACCATACGAAATACAGCAGCATTAAACTGCTATTTTACGCTGGTAAAATAGCAGTTTAATGGTGGTGAGAGCGTAGTCCCACCCCGGTCTTGCCGACCCATTCGTGCTATAACATTAGTAAATCTGCACCGTGGCTCTACCATGTGTAAACCCTTTTTATTACCATTATGATTTACCTTGAGATAAATTCATAAAGAAAGTTTATAAGAGAGTTCAAATTATCAAATTATTTATTCATAGGACACCAGCAGCACACACAATATTACATTCTTGTTGCAAGTAGGCTAAATCTAGGAACGGATCAGATTCTTTTAAAATTAGACTTCTGAAGTCATGACTTTAATTGTTCAATACACAATGTCTCGAACTATTAAAATCTGTAGAAGCTAATTTACTACGAATACTGCAGACTTCCGAAGCTATGAGGAAATTATTAAAAAATTAATATCAAAAACTGAAGGTAGCCGGACTAACTATGACATTGGGACGTCAAACATCTCAGTCCCCCCCCCCCGTGACCATAGGTGCTGTAAAGCACCCGAAACGTTGGGAATCATAAGTTACGAGAAAAAATCCCTTAAAATTAGTTTCATTTAATGTTTATTATTCGCGTAAATTTAAGAAATTATTATGGTTTTTACTATTAACTTTTTATTAAAAGCTTAAATTTTAAGGCAAATATATGTATAACTCGAAAAAAAATACAATAAACAAAGTGTTGCGATAAGCTCACCATCTTTGGAATAGCCCTCAGCACAGCCGCACGTCTCCACGCGGACCAGCTGCAGTTCTATGGATTTAATTGGAACTGAGCACTCGTCCACTCGAATCTGTAACATTGGACCACTCAATTTATATTATCTTTATCAGCTCTATGAACCCAAAAGGGGATTGCCCACTCTTCATAGACATTTCGGCCATGGGTGCCCACATATAAAATCATATAGATATGATAATATACAATTAAAAGAATGAAATGGTTAAGAAATTGGTTTAAAAAAAGTCGGGAATTTTAAGATATAAAAGTTTTTATTTTCACAAATACAGTTTTTTAACAACTAATTTTACTGATGTTATCGCGTTTAATTTCTTTGATTTTTAATTCCCGACGTTCCGAGTGCTTTCCAGCACACATGGTCATTGGGGATTGAGGTGACTGGTGTACCGAAATCAGTGTTAACTTGGAGTAACTTCAGCTTTTTAATAACTATTTATAGTCCGATCTACGCAGAATGAACTTACTGTCTTGAAGTCTTGCGTGGTATGCTTGGGTTTAGTTTTAATTTTATTAATTACAGGGTCCCAAGCAGGTGGGAGTACCCAGCTTCCTTCTCTATTGAAATTAGAATGTTTTTAATTTCAATAGCCTCACATATCATCCTTGGCAGGAATCGATGTTCTTTCGCGAGGATTTGTGGTCTATCAAATCTGATATGTGTATCTTCTTCAGCGGCTTGTAGAATAGGAGCTTGCTTCAAGATGTAGCCAATCTTGTCTGTGACACCTCTGACATCGACTGTGCCCGACTTCACTCGGTCGGCAGAACTTGCTTGACGTGCTGAAGCTCGGCAGCCAGGTGTTTGCGGTCACAGATCCCTTGTGCTCTCTGTAACAAAGAGTTGCCCATGGTAGCTAACTGTGAAGGATGATGGTGAGATTCACCGTTTAAATATTGGTTTGTATGGGGCTTTTTTTATATACAGTGTACACCTATGGTGTTAATAGAATTTCGGATGACTAACACATCTAGGAATGCTAAGGAATTATTTGCCTCTAATATAATATCATAATCACTGAATGGAATTTAGCACAGAGTGGTAACAATGGATAAAATCCATTGGTTTTTTTTGCGCCCGAAGCAATTGGAAAGGGCTACCCTTTATGAAGGGAGGCGGAAAATGCATTACGCATACCACGATAGCCGGTCTATCGTGGTTATGAGGGACTCACTGCCTACCGAGGGAACCTAAGTGATACCCTCTAAAAACCGCCTTTGGGGACTGGCAACTGTTTGTTTAAGCCTCTTATGCCGTATCGGAAGCGACCCTCTTTTGGGAAAAGAGGGCGCAGGAAAAATTCATAATTTCCTCCCAAATAAGCTAGCAGGACCTGTCGGCAGATCCCAGCACTCCTACTGTGGGGGAGGGGGGGGGCAAAGGCCTTAATAGGCAGATTTGTTGTCATAATGAGATGTGTTCCAAGGGTTTGGGTATGAAAGTGAAAGTCACATTCATACCCAAACCAGGTAGGAGCGTATATGCAAATCCTAAATCCTAGAGACCCATTAGCCTCACATCCTTTCTCCCAAACACTAATGTGTGTAAGGGAATTAAGGGGGTCGACGCAAATTAACTTAATTATTATTATATTATAGGACTTATATATAAGTTTTTATTATTGCTTGGCTTTAATAACCACATTATTCCTGCCTACACGCAAAATACACGCTTAGACGTGGAGTTGCGGAAAACAGCCCGTCGTAAACTAACTAACTAATATCATAATCAAGTTTTGATCAGATCTTTATTTATTTTATGATTTTTTTATAGGATAGCGTGACAATCGAGCGCACAGTCCATCTGATGGTAAGTGGTTGCTGTGGCCCATAGACATCAACATCTATCCTCGATTACGAATCAAAATACAGATGCGTTGCCACCCGTGAGGACTAGGATGGAATGCCTCGTTGCCAGGGTCTCTGGTTCTCTACACTCCCTATCCGAAACACAGCAGCATTAAGCTACTATTTTACGCTGGTACTCTGTGAGAGCGTGGTCCTTCCCTGGTAGAGCCGACCCATTCATGCTACAACTATAACTGCAGCATGACCCTACTACGTACGAAAAATCTTATCTTATATATACAATCTTATACAACATTTGTATCATACACAATCAATACATTATCCAGGAATTGAGCAGGAGGCGAAATATTAGACTGATGCCGTGCCTAACCCAAATACCAAATTACTGTCATAACATGGGCACAGCATCCTACCGTACGACGGCCGACAATACAATTGCAACAATACTTTTTAATTGCACTTCTACCAGAATCATTGCCACTAATTAAAATATATATAAAATATACTTTACGACTGATGTGTCGACTTGCGATTCTAGCGCAAAGTAAAGAGCAGCTAGGGCTAAAGTTTATTCCTTCCGTAATGCTGCTCCTGTGGTTGTTACATAGTTCTATCCGATAGCAACCATTAAATCTAATATGCTCACCATAATAGGAGCGAGCTTGCTTTAATTGGTATGTGCCACAAGCAATGAATATTAAATCATTGTAAGTTAAAACAGGAAATTCCCTAACATTTTCAGAGTCTACATTTATATTTCTAAAGTCTAGCTAGCCCTAGCTCTATTTAGATTTCGTTCCTTAACATACTCAGACAAATCATTATTTGTCTCCATATTTTGGTGAACTATTTCAAGTATTTGAGCCGCATCATCCCTGTCCCTTATTTTAGTGTGGAATTTATTAATTAGAGCAGCAGCCACAGCAAAGTCTATCATCAAATGTTTAGAAGCCCTGTTAAAATAATTTTGGCGAAATATTTTAAATTGAGTTTTAAAAATGCCATTCACCACCTCGACTACCCATCGACACATAGTCACGGCTCTGGACTTATTAGCTTCTCTAGTCGTTAACTGAGATTCACCATCGGGTGGAGACAAAGGTACATGAACCTGATAACCACAATGTTCTAAAAGAAGCAATGAATCCCTAAAGCCTCTATCTAGGATGAATACATCTCCAGATTCAAAATATTTCCTTTATGAACTGGATTCATTACCAAATGAATTTTTTATGATATCCGCATCTGAGGTTGTTGCAGGATAAGGGCCTAAAACATCTATGATGTAACCATCACTACACACAAAAAGGAAAGGCTTTATAAGATTGCTATATTTGTGTAATGAGTAAGTTTTTTCTGATATAAATAATTGGAACTTTTTTCTATGTATATATATGTACCATCGGCAATTATGACAGGCCTCCTATTTTCTCCCCCATAAAGTCCATTTGGAATGAGAAGATTTCTTTGAGCTATTTCTGCTCGGGATAAAGAAAAAAATCCTGATTAATTATTTCGCGGGCCATATTTATAAGTGATTCTTGGCACTTGCAATAATGCTGACATGCGTTCGTCACTATCTCCTATTCTTAACTTCATTAAATATGCAGCAAGTGCAAAACAACCCCTATGTTTACTTGACAGTCTAGGAACTACAGACAGAATTTGTTGGTATTGTGCCTTTGATAAGCCTAGATAATAATGTACAGTGTGCTCAGGTACCAGGTGCCAGGTATCAGCTACTGTCAATATTTTCAAAGTCTATATGATTGTGCATATTATCTTTCAATAATGTAGCAAAATCTTCAATTTGTGCTGCACTAAATGTTTTAATAGGATTATATATTGATTCTAAAAGTAAATCCCAAGAGTTACTATTTAAATGGTAGTTACAGATTCTACATTCTGGAGGTACATAGTAATTGTAATCGCAAAAAAGACGTACCCGCAATGCTGTTGGAACAATGAGTCGATTGGACTCGTTACAACCAGGAAAAAAAACATTGATTTTGTGTTAGTGGTGCTCTTACATAATTAGGCAGCAGTATACTGTGTGATATATGATCTAAGCTTTGTTGATCTGGGTGCAATACATTACCGACTTCAGATTGCAACGAGGATGAACTAGATGATTCAGATGGTTCCCGTTCTGCAGTTGAATGTGATGCTGCTCTATCAAACCTTCGCCAACAATTATGACACACACGAGATGACGATGGCAACTGAATATTATTAATATTAAATACAAAAGTGAAAAAGTGAACTAAATAAAAATAAAATAGATTTGTTTCCTTTAAACTCAAATACATATAAAATATTTATCAAGTTAATTGTTACTGCACAAAAGCAGACTTAATGGCCTATATTATTTAATAATTAAGCACTTAAAAACTACCAGTAGTCCAAAAACAATGAAAAATCAATTGTCTCATTACTTGGTAGTTGGTAAAAACGGTAGCAGTCTACCTGGTGGTGACAAGCTAATCTTATCGCCATGTTATAAATAAGCTTGTATGTTTGTCAGATATAGTTTGTGTGGATGTAATCAGAGTAAAAACATGTATCACTATCGGATATGAGCACACACACTTAATAAATATTTAAAAAATGTCACCACACTTAATAAATTGAACACGTAATACCCCAATTGGTGCAATTTGATGGGCAATTTCATTCCTTATGAGTTCCTCACGTGGAGAATCGGACCCAAATAATGTGTGTGATCTTATTCTCAAAAGTGACTTGCCACAGCTGATACATACATGTCCATGACTAATAATTGGTGAATTTTCCTGTTCGCTAGTTGGATGTCGTATTTGATTCCAGGCTGCAGTCCAACATGCGTGGCATACTACACTATCACTCGAAACTTGTACCTAATAAAGAAGCCATAATTATTATATCAATTGATATAATTATAAGACAACTCAGTTAATAAGCATTGCTGCAATTGTAGAATGAAGAAAAGGAAGACATGACACATGTTTGTAACTATTTACCTGCTGTGGTCGAACCCATTCTTGTATAAGATTTCGCAGTTCTGGAATTTCCAACAAATGCCTTTGTGTTTTCGCTATATTTAAACAACAATTTACACAGCGAAAATGTCCTCTTGAAATGAGTTACCGAGGGCTGGGAAGAAGTCTGGCCGGCGTGGAAGCTGGGATCATTGTTAACAGTGGATATCGAGTCCAAGTTCGTGCAGGGGTTATTGAAGGAAGCGGGTGCGGGGTCCATGTTCAGGCCGTGGTCAGTAGGGTGGGAAAAAATGTCAGAGTCCATTTATAAGGCTTGTTCGTTACTTCGATAACAAATTCACAAAAATAAAAACAAACAAAATAACACGCATATGAATTCTACATGTGACTATTTATATATATATAGTTGTGAACTGAATTGTGATTTCATTCTATGACAGGGCCTAGCTGTCAGACTCGATGTTGCCACTTAACTGACATAAAATCGATGAAAGGATATCGATTTTTATTCGATTAATAATATCGTTAAAAAAAACATCTTTGAGGCGCTTTAAGTTCTGCACGCTTTTTAAAATATATTTTCCTTTATTTATTTAAGTGCTATTTGAAATGTATTTTTAAGAACAGTTAAATTGTGCAGTAGCGTTTTGTTAAGCTTTAACCTTTTGAGCGCCACGCCAAAAACGCATTACCGTGTCCTGTACGCCAAAGCGCCAAAACAAAATAGTGTTGCCAAGAGTTGATATATCGATAACGTAAAATAACTTGTTTTTGTTGGTTTTTTGTGCTATAAATGACTCTTAATAAACTGTATGTATATTTAATCTTGTGCTGTCTCCCACTCTTTTTATATGTGTACTTTGTACATATAAACATAAATAAAAAACATACAATAACAATAAAATAGTAGTAAACCACAGCACTACTCTCCATCCTAATGACGACACTGTCACGACTGGACGACAACGGCGTAGCTGACCTTCCTTTTTTGAAACATTCTTAGAATGTTGTGTATCGATTTCAAAATCGATCTAACCGAAATATACAGACATCGATTCATAATATTTTATGTGTCGGGGAAGGCGTAGGCCAAGTGAAGCACAGAAGAAAAGTCTTACACTCTTATAACAATGGGGATTTGATATGATGCTGATGCTGCTAGATGATTTTGAGACTGAGAAAGAAAATGGCACAACACAAAATGAAAAATTGCTCTTCACATCTTAAGTAAAAAAAAACATTAATTGTAATTTTGTATTATTATTAAAAAAAGGTACATAATTATTCATTAATCAACAATTGTGTATAATTATTCACACTAGGTAAATCAGCCTTATAATATTAAAATCTTGGTCATGGAATAAATAAACATAATTGTTCACCAATCAATCAAAAAATTCAATTCATCAATCAAAAATCAAAATTCATCATCATCGACGCTTTCCAAAATCCGAATGAGTTCTGAGGAATTGTTCGTGTTGCTTGCTCTACTTTTTCTCGGTAATCACTTCATGAGGGTGTCGTCTATCCTTGATCACGGTGCCCAGTGAACTGATTTTCGATGACGCGCTAAAGATGCGCTAGAGTTGAGATATTAGATTTATTATGTGAAGATGATCTGATAACATTTTTTTATTCATGTAGCTAATTATAGTTTTATGTTTCTAATTTTTAATTTTATTCAAATATCAATAATAATAGAAAAAAACACCATTGAGCTGAATTTTGGATAGTTTTCAAGAAATCTATGCCTCCCGCGTTTGACACTAGCGGTCAACCATAGACGACTTTGGCGTGCTGGACATAGTATTTGCTTAGATAAAAATCCATTTTTATTAGTTCAATGTTTCTTAGTACTTGTGGCTCTAGAAGACTTGTTTTTATACTCACATGTTGCTGGGTTATTCCTATTTTGAGGAGTGTAGAATTAAAATACCTGTAATAATTTTCCAATATCTATATTTCATATTTTTGAGAGCCGGGTTTTTTGTCAACTATAGACGTCGTTGGCGCTCAGGGCCCGCAGGTGTTGGTCAAGTATAGGCGACTTTGGCGCTCAAAAAGTTAAAGGATTCATGGTAAATCAGCTGGAAACTAACTTGTTTCGTTATCATAACATGATTCCATTTTAAATGTATTGTTATAAACAGATAAGAAGATCGGTTAAGATTAACAGTTAAATTGTGCCGTAGCGTTTTGTTACTCTCTAAAGAATTCATTGGAAATCAGCTAGTAATTCGCTTGTTTAATTATCATAACATAATAATTATTTAAAAATTATATTAGCACTGTAATGATGACACCGTAAATAATCGATCGAAAAAGAGAATCGATTTTTTAAATGTGTTTTGTGATTGGCAACACTTTTTTTTATTCACAAACTAATGACATAATGATTTTTCGGTACTTTTAATTTGTGCAAAAATATTCCCATTGTTTGAGGATAAATGAATACCGCGATTAATAACCATAAATAAAGATATAATTTTTTAACAAATGCACATTGTTGGGTGTTCCATGACCGAAAATGGGCAATGCCCTTTAGGTAGTTGACACCATCATTAAAACATGATTATGTTATATAATTTGAAATAATTTCAAATTGTAGTGGTTTCGTAAACCAGAATCCAAATTTGAATTTATTTAATAATCAACGACAAGAAAACAGAAACGAGACCTATGAAGGTTTTTTACTATATAGAGATATAATGTCTTGCGAAACTTTCCAAAAAAGTTTTATGATTACTACAGAATGAACATAAAGACCTTTGACAATTTAAAAGGACACAGGTTGATAACGAAATCTACTACAAGGACACGAGTTGGAGAAAAGCGATATCAGTCGAAGAAAGGCTTTCAGTTACGATGAGGTAAGTACCTACATTTACCGTACTTACATACTTTCCCTTGTTGCATACTGAATCTACTAATCACGCTGTTAACTAAAACGCTGGTAGTGCATTCATGGATGAAACAAATCCCTTATTTCTTTTTATTATTAATAAATAAGGAATTTGTAACAATCATAGGAATATCACCACTTCTCACTTACGGCAAAATAAAAATAATTTACTTAGCAAATGGGAATTAGTTACGCTTGAAGATTAAAATATCTTTCATTTGAATGCCATTCCTTTGTCAAAAGACAGGAGGAGCGGAATATATTATGTCGGCGTCAGCATGTTCAGGTACTCGTATATTGGTTGGATTCCATTGTGTATTATTTTTCCATTTCCGTATATTTGCAATCATATAGTAGCGTTGCATAGTTATTGGGATCATTACAAAAGTACCCTTGATTCGATTCAATAGACACCATGCTTGTACCTATTGCTTGATTCCCTGAAGTTAAAGCTTGAGCTTGTTGTGGAGGCTGAGATGAGGCATAATTGGGGCTAGGAGTTGGACACTTAACATAAGTCGGAGCCGGTGACTCCAATGTTGATGCCGGGGAAGGCGTATAATTAGACATGACAGATGCCATTCTTCAGCATGAGTCTTGAGTGTATGGGATCCTGTCGTAATGACTAGGTTCTGATAGGAAGCTGAACGATACTGGGTTTGCGGTCTTTGGAACTCCGGTGGACAGTAACGTTTGGCAATGTTCCATATACTTAAAATTTCGACTTTTGCGAAGTGCTTTTGGTCGTCATTTAATTCGTTTAGTAGAGGTACTAACACTTCCGTGAAACTAATGTCTTCATCATAGGTTTTTTTTGTCGTATGATGTCTAAAAGTTCTTCACTTCTGTCTGTTTTGCGGGATTGCTTACTATTTTCGCATTCAACACTATTATGACTGTCTTCTTCAGATTTCACTGATATGTTTGAGGTGGTTTCTCTTTCTAATGGTAAAAAAATTAAAAAGTAAAGGTCTTGAAAGTGATCGTACGGCCTTCTTTTTATACCCTTGTCAAGATTTGCACTTCTTCTGAAAAAATCTTTCAAGTTTCGCCATTTTTTTTTTGGATTTGTGTTTCTATAATAAAAAAGGGACAAAATGATACTACTTGTAGGTATTTTAGAGTAGTGGTAGTCATTTTTTATGCTTATCCGTGGTCAAAAATATAATTCGAAGTTCATGTAAATACAGTCAACCTGTTACGGCCCTGAGTTACCCTGACAAAAGACTATTGAACTAGGGCCCATCAGTAGTCCAACTAGACGAGTAACAAAGGGGAGGGTCCAACGACCTATGGATAATTAAATTATACGGCTAGGTACACACAAAACTTACCGATTGGCGGAGGTGGGGTTGACCACGAGGTACCTGTCAGGTGGGAAGTGATGTACATGTAAGTAGTGTTTAGTAATGTGTACAATGTGTAACCTGACAGCCCCGCTGATCTTGTACTGCAGATCCCAAGGCACTGCCTCTCTCCAAATGTGGGATCCGCCCAGGGGGGCGTTCACCAATTGAAAACGTCTGCTATTTTCACTATATTAGTTTATCACTTTATTGTACATTTAATTAACTTCAAATTAGGCCTCTTGTCACGTAACACGTTCAGAACAGACAACTAAATTCGAGGCGGTCTAGACTATACCCAAATATTCAATAGTAAATTCAAAATGGCGCGCACAATTAACACAAGATTTAGGCTTTCAAGTCAACACCGGCTGCGCCCAACCGTCTAAAGGTCGCAAACAATACTCAAACTGTTACAACAATAATTATATAATATGGCCTCGTTATCACGAAAAACAAATTAAGATAACACTGTAAGAGGCTCGCGACGTTCGACGCAAACAAAATCAAAAATAAGCCTCGTTGTCACGTATATTAACGACAAAATACAACAACCAGGGAGGCCGTCTTTTCGACGCGGTAATTGTATCAAAAACAAACGCGACCTCTGAACGATACGGCTCGCTTACCAAGAAGGGTCGAGACAGGTCGGCGCGGCCGGCGGCCGCACAGCTCAGTCCCCCCCCCCCCCCGGCCCAGCCGTCAAACCGGTTTCCCGCTCGAGATGCGAGCCCTGCAATTTGTAGCTACAATCGAGCGTAAACACTACCTATTCTAAATCTCTGTATATTATTTGCTACAGATATTTAGCATCGGGAACAGCATCAACTCACTTTATTATGAATATCTCATTGGTGCAACTACAATCCGGGTGATAGTGGAAGATATATGTGACAAAATGTGGGAGTGTTTACAACCAATATACATGCAAGAACCTGATGCAGATACTTGGAATTCTATTGCAAAATTTTTTTATAAGCGCACTAATTTTCCCAACTACTTCGGTAGCATTGACGGCCAGCACATTAGGTGTGAAAAACCTGATAACGCCGGTTCTCAATATTTTGATCACAAACAGTATTTAAAATTCTTTTATATCAGTGGATGTTGGAGCTTATGGTGGAAATAGTGACTCAATGATCTTCAAGAATTGTAATTTCGGGAAAAAACTAGAAAGGAATCAGTTAACCTTTCAGAGGCAAAAACACTACTTAATGATGAAGATGGAAAAGTGATGCCACTAGGTTTTATTGGAGATGAGGCGTTCGCGCAGTCGGAACATGTTATGAGACTATATTCGAGACGGAATCTCACAACAACTCAAAGAGTTTTCAACTATAGGCTTACACGAGCGCGAAGAGTGGTAGAATGCACTTTTGCGATACTCACCAATAAATGGAGAATTTTGCACCGTCCTCTAGATGTTAAAACTTGTGATAAAATCGTAAAATCTTGTTGTATATCACACAATTGCTTGGGAGGAGCGCTCACCTTGCCAGTGAGCGGGCGGTCCAGCGCGCACATGGTGGAGTCGATCTCCGCGTAGATGTGGAAGCGCGGCATTATATCTGTGCAAGCTAGTGGGGCGGAGCGCTCACCTTGCCAGTGAGCGGGCGGTCCAGCGCGCACACGGTGGAGTCGATCTCCGCGTAGATGTGGAAGCGCGGCATTATATCTGTGCAAGCTAGTGGGGGAGGAGCGCTCACCTTGCCAGTGAGCGGGCGGTCCAGCGCGCACATGGTGGAGTCGATCTCCGCGTAGATGTGGAAGCGCGGCATTATATCTGTGCAAGCTAGTGGGGGAGGAGCGCTCACCTTGCCAGTGAGCGGGCGATCCAGCGCGCACACGGTGGAGTCGATCTCCGCGTAGATGTGGAAACGCGGCATAGGCCCGCCTCCTGCCCCGCCTCCGCCACCGCGCCGCACCGAGTTCGGCGAGATCTCGCACCGCACCGGCTTGCACGGGACCGCCTCTTGCTGGAACACACAGAAACAATACAATACAATAATTTCCATTCAATATAGATTACATGAATACTTAATCACCATCATTACAATCCTTCACAAGTTCACTGCTGAACATAGGCAAAAACTACAGGCCAAGGAATCCCACAAAGCATGGCCCTGAGCCACCTGCATCCATCAAATTCCTGCATAAGAATACTTATTAAGAGTTATTAATGTTTTTACTACTGGATCCGTAGAAAACCTCTGTTCTGGAAAGAACCAGCGAGAAACAGGACTCTAATTTCAAACATTAATTTATAATAATATAATATGTTGAATACTCTTTGGAATTGAGTAACTGTCAACAATCTCTTGTACTTCCTCTCAATGATAGAATATGTGGTCAAAATTCCTAGATCTAGGTTATAATCCTAGTAAAACACTAATTTAAAAAAATAGTAAGAGAGTAAAACTATCAAGTTTTAAGATTGTACTTCAGATAAACCCAGCACACAGGTATTCTTTTCTAATACAAAATTAAGTTACATTTCCGATTTGTCACTATACTGTGACAAATGCATGTGAGGCATCATAAGAAAACTCCTAAACCCATTTTGTTTATATTAATTTTTTTCAAAAATGTTAAACTCCAATCCTGCAGGCTAATGGTGTAAGAAGCAACACCAATTGGATATTATCGGATCTGATCTCCAAAGAAGAAAAATAAATGAATTTCTTAACAGTTTTACTTATTTATGACATATTTGGTACAATCTTAAAAATGGGGTATAGCAGTGGAAAAAGAAAGGATGATGATGAAATTTAAATTATTTGTAGGTAGTAAAATCCTTTTCTTGAATCTGCCTGGGTTGATACCACCCTCTTACTTATTTCTGCAGGAAAGCAACAGTGCATGCACTGCTGTGGTCCGCTCCGAGAGGTAAACAGCGTAACCTTTATGGCTATGACTCATTCCATCTCAGTGTTCAGATGACCATGTATCTGTAGACTTGTTCGTTTGGAGTTGGCTGCAGGTGTCCGCGGGCTGCACCAGCCACTTGTCATCAGGTGAGCTTTAAGTTCATTTGTCACATTAGTTTTCAAATAATCCCATACAAAAAACTACAGTAAAATATGTTTATATAACAAAAAGAATGAATTACCGGTTTGTACTGCACAAAAAATTGGCAGCTGGTATTTAATGGTTTATTCAGGAATGATCTCTTCATGTGGCACTTAAGTGTGTACATAATATTAACAAACACTCCATGGTAGGTCTCGAGCAGGCCACAGCCCGCTGGTGCTCCTGGTAGTGGATGACGGGCTCTTAAAGGTATTTCAAATGGAATTTCTGTTACTCCTAACGGAATCTTGCCAGCTGGTGCTAGTTCTATTACTGTGTTGATTAAATTCATTGGCTGCGAATGTAACAAGCGGTAAAATTAAAAATTTTGTACAACCAACTTCAATATAAATAAAATGAGAACATCATCAATGTAGTCGAAGTCAATTAAATACGAATTATTAAGGATAACTCAAAAACTACTAGATCTTGATAAAATTCATATGGGACCACACGAGAAGCATCAGCTTTCAAAGAAAAAATAAAAAAATAAAGTTGTTCTGTTTTGCATATTTTGCTACAAATTAAAAATATATTAAAAGTGAAATGAAATGAAATCCCTTTTTCAATGTAAGAAAATTAAAAGTTTGTCTGAAAAACATCGTTTCTTAAAATGTTGTCAACTGTTCTTAATTGTGGCGTTACTGTATTAAAGTGAAGTAAAACATCATGCTGCATGCGTGTACTTGAAGAGAAGACAATTGAAGGCACTCAACATGCATTGGGGCAGTATAGCAGACACTTTCCCTGCTCCAAAAACCTTGCATTAGTAAGAAAGAGTCAGCGCCAAGCTGTGGGAAATAGATAGGTCGAATATTTTCGTTAAAGTAGCAGAGTCAACACATTCATTTCATCATGCATTACACATAAAACTCACTCGACTTTGCTTCCCATGTGCCATTTAAGTACACAATATTTTTGGAATTTCCCTGACTTGACTCTTAACATCCACAGGATGTGATGGGGTTTGATTACTTACTATAATGATACTGATATTTAGCCAACTTAAATGAAAGGAGGAGGTTCTAAATTCAATTGCATGTTTTTTGTATTTTTGTTACCAGCTATCTACATGACAGAAAATCAATGGCGCCATCTACAATCACACGGCGACAACTCTAATTCTCGCCCGAAAACACAACCAAATGCACGAAACCACATGCAATGCCAAGTCATGTTTAGATATTCATGGAAGCGAGCGGGTACTAGGCATTCTATTGTCAGTGCTCGCATTGAGCGGACATATCTGTTTAACCAAAATTTATTAGTTACTCTGATTGCTAAGATAAATCTAAACTAAACTACCATTGTGATTATTTTGCTCACTAGTCCCTGAAAAAACCCCATTCCAACATACATTAATTTCGAACTGAGTTTAATAATTCTTTTATCATAAAATGTGTTATACACAGATTTATATTGGGCCACCAAATAAATTTGGAGAGAAACTTCCAACCCTGAATGGATGGCAAAATATCCTTGAAGTTTTTAATGTAAGTATTTAGACAACATTGTGATGGAGACAATCCTTAGTCTCAAAAAGGTAAAAAAATAACTTTTAATAAACCGTAAAAGTGCATGTCCAGGAAATTAAAAGAATAAAATTATTTCACATTTCAAAGGAAAAATTATTTCAGGTAAGAATTGCCTCGTTGGTCTTGTGGACACATAAATGCACTTACTGATCATGTGTTTTAGACACTCACGCCAAGAGTCAAGAAGAAAACAGTGTTTCACCCCCATGCCTTGAAAGCATTTAATCCATGGACCTGCACCTCATCTCTGTCTGATCATATCAGACTGCTGTCCCATACATACTGAGGGAATATTGTAAATGTACAATATTAGCAGAATATCCTTAATTAGTAAGAAACATTTTTAATTAGTAAGAAGCAGAATAGGTAATTTTTAAATCTTACTATAATGTTTTTGCATTATCACGGTGGCCTTAATTTTATATTAAAGATGTCAGTTAATAAATACTTAAGAAAACATAGCATTAATACAACAATTTATTTACCTTTATGCTATTGGAAAATGCCTCAAATATACCAACATTTTTGGTACTCAATTGCAAGTTCACTGCACCTTCCATAGCTAACGTGAGCCCTTCATGTCGCACATCGTTGCTGTTCTCTACCACAACAATGCCTGCTATTACGTCCTAAAATAAGTACATACCAAATGATTTTCAGCAGCTTTACCAGCACATTACATACATAAGCTAGGTCTATTATGTTCTCTGTACGGACTCTCCAAATCAAGACTCATTTAAAAATATCAGTATGTACTGGCAGAATAAATAACTCTAGAGCAGCAGTTCCCAGTAAATTTTTAATTTGTCACTGCAAGAAAGACGTCAAACTTGTGTTCCTTATAATCCACATGGTAAATCTTTATATACTAGCTTTAAAGTACAAAATTTGAGGATTGTGACAAGTTGCAAGAATTGTTGGTGATTATATATTCTAAAAGATTCTTAAAGGGAAAGAAATGGATGATGTTGGGTTCATGTTCTAGTAGTTTCATTTATGCTAGGTGGTATGATAAGTTGCACTCCAAATACACACTCTATTTTAATGATGTTATTGGTTATTGTCAGTGGGACAAATGTGCACATTATAGTGGAAATTGTAATTTTTGTGTAGCTTTTTACATTTAGAGAATTTTTTCTCTCTTTTTTTTTTTAAACATTACCCCTACACTAGGATTTTCTCCTGTATCATGGGAGCTTACAAACATAAATTGCACAAGGACAAACATCCAGACTGTATTTGTAGGTCATACAAATACTTGTTCCATGCGGGATTCGAACCCGCAACCCCTAGCGCAGCCACTCATTGCTAAGCCACTGCGCCACAGAATTGTTAAATGAATAAATGCCTGCCCTTTGCCTTTTTTATAGGATAAGGGTGACAAACAAGCAGAAAACAGTTCACCTGATGGTAAGTGGCTATGGCTCATAGATATCTACATCCATTCTCAATTAGGAATCAAGATATAGATGCATTCTCTCCTTTGAGGACTAAGATGGAATGCCTCATTTCCAGTAAAAAGGGTCTTCGGTTTACTACACTCACCAACCAAAACACAGCAGCTTTATGTTGCTATTTTATGCCAGTATTCCGCTCTTACCTTAGTCAAGAGCATACCTCTTCAGGCAACCTCACATACCTCTGGGGCTTAGCATAGCACTAATAGGGAAACACTGCCCTACAGCTACAACTTAAATTTTGTTCAAGTTCTATTAAATAAATTGTTCCACTTGATATTATTCTTCTACAAAAGCTTGTAAAATTTTACTAATATAAGTTCCTTCTGTAAAAAGGAAGATGTCACACAAGTCCATCTTGATAGCCTTGAGATACCCTACATCTGGCGTAGAAATGGTGGGTCATACCATCATCCTTATATTTATAGTCTTTCTGGCATTCCCGTAGTTAACACACAAAACGAAATTAGGTAAAGGATACTATTAGGCCGCCATCGCGCCGCAAATAAATTTCACTCAATCATTTACCTAGTGTACAAGCATTATTGTATTACTTAAAAGTTTGTTTTATTAACACATTGAAATTTATAAATTAAAGCGTTATTTCAACTCGAAATTAATGAGAGTAATAGAATGTATTTTAAATTTGTTTCTTTAATAAAACTAAATTTACGGATTCTATCGCGTTTATTTAACTGATTTTACTTATTTTTAATTCCCGACGTTTCGGGTGCTTTACAGCAACCATCAAACGCGATAGAATCCGTAAATTTAGTTTTATTCAATGTGTAGTATTCGCGTAAATTTAAGAAATCATTATTGTTTCTTTAATGTAAATTATTTATTTGGTGCAAGTTTGATGGGTACTCACTCCTTCATGATAAATTTTACTAGCCCTTTTAAGCACAATATTTAGATTAGTTGTCATGTTTTTCGAATCGTAAGTGTTTTTATGTTTTGATTTGTAGCAATTATTAGTGTAGTGAATACATTTCCAATGTTCTCTGAACTTCTTAGTATATTTTTATCAGTATATTTTACAGAACGCTATTCAGACTACTAAGAGGATACTACCATATACAAAGGTACTCTGTGGATACTACCATCTTCTCTCGTTAGAGAGTAGTATGTTCCTTGGATACTACGCTACGCATACGCTATTATTCCCTATTAACCACAGAACACTATTACTCCCATCGGAGTATCGGAGCTATTAACTTTACACTTTGCTCTTAAAAGTTTAAAAGTCATAAACAGAGAATGCTATAGACAAAGTGATATATTTTATGCCGGCTGTACACGCTCGTCGAGACACCACGAGACAGGCCTAGAGGCGAGCGTTATTTAACATTGTTCTTAAAAACTTCGCGTTTTTCTTTATAAATATTATAACATGTATAGTTTTCTTTGTGAATAAACATTTAAAGTGTATATAAATATTTAGTGTACATAAACAGACATATAATTGGTGTAAATAAATAATAAATATTTTTTGTATTAAGTTAATTTTTGTGTATTATGTGGATCATAATAATTATGTGATGTGATGGACAATAATACTTAAATACTTACATATTTTGTAACTGTATAAAATTGTACAAAGGTACTAATATTGACAATGTCGCGCACATGTTATAATACCTATAACCTGTTACGTATTCGTAATCATAACATAACACAGTTAAACTAATATTATAATACCTACCTATAATATGTTAATATTTTCGTAATTATAACATAACACAAACGCAAAACTAACCTACGCTGTACTGTATACATATGTAACTAATTACAAAAATGAGCAGTTTTGAAACTAGTTACTCATATCCACGAAACTACGTACAACCGATTACGTCCAAGACTTTACGACCCATGTCTAGACAGGGCGAGTACGAGTGTGTACAGGGTGCTCTCGTCGCGTCTCGTCGCGTCTCGTGTCCCTCGTGCGCTCTCGGAAGCGTGTCGATTTTTTTGCGCTCGAGTCAAAGGGTCTCGTAGGTATCGCGATGAAAACCGAGAGCGAATGATGATATTACTTAACGTGTATAACATGTATAATCAAGCAGAAAAATGCAAACTGTATTATGACATTTTAATATGTAAAAAGTCAAAGGTCGACATTATAACTACACATCAAAGTCTCTACGAAAACGTACTTATATATAATCGTTAGGTTTTAATTGCTGCTAAAGAATATTCTGTATTTTGTGTACACTTAGTTAAAGATGTAAAATATTTTGTATTTGTAATTTCTGTTTTGTCTCAAGACGACATACGTGATTTTACTGTTAATAACTTTTTTTTTTTGATGATAATGTATAAAGAAGTTTAATACACTGTAAGAAAGTTTATTAAATACAGTGTTTAATGATATTATTGATTTTTTTTAATTTCATTTAAAATATATATGTACTTAAATTTATGAAGAAACATGTGTTTTTTCCGGGACTACTTGAACCTCTCTTTTTCTTTACATAATTACAGTCATCTTTCAATAGATCCTGCTAAGTTTTACAAATCTCATAAAATATTTCATACTCTTAACACCGATATCAATATTTAAGTCTAAGTGCCAGGTTTATTGAATAATTATTTACTTTATTTTTATATATATATATATATATATATATATATATATATATATATATATATATATATATATATATGTATATATATATATATAATTTTTTTTAAATATTGTATCACAGGTAGTCGCTAACACTTTCGATATCGATAGTACGCAAGACACAAGTATGTGCGCGGGTGACTGGACGCAGGGAGACACTACTTGGAGTTAGCGCGTCGCCCGTTGCTATGGTTTCGCTTCCCCGTATGTCATACCGCAAAGCACTGTTCATATTTCGTGGCGCAAGCCGCAGCTATACACTATTCTATTCACCGTACATGGTACTGTTACGGTAAATTAATAGAAACTATCCACCATCTCCTTCTTAGCAATGGGTTATTAATTTTATTTTTAGTAAATGTGTAAAAAATATAATAGTTCAAAGGCAAAACGCAGCAAGCGGGCATATGGAGTTCAAACTTCAAATGATACAACGAGTGTGTTCTCCGTCGAGCCTTAACGTGATGAGAGGCACACGAGGTGACGAGATGAGCGTGTTCAGCCGCCATGAGCTACATACATCTAGGGTTGCCAGGTCTTTAAACCGAGAAGCCGAACAGACCATCCAGCTTTGCCAGACATTTTGGTAAAAAGGCCGGACACCCTTAATTATTCAGTCTTAGTATAACACGATAATATATTTTTTAAAGTAAAACAATGCTAACCTTATATCATTTACTACAAAATTTTAAATTAAAAGAATCAGTGTTCTTTATTATTAATCATTCAATATTCATTACAATATTAGTTTCAATAATTGCAATAGGTAGTATGTATTTAAGTACATGAAAAATGTAAAAAAATGGTCAAATATAAAAAGCCTGACAAATGCCGGACAGGCCTGGACACCGTCTAATTTGGCCGGACACGCAAACAAAAAGCCTGACTGTGTCCGCCTTTATCCGGACGCCTGGCAACGCTACATACATCTGTATACAATACAGTATAGCGTAGGTTAGTTCTTCCTACGCGGGCCCCGTGTTCCTACGCGGGCCCCGTCTTTGCCCACGCAAACCCTAACATTTTAAATGAACTCCAAATAGTTCAGAACCTATTCTGTCGTCGAGCTGCGAACGCACCGTGGTACGTTCGTAATGCCGACCTTCATCGGGACTTAGAGCTCCCAACAATTCAACAATTTCTTAAAAAACTCTCTGAGAACTTCTTCAAAGCCTCAGAGTCGCACCCAAACCATTTAATTCGTGAGGCAGCTTCTTATGCAGCCCCACCCCCCTCTCGCTATCGTGTCCGCAGGCCGAGAAACTCTCTCTCGGACCCGCCTAATAAACTTTCAAACGACCTGAACTGTCTCCTGGCGGCTCAGGCCAACTCTAATTAAATAAAATTATTGTAATATCTGACATTAATTTGCCTTCGTAGGCACTCCCTCAGCGGCACTTAGCCGCCTGCGCCCTCTTTTCCCAAAAGAGGGTCGCTCATGATAAGGCACAAGAGAGCTTAATCAGCCGGTTGCCTGTCCCTAAAGGCGGTTTTTAGGGGTATCACTTAGGGTCCCCGGTAGGACAGTGAGTCCCCCATAACCACGATAGACCGGCTATCGTGGTTTGCGTAATGCATTTTCCGCCTCCCTACGTACAGGGTAGCCCTTTAATTGCTTGGGGCGCAAAAAAAAAAAAAAAAGTTAGTTCTGTGTTTGTGTTAGGTTATGATTACAAAAATATTAACAGGTTATAGGTATTATAACATTAGTTTAACTGTGTTATGTTATAATTATGATTACTAATATATAACATTTTATAGGTGTTATAATTATAATATGCGCGTGACATCGTCAATATTAGTACTTTTGTACAATTTTATGGTCACAAAATATGTAAGTGCCTAAGTATTATTGTCCATCACATCACATAATTTTTATGATCCACATCTTGCGTGTAAGCCATTAACTATCCCGAAGGGACTCTTTACTCTCGTTGTGCGAGTCGTATATCGTGTTACGTACCTACCTATATTCATCTTAATAATAATCTGTTCAAAACGAAACGCTTATGCGAGCGCCGGTCGTGGTGTGTGTCAACTGCGTACGTAAAATAATCATTACATTTTGTCCACGAAACTGGGTATACGATTATCAAGCTCGTAAGCAGTTTCTGAAACCGATTATGTTAAATAATGCTCACCTCTAGGCATGTCTCGTGGTGTCTCGACGAGCGTGTACAGCCGGCATTAGGATTCTCTGTCTACGGTATGAACATATAATTTTTCTTTTCTTAATATTTAAAGGCAAGGGATATATGCTCTTACGGCCTTGTTTGACATATATTTTTAAAGAAAAATCGTTATATTATAATTGCGTCACATTGTAACGGTTTGGGTTTTGACAACAACTTAACCTATCAGATAGTTGATGATAATGGTGTATCTGAGTACCTACAATAACTTAAGATTTGTACCACCATCAAAGCATTTGTTTCATTGTTTCGACAAATAGTCCACTTGTGTAAACATGTAATATTAACATAAAATCAGACTACCGCATCATGGTCGCAGTACAAAAGTGCTTTGTAATCAATATCCATTATTCACCTCAAACAATTACTGATACGATAAAATAGGAGAATAAAAATCAAAGCACAAGAGAGAAAATTCTCCGGTGGTCATCAAGCCCTATTATATTATTGTTATCACCAAATTGCCCAACCAAATAAAAGCTTATCGATTTCTTTGATAAGAAACTCAACTGTTGTACTTTTGCCAATGTAATAAATAATAAATTAACCTTTATAATAATTTGTTAATAAAAACATTCTGACGTGACGTTTAATAAATCAATGAACGCCGACTGCATGCACGAAAATGATTAAATCTACATTGGCTTGGCATACAAAATAGTGATAATTCAATAATAATCATTCAATTTTATTCATAAAAATATGCAATCATTTCTTCAATGTTTTTTATGACGTCACATTAAACTATCGTCCGAAAACCGACTTTACAGGCAACCATTTTTTTTTTATTAAGTTAATGCTTCATATTGTGAAATATGGGGAACATTCTGACGGCAGCCTCGGCCAGTTGATAGTCGATGACGATAATATCTCAAGGCACCGAAGCAGAGAACAGAAAAAAAGAGAAACATCACAGCACTTAACGGTCTCAGCGCAATACTTTTAACATCGCTATCAAGAATATAAAAATAGGATTTAATTTTTAGTGTAGTAATCTATAATTGTAAAAATAAAAATGACAGGTTTCTGCCTTTTATATAGATTATTTATTTATTTGAATCAGCAAGGATCATAGAGTAGTATTACATACATTCAAAATCATTCTAATACGGAAATAATAAATCATTACTAAAATTACTTATTTATTAATAAAATAACATGAACCGATGTTAACGTAACATACACCATACCCGACTTAATGATATATTAAAAAAACCAGCAATAAAACTAACATAATGATTTTATATAATAATTAACAATTAATTTGTTAAAAATACAAACATTATAATAAAGACTCGTTCATAAGTTCATATACTTGGAGTGCCTGTCCGAGGTGCTCAAATGGGTACATGGACACAAACCCAGTGCCTCAAAAAAGCACATTCGGGTTTCAGATTAAGGGTGACAAACGAGCACACAGTCCACTTGATGATAATCAAAATGCATATGCATTTTCAGCCCTGAGGAATACGATTTTATGCCCCGTTACACGAAATAAAGCAAAATAAAGCTGATATTTTACGTTGGTAATCTGCGAGATAGTGGTTCTTCACCAGTGAAGCCGAGTCCTACGCATTTGTCAAAAACCATAGTGCACCGCACCGTGGCTCTCTACCACGTTTACTGCATACATATTTCATATTATTTTAGAACGCTAATTCCTGAATAATTTATTGTCTGTTATATCTGTACGCCAACAGAATGTATCACTACGTTTATTTGTATTTAAGCACGCAGTAATTATGAACCTGTAACTAGAAAAGTATTTTAAATTCTTAGTAATTTCCTTTAATATTTAGTTACTCTTGACATCATTTATTCGTGGTATCAAAAACTGATTAAATTCAAACATAAATGGACTTTTGGCTAGAATTTGACTGTCGGTGAATTGGTACTCCTGTTTCTTCGTTTAATAATGACTTAGCGTCGATTTTGATATTTTATGCTTGTTTTCAACTTGTGAACTATTCGAAACAATGAAATAAGTGATTCGATGGTAATAGAATTATCAGGTTTTTTAATCAGTTTATGGGCTTTTAGATATTATCGTCATCAACTGTCTGATAGGTCAAAACCTTGCAAGAACTTTGTTATAGGAAGCATCTGTATTATGTGAAGAGTTGTATGAACAAAATACAAATTAGAGACTGGATGTTCTAAGACTTTTGCCTGCCATTATTGACGAATCGTAAACTAAACTACAACGACAATCAAAATCAAATGTCAGTTGCTTAAAAATACCCGCTAGAGGCGGTCGCGGTCGAATGTTGATTGTTGTGGTTTAAAAATTTTACGATTTTATTTTAATTTTACTGCTTCTAAAATAATCGTGTATTAAGGATTCATATACATATATTTATTCAGATATAGATTTCATTAATTTTGCAGTATAGAACTAAATATTAGGTGATGTCTACAATAGGTACACCCCGAATGGATCGATATCGGTGACTTTGAGTTTGTTATTTTTTACGTTACGGAAGGGGGTGGTTGAAGATGGAGAAGTCCGCAAGACCGCGGACTGCTCTAAACGAGTGCGTGAAGGTGGTGGTGCGATGCCGGCCGCTTTCACAAAAGGAGAAGAACGAGGGTTACGAGGAGGTGAGATATTTCTTGCTTTGTTGACATCGCTCAAGATGCGCAGAGTTAGTGCGCCGATTGGAATCAATGAATAAATACATAAAGACTTGATTGATCGCTAAACCATGAATTACTTTTGTACGACAACGCGACAAAACAAATATTACTTTTTTTTTACAAAAGACTTGTTATCTCTATAATAATAAATTTATAATGTTTTGATATGGTTTATGTTATTGAAAGACTAAAGTATTAAACTATGAATCACTCATGTGGAAGTACGACTAGAGGTTCCAGAGTTTTGCTCTTTCAAAATATGGAATGATTATTTTTCTATTTGCACTTTACAAATTAAATAAATAAACTATCTCTGGCACCAGTACAAAAGTGTTCACATTGAGTCAGTTAATAATTTGGCTTAACTGGAATATGCTTGTTTGAGAACACATAAGCTTATAGCCTGTCGAAATGGGTGATCATTGAAACACCAAATTTGTGTCCATAAGCTGTTCATAAAATTAAAAATTATTATATATATATATATTTTTTTTATATATATATATATATATATATATATATATATATATATATATAGAATTTCACAAAGCCTTATTCTTGACTAAAATGATATCTGTTATAAGTTTCTATACTTCAGACTTTAGCCATGAGCTACTGATACTTTGTTTATTCTAATCTAAGTCCCTATATGAAAAATGCCATTCTGAGTCTCTGTGAGCCTCTTTGATGTGAAGGTAATATGTTTCAATTTTAAATGATAGCTGTACGTACTTCTCGTTCAAATATAAAGCCCAGGTACTATACTACACTTTGTAATTGTAAATACATCTAGCCTTATCTATCTTAGGTATATTATAAGTATTTAAATGAATGCATTTACAATATGACATGTAGTAGATAAATATGTATTTGCAATAATGATTACATTATTTTAACACAAATAAAAAATTTTTCTGAGTTTCCTCTTCTTTAATACCTTAAACTCTTCTCTCACACCACAAAGTATAGTTTTGTAATTTTACTTAGTTTATTATTTCTTAATACCTAATAAGTAATTTACCATCTAGTCCCACTATAAACATGTAGATATTTAAGATAAAAACTGTTTATAGGTTTTATTTGAAAGAATATTCAAGTTGTCTATAAATGAAAATAAATGTATGTTTTTAGTGTAAGATGTCAATCAATCTGGATAATGAGTCTGTCCACATTTTGCTTTAAACATTTGAACATTTAAACATAAGCTTATAATAAATATCAACATCATCATATCAATATTCCAATGCAGAACAGGTTTCCCGTAGATTGACTTTGGGTGGGGGGGATATTTGCCATAGTTGAATGAATGAATGAATATACTGTATCGTACACCACAAACAAATTTACAAAGAACATAACAGAGAGCAGATTACATGTACAATTTGGCCGCCTTATCGCTACATAGCGATCCCTTCCAGGCAACCAAAATAGTTGCTGGTAGGGAAGTTGGCAACTGCAGTTTCATTAGTATATTTAGTATTAAGTTGCTATCAGAAAGATGCTCTTGTTCATCTGTTGTTTCATCTTCGCTTTGTCAACTCACCTCACGACACCCGCGCCGTCTGGTGGCGGCGCGGCGCAACGCATCCGTAGAGGATTCCTTTTAATTAAATTCAAATAATATTTATTTTTTTTCGTTGATCTTTTTTTTTTGGTGTAGTATCACTGCGACCTGGAAGATCTATTGTGATCGCTGCAATGGCTATAGTTCACGGCTAAGCCCAATGTCTTCAATGAATAGAAGGAGTTGCTTAGCCGTGAGCAATTTCACTTCTTCTGGGCGCGGTACATAATTTCCCAGATGAGTGTTAGGTTGCTTAGCCGTGAAATTGCTCACGACTAAGCAACCTCTGTCTTGGGAAGAACCAGTAAGAAACTCAGCGTGCCTTTTTTTTAAATTAAATTTCAGTATAATATATCGTAAAATTAAATATAAAATCGTTTAGAAACAGCATGGTAGAGATCATGTACTCAAGTCTCTCGTCACTGTATAGTACTCAACACTACCCCAAGTCGTCCCATGTGTGTCACAAGAAGCGACACAGGGATACTGTAAGTATCAATAAATTACGACAATATTGTAATGATTTTCTTTGTTTCCCACCGATTACCGAAATCGCCGCATATAAATAAATAGCATTCTCTACGGGTGTAGTAAAGTAGTATTAAGCTGCTATTTCACGCTAGTATTCTGTGAGAGCGTGGTCCTTCCCCGGTCGAGCCGACCCATTCGTGCTACAACCATAATATAGCTGCAGCGTGGTTCTACCACGTATAAAAATATAATATACATATATAACTAACGGAACTCATGGAAGGTCCACTGAAGGCTCAGAAATAATTATGTGTTTTTTAAAATGTTGGTCTACCACATACTCGGCGGTGACGTGGTTTTTTCTTGATCCATGCGTTTCCGAATTTCGGATTAGCTGTGCGACATAGCTACTCTTGTTATCTTTTTATCGAGATTGTTTCTCCGAAATTCATTAAATTAATCCATCCACAGATTGAAAACGAATAACGCATAGTCAATAGTCGACACCGGTGTTCAAATGCAAAAATAAGCCATCGCATGTTGATCTTACCTGCAATCATTCGCACATATCATAGCATGCTTTGGATCTTGATCCGTGACCCGTAATGTCTTTACCCATTCGCATTTCGCACCCTGTTTAGACTCAGATCATGCACGATGGGCGCGGGACTCATTCGCAAATTATTCTTCATCGTCGCATCCGTCTTGTGATAGGCCATAACAATTGGTATTTATATAGTGTCACTGTAGCATGTTAGCCCCGTGATAAGATGTAGTCTAATGGGAAGATGTAATCTAAATTATAATCTATCTCTTATACTATTCAATTTTAGGACTTTCCACATTTAAATCAATCAATACATAAAATAAATAAGTAACCCACTAATTTTCTTTCGGTTTATAATTTGCAATTGGGTCCCGCCTTCTGCTAAACTTAATGCGGATATTTAACTTAGGCTTTCAGTTGATAATATAGGTAGTCTGATTAAACCAAAGTAGAGTTTCGCTCTTTTAAATTATCGTTTTTGCACTCGAGTTTTTTAAATATTTATTTTATTTTAGACGTTTTAGTGTCCCGGATTTTAATAATTTGTAGTACGAGTTCCGACACAAACATGGCCCATTTTATTTTTTTATTTTTGCTTATATATGTATTTTTGTAATACCCTTTTAATTTCCTTTACTCAATAGGTTTGGTTATTTTTTTTAAATTAACGCGTTACTATTTCGCGGCGAAAATCCACCATTTAGGTTTTTGTTCTCCTGAACCGCCGAGCACGCGGTGATTTAGCTTATGAAATTGCGACTAACAATTTCTGTACTGGATCGAACCCGGGACGCTTGTGTACTCTGGATTTGTACATACAAAAGAAAGTCATATATTAACAGCGATATCCAATAAAGGGTATATACGTTTATACTCGTCTATATACGTTTAGCAATGGGTGTTGACGGATTCTTTTATGGTTTATGGCCTGGTATCTAGACCTTTAGGCCAAGGACGTTGACGGAGTCTCGTGACTAGCGTTACCAGATCCGTAAATAAGTTTTCCTGACAAAATTCCTGATTATTCAACTCAAAAAATATAATAAATAGTATTCACTCTACTCGTTTTTTAAGGTATTCTATACTTTCATTAATTTAATCCTTCTCTTTTACTAAATCCCTGAGAGATTAAAAATTTTCCTGATAGAGGGCCGCAATTTCTGACGTGTCAAGAAAATTCCTGTCATTTGGTAGCCTTACTCGTGACCTACTTTACCGTTTACCTTTAATACATTCCAGGAAACTTTGTATTGCTATGTTGAAAAAAATGGAAACATATATTTTACGATTCCTAATCTAACGTAGTACAATCACGCTACATTGTACTTTGGCTGCAGCACGAATACGTGAAACTTGTGAACAGGAACTGCTTGTGTGGTCAGGTCCGGTCGGGTTCGCTTTGGACTGATGATCTCCAAACTTTAAGGTCTTTCTAACACGCTTTTATAAGCTGCGCGTGTATCGTGTATCTAAGTAACGGAATTTTTCACCAACTCGTAACCGGCCGACTGACTTGAACATTTGCACTCGTATCAAAGACCGATGACAGTACAATAATTTGATAACTTTTTCCTGCAGTATCCTGATCAGGATCTCAAGGATGAAATGAAATAAATAGCTTAGGATCGATGCGTATTGTGAGGATTTTTGTAAAGTCTAATATTCTTAAGTACATGCTAACATAACATGCTTCAGTTACCGATGGGCCGCTATTCTGTATTATAAGTACTATGCTCATTGATATATTTGTATATCAATGACTATGCTATAGTGCTATAACTTTAAAAAAATGACACAGATGGTACATGGCTACGGAGTTTCTTTAGCCGTTCCTTTTCCGGATTTCACCACTAAGGACTAAGATGGAATGCCTTTTTATTATTAAAAACAATCTCCGGTTCTCCACACTCACCATAACGAAACAGCGGCATTATTCTTTTTTTTTTTTTTTTTTTTTTTTTATAGAAGAGGGGGCAAACGAGCATGTGGCTCACCTGATGTTAAGTGACTACCGCCGCCCATGATCAACTGCAACACCAGGGGAATTGCAGACGCGTTGCCGGCCTTTTAGAAAGGAGTAAGCTCTTTTCTTGAAGGTCCCCAGGTCGTATCGGTCCGGAAAAATCGCTGGTGGTAAATTATTCCACAGAGAGGTTGTACGCGGAAGAAAACTCCTTTTGAAACGTACAGTGGTGGACCGCCAAGCATCCAGATGGTGTGGATGGTATCGGGACGTTTGCCGCGTAGTGCGTTCACGAAATTTGGCGGCTGGGATTAATCCGAACAATTCCTCAGAGCACTCTCCATGGTATATGCGAAAGAAAATGCAAAGGGATGCAACATCTCTTCGCAGTGCCAGAGAATCGAGCCGATCGGAAAGCACTCGGTCGTCGACGATTCGAGCCGCTCTGCGCTGGATGTGGTCAAGTGGAAGGAGCTGGTACTGGGGAGCCCCAGCCCAGAGATGGGAACAGTATTCCATGTGCGGCCGAACCTGCGCCTTGTAAAGTTGCAGGCGGTGTGCCGGCATGAAATACTGTCCCGCTCTGCTGAGCACGCCAAGCTTTTTAGAGGCCAATTTGGCCTTCCCTTCCAAGTGACCACGAAACTGCACGTCACTCGATATGTCGACGCCGAGGATTCCGATACTGGCTGAGGCAACAAGGGGGAGTGCCTTGAAACTGAGGGGATACGACAAAGGGGTTCTTTTTAGCGGTTAACGCGCAAACTTGTGTCTTCTGGGGGTTAAACTGGACTAGATTTAGTCGCCCCCAATCCGAGACTCTGTCCAGCAGAGACTCGACTTCAGACACAAGTTTGTCCCGGCACTCGGAGACGTTTTCCCGAGAAATATTGGCTCGGCCGGTGTAAAGAGCATCACCAGTGCTGTCATCTGCATAGCAATGAATGTTACAGGTCTGCAACATATCATTGATATGCAGAAGAAACAGCGTTGGCGATAGCACGCAGCCCTGTGGAACACCAGCATTAATAGGCTTGCAATCGGACCTTGCACCGTCTACAACGACCTTGATGCTCCGATCTGCAAGAAAACTGGTGATCCAATCGCACAATTTCTCGGGAAGCCCATAGGAAGGGAGCTTCGAAAGAAGCGCTTTGTGCCAAACCCGATCGAAGGCCTTCGCAATGTCCAAACTAACGGCCAATGCCTCCCCCTTGGACTCTACTGCCTCCGCCCATCTGTGAGTTAGGTAGACCAGAAGATCACCAGCTGACCTACCACGGCGAAAACCGTATTGGCGGTCACTAATCAGCTGGTGATCCTCAAGGTACCTCATGAGCTGGCAGTTTACAATGGACTCCATTGTTTTGGAGAACAAGGAGGTGATGGCGATAGGCCGGTAGTTGGACGGGTCTGAGCGGTCGCCTTTTTTAGGGATCGGGTGGACGAAAGCCGTCTTCCATGATTTTGGGACTACGCCTAGGGAGTAGGAGTACCGGAAAAAACGCGTTAAAACCGGTGCCAACTCTGGAGCACACGTCCTCAGCACAATTGGGGGGATTCCGTCAGGCCCACTCGACTTGTGGATGTCCAGGGAGAGGAGTGCTTTGCGAACCGAGCGCTGAGTGAACTGCACTTCCGGCATGGAGCACTCACACCGCGGGATGGTCGGCGGCGTACTCCCCCCGTCATCGAGAGTCGAGTTAGACGCAAAGAAAGAGCCTAGAAGATCGGCTTTCTCCTTTGCGGTGTGGGCCAGTGAGTCGTCCTCCCTGTGCAGAGATGGAAGAGATGGCTGACAGAAATTCCCCTGGACAGCCTTGGCGAGAGACCAGAATGTACGGGTTCCAGAAGGAAGACGAACTAGTTTCTCGCCAATTCTGCCTATGTGCTCTGACTTTGCCTTGGCAATGACTCTTTTGAAGGACCTAGAGGCGGAATTATACTTCTTTTTTAGAGCGCTGGTGTTTACATCCCTGGACGCTGATGCGTCAGCCCAGGCCTGGTAGCACTCCTGCTTATAGCATGATGCTATTTTACAGGAGCGACCAAACCATGGCTGAGATTTGCCTCCAATGGGCACCACAGAGGAAGGAATAAAAAGTTCCATACCCTGAAGTACCACATCAGCGACAGAATCCGCAACAACGTTGGGATCGTCCGGCGAGAAGCAAACCCGCCCCCAAGGGTAGGATGCAAAGAAAGACCGCATCCCATCCCAATCGGCTGACCTATAGTGCCAAACACGGCGGCAGCCTGCAGAATGCAACCGCGATTTCAGCGTGAGTGGCACCACACTCCGGACAAGACAATGGTCCGAGGAGCCTAAAGGGGCGTCGACGGAAATCTGATATCCGTCCGGGTGAGAGGTCAGCAGAAGGTCCAACAGGGAAGGTGCATGATCCTCCACATCTGGAATCCGCGTAGGCGAAGTAACCAGTTGTGTCAGACCATATGACAAGGCAAAATCATGAACAGATCTCCCCCGCATGATCGGTTAAACGTGAACCGAGCCATTCGGCGTGATGGGCGTTAAAGTCGCCGAGGATCACGATCTCTGCGGAGGGGATCTGCTGTAGCAACGAATCTGCAGCCATTTGGACGTGGTCGAAGAGTCGGTTTGTTTCGGCATTACCGCTGTGGGACCTATAGAGGCACCCGTAGATGCGCGGATGGTCGTCGCTGTCTACGCGTAGCCAAAGGATGGACAGGTCCGAACCTTCAAGTCTGCCGAGGCGTCGAGAACAGATGTCCTCTCTGACGTAAACGCAAACTCCAGCCCGAGGCACAAAGGAGTGTTCCAGTTTGTACCCCGGGTAGGAGAGATACGAGACATCAGCCGGAGAGGACACCTGCGTCTCGGTCAGAAAGAGCAGAGCCGGCCTCGCCGTCTCGAGATGGTAGTGGACGGCGTTTAGGTTGGAGTGAAGTCCCCTGATATTGCAGAAATTCACGGACAGCGTGGCAGGGGTCGCCTTGGTCTTGTTGCTCCGTTTGCCCCGAGCAGTTTTAGTCTTGAGCGGAATTTTGCCCCCCCCCAGAATACGCGGGGCAGCCTGAGCACCCACGCTCAGAAGTGGAAAAACATGGTCGTGGATGCTCAGCGAGGGATTCTCCAGGGGTGCTGGTACCCTCCTGGGGTAGTCTATCATTGAATTCCGCTACCATGTTGATGGGGGGGGGGGGGGGATTTGGGCCTCCGGCCACCTGCACTCACCAGACGAAACGCGGAAGCAGAGCTTCCACTTCACGCCGGTATTCTGTGAGGTCGTGGTACCACCCCGGTTTGAGCCGGCCCATACGTGCGACAGCAAAGCTGCCGCGTGGCTCTACCACTGTTAAACGTGTACGTTGTTTCACGTGTAAGAGCGTAGTCCTTCCCCGGTCGAGTAGACCCATTCTTACTACATACATACATAGACACTCACGCCTGTCACCCAGAGGGGTAGGCAGAGACTACAGACTTCCATTTGGCACGATCCTGACATATCTCGATACAACCATAATATATATTATGCAACGTGACTCTACTACGCATAAAAAAAATTGCCTGTTGTTAGATGTCAAGTCTCACCGAGAAATGCTATGTATGACTGTGTAGGTATAGCTGTTAGCTAACATGGCTGCAAAGTGGCCCTACCGCGGAATAAAAATTAACACGCATTTCTCTCATTTATATTTTGCTTTTAGTCTTTATGCCTAATTGAATTGACACGAACGCAATATTTAGCTCATACAATAATATCTAAATCTGACCACAGAATGAACTACCACACAGTAAACCGCGATCCAGTTTTAACCACGTAATCGTGTGAATCCGCTGTTGACTCTAGCATCGCGACGGTAGTACTATAAATCTTTGTCTATATTCTCTCGTCGAAACGACAATTAAAATTTCAATTAACAAATTTTATACGTGGTAGAGCCACACTGCAGCTGTATTATGTCTGTAGCACGAGTGGGTTGGCTCGACCGGGGAGGGAACCACGCTCTCACAGAACACCAGAGTAAAATAGCAGCTTAATACTGCTGCATTTCGTATGGTGACTGTAGAGATCCGGAAACCCTTTTTACTGGAAAGGCGGCATTCCATATTAGTCCTCAGGGATGACAACATGTCTGTGTTTTGATTCTTAAATCGAGGATAAATGTAAATGTCTATGGGCCACATCATCTACTTACCATCTGGTGGACTGTGTGCTCGTTTGTCACCCTTATTCTATAAAAAAATCATTAGTGCCAGGGATGGTACTGTGAATTGTTCGATGAAGGCTTAACCCCTGAGCTATTACGGCTCCGTCATATGAATATTAGTTAGTAAATTACATTTTTTTTAAATCCAAAAAGAAGTCTTTATTAGTCTTGTGTTATTAGTTATTACGTACGGTATTACACAAGAACTGCGGTTTATTCACGCAATTCTTAGTTGAAATCACCAGGATTTGGGAAATCGTATTTTCTGCTAATGATAGATTACCCAACTCTAAAGCGTACCAAGGTGAACCATCAAGGCGTCTAAAATAGTTTTTACAGCAAATACACTGCGCCGAATAAGCGTCACAAGTTTGCATTAAAATTTTCAGACACTGACGTATGTATGTTATGCGAATCTTCGTAGTCGGATTCGACCATTACAAAGGTTTCGCCAGTCTACAATTATAATGACAGTTTTTAGTTAACAACTGCTTCGTATAAATAAAGTTATTATTATTTAAAGATATTAATAGTTACTTTGCAACCATCCGCTCAATAAAATAAAATAATGTGTCTTACCTAGTTTGAAGAGGACCTCCCGCCCTCCCTCAATTTTGTGCACTAACCCCGTCACCACTAATCCTAGCACCACTACTCCCAACACCACTCACCTGAAGATGCCTCGTGTTGAGGCGAAACACGCGTCGTATTATCGTCGATGGTTAGGTTAGCGTTAGGAGTAGTGGTGACGGGATTGGTGCACGCAATTGAGGGAGGGCGGGAGGTGCTCTTCAAACTAGGTAAGACACTTCATTTTATTTTATTGAGCGGATGGGTTACAAAGTAACTATTAATATCTTTATTGTAATGGATTTCCGCAAAGTAATGCCTGATTCTATCAATTATATTATTATTAAATTTTTCAGCTCAGAGTTCAGTCTGCAGTAAAGCAGTGCGCGCACGTGTGATGGTTACGATGACGTTACAATAATTTCTAACAACGGACAAATAGAGGGGTGTCTTGTGTTTGACGTGTAGCTGTGTGTCTGTGACACCGATCTAGATTAGGTTTTTTTTTTTTTTGCTTGAAAGGTGACTTGATAAAGACTTTTCTAAGTAATGTTCCAAGATGAATATAAAGATAATCAGCTCTTTATTAAGTAGAAATAAATAAATATGTTGGTCAAAACTATATTTATTAAATGTACGAAATCAGAAGGATTACAATTTACAACGATATCAACATGTCCATATCGAATTAAAGTTTTTAACATAAATGTAGAATGTCGATTGGCATTTGGCCATCGAACTAGCTAGTTGAACATCTTTAAAGTGAAACTTTATGCGGCACTTTTATTTTGTTTAATTTTAGTAAAATTTATTCTTAACTTTTATCTAGTCGTAACAACAGACTGTCCGAAACGATTCCGTTGATGTGGGAGTCGTGTATGTTTTCGCGAGTAGAACTAAGAATATCTTCACGGTCGCATCACTGTGAGATATCCACCGCCGCCGTATCAAATTGCAATTTTTTATTTTGTTCATTTTTTTCTGTTCTGAAAAGAGACTTTAGAAATTAGAGTAAACTAGTGATGTCTTTTTATAAAATAAGAATAACGAACGGGCACGCTGTGGTCCATACTCCATAGATATCTACATTTATTCTCGATTAAGAATCAAAAGCAGATGCGTTGTCACCCCTGAGGACTAAGATGGAATGCCTCGTTTCCAGTAACAAGGTTCTTCGGTTCTCTATACCCGCCTCACGATACAGCAGCATTAAGCTGCTGTAATACTGGTATTATGAGAGCGTGGCCCTTACCCCAGACGAGCGGACCTGTACATCATGCTAAAACTACACCACCAACCACAACCAGCCGTGTTTCGTACAGTGAGTGTAGAGAACCGGAGACCCTTTTTACTGGAAACGAGGCATTTCATCTTAGTCCTCACGGGTGACAACGCAGCTGTACTTTAATTCTTCGGCGAGGATTAATGTTGCTGCCTATGAGTCACAGCATCCACTTACCATCAGGTGGACTGTGTGCTCGTCTGTCACCTTTATTCTATTTTAAAAAAATATCACTTCGAAAGAGCTATAACTAATATCCTGTGGATTGTACAATTTTCATGGTTGCCCCTCTAACTTGTCGATTCAATACGAGCGTACCGCGTACCATCGAATTATAGATACAATTTTAAAAATTTATTTACATTACACCGAGAATTGAACAAACATACATATGGGTGCATAGCTGGAGGGAAAATAACGAACATGTTTATAACCAAACCTCGCGTGAATAAATAACGAGTTCAATGGCTAAAATAGTGATTAAAAAACCGGACTACGTTAAAAAATTACTGAATAAAAACCTTTCCGTTCCTTTTTTGTATATGCGGATGCAAAATATCAAGATGAATCTTACGACACCTCATATGCTTAATCAATTAGTTTAGGCTACAGAGCGTGCCAAAGAAGTAGACATATGGTACATACATACGAAAAACATTATCAATTAGCCCTTTAAAATAACATTCTATTTTTATTTTACGCATATCCCATTTATTTTTGTTTCTTTTTTGAGATTTTAGATTTTTGGCCCGATCTATACATACAGTCCTTTATGACCGAGGGTCCTGCAAAGCACTGGGAACGTCGTGAGTTTCCAATAACCCGAAATAAACGCGACTAGATCCTTAAAACATAGTTACTTTATATCTGATACTAGCTTGTTAGGCAGATGCTGTTCTGACCCTTTATCATGTCCTATTAAAAATCCTTAAATTCGCAAAAAAAAATGTGGGTCTCTTATGGACAAAAAAAAACTATGCTATCTCTCAAGTGTGACCAAACTGCACACGGTGTGCAAATTTTATTAAAATCGGTTGAGTAGTTTAGGAGTCCAACGCGGACAAACAACGTGACACGTAATTTATTTATTTATATTAAGATTATTCAATATGTAGTGTTGTTAATATAAGACATTATAGCAACCAAATTTTTTGTTTGCCTTATTTGTTTCTCTAAATTTATGAGTTCCTTATTTGCATTAACAAATAGTTTTTTTGCCACTAAGTGCTAAAAAGTAAAAACTTTACGTATACTTTAAGTTGACTGCACGAACTGTAACTTCTTGTCAACTTACTGTCGTCAGATCGTTTATAGAATATTTGACACGATTAAACGTCTAATGATCATGGGCCTCCTCTGAAATTTATGGAGTGGTTATATTATTGATTATTTCTTATTGGAATACGGAGTGTAATTGATAAAAGGTAAGAAAAAGTGTTTCCTGTTAAAAAAGCTCCAGTTTTCGAAAACTGGACTTTTTTTTATCGGAGACACTTTACTGAATTGGCGTTCCATCTTAGTCCTAAGGGATGACAATGTGCATGACAATGCATTTTGGTTCTTAATCTAGAAAAGATGTAGATATCTAAGAGCAGTTGCATCAGCTTGTTATCGGTTAGTTAGTGTGTTAGTGTGTAGTTAGTGTTAGTGTGCTCGTTTGTGTGTTCTATAAAAAAAACTATCCAAGAAATTAGAGAAGATCCTATGGCCAGCAGTGTGACGTATGTAGGTTGATACAATACTTCACTAAAATTAATTAATCAATTCTTAGCGCAGAAGCTTATTTATATATTATGCATATATATCCTGTGGTATTTCATAATGTTTCTTTGACAATATTTTATAGACTCTTGAACACTTGACGTAAATTGGGATCAGTTCTGGCACATCCGGCGTGTGCGGCGCGACCCATTGACCATATCCAACAATTTAAAGGTCAGCGAACTGGCTGACTTGTCTTAAGATACGTGTAAATGTAATATGTGCCGTGCAGTGGCGGCACCAGATAATCCATTACCTCATGTTTTTTTGTCGTAAGACGGGACAGCGCAAAATAGAAACAAGACAGAGCGATATAGGCAGCATCATCTTTCTAATAACAAACCAAACCGCTTCGTCGTGTGCCAACCGATGGGGAGGCCTGTGTTCCGCTTTGGACTATTGATATGGTGTAATAAATACGTAAAAGAGTTGGGATTGTAAGTGTTGTTGATATGTGAAGTTAGGGGACGTCTATAAATTACGTGAGATGTTTAAGGGGGGGGGGGGGGGGTCGAGTCAAATATCATTTAATCTTACTTTGGAGAGGGGGGGGGGTGGTCTCGGCAAATATCACGATTTTTTTTTCTGATTGAAACAAAAAAAGTTATACTATTTTGGCCCATTTAATCCAGATTGTACATGATTTAATCTTAAGCGTAAATCGTAATACGATTAACCACTACTGAAATGTTAGATTATTAAACCAATTAGTCAAACCTATGGTCAAGCCAAATAGTATAGTAGGTTTGGCCAAAGACAATTTTTTTAATGAAGGAAAATATAAACATTATTATCCAAAAATAAAAATTATCAACAATTAAAATATAGAATTATTTGTATGAAGGTCACGTGAGCGTAGAGAAGAGATAGATAAATGAAATAGTACAGTGAAAATAGAATTTAACTTCGCAATAAATTTCCGATCCAATTTTATTTTTATAAGGTTTAGGATCACTTACTCAGCATAAAATCACAAAATGCTGACAGATCCAGGTGGCGCTTTAAGCGCCATCTTGAAAAAACGTTTTCAGCCGATATCTCGGAAGCTATGTACTTTAAGACAAAAGTTACAGAAACCATTATTGTAGACAATAAAATTTCCCATCTTTTGTTTCCAGTAAACTTTTTGTAAAACTTACCGTTTTCGATTTATGGCCCATTTAATGAACCGGTTTTTCTATAGCAGCCAATAACTCTTGGAATATTAGATTAATCAATAAAATGCATAAATCTATTTTTAAAGATCAGTTTATTTTCTAAAACTTTTGTTTGAAACTTTTTTTTATAATGTCCATACTTTTTGAGTTATAGGACGTTTAATGTTGGACTACCGGGCGCCAAGCAAATTTTCTTTTCTTTTTACAATAACAATCCAACGCGTTTACGTAAGATGGAGGAGGGGATTGAATAAAATCTCAAGACATCTCACCAAGGGGGGGGACATAAAATTTAAAAAAACACCTCACGTAATTTATGGACGCCCCCTTATCCAATTCGACTGTCCCGTTGGTACTGTAACCGTATATACGGTTCCTGATAATAGAGCTCCGGGTCTCGAAAGGAATACTTGTGACCAGTTGTGAGACGTGTGTTTTCTGTTAGTTGTCAAAGTAAACCAAATTTTCAATTCTTTAGGCCTATGCTCATCGGCAATGTGTACATATAAAGCGTTAGTGATAATAGTTCGAGCGATGCGGGTAGCTTATGCGCGCGGCTTTTGTTTATATCGCGTAAGGGAAAATTGCTTGCTAATGCTCAAAATAAAAACATGAATTTATTATATTTTACATACCTTACACAATCATGTTCTATTGTTTCGGCACCGCGTGTCTTTATCAGTCCTGTGTCACGTGTGGGGTCAATAAAAGAGGTTTATCACAAAATGATGGCACGGAGGAACATACGAGCACACAGTCCACACCTGATGATGATAAGTGATTTATATGTGGTAGAGCCATGCTGCAATTATTAGTAGTATAGTTGAAGCATGAATAGGTCGGCTTGACCGGGGAGGGACCACGCTCTCACAGAATACCAGCGTAAAATAGTAGCTTAATGCTGCTGTGTTTCGTATGGTGAGTGTAGAGAACCGGAGACCCTTTTGAGATAAGTGAATACTGTGGCCCATAGACGTCTACATTTATCCTCTATTACAATTCATAATGCAGATCCGTTGTCACCCTTGAGGACTAGATGGCATGCCTCGTATCCAACAAAAAAGGGTCGTTCTTTCTCTACACATCTACTATATTTTACATATATAGTGTCAAAATACTGTATTTAATATACATACGTACGACTCCTTGGCGGACTCATGTCCTCCAATGCGCTTCCCCGATGCATGTTGACGGACTTCAAATGTCCTCGGAGTGTTTTTATGTCTGCCTGATTGGGGTATAGTTGTAGGGTGATTTATGTGTCACATTAAACATAATTCAAGATACTAGTGAGATTAGCATATTTACATCATATACGAAATACCGAGTGGACACTCCGTGTTTGTTTACGCAAATTGTCGACGTATTGAAAATCGGCTAGAAAACCTTATTATAGCCGTTTTACCTCTGTTTATTTGCATATTTAGTACTAAATAACGAGTGGTAATCGGCTTAACAGAATCCAACGTTCTATTACGTCCTGTGGGTTGTTAGTGGTGACTTGATGTGTAATACAAAGACTTCTGTGTATACTGCTGGACCGGCAATTCGGAAAAAAATCTGTGTCCACAGCTGTAGCGGCGGCGGGGCGGATAGCTGTCACGGTAAATATGCCACGCTGTCGTATTTTCATCTAAGATAGTTACTGTTTTTAGGCAAATACGAAATAAAGAAACCTTAAATCACGTAGACAAAGTGCGCCCATAAATGATTACAGCGTTTTCTTAATCTTGATTGTCGAAAACAACGTTTGCGGTTTATAAAACAAACAACTAGTCTTCTCGCCCGCTCGCAGTCGACTAAACAAGTTACGGATAATTGAACGTAACTTAGCGCTCAATGTATTAATACAGTACTCAATAACTCGAATGTCAAGAGAAATGCAAAAAAAAAATCAAGTTAAAGAATTGACGAAGTTCGAGGTATAAAGGATTTAATTGATGAAAATTCGACCTTAGAAAGGCGCTATTTTTAAGTATATTTTTCGAGTTGTATAGGCAAAGTTAAATAAAAATTCGACTTCAGTTTTATGGTACATATTTATTAAAGCAAATTACATATTAGTGAAGTAAACTGTACAAACATCTACAAAAATCTGTTATCTTCTTTTGATTTAAGAAATTAGCTAAACTAGACGCGCTCAAAAGTGCCTCGGTTCTCGGATCACTGTTCGTTTGGTATGTACGGTGGTATGTTGGCTCGCGAGGCGATACAATAGTGTTTGTTATAGTTTTACTGTAAAACCACTTTAATAATATTCCTTTAATTCAATGAATGTACAGTCTGATCAAATGTTAAATCTTTAAGTAATTCATTTCCATATTGGTTGCGACGCTCATAATTTTTTCTAATCCAGACGCGTCTAGGTCTTTTCGTAAAACGTGACAGTTTTCGTTTTTTTTTTAACAATAAGCGACTAAAAAAGTAGCTGCGGCTGCAATTATACAACTGTCGGGGACTTATGATGGCTCGGCCTGCCTCGCGAGGCATGCCTCTGAGTTCCAGACAAATTATTGAGGCTGTCTCGCGAGACTTCGCTCGCGAGCCGCACACCGTGGCTGCCTCGCGAGAACGTGCGCTAGGTGTGTACGCGGCTAATGCCATTTTTCGAGTTATTGAGGGTTACAACTTAACGAGGTTCGCTTTATCGAGATTTTACTGCACTGTATTTCCCGCCTTGCAGTATATGTAGCAGTTTTTGGTCTTTTGATATATAATATAATGTAGAACACTCAGACCGGCAAAGAGGAGCAGCGTCAAAGGTGCGAAATGCCTGCTACTACGATCGTCAAACCGCTTGCTAAGCGTGTTGAAGAATAATAAAAACGTGACAATGACTTCGAAGGACCGCGACCTGTCAATTGTCACTTGAAAAGTATGGCTCGCAAAGAAAATTAATTTGTGTATTAGTAACGTTTTCTTTTCCGCTTTGTTTAACTGAGTCTTAGTATTAAAAAATCTATTGAACTTATAATTATTTTTATAAATTAATTTAAAATATTGATACTACTCGGAGAAATATTCTAAATACCTGCAAAATCCATGTTCTATTTTTATAAGGGAAAGCAGTAGTGATGATAATGTTGACTAATCGGACAGTGATGCAGAGATGAGCGAAATTAAAATGCTAGATTCAGATTAATACATTTTCACTCATGGTTCTTTTGTAAATAAATATTATTTCAAAAATATCTGTTTTGCTCACCCTACCTAATTGGTTTGAATTGACAGCTATGACGTTATAATATACCTAGTGCCAGATCAGTTCTATTTTTATTTGAATCGCATAGTACGGAAAAGTAGGCATGTCAAGCTATAGATTTTCGAAGGCCGATAAATAGAATGACGGAGAAGAAGGAACGGCAGACGGCTAGTGATCACCTACATCACGAAATCCTGCATGTAGGTTGACAGCTGCAGACAGTACCAATGTAGCTATTTGAATGTGCGTTTGTTTGCCTCGTCCTTGTAGCTTGTATATATGCTACGCACTATGTTAAGAGTATTTAGGGAACATTTGTCACCATCCTTGAAACATTGTATGTACCTACTATATTTTTCGTTTACAAACATCCATTGATTCAAAGTATACGATCGTGACCAACAGCGGTTTGCCTTGAGTATGGCTGTAAAATATAATCAGTTATTAGCGTTTTGTTCTCGATTCTCGTATCTTGATCGTTAACTCGACGGCTGTGTTGTGATAAATAGGGAAATACTGAAACTGTTTTTCCAGACTTGTGAATCTAAAGCGGTATCGTTACACAGGGAATATATTAAAAGTTCGCGTACTTTCTATATCAATAAAATATTCATAATAATAGTATATTTTTTTATAGTATAGGGTGACAAACGAGCACACAGTCCACCTGATGGTAAGTGGATGCTGTGGCCCATTCACATCTACATAATATATCCCCGATTACGAATCAAAATGCAGATGCGTTGTCACCCGTGAGGACTAAGATGGAATGCCTCGTTTCCAGTAAAAGGGGTGTCCGGTTCTCAACACTGACCATACGAAACAGCAGCATTAAGCTACTATTATATATAGTATTCTGCGAGAGCGTGCTCCTTTCCCGGTCGAGGTGACCCATTCGTGCTACAACTATACTACTGATATAACTGCAGCATGGCTTACCACATATAAAATACATATATTAACTCTCACGCCTGTTACCCAGAGAGAGGCATAGGCATAGATTATGGACTTCCATCGGACACATCAGAATAGAATAAAGCGTGGTGTAACAATGGCAAAATCTCACTTTTGAGGCAATCTGTGGGGGAGGCCTATGTTCAGCTGTAACGGATCAAGGGATAAAAGAACCGGCGTGCATTAAAATTGTTTGTGCAAGCGTAGTCTGTGAGTCATTGTGTCTGTCGTGCATTTGCATATCAAAGTCCCAAGATTAATGGAAAGATATCTTAATCACATCAGAGCGATGGGAGTGACGTTTAGTCTAGTTTCTGGGTTGTTTGTGCTGTTAGTCTGTTGTCTTTTGTCTTTCACAGCTCAGGGCTGAGACCGATGTAGTGAAGACTATTTATTTTAGTGCGAAGCTACCAATGTATCGTTGCAATATAAGGATTAAGTACCCGGATGACCGAGCTTTGCTCCGTTTTTTTAAGTTACATTTATATACAAATTACATGAATAATAGTTTTTGATCTTATTGACATAATAGAAAAAACTGAACTGATTATTTGAATAAAAAATCATGAATACAATTAGTTTAATTAAAATTTTCGTATTTTTAAAAAATACTAAAAAAAAAGGGCTCGAAATAATAGATTTTCTCACAAAAGGAGGGAACTTGAAAAAAAAGGAAAAAAATTGGACCCAAGACGGGACGCGAACCACGGAACTCCGATATCACGCCCGAACAACATCCCATCTGAGCTATTACGATCGTTGATAACCTGTCAAAATTTACCTTCTTATATTGTAACAGTTTTTTTATTGCTTGAAAACACGGACAAAAGAACATTTTCTAAAAATAAATCCTAGCTAGATCGATTTATTGCCCTCGAAACTCCCTGGACACTAAATTTTATAAAAATTGTTGGAGCCGTTTCCGAGATCCCTATTATATATATATATATATATATATATATATATATATATATATATATATATTATAATATATACACTGAATTTTTAGTTAAACATTTTTATGCACTGATTATTTATCAAATTAGTTATACTATTTCCGGAAGAATGTTGTGGTCACAGTACAAATCCACGAACGCAAAGACTTTAACGTGCTTGAAATAAGGTTCATTTTTCTTTATTTTTATTGAAAGACAGAATTAGTAATAATACAAATAAAACTGCACTTTTAAAAGTCTTATTGCCTTAAGTTACGGTCCATTTCAGTTTGTTTTGACTGTGCAGATTTAGTGTGACTGTAATTTACGTAATTTTAATTATTTTTGGGATAAAAAATTACCTATATTAAAAATGATAGGAATCGATTCAGTAAACGATTCTGAACAAACTACTTTCTCAAAGTGCGTTAATTATGTTACATGTTGTATATAAGAATTGCTCGTTTAAAGGTATAGGATATACTCGTACGTTTGCTCGATGTATATAATCCCCGCAGTAATTATGTTTATTACTCGCGTTATTATGTTTTTGCTCGAACAAGAACAAGATGTCACGCATTGTTTTACGCGCGGTAAAGCCATACTGCAGCTACATTTCATTTTCGGGGGAGAACCACGCTCTCACGGAATACCAGTGTTGAATAGCAGATTATTAGTGCTGTGTTTCGTATGATGAGTATAGAGAACCTGAGATCTTCTATGCACTGGAAACGATGCATTCCATTCTAGTACTCAGGGATGTTAATACATCTGCATTTTGATTCCTAATCGAGTGGAAATGTAGATGTCTATGGGCCACAGTATACACTTACTATCAGGTGTGTGCTCGTTTGTCATCCTTATTCTATGACAAATATGTATGAATGAAACAAATCGTAATCACATGGTGCGGTGGCGCTGCCGTATATGTTTGCTGGGTACATGACATCCCTACTGCATCTTAATCGCGCTATATTTTTGCTCAAACAAGAGAAAGACAATTATTTTATGTGTAGTGAGTTAGTGTTTTTGTGAATAACATTACTTACTCAAAGTTGATTCATGACTGCTTGCTGTTTCACGATTTAAGATCGTAAGAAGAAAATGTCTACGTCTACTAACAGGAACGCAAAAATTATATCATGTAGGTATATTATATATTTTTTTCATTTGTTTCGCAATGTAAGTTGAGACAACTAACTTATTACAAACATAGATAAACATTTTACTTTACTTTAGGATTAAAGTCCGAATAATACCTGTTGTGCTAAAATATATATATATATATATATATATATAAATATATATATATATATATATATATATATATATATATATATATATATATATATATATATAAACATGTAACATAATTAATGCACTGAGAAAGTAGTTTGTTCCGAATCATTTACTGAATCTATTCCTATCATTTTTAATATAGGTAATTTTTATCCCAAAAATAATTAAAACTACGTAAATTACAGTCACACTAAATCTGTACAGTCAAAACAAATTGAAATGGACCGTAACTAAAGGCAATAAGACTTTTAAGAGTGCAGTTTTATTTGTATTATTACTAATTCTGTCATTCAATAAAAATAAAGAAAAGTTAACTTTATTTCAAGGATGTTAAAGTCTTTGCATTCGTGGATTTGTACTGTGACCACAAAATTCTTCCGGAAATAGTATAACTAATTTGATAAATAATAAACAATTTTGTTGCAAAATCTGTTTCATCAACTCGTATGTTTTATATGTAAGTATATTAAATTATTGTTGAGTTTCTTTAGAATTTTCCGAATCAACTTTATGGTTCGTATTTCTTTCTCTCTTACCACACTAAGATCTTGCATTTTCTTACATATACTTTTACTACATACAATTATAGGGAAATTGTGAAAAAATATTGAAAATAAAAACATTATGTATCTTAAAGAGCTTTATTTAAATGGTAAGCTATGTCACTTACATATGAATTTTAAGTATGTATTTTGTACTTTGTAGATGTTTTGTAATGTAAACAACTAATATGTGTAGGTGAAGAAGAAGCGGCCCGAGCAGAAGTGGTACGAGCGCCTCTCCACGCGTACGAAGGACGACAAAAAATTCATAGACGCTCCATTACAGGTCTGACGAGGCACTAACACGGGCTGAGGATAACCGGGCTGCGGAACTAGTATTTAAGTTAATTGCTCACGAGGGAGAAGCTTCTCACGATACGGTGGTGGTAAACCTATGTGCCCTTGCCCTAGAAATTTTGCTCGTGTTAAGTACTTTTGAATTGACGCACAAGATCTTTCGTAATTACACCCTTTTTACTGGATACGAGGCATTTAATCTTAGTAGTAGAGGTGACAATGCATCTGCAATTGAATCTTAATCGAGAGTAAATGCTCATGCATCAGCTCGTTTGTCACCGTTATTCTAAAAAAAGAAGTTGACTATGCACAGAATATGCTACATAACTACTTATTAAGAAACAATATTTGTTAGATTCCAATTTAACTAGAACAATATAAGCAATATCTTCGGATGAAGTGCAATTCTTTATAATGTTATGAGCAAAAATTTCTTATGCACGGACGCACAGCTTGGTTATTTGCAGTTCATAAACGCACTGATCGTGCGATAATGAACTCGCCCCATCTCGTAATATCACGCCGGTGACTCGCAGTAGGTGCCTATACAATATACAATATGACCACTGCACGTAACTTAACCTGTTTATAAATATGTTACAAGCAAATTAAAATGACCAACTGAAGGTTTCACATAATTGGCTAAACCATTAAATCATGAATTTTGACCTAATACGATCTATAGATGTACAAAAGTCCTCCATTCGATTTGAATTTGCCTAAATTTATGTTACGTATTGTGGGAAAGATGCCAATGACGTCTTTCGCAGAATTGTTTTTCATCAGCTGAAATAGATCATATCGAAGTAAATTATTTTGCGCTAAGCAATATTCGATGGTTTCATTGAAAGCATGTAAAAATAGTTGTTTTTTAAAATTAATTTGATGTAAATAAACTCCTCGGAATTTAATTACATAGTTATAATAAATTAAACAAATACCTCGCGTTACAGGTGATTCAGTATGCTCACCTATAACTTGCAAGCAGACACCGCCATTGTATTAACACTTTGGTTTGATTAAGTTAGTTATTAAGTATTAGTTGTTAAGTCTTCGCTATAACTAACCCAAATCATTAACTAGATTAATTCAATACTTGCAACATTCTAACAAACGAACAACGTGCTTGAGGCAGCTTCTAGAACGTAAATTGAAAACTGTAAATCGTAGTTTTGTAAAAAGCTTTTTGTTAACAATAAATCATTTCGGGATAAAGGATTTTTTATAGGAGTCGTTCGCATACAAAAACTGGCGATGATGTTAGGAAAAAAAGTGCTTATTATTACGATACGAGTTGAGAGCAGGGTTGTCAGACTGCAGAAGTATAATTTATTAAAGGTATTTTATTAGAAAGAAATAATAGTCTATTTATGAGAAAGAAATAATAGTCTATTCACTTAAAAGTCGATTAATGTTTAATTATATTAAAAAATATAAATAAGCAATTTTATAAAAGTTAAGACAAGCGATTGGTCTGGAGTCTGGATAGCCTTGCGTAAAACTGGTCGATTTAACGGGTGGTTGGTTACGTTAAACTAAATGCTAACATTCGCAATACAACTTTACAATTGTACTTGATTTCGTATGTAGAATCTGTATGTATTTTTTATGATTAAGTATGGAATTCTAATTTTATGAATGTTTAAGAAAATTGTATTTGATTGTTTAAATTTATAGAATATATTTTCATATACTTTTATCGGTTTAATCTATTTTTTCCTGCACGCTTAGTTTAAATTTTGATACATAATAATCTCAATAAATCGTGTTGTATTATATTTTTTTTAAATATGTGGAAATGACATTTGTATACTAAAGAAAATTAACTGGTCCTAAAATATTTCTCTGGGCAACTCCGGCGTCATTCTCTTATGTATACAAAATTTTGCAATGACGCTAATATTCCATGGTGTTGTGCAGGTGGTGAAGGTGTGGCCGGAGCGCGGCGCGGTGCAGGTCTACAACCCCAAGGGCGAGGACAAGCTATTCACATATGACGCTGCGTACGATTGCACTGCAGACACGCAGACCATCTACGATGAGATGGTGAGTCCTGTCGTTTATGATATTTTAACATTTCCTGTTTTGACATTGGAGAAAAAAACCAGAGAACAGTCTTATTTGTTCGTAAGTGGCTACTTTTGCCCATAAGCGTCTGTAGCCTACAAGCTGTATATATAAGCATTATTATATCTAATCATTAGGAATTATGGTAGAGCCACGCTGCAGTTACATTATGGTTGTAGCAAGAATGGATCGGCTCGACCGGGGAAGATTTACCCTCTCACAGGATACCAGCGTAAAATAGCAGCTTAAAACTGCTGTTTCGTATGGTGACTGTAGAGATCCGGAGAGCCTTTTTTACTGGAAACGAGGCATTATATCTTGGTCCTCAAAGGTGACAACGCATCTGCGTTTTGATTCTTCACTGAGGATAAATGTAGATGTCAATGGGCCACAACATCCGCTTACCATCAGGCGGACTGTGTGCTTGTTTGTGTCGCTTATCCTATAAAAAAATCCTGATATTGTGCAACACAAGGAACAACTTGTAAGAAGCTTGTACCTACCTACACGGACAGTACAAGAGAGCTATCATTTATTTCAGGCAACTAAAAATGTTATTCTGTACTAAGACACATGAAAAAAATATTTAAAGTAATTTTTTACATGTTTATTAACATGGAGTAATTACATATGTACGAGTATATAATATATGTATGCAGAGCTTAGTTATATGTATGTCCATTGTAATAACATTTTAATGTTTGTGAATAAAAACCACATAAGTCTTACTTATTTGTTTAGCCATGTAAAACCCAAGTGTATATGACATATATGACACTAGAAGTAACTTTGTTTTTGTAGTCGCAAACAACGTTTACATGTATATAATAAACTTTTTACTTGCGCATCATTGGTAACGAGAAGCTTCCGTGTTCGACGCGTATGTTTATTTTTTATGTGTGTCATTGATTTATGAGTACTACTTACTTGATATATATCGATGATGTGTATTCACCGTATTCTCGGTAAGGGTTTGACCAATTTAAAAATTATTCTTTTCTTAAATTAGTTAAAAGAAATTTCATCCCTAAGCATAGAAAAATAAGAGATGAAGTCTTGAATGTAACTAACTAATTAAGACGACATTCCAGTTGTACATTCCAACCATCCATCTATGAAAGCCTACGAGTATAAAGTCTGCTGAACATAGGCCTCGCACATGGATCTTGCCACAGTTGCCACGCTCGGTGGGTGGTTATTTTATCATTTTTATTTTGACTTGTTATCAGGAAGCCGCTGCTGGCCATCACTTGTTTCCGTTCCTGACTGCCGCCTCTTACGGACACCATGTTGTTACCTTACCTTGTGTTATTCCTGAGCCCACTCACACGGATGAAATATTATTTAAACGTTAAAGAAGATAAACCCGATTTGTAAAACAAAAAATAATTACTTTTACGTAATAGTTTCTGAAGTTTGGACTTTACGTTCGATACACTGTCTTAGCGCCTATTGTGTGAAAATAATACTTTTTGGTCTTTTTTGTTTTTGAAGTCGCTTTTATTTCTTTCAATAGTTAATTATGTTACATAATTTTTTTAACATTCCTTTTTTCCTTTATATTTAGACTTACAAGCTGAACTTTTATTAATTTTAAAACCAAACTATTTTTTTTAAATTATAACGTTTCAATTTGAAATTATTCAACATTAAAATAACATTAAAATTACATTATATTTCTATTTTATTATATAATATTGATTGCTATGAATTGCTCATGTTTTGAGGGGACCCATATTTTGCCGGTTCCTTGGCGCCGTGACTTAGCAATGAGTTGCTGCGCTGGGGGCCGCGGGTTCGAACCCCGCACGGAACAAGTATTTGTATGGCCTACAAAGAATTGTTCCGGGTCTAAATGCTTATTTTTGTGAAATTCATATTTGTACGCTGCTTACCATGATACGATAGACGACGTTTTTAAAACAAAAAAATATCCAAAGAAAAATACATTGGTGATTGCTTTTTGTCATATCTCCGAAATCTTTTTTTTTTTTTGGTCACGATTCACGATTTGATCTTTGATTAAATAGTTTTTTTTATTAAAAATAAACTTCTATGCCGCACAGAGTACAGCATAGCTAAAATTATTTATAATTTGAAAACTTAGTAGCGCAGTAGCTAAGCGTTTATTCGCGAAGCTGGGGAGTCGCGGATTCGAATCCCGCACAAAATTTGAACTATATATTACTTATAACTGAATTATGAGTAAGGTTTCTTTTAAAAAAGGCAAAAAATATGGATAGAATTCTATTTACTATTTATCGCATAGCGGCGGTGCACAATATCCACCGAGATATCGTGCCGTGGGTGTCGTAAAGACGAAAGAAACAAACAAACCAGGAAGGAGAGCGGTTGCAGTATCTCTGATAATAAGTCAAAAAATAAAAACTGCGCCGCGGCCCATACAAGTGTTTGTTTCGTGCGGGAATTTATCATCACATTTTTACTGAGTCGTCTAATTCTTTGTCACACGTCCTTGAAACAACTTAGCTAATTTCTATAATATAAATCTGATTGACGCAGCACCCCTACTGCGATTAATTACTAAGTACATACATTTTGCCACGGAAGTAGTAGCATAGCAATGAAGTTCGAATCCCGCACGGAACAAGAATTTGTATGGCCTACAACTAATTGTTACGGGTCTGGATTTTGCTCCTTGTGAAATTTATGTATGTAAACTGACCCCACGATACAGAAGAAATTCCTAGTGTGGAGGTAACGATTTAAACGAAAAAGATATATGAATCTGAACGTAACGTGCTCCGTGACCTCTAAACTAGTTTGCTCTTTCTGTTGATAGAGCAACACTTGCAATTTCGAGCTTTAATTCCTGTTTCCATATTACTGGTTAAAAGATAATATTTTAGATATTTCGTTCGCAAAAGTCAATAACAATTTTATACATTTGTAGACGGTTCTCTTTTGTAATTAAAAATAAACCTTCGCCTGATAATATTCGTTCGTGCTTATATATTGTTTTTATTGGATAGGGTGACTAACGAGCACACAGTCCACCTGATGGTAAGTGGTTGCTGTAGCCCATAGACATCTACATCTATCCTCGATTATGAATCTAAATGCAGATGCGTTGTCATTCTTGTTGGGAGGATTAAGATGGAATGCCTCGTTTCCAGTAAAAAGGGTCTTCGGTTCTCTACACTCACCATACGAAACACAGCAGCATTGAGCTACTATTTGACGCTGGTATTCTGTGAGAGTGTGGTCCTCCCCGGTCGAGCCGACCCATTCGTGCTACAACTATACTACTAATATAACTGCAGCATGGCTCTACCACGTAAAAATATATTAATTCAATCTTATAATATATAAAGAATAATGTTTATTTGTTCGTATTTTATGCGTTACTATACTGTTCACCAGACTGCTGTAAAACTTTGTTAACTTATTGCTTGCACTTGTGGGAAGGTCATCGGTATAGTACAATTAACTTACACCAGGTGGTGCGCGTATTTAACTGACAAAATTATTTGAAAGTAATATATCGTTCAAATTGAATGAATGTGTTATCTATCATTCTTAATTATACAATATAATTCTTTCAAATTTAAAACGTTATTTTCATAATTATTTCTTCTGCGGCAGTAACGCGCCGGGTACCAGCTAGTTTGTTATATTATTTTATTAAACAACTGATTACACACAAAGTAGGTACTATAACTGTTGCGTGGATGGATACTAAATGAAATGACCAACAAAAGGTTGAAAGAAAAACCGAAGAATTTTGGAAAGAAATTATGAAAGGTGAATTTATTTAATTTTTTTTTGTTAGCTATAGGTATTTACAGCAAAAAAGAATTAATTAATAATTTGATCTACATAAGAAATACCTAAGTACTTCATTACAAAAATTAGTTAAAATTTACTTCACTATCCAATTATTTACTTACATACATACCTATACTTGTCTTTTGTAATGTAAAATATTTTTTTTATTTTTGTGCGATTTGTGTGCGAAACACTTAAACGACGTGGGATAACACTAGTTATCCCACACTAGGAATTGTTTGGAAACGTAATCACCGCTTTAATTTAGTCATATGACTAACTAAAAATATTTGCCCTCCTCGCTTGGCAGACGTATTAGTCTTCAATGTTTGTGGGGTAGTACGCTCTTTTTAATGGAGTTTCCATTATAGATCTGGACAGTGGATTATTAAGCTCCGACAGTATTTCTCCTTTTTGGAAACACGATTATACCGACATTTCAATAAGTCAAACGTTAGAACAGCTGCGGAAAAAATGTGGTGATTACGAGTGGTGGTAAAATTAACATATACTGCGTGGTAGTAGTTTTTGCCTAGCAGTCTATTAAAATGGGCACCTCCGACATACCTAGTTTTGTCGCCAAACTGTGAATCCAGTGCTATCTTCTAGGGAGCCCTTTTATTATAGACTGTAAACCGTGTCACAGCAGTCCTCAGAGGTCATTACGCACCTGTAGACTTCTTTGTTCGAAGTTGTTGGCAGGTGTCCGTGGGTTGCTGTAACCATCAGGTGGACCGGTGACTAGTTCGCATGGTTGTTGTGGAGAATCAGAGACCCTTTTTAATGGAAACGAGGCATTCCATCTTAATCCTCAGGGGTGGCAACGCATTTGTATTATTCTGAATCGATAGTATAAATAAGTATAATGATATTATAATAGCAGTAAATATAAATTTACAATCCAGCGGGATCATCAGACGCATATATTTTAAAATTTCTTTGATATTTTATTTTTAATAAGTGAAATTCGCCAGACGCGGCTTACAAAAAAAAATAGTTGTCAGTCGGTTGGTTGCGCGCGCGCGCGCTCCTCCGAAATTATTGCACATCTTGTATTTGTGGACTATGATTAATTTTATTAATATTTCAAATTAATGATTGTTTCTAGCGTTGGAGATATATCCAAATTTGATTATATTTTAAGAATTAAATTATAAATGTAATGTTGGACAACCTGATCATCAATTTTCATAAGCACTATGTTTTCTTTTATTGTATACTAGCGTCTTTGCCCGGGTCGATCAATTATATATCTTAAATATTAGGTAATTGCCATAAACCAATGGGATTTGAAGGTTGACAAAAAAATAAAAGTTGTCACAATTGTCGCGCCACCATAATCATGTTTTACATAAAAACGACTATATAAAAACGCTGTCGCGGACCTTTTTTTTTTAAAGAAGGAGAATAATTGAACGATGTACTTTTTATACGGTGAAAGAATATTTCAATTATAGGTGCAGTAACTCCGGAAATTATCTCCCACATGTACAGAAACTTATAAGATGTGTACTCTCTTGAAACTATAATTGGGCGTTTTTCAAAAAAATTGTCGGTGACGTAGTTAGAATTCCACTTATATGAGTTTTAACATTTAGCTTCAAAATGTAATTAAATTGATAAAATATAGTATGAGCAGTATGAAAATAGTATTTTTTTAAGAAAATAATAATGAATTTTGAAAATAATTACAATTTTAATTAAATTATGTTCTCAAGAAATTCCATTACGTTACTAATTTTAAAATAGTTTTCATGAAAACTAAAAGAAGTTCAGTATTTTTAACTTTATTTATGAAAAATAAACACAATCTGTTTTCTAAAAAATATTGATAATTCAGCATATTAGATCTAATCAAAAAATGTTTTAACAAAGATATTCCTTACGCTACTTTTGGGTACTTTGTACTATATTTTTTTCATCCTAGAACGTCAAATATGAGAAATATTCTTTCAAAAGTTTAATTATATCAAATTAAAAATTTATAGTAAGCTATATTGAACAAAAACAGTCAAATTTCTTTGAGATCTATTAATTAGTCTTAGAAAATAAATCACAGTAATAATAGGACAGTGACGTTAATGTAATTCGAAAATAACGTTTAGGAACTATAAGGCAACGTCTATATGACTCTCAATTATGACAACAATTATGGTAACTTGTACTTATCGTATTAAACATAATATTACTAGTATGTCATTTAAGAGCGTTTAAAACGTACGGCATTTCATACAAACTTTCAAGTCCTTGTTTTCGAAATGCATGTACCGATTTTAATGAAACTTCACACGCATAAGCAGGACACATAGTTCTAAAAAGTTAGTAAAGAACATTTTTGAAATGTCTTATTTAAAACAAGATAATTGGAAATATCTGTTTCTATGGAAAATTTAAAATCAGCTGAATCTAGCTGTAACATTATTTTTCGAAATAGTTCTCATTAACTTTTTTGGACCTATATATCCTGCTTATGCATAGGAAGTTTCATTAAAATCGGTTCATTTATTTCGAAATATAAAGACTTGAAAGTTTGTATGAAATGCCGTACGTTGTAAACGGTCTTAAACTGTAACAAAAAACTATTCATCAGTCCCAAGACAAATCGAACAAAGGTTGAAAAGGTTGTTCCGCTACATATCAGGCAAACCCAATTTTTACATGCATTACATTTTACCATTCTTTGTATAACAAAAGGCTCATGGCAATTGTTATCTGAAACAGATACGAATGATTGGGATAGATTTTTCCAAAAAATTACATCACAATGTAAAGTGATCGTGTTTTTGGAGGCACCAAAGTGCATTGATTGGACTTCTTCACTATATTTACATTCAAAATTCTCTGAAAAGTCGCATAAAATGAGTATCTCGTCATCTTACATGTTCTTGATACAATTTCTGTATTGACGTTGTTGTTCAATCCAAAAGAAATGAGTTTTAAACGCCGGTAGCTCGTTCTGAAAGTTGGTGATGAAAGTACAGTTCCTTTTACTTGTTGTTTGGTGGTCTTTTTAGTTGTATATACTTTGCCAGATATTTCATATTCATGGTTTACCCTAGCCCATTTGAACCATGATATAGCAGAATCGAGGTTTTGTTCATCATATGAAATACTCTTACAATCTTTACATTTATTGTACATGCAGTCATAACGCGTAATATCACATGCAACGATGTTCAAGAGCTCCTTTATATTCTTGTAAGTTATGACATCTTTACACTTCAATGCATTAAACATGTACTCAAAGTTACTGTGCTTAATACATAAGCAGGTTTCTCTATTATTGATACTTGGAGACAGTACATAATAAGGCTTGTATCTGTAAAAGGTGGTGAAGCCGCATGACCCACCGTCTTTTTTATAAATTTCGTATACGTTTTTCAGTGTGTCGACTAAGTATCTTATTTGTGCTTTTTGTTTGTCTTTGGACCTGGTTTCCTTCTTACCAGCTGTGCTTTTACTTATGTAGTCTCTCAAATAAAAAAGTTCTATTTCTTCCTGAGTCTTCTTATTTATTGGTCGTTGTAAATTAATCCTTTTCCTGATTCTTTCTTTAAGACCTAAAATCTTACTTTCAGGTGCTTTTTACAATATATGCGCCTGTTTCCTAATCACGTTTTTAACTAATTGTTTTTCTTTATTTTTCTTACAATTCCTGTACGTACTACGAATTGATATTTCCATTATTTCTTGTCTTGCTTTCAATTTATCGTTTTCTGTGTTCAATAAATCAAATTCGGTTTCATGTTTTTTTTTTCATTCGGCGTAATTTCTTTCTCAGAGTCTGTGTTGTTGTATTATATTGACGAATCGTCTTGAAAGCCTTTTTTGTAGTTATTTAACAATTTTCAGTACCTAATTTTCAATGAATGTGGAGCTGAATTATTGGATGCGTCACGTGATTGCCCTGATTGTGGATTCGGTTGAGTGTTTTTGTTTTCGTTTTTGTTCTCTCCAGAGTTTTCTTTTTTCCATTTTCTCGTCCTCAGTGAGCTTTTTAATCCTCTTTTGGTGCTTTTTTTGTCTTCGTAATTCCTTCTTCTTAAATTCTTCATATTTTTCCGGGTTTTGTTTGATTTTTTCTCGGTACCGTTTTGACTTTTCTGCAGCCGTCAAGGGCATATTTAAACCTAAAATCAATAGTGAGTTATCATAATGTACCCCGTACGAAAAATCTCAAATTTTTGTGAAAAAATTTATATAGATTTACAAAAAGCGTTGCGTGAAATATTTGTCAAAATAAATGTGATAACTGTTTATCAAATATATTTTCACGCAAAAACAAAAAATTTTCATTCAGGATACCATTAAAATTAAACACTAAATGCAGCCATTTCAACAATATAACGTAATAACTATCGTTATTTCACTGTTATTTTTCTAATGTTATCCTGAATGGAGTGTTTTGAGCTGAAATATCTAGTCGAAAAATCTTGTTTGATTTACACACGAAATTAAGTAATAAGCAATTCATTTAAAAAATTCAAGGCATTTTATTATTATTTTAATCATACTTAATTTATTTAGACTTTAGAACACTAATTAAAACAATGACTTTATGAACCGACCTTTAGGATTCCATTACGTCACTTTTGAGTTCCATTCATGCGATAGTAGCGCTAATGGAGGTAACGTAACCATGCCAATAAAATTTTCAAATGAATTTACTAATTAGTTATCAAACTTTTGTTCAATATAACTTAACATTTCAAATAACAATAAATTAACATGTTTAATAGAAAATAGAATGAAATACACATGAATACGTTACCTGGAGAAAAGCAGTATCGTTTGTGGAATTATTTTTTTTACATGAGTCGAGACGACCACTTCGATTACGTTTTGTTGGCGAACTGGCTGTCAAAAATTAAATACAGCAGCCACCATAGACTAATAATGTTGCTATATTTGGGAAAATGTATTGAATTGGTGGTATTTTTTGTTGGAAGTCGTTGAAAATGCGGTCACGTACGCGGAAATTCCATCATACGCGATTTTGCAGGACAACACAAAATCTGGTATTTTAAAATAATTTTCAACCGTAACATGTACATTTCAGGTTTAAAATTGAAGTTACGTTCATAAATGACCAGTCAAATGCAAAAAGTTTGAATAATAATATAACACGACCGTATTATGTGACTCTGAAGTTGACACAGTAGATGTGGGACATACCAAAAACATCGACCCCATTTTACTTATTTTGATTTTATTTTTGATTTATAACAGATTCAGACCTTATTTTTATTTGATTTATGAGACTATATGTTACTTTATTATTAAAATAAATGATATGTAATAAAAACTTTTATAATATTTGATAATTTATTCTGAAAGTGGCCGGACACTGACTTTTTTCAAGGTACAACTTTTTTTGGAAAACGCCCAATTACGGTATAGATATTTTGGCTTGAATAATTACTTTTGTATTTATTTTCACGTGTGTAAAAATTGTAATGTCTTAGGCGGTATTTCCGGGATGTAATGTGTGAATTAGATTCAGGTCAGCTCGCGTTTATCTCTCCAGCAGTTGGCACGCCGCGCAGTTTTGCTTTCCATTGTCTTTAACTAGTATTCCTAATGCCAAATATTTGTTTTTTATATACATATACAACCGCGCGCGTCATGTGACGCACTATGGAGCTCACATAGCGGCATATTGCTATTTTCGTGCAATTGGTTGATAGTGCAATACATTGCTCAGGCATCTTTGTATTTCTTTTTCAATTTTTACATTTTTCAAAGCACGATTTGCAAAGAGTCAAAAGAAGGTCCAGTGATGTAACCACCGCCATCGTCTACATTGTCATGTCTACACACTCCATTTGAAGTAATTATGTATGTAGAATGATCATCATTTTGGTTACTAGTAATACTCCTTATTTTGTAAGAGACGATACATTTACGATTATGATTAAATTAGTAAGATCAAACTTTATGTTGAGGAAACGGTTTACTAAAATATAACGTTAATTTTCGTTGAATATTTTTTTTATCAGTTTTTTTGGATCAGTAGTTGGGAAGGCCTTTTCAATGATTGACTTTTTTAAAATATTTCAATCAGTAATACATTACTTCTGAGAGAGATTTAAGAGATCATGGCTATCCTTTTTTACTCCTACCATTTGACGTTGGGTCTCCCTTTCTGCGTATCTGAAGTAGTGGCTGTCTGGCCCAGGTACCACCACCCTCTTACCTATATCTGTACACACTGCTGTGCCCCGGTATTAGAGGAAGAGAGAGTCAGTATAATGAGAGACTTTGAGGAATTTGTCACTTCAACAATAAACAAAAGCAGTTCGGTGAGTGTAGAACTGACAGACAGTCGCACTACTAAATCTTTATACCTTACATTAGCCAGTGAGACTAGCTCGGCACGAAAGTTTTGAACGAATGATTATAATGTCCTCCAAACTGAGTTTCGCTCACGGCGACTAATCATAACGGAGACTAGTCATCTGCGCAATACAGGATTATAGAGCCCAAGTGTGTGTGCAAGCACAGACGCATTCTCTATTCCCTCACTTATAATCCAATGGGACGGTAAACCGTCACGACTGGAGAGATCAGGCGCAGGACCAACGGCTTTGCGTGCTTTCCGAGGCACGGTAGTAACCGCCGTGAAGGCCCTGGCTCTGGGCTGCTACTGATATTTTTGACTGAAACCTTTTTAAGCCGCACCTCATGTTCAGCGGTTACCTCTACCACCACTATACGAACGAGGAATTTTTTTACAATTATTGCATTTTTATACCCCCAGTGTGTCTGAACTAAGAACCTGGTAGCAGGTCCGGTCAACTACAAAATATCAGCCGACTAATGTAACTATCAAGAGCTACTTAGCCTTCACGTGTTCATTTTAAATTACGTACTATTATTGATTTTTAACGGAGGTCGCCACCCATACGTTTGAAGGTGATGAAGGCCACGGCCGTGTTTTAGGCACGCCTTGTTTTTTTTTAAAATCCAATGAAAGCTGTAAAGGGTCACGATCATCGATTAAGGAACGTATATCAAACAAAATTTAAAATATATTGATCCGTAAAAATTATAACATCTACATTTTATCGGGGATTAATAATCAAAATTCAGATGCGTTGTCACTTCTGAGGACTAAGATGAAATGCGTCATTTCCTACTACTACAACTAAGATGAAATACGAAACACAGCAGCTATTGAGCAGCTATTTCACGCTGGTATTCTGTGAAAGCGTGCTACCCGGTTGAGCCAACCCATTCGTGATACAACAATAATATTGCTGCAGCATGACTCTATTACGTACAAAAAAACGAACAAATAAATAAACTTTATGAACACGTCTCGAGAGCTCCGCGGTCGTAGCTTTAAATAAATGATGGCTCAGTGAACAATATTAGGATTCGTCATCTTTTTTATTTATGGTGCGTTATCGCATCGCATTTGCATTCATCCATCCCTTGCCATTTTAAAATAATTTATGATAAAGAGATCGCTGCTTATGGCACTTATCGAGATAACAGTTTTGTCTTTGTATGCAGCTTCCTACGTTTAAGCTTCGTGCCACACTATCAGGCTTTTCACGTTATGTAATATTTTTGTTGGTTAAATACTTTTATAATATGTAATTCGAGTAATGTCGGTGTAAGAATATCCCATTTCGTCCGTAGGTGTCGTAGTAGGCGACAAAAGTATACTGAACTGACAGCCTAGCAGATTAGTTTTTGATTACACGTGGTAGAGCCATGCCTGCAGCTATATTGTGGTTGCAGCACGTATGGGTCGGCTCGACCGGTGCAGGACCACGCTCTCACAGAATACCAGCGTAAAATAGTAGCTTAATGCTGCTGTGTTTCGTATGGTAAGTGTAGAGAACCGGAGACCCTTTTCACTGGAAACAAAGCATTTCATCTCAGTCCTCAGGACTGCCAATGCATCTGTATTTTGATTTTAATTGTGGATACATGTAAATGTCTATGGGCTACAGCATCCACTTACCATCAGGTGGACTGTGTGCTCGTTTGTCACCCTTATTCTATAAAAAAAAGTTAGCTGGAGTAGCAATGGGTCAGTAATACAACTCGAAGAGTCGTTAATTGTTTTTGAACTGTCGGTTTCGACTAGCCTCGTACCTGAAGTGCAATGTAGACATGCAAGGCATTCCTTGGGGAAGGCCTATGTTCAGAAGTGGAGTTGTAAAGGGCTGTTATGCATGCCATTCACGATTGAATGCGTTTGAAAAGTCAATAAGGACAAGAACAGTTAAACATTACCTGTTCCATGTCCTGCCTAATATCTTCTGTAACTTGAAGTAACGCTGTGGTGGTACTATATCCCGGGCGGAATCCAGACTGATATTATGTACTAAGGTAGTAGCAGCATTTTGAAATTGAAGAGGTGGCTTGTTGTGTTGTGTTGTTGTGTTGAGGTGGTATGCTTATTGCCGGCTTAAGAAAATCTATTACTGATTTTTTTCCCGAGGGTATCGTAAGACGGCACTATAGGAGATAACAAGTCGTAGAAAGCCATAGTGAAAGAAAAACCTCAAGGTTTCCTTGCAGAAGTAAAATAACTATACCGGCGACAAGGAGCCGTGTCACCGTACTTAAGTCATGAATGCTAATTATCCCAGAAAATCAAGTTCAGCGGTTAGCTGTTAAGGGCTTATGGTGTATTTATTTACTAAAGATTTTAAAAATTATTTAGATAAGATCCTCGTTATTCAATAAAAGTCTTAACTAGTTTGAAAAGTACCTGCCACTCTCCCTTAGTTGCGTGCACTATCTCTGTCATCAATAACCATGCCGTCACCACTACTCGCAACACCACTACGACAATAGAGCGCAGGTGAATCAGCCTCTGCGGCAGCTGACCGCTGTCTCGCTGTTTATTTATTTACCTTATTTTCAAGAAAAGTTGCTCAACATAGGCATATCCCAAGGAAAGTTACAGAATACAGTCTACCACCACTGCCACATGCATCAATACAGTCTACCACCACTGCCACATGCACCATAGTTACCACCACTGCCACATGCATCAATACAGTCTACCACCACTGCCACATGCATCAATAAAAATCAAAAGACTTCTTGTTTGCCTTACCAGGTTGTCTTACTATTTATTCTTTGTTATTACTATTTTTTTACAGATAATAGTTTATTTCCGGGTAAGGTGAAAAAATGACAAAACATTAAGTATTTTGTTGGCACATAACAATAACAAATCACGTTGTTTCTTGATACACACTATACTGGTACATTTCTTTATTGCTTACACAGTTATTCAGACATAGCAAACCTATTTTAACATGTGATTATACATTCATGATGTGTATTTTACCACGTTTTTTAACTCACTTTCGTGTATGTGCGAGAATATAGTAATTAATTTTAAACTAATTTCCCGATGAGCTAGGGACCTTAAATTTTGAACATAGCTCAGAATCTGATGACAATGTAAGAATATAAAAAACCGTGGTAAAAAAAAACAAAAAAGTTTTTTTGAAAATCAAGTTATTATAACTCACTTTTGATTTCCCTTTTTCCGTGTGTATATATAATGTTGTAGATCGAGTTTCTTATGTTTAATTAGGTCTTAAAAGGTATCAAACTTTCTAACTAGGCTTTAATGTCCATCAGTAGATGCCTGTACTCACCGCACTGGTCACACGGGCACGTAAGCGCAGAAAGTAATGTTTCTTCCAGTTTCTCCCAGTCTCAAGCCTGTGAAATTTAGTTTCGGTTAAATGCTTTTATTATAACGCAAACTTATATCTTCTAAGGCTATTAAAAGTTAGTTTTTGACTGTTGAATTAATAGATTACGTACATGTAAAGGTTCTCGAGTGGCGGCCTCGTACCGGTAGGCGTAAGTAAGTGTAGGGCGACCCCCCACTAGATGGATAACGACCTGGTAAGGCATGCAGGAAGTTGATCGATGCAGGTAGCTCAGGACCGTATTTTGTGGCATTACTTGGGGGAGGCCTATGTTCAGCAGTGGACTTGTGAAGGGCTGTAATGATGATGATGATGTACGTGTATTCATTTCTTATATTAATAATAACTCAATTTGATTTGAAATTATTTATCCATTAATAATAACTCAATTTGAAAACGTTCGGTGTACGCGTGTGGGGTTGAGTGGCTGTTCCTTTTAAACTATTTAGAAATAAGGTGTCGTTGCTGGAGTCATAGTTTGCAACATATCATGATATAAGAAAACGTTGGTGAATGTTTGGATTCGAATCCGCCATTCGACTACTGTTGTGAACAAACTCCTAACGCAAGCGTTTCAGGCTTACTTGAACTAATAAAGTAAAAGTAGTAACGCTATGAACCAATTAATCCACCGCGCTGCTCCAGTGTTGGTGGACTTCATATATCTTGAATTTTTTTTTCTTAGACATTCAGGTCCTTATGATGTTTTCATTCATAGCCGAACACGTGGTTAATTAGCATTTTAAATTCTTATTAACAATATTTTTCGTTCCGTCGGTAAATTGAACATGGATGTTACGTACTGTGGAATTTACATCGAGCGCTTATTTCTCTGAACTACCTCTGCGTATTTTTATTTACTACTATTGTTTTAAAAATAAATTTATACGTGATAGATCCATACTGCAGCTATATTATGCTTTAGCACGAATGGGTTGGCTTATCCGGGGAAGGACCACGCTCTCATAGAGTACCAGCGTAAAATAGCAGCTTAATGCTGCTGTGTTTCGTATGGTGAGCATAGAAAACTACAGATCCTTTTACTGGGTACCGAGACATTTCATCTTAGCCCTCATGAATGACAAGGCATCTGCATTTTGATTCGTAATCGAGGATATATTTGTAAATTTCAATAGGCCGCAATCTCCACTTACTATCAGGTGGACTGTGTGCTCGTTTGTAACCCTCATTTTATAAAGAAAAAATGTAAACTACGACGGGACTGGATGCTTATTGTTTACAATTATTTGGCTTGTATACACGATTAACATTACTATACCTACGTCAACTAACACAATCGGTTATGAAATGTATTCAGTATCCGCGCGACCGGATGTAAACATGGATGTAGTGCGTGAATACAATTTGCATGGCGATGTATCTGCGTATAGCTGAATACTCATTACAAGATTTTTGTTTCACTGGCGTGCGAATGACAACGTATGCGCTTACTTAAACTACCGTTGTTAACATATATTATAGCGTTACGCCTGTAATCTAAGAGAGGGTAGGCAGTATGCTAAGAGCATCGATCTATTCGGATCGCGCTTGGCCAAAAATGTAGCTTTAAGTAGATAATTGTGAAAGACGTGATACCTGGCTAGCACATCGCCTTATACAATCACAATTTCAATATACCATAAGTTACTTTTTACGAATTGATAGTCAAGTGGTACAGATGGTCACATTCTTTTTAAGCGCAAACAGAGGGGTGATACGAGTATGTGTTTAACGTGTGTATGTGTGTGGGTCTATCTGTGCATCTGTGTGCTTTTGGCATCGTAGCTCTCAAAAGGATTAACCGATTGAGATTTAGTTTATTTTCTTTGTAAGGTGACTTGATCGAGAGTGTCCTTAACTATGGTTCGAAAAAATCATTGTGGTTTGAAGATAATCAGCCCTTTTTGGTTTGGGGGCTTTTAAAATTTTCAATATAAGTAATATTCTTACAAGTCTCACATAAACATGGGACCGCCTAGACCAACATGGGGCGTTCTTGATTATAATATAAATGAATTGTCTCATTATAGTTACTAGTTCTGTATTAGTGAGGCTTTGTGGCAAAAGTAGCCAGCCTTTCGGTTTTACAGGATACATGCCGTGCAGGAGTTGTATGACTATTCCTCTCTCTCCATTCCTTCTTCGGTGTACCAGACGTTCAGCTGGTCTTCTCCGATTAGTGGTCGACGTACCAAGTGTTCGGAAAATAAATCGTTTGCTTCATCATTCATAATGCGTACAACAAAGAAGTGGAATGATTTGCCAGTATCTGTCTTTCCATCCGATTAGAATGTGGGTGTCTTCAAGGCAAAAGCGAATAGGCTTTTAGCGCTATATCATCTTTGCTTGCATCATCACGTCCCACCAGTACTAGACTATGGTTCAGAGATAATGCATTGATACTGACTTATGTTACACATTGAGATGTTAGTTTTAGGGAGCAATGGTTTCCTTTCGTCAGCACAAGCGCGTGCCTCTTGTTTATAGTTTATACTGCACCGGCAACTGATGCCGTCCTCCGCCAGCGCCATTCATTTTTATGCAACAAAAATATAACACAAAAATGTGTGCTCATTGTGTCGCCAACCATCCGTTTTCACCACGTATTGTATCACGATAGTTTAGTTTTTGATAAAAACGCACGCGTCCTTTGAACAGACCTTGCTGAAATGGAAGGTCCCGTCGTTTTTCATACTACATGAGTCAGCATTAGAGTGGGTGGCCATTTTGAGATGGCCTCGGACGCCTGCTTTGGAGACCCGTCAACAAAAATGAGCACAAGCCTGATCTCATTTACCAAAATCGGTGTATATCGTAGGGGTATCGCATAAGTTTTTTTTTAAATATATGATGTGTAAATATATTGTTATTTTATAATATGAGTATTTTTTTATTAAGTGGTTTCTCTAAAGGAAGATTATTTTGAAGTTTTATATGTTTTTTTTAAATAGAATAAGGGTGACAAACGAGCACACAGTCCATCTAAGGGTATATGGATGCTGTGTCCCAAACACATCTACATCTACTATCAATTAAGAATCAAAATGCGATGCGTTGTCTCATGAATGACTCATCTCCAGTAAAAATAGTCTCCTGTTTTCTACTCACCGTACGAAACACAGCAGCATTAAGCTGTTATTTCACTCTTGTGACACTTCTGAATAGTTAAAATTCAAATGTTGTCTATATAGTGACCCAATTAACAGTACTTAAACATGTTCTTCTACTATTTTATTGTGTTTTTACAAGTTTTATGATCTAACATTTTTTTTTAAATAGAATAAGGGTGACAAACGAACGCACGGTCCACACACAAGAATCAAAATGCAAATGAGTTGTCACCCGTGAGGACTAAGAGAGACTGCATCGTTTCTAGTAAAAAGTGTCTCCGGTTCTCTACACTACACTCATCATACGAAACACAGCAGCATTAAGCTCTTATTTTACGCTGGTCGAGTCGACCCATTCGTGCTATAACCATAATAAAGCTGCTTCGTGGCTTTACCACGTAAATTTTTTAACTACTTACATATTATTAACATCTTATATATTATTAACATTAACCTACTCCAGGTAGTCAACAATTAAAACCCAACCACTTTTAGTAAGCAGTCCGTACCCTTAACCATTAGGATATTGCCATTATTGTGGTATAGGTTTAAAAATACTTTGAAATCTGAATGAAATGAAAAAATATTTAAAATCTAGATGTTCATTACGCGATACACGATTATCGTTTCATATTATATATAGCTTCCGAGCAATATGATCGCTGGCATCGGTAATATGAGACATGACTCAATTTACTATTACGCCGCAGTATTAATCTTTTGTTGAATCCATATTTTATACAATATCAGTCTTAATAGACTCATGCGTTACTTTACGGAAATCCATTAATTCGCGAAGTAATTCTTACTAACTTTAATTATATCCTCCTGTTTGCTGCTTTTGCGAAACCAATATCGACTCATGAGGAAGAGATTTTTTAAAACTGAAGTGATAAAGAAACTTACAGTCCAGCAAGCGGATACTACAGGCCGTGGACACCTGCAGCTAACGTCAAAAAAGAAGGATGCAGACGTGTTGTCATCTCTGAGAACTAAGATGGAATGTCTAAATTACAGTAATACGGGTCTTCGGAACTCGACACTCACACGAAACACAGCCGCTATTTTACGCTGATATTCTGTGAAAACGTGATACTTAGCTGGTCGAGCCGACCCATTCGTGCCACAACCATAATATAACTCCAGCGTGGCTTTACCACGTACTAATTGCTCGTTTGTCAACCTTATTCTATAAAAAAGGAAATTAAATATCCTTATTTCAACTGTTGGATTCATTGTTACTTCCACAAGGAACTACATTTAAACTTTTAATTAAAAAAACTTTAAAGAAAAAAAATTCCTCATTTAAATAGCTTTTAAAGTCTGTACAAAGGCATAGTGTAATCAACAAATAAATAAAGCCCATCAAATCTATTAAATTATGTGGACATTATTTGAATCCTTTAGGTTTTTCGAAACAGATATTATAAGTGTAATTGTTTTACCCTTTTTAGTGACATAAGCAATACCAACCTCAATGCAACACCACAAGAATTTTGTCTAAATATTTACACTAAAAATTTCATCCCCAACTATTGCTCCCTTAGAGTTGGAATAGAATTTATTCTTCAAATATAAATAGAACCACTCATGAGATATATAGTGTATATGTCATATAAAAAGAAACATTAAGTCTGTTCACAATGGGCGAAGATATCGTGTAACCATGCGTAACATATAATACAAGAAAACTACGGTCGGATTGCGAACCTCCTTGTTTTTCTGAAGTCGGCTAAAAAGGCAACGAATCAACTAGCCCGTAATGTTACCGGGTCACCTACTTTAACCTGGATTGCACTGCCTCAATGGTCTTGTGGTCGCTAATGCGATGGGTGATCGTAAGGTCCCGAGTTGAAATGCTGAGTCAGGCCAAAATCTGTTATTGGGTTTTTGCAGACCTTACACAAACAATATAATGCTTGCTGCAACGAGAATACCCCGTATCGGTTCGGTGTACTCTCGTCTTTCGTAGAGTCTTTTCATGTTTATCATGTTATTGCATTTTAGCTCATTGCGTGCAGTAACATGAACTGATTCGCGAACGTAATTCTACACGAGACTAATAGGTTCATGTTTTGATATTGTGGTTAAAACAATATGTCGTGGGAAATATATCAACAATCATGTTGGGTATAATCCGACGACCCATGTAATGACATTATTCTATGCCTGGTTTCGCTGAATATTAATGGTATTAATTTTGCCCTCTTCTTGGTTATTTGCTAGTATTAATAAATGCGCGTATTCGAATACGGATCTGGATGGTCGTTATTTGATTGCTTCTTTAGTCTATAAGCGCGCCTGCTGTTCGTGTGATCTTCGAGTCCAATCCCGTGATGGTATCTCTTCGGTCGCGTCGGGTTGCCGTCTCAACGGACTACGGGAGTGTACACCTGAGAAAAAAAAGGGGGGCCCCCGGGGGGCGGCCCCCCTTTCATTGGTGAACAATTGCACTTGCTCACAAAGTTTTTTTTTGTTGTTTTGTTTTGGGGTTTTTCTTTTTCTCGTTTTTCCATGATGTTACTGTACCGTTGTTGTCCTGCGCAGATGGCTAATCTCCGTTAAGATTGACTGCCGTGATCCTTTATAAAATCCAACTGTGGGGGGGGGGTTTTTGGGTTGTGTTTGTTTTTAAGGGGGGGGGGGGGGGTTTTTTGGGGACCGTTACTGTTAGCTACCGTTAGTGTTACAGCCTATTAAAGTCCACCGCTGAACAAGGCCTCCCCCATAATTTGCCTCATTTGGGGGATAATCGCCACGTGTAGCAAGCAGGTTGGTAACCCCAGTTTATTTTTATTTTTAGTCGTTATTTATTGGGAAGACGCTGCTGCTCATCTCTTGATTTTTCCCTCTGTCGCCTCTTACGACACCCGCGGGACGATACGAGGTAGTGGGTATTGTTACACCGCCGCTACACGGCTGCGGTCTAACATGCATTTTTTATTTATTATGTAAATAAAATAAAAGTTGTAATTCTTGTTATTTATTTGTTTTATTGGATATTTTAATTCCTTATTTAATGTTTCGAGCGGCTCTATGGCGCAGTTGCTTAAAAATGAGTGCGACGCCGAAGGCCGCGGGTTTGAATCCCGCACGGAACAAATATTTGTATGGCCTACAAATAATTGTTCCGGGTCTGAATGTTTGTTCTTGTGTGAAATTCATGCATGTAAATCGCCTCCAAGATATAGGATAAAACCCTAGTGTGTAACGATAACGGTAGGTAGGTAAGGGTAACGTTGTTTTTTTAAAGGATCAAAAAAAGATATTTCTCTTATACCTTGTCCGGCTTTAATTTTTTTAAACATTTTGTGCCGAAGATTAATTATATTTCGTACCTCAGTGCTTATTGCCTGACAACAAACCACAAAAAGCTGAAGTAGGTATATTTGCATAATATATATTTTAGTTTTTTTCCGTGAGTAACATTCATCTTAACCTTGCCCATACATGGGAGAGGAAGTATTCAAACACAATGAGTTTTGAGAGCAAAGTTACGAAACATGCTCTGAGATCACCACGAACCACGGCGATTTTAAGTAGGTTTTTATTTATTTTTATTTAAAGATAACACCTTTATAAGTAGGGTGACAAAGGCCGGACATATTGCTTCCGGACATCCTCTACCAGTCGATCTGTGAAGCGATGAGGATAGCTTATTTGTGTCAGTCCTACTGATCAATAAAATTGAAGTACCTGTCTTTAATAACGCAACAACGGTCCTTTATTATAATTGATAGAATCAGGCGTTACTTTGCGGAAATCCATTATAATAAAAAACAAAAATATAAATTTCTTTGCAACTTTCCGCTAAACATATAAAATGATGTGTCTTACCTGGATTGAAGCGCACCTCCCGCCCTCCCTCAATTGCATACACTAACTCCGTCACCACTAGACCAAGCACCACTACTCTCAACACCACTATTCCAGGCAAGACACACCATCGACGACAATACGACACGTGTTTCGCCTCTACACGAGGCATCCTCAGGTAATGTAGACTCTACGGCGGCTGACCGCTAAGAGGCTCCTTTATTAATCTAAGCGGCTTATTTGCATGCCATTAAGACGTGAATTACCATTTTGAAAACGTTTTGTCTGTCTGTCGGTACTGTGTGAGATGCCTTGGGTCTCTGAGGTGGTGGCGCTGTAGACGTAACAAAGATTGACCTTGGCAGTAACTCACCCAGCTCTCAGCGACCTTTGCACAATTTCCTTTTTGCCTTTGCCTTCGGTGCTTACAAAACAATATTTATTTGTAAGCTGTCGATATTTTGTTAATGTCAGGTTTCGTGAAACAAGTTTCTGTACACTAGATCGCTCAGCAGTACAGTTGTTAAGCTTTTTGTTGTGGCGCTGCGGCCCGCGGGCAGCGGGTTCGAATCCTGCACGGAACAAGCTTTCGCACGGTTACTTGCTGGTTCTTTCCAGGACATAGGTATTTTCCGAACCAGTAATAATAAATGACTTAATAAGTACTATTATGTAATAATCTATATTGAATAAAGAATCTGTTCTATTACCTAAAGATTACAAGTGACTTCTATATTTTAGCCGACTTCAAAAAAAGAGGGTTACAATTCGACTTTATGTTCACTTTTAAGGATCACGTATCTACTACTAGCGTGAAATAGCAGCGCAATGCTGCACTGCTATATATAGCGTGTAGTGAATGCGGAAGTATCGAGACATTTTATCTTATAGGGTGCCAACTTGAGGAGTGATCACGCACCTGTTGTTTGATTCTTGATCAAGATAAAATGGGATGGGAGGATAAAATACTATCAAGTGACTGCCTCGTAGGTCTAGTGCTTCGTTAGTTCTAGTGGTCGTTAGTGGATTCGAATCCCCGGTTGAAAATCAGTTATTTTGTTATTCTGTCAAGAAATGCTCAGAAGCAGCCCGGAAACAGAAAGTTAGCAATGTTTCTCACTTCTGTGTCTCTGAAAGCTCGTAAAGCAGTCCTGCATCTGGTCGCTCTCTGGTGGTGTCGGATAACCGTCATATTAGATTATGAGTGTGGAGAAATAGAGAGTGCACCTGTGCTTGCGCATACGCCCTAGCGCACTGTGTGTTATGCGCAGATGACTAGTCTCCGTTGATTGAGACTGGTCGCCGTGACCGAAAATTCGGTCTGAGGACATTACTATCAGGTGGATTGCTTAACACGTTTATGATTAAGTTGCATGCATTTTTCGTGAATATTTTTTTAAGTATATTGTTACATTAGGGCGTGTATGACCTGCCATACAGTACCAAATTGCGTTCGGTACGCGTGCACTCCATTGATTATAATATCAAGGAAGCCTTATTAATGCATTCTGACTTTTTAGGCTAGTCTATATGCTTACCGGGCTTAAATACCTAGTTAAATTAGGGGTTGATTTAGTAATCTCCAGATAAATATAACTTTTTTTAAAGACATCATAAACAACTTTAAAGTTACAGATATTTTTTATAGCATAGGGTAACAAACGAGCACACAGTCAACTGATGGTAAGTGGTTGCCGTAGCTCATAGAAGTCTACATTTATCATCGATTACGAATGAAAGTGCAGATGCGTTGTCATCCGTGAGGACTAAGATGGAATGCCTCGTTTCTAGCAAAAAGGGTCTTCGGTTCTCTACACTCACCATTCGAAACACAGCAGCGTTAAGCTGCTATTTTACGCTGGTATTCTGTAAGAGCGTGGTCCTTCCCCGGTCGAGCCGACCCATTCGTGCTACAACTATACTACTAATATAGCTGCAGCGTTCCGAACATGCAGAAATGGCTCTACCACGTAAGAATGTATGTACAAAATAAGTAGTAGTACAATTGTGTCACTTTTACATTCAGTCGGGTTGTAAATTTTTTCGATGGATAACTTTTCGTAATACAGGCGTGATATACTGTGATTAAATCCCACCATTCTATAATAGCAGTGTGAACAGTGTTCTATGTGCGATTTAGGAAATTATCCGTAAATAATTCTATAATTACCTTATTAAAATGGGTAATTGAAGCCTGTTGGTACGAAAATTATGCAGCTTTAGAATATAATTTTTTTTATTCAATATGATGACAATTATTTTTTTACTCCACTGATTCGGAAAAAACCTCTTTACTGGGAAGAAGCAGCAAGAAAATCAGTGGCACGTTTTGTTTATAGAGAGATGTTCTCGCCTTATGTATGCTTCAATGCGGCAGAAATTTAGCCGTGTGAGTAAGTGATTTAATATTTTGTACAAGTAGGACGCTGCGGTTGGTGAACACTGAACACGTACACAATACACATGTGATTTTTTTTAAATAAACGTTACCTCTACGTTAGGATATTCTGCTGTATCGTGTAGGTAGTTTTATATACATATATTGCACAAGGACAAACATCCAGATCCGGAACGATTATTTGTGGGCTATACAAATACTTGTTCCATTTTTCGTTCGTTCCGGCATTCGAACTCGCGGCCCGTAGCGTCGTAACTCACCGCTGAGCCACTGCACCACGGAGCCGTCAATATTTGATACACGTACATTTGATTATGCTAATAATATGAGGTATTCACCATGATCATCATCATCATCATCACAGCCCTTCACAAGTCCACTGCTGAACATAGGCCTCCCCCAAGTAATGCCACAAAGCACGGTCCTGAGCCACCTGCATCCATCGACTTCCTGCATATCTTACCAGGTCGTCACTCCATCTAGTGGGGGGTCGCCCTACACTACGCCTACGCGGTACGAGGCTGCCACTCGAGAACCTTTCTTCCCCATCGGTTATCGGTTCTTCGAGCTATATGGCCGGCCCATTGCCACTTCAGCTTACTAATCCGTTGGGCTATGTCGGTCACTCTGGTTTTACTGCGGATATCCTCATTTCTGAGTCTATCACGCAGAGAAACTCCGAGCATAGCCCTCTCCATAGCTCGCTGAGCGACCTTGAGCGTCCTCATACGGCCAGCAGTGAAGGACCACGTCTCTGATCCGTAAGTCATCACTGGCAACACGCACTGGTTGTACACTTTAGTTTTCAGAGATTGAGGTATACCTGACGAGAAGATGTGTCGTAATTTCCCGAACGCTGCCCAGCCGAGTTGAATCCGTCGATTGACCTCTCGGTCGAAGTTGGACTTACCTAGTCGAAGTCGGACTATTTGTCCCAGGTAAACGTACTCGTCAACAACTTCGAGCATAGTGCTCCCAACAACTACCGGCATAGGTGTGACATGGACATTAAACATGATCTTTGTTTTGTCCATGTTCATCTTAAGACCTATCCGTTGGGAGGCACTATTGGTCAGGTCATTGAGCATAGTGCTTAAGTCCTCCAGCGATTCTGCCATAAGGACTATATCGTCGGCAAATCGAAGGTGAGTGATGTACTCGCCATTGATATTAATACCGTATCCTTTCCAGTCCAGTAGCTTGAAAACGTCTTCCAAAGCAGCGGTGAAGAGTTTCGGGGATATAACGTCACCCTGTCTTACACCTCTCTGCAGTTGGATAGGTTTCGAGCTCTGGTTCTGTACTCGGATAGCCATCGTAGCCCTGCTGTACAAACACTTCAGCACTTCGATATACCGACAGTCAACTTGGCACCGCTGAAGGGACTGCAGCACCGCCCAAATTTCGACGGAATCAAAGGCTTTCTCATAGTCCACATACGCCAGGCAAAGTAACAAATTGTACTCTTCAGTCTTCTGTACAATCTGCCGCAGGGTATGTATGTGGTCTATGGTACTGAACCCTTTTCGGAAACCGGCTTGTTCGGGAGGCTGGAAGTCGTCGAGTCTGCGTGCGAGACGATTCGTAAATGACTCTCGAAAACAGCACGTAGACGCGGCTCAGAAGGGAAATCGGTCTGTAGTTCTTCAAGAGAGCGTTGTCGCCTTTCTTAAAGAACAAGACCACCGCACTTCTGCTCCACGCCTCTGGAGTAGTGCCACCATGGAGGACGGAATTGAACGGAATGAACAATTACACAAATATGAGGTATTACCACATAATAAATTATAGTACTAACGTAGTATTACCTTTAATAGCCGAACAAACACGCGGTCTTTACTAAATATAGTGCTTTGGTGAATTGCGCGAAGTGCCGGGTAACTAGGCGCGTCTGACTCACGTGCTGACACCAGATGTTTACTGTGCCGAATAAAATGTACGGTGTGTAAAAATGATCAGCTTTTGTTCGCGAAGCACGCTGCTTGTAATGAATTGCAGCGGTACTGTGTGAATAGGGTTGTCTCAAAATTTATCACGGAAACTTTCACTAATCGTTTTAAATCTTAAGGTGTAAATTTTTTGTGGCTTTAGTCAAAAGGAACATTGGTGTTAATTTCAGACCATAGAACAAAACGTGTAGAAAACATGTTAAACATGTTTAATAGGGCTGTCTCAAAATTAATTAACCTTAAAGTGTAATTTTTATAGCTTTAGTGGAAAGTAGCATTGGCGTAACTCTCAGATTATAGAACAAAAGGTGTTTATTATATTTAGAGGCGCAAAAGGATATTCAGTTTTTAAAATTAACCCAAATTAGTATTTTTTTTTACAGACTGTGTATTCCACTGTCATGTTCTTCTCCGATTTTTCTGAATGTTTTTTGAAGACGATAAATAATTGTAAATAAATAAACAAAATAAAGAGCAGAAAATTAAATATTTCATCATCATCATTATAGGCCATCATAAGTTCACTGCTGAACAAAATTCCTAAGCTGCCTGCATCCATCGACATCCTGTATCTCAGGTCAGGTCATCACTTCATCTTGTAGGGGTCCCATACCTTCGCTTACCTTTCTTGTCCATCTTCCAACATTCAAATGGCGGTTTCCCTAGTTCAACTGAGGATCTCTTTATTGCGATCTTTTTATTTTATCACGCTGAGAATTTCATTATCCTCTCCATAGCTCGCTGAGCAACCTTGAGTTTTCTCATACCGCCAGCAGTGAAGGTCCACGTTTCAGAACCATATATCCATCACTAACAACACGCACTTGTTTTATATAATAAAACACTCACGCCTGTCACCCAGAGGGGTAGGCAGAGACTACAGACTTCCATTTGGCACGATCTTGACACACCTCTCTCGCCTTCTCCACATCCATACACCTACGCGTACATGCTCGTCGGTTAAGGGTACTTCTTGTTTTACAATGTTGTTTTTAATTTTTTAAGATTATACGTGTGACGAGGTATGTCGTAACCTCAAAGTTAAAAGTACATTTGAACTTCGATTATTTACTGCCATTTGTGTTCAAATGAACAGCGAAAAGTTAACACAAATACATGTTGTGGTTCAGTTTTTATATTTATATTCAAACTGATATAATTCCAAACCATTTCTATTTTTAATCAATTTAATTGATAACCCTAAACGATGCTTTTGTTTTTTTAAGTTTGAGTCAAGGTGCGCGTGCTTTGCAACTTACCGGCGGGCACTCTACCATCTGTTTTCACGTTTCAGTGGAACAGCGATGGCATTACGCATTTCATATAATTATTGTGTGTTTTGTAATTATGCAGGTAATACTAATATTACTATTTGAAAAGTGAAAGACGAGTTCGATATCATTTGCAATTTTTGATCTCTTTTTTTTTGAGGTAATGAAGTAGCAGTATTTGACTGGACATTATCACGTATTTTGTCTAAGTGATAACGGTCGCATAATATATTTAAATTTTGAAACTTAAGTAGCTGGTTGGAAATATTTAGAATATACTTGCAACGAATACTCGGCCATTATTCTGTATTCGGCATATTAGGCTACTTTTATCCTATACGGTCGAATACCGAATATCTAGGTAATTTTCTCCCGAATAGCGAACACTTAAGATGTTTTCGTCGCAGTTAGATGATTGATAAAATGAAAACATTGATTTATTTTATAATAATGTGTTTTCCTTATAATCATTAAAGTAGTCATTGGTACCTACATAATCAACTTCTGTATGATAAGAATAAAAAATAAAACTATCAAATAAATAATGTTTATGCACTTGAATTTATTAATTAAAGTGGAAGATAATGGTGTAGAAAAACTAGTTATTCTGCATTTTCAGACGGTAGTTCACTCTTTTTCTTCTCGTAGACAATCTCAGATTGAGAGAAGAGTCGCTCTCAATAAACACTACTCCCTTCCAGACCGAATACTTTTATTTATCGGCTATGCGACTAGGAAACCCGCAGAATATCCGCTATTGTGTGGCTAGATATTGTACTATTATTCGTTGCAAGTCTAATTTAGAATTCTTTATTCATAAATCTACTCGTAATTATATTTTATGATATAACTAGCGATTTGACCTAGTCTTGCTTAAGTAGGGGTCTATTCATGTGGCGATATTTGATTTTAATATAATCAATTTACTTAATTAATTTTCCGTCTTTTTAAAAAAAATCCAAGTGTTTGGGCTAAAATATAGCCCAGATCACTCATAGGATTATTCTCTATCGGTTCGTGGAGTTTCGTTACAATCTAGTCAGTCATCAGTCACTCCGAAGATTAGCTTGGGCAGACAGACAGATTATTTTGTAAATTATTATGAAGCCTTAATGACACGCAAATAACCCCTTTGACTCAGTATGAGGCAGTTATGTCGATGTTAAAGACAAACACATCCAATTTTTATAAGTAGGTATACTGGGTGATTTTTTTACCGTCTGCAAAAAATAGGGTGTTCCAGGATACTAGGTGAACGGAATAGAAGCCCTGATATTTTACAATTTTTGCTTTAAGTTTTTAATTGATTTATTTATTTGGTTCAAAATGTTTGTTTTTAATTTTAAGTACCGAAAGTTTAATTCTAATTAGTGGTATTTATTGATAGTTTAATTTCATAATATGTTAATGTAAAAGAAAAAAAAAGTAAAATATTTAGATTTATTATGAAATATTAGTGCTATAGGCTTTTATTCGTTTACGCCCTGTTACACCCTATTTCTTTCCAGACGGTAAAAAAAATCATCCAATATATGCTGCTAAATATACTATTTTTATAATATAGGCATATCACTAACGTGCAAAATAAATGTAGAATAATTAAACATGTACAGTATGTACATAAACTTTTATAAAAACGCACCGACGTAGTGACTGTTTTGAATGAAAAAAAAACCGATGTTACCCCAAATTGTAGAAGGCATTCGAATCGGATCAACATACCTTATATGTTTTTCCTAAGTGATGATGACTTCTTTTCTGTCTAGGAATCTGTCCGGGTAGGTAGGGTTCTACCGCCAATAGCAGTGCTTACACTTCTGTGTCCCGGTGTCAGGCTGTTGGGAGCCAGTATACTAGCAGGCTGTAAGCCATTTTACTCCGTCCTCAGACGTCACACCGCAACTGTAGACTTCTTTGTTTGAACTTCACTACAAGAGTCCTTGTACCGCAGTAGCCAGTTGCCATTAGTTGGACTCTAAGTTCTTTCGTCACCACCGATTTATAAAAAAAAATCGCTGATCTTATCTTAATCGTTATCGCTCAACAATAAAGGCAGGAAAATCTTTTCTCACAGTTGCAAATTTTATTCAGAAACATTAAAAAAACTACGTACGTCATCCTTCGTGTTTTGTACTAAAATTATAATAAGCTTTTTACAAGATAACCTTCACGCTCGAGTTGGGGTCAAGATTAAAATCAAACCAATCAAATTAAGTACGTGCTTGGAATGGGAGTCTGTCTTAAGAGAGTCTTAATTCGTCAGTGTTTGGCTTTGTTTATGAAATCATTTTGAGTAAAACTTATCAGCGAAGTTCTCTTTCTCAATTTAAGCGCTGTTCTACTGACACCGAGATCCGTTTCCAGTCATTCTCGTCACGACTATGTATTTATTGTTTAAGACAAAAAAGAACAAGTATATTTACAAAAACAGCTACAGAATCCTATAAAGGTTTGACTAAGGGTAGTAAAGTCAAGTTACATGCTGTGAGGCTAGACCGTGTAGTGGCGGTGTAATATCCACTAGCCCATATCGTCCCGTGAGTGTCGTAAGAGGCGGCAGATTGAGGCAAACTAAAGGAAGAGCATTAGCAGCGTCTTCCTTATAACATCTAAAAAAAATGTTTTCTCACACAATTTAAAATAATAAAGAACTGTGGTCATTTTGAGTTATTATCAGGAAGATCTGCTGCCCATCTCCTGATTCAATTTCCCTCTGCCGCGTCTTACGACACCCACGGAACGACATTGGGGGCAGTTGATATTCTAACACCACTACTACACCGAGATGGTAATGTTGAAGAAACTAAAATTATCACAATCCTTCAAATTTAATACAGTTTTTCCTAAAGTAAATAAAACTTGAATGTTTGTGTCTTAGGTCCGTCCACTTGTCGCATCGGTGCTGGATGGCTTTAATGGATGCGTGTTCGCGTACGGGCAGACGGGCACGGGCAAGACCCACACGATGGAGGGCACCCCGGACGATGAGGGCATCATTCCACGCGCGTTTCGCCACCTGTGGGCACACATCGAAAACACCGCCTCTCCCGACGTCACCCACCTCGTCTCCTGTTCCTACGTCGAGCTGTACTTAGAGGACGTCAGAGATCTACTCTCCAAGGACTGTAAAAAGCTCACGATTAGGGGTCAGGTAAGACATTTTAATCTGATGATTTCTTATATTTATTGCGAATATTTAATATGTACTACGCATTGATTTAAACTAATTTAACGAAAGATTTGATAGACCACAAAAGATAAATTTTTATTTCTACATTTTTTAATGTGTGTTATAAACAAAATTCTAACTATTGAGACGAAAAGTAGTAAACTTATCGTGTGTACGAGTATCTTGCCGCTTACACTTGCGACTTGTTGAACCGACCGCGTAGCTTTTTGAACCGACCGCGTAGCTTTTTTATGGAATGAGTATGAAAACGAACAGACCGTCCTGATGGTAATGCTGTGGCTCATGTGGCTCATGGTGATCTACACCTATCTTCGATTAAGAATCTGTGAGTTGAATTTGACATTATATAGGTCAATTTTAAGTAAAAATATTTAGAGTTTGGCTTAAATTCTAATCGTGACGTAGTATGTATTACGCTGCTAGCAATTCTGCCGTCTACTCTATAATTCGATTTTTTAATGAGTTATGGTAACAAACGAACACACGGTCCACCTGATGGTAAGTGGTTGCTGTGGCCCATATACATCTACAACTATCCTCGATTACGAATCAAAATGCAGATGCGTTGTCACCCATGAGGACTAAAATCTAATGCCTCGTCTCCAGTAAAAAGGGTCTCCGGTTCTCTACACTCACCATACGAAACACAGAAGCGTTAAGCTACTATTTTACGCTGGTATTCTGTGAGAGCGTTGTCCTGCCACGGCCGAGCTGACCCGTTCGTGCTACAACTGTACTACTGAGTACTAATATAACTGCAGCATGGCTCTACCGCGTATGATCATGGTGATTATATCAAAACATCTGAACGTTGAAGAACTGTGTGTAATGTGTATGCAATAGAGGACGGCTTATGGGCTTTTGCGGTAACCTTGAAAAGATCACGCTTTTAAATTCACGTAGCTATGACGCCGTCTCAACACATTGTAAATTATATAATAAAACTACAATGAAATCACTACTGTGTAGTTTAACAGCAGCCATTTAAATCAGAATATGACTCACTGGTGGTGTAACAAATATAAGCAGAAAAATAATGACCAGCTGATTAGAGTGTACTTAAGCTGTAATATACTTTGCTTATTATGCCTTACATTATCAGTTGTCTTAATGCATTATAATTTTAGGACTAATTTCATTATTTAGCGAAATTAATCACCAAATCATATTATTAGCATTATTTAAAAAAAATTATAGTGTCCTACTGTTTTTTTTCTGTTGAGGAGTATCTACTTGAATAGGTTGTTGATATGAGGTTCTTAAGAGCTTAAAATAGGACCAAACTGAAATGCATATATCCAACTGTAAGTTAATATACCTACATGTATTCAACACTTCTCTATTCTGGTATGAAAGGTGAAGAAAGCCAGTTTAATAATTAGGTACATGTGTGGCATTCCATCTTTGTGTTCAGAGGTAACAACGCGTCTGTAGTCTTCTTTATTAATTGGTTGCAGATGTGATGGTTTTTTTTATAGAATAAGGATGTCAAGTCAGCACACCGGTCAGTGACTACTGTTGCCCATAGACATCTACAACATTTAACTTCGATTAAGAATCAAAATACAGAGATGCGTTTCATCGCTGAGGACTGAAATGTCTCAATGCTGCTGTTTTACACGGTCATTCTGTGAGAGCGTTGTATCCCGGTCGAACCACCCATTCATGCTACATCCATAATATAACTACAAAACTACCACATTAATTATCACTATTATATGTAACTTTCATTTATCTATTTCTCCCAGCTCCGTTGCGCAGTGCCTTGGCAATGAGTTGCAGTGCTAAGGCCCGCAGGTTTGAATCCCGCACGGAACAAGTATTTGTATGGCCTACAAATAATATAAATAAGTCCGCCCATTATAACACTTATTAAAATGTATTATAAGGAAGATTAAATAAATAAATAAAAGTATGTATATATGGTCATATCATAATTATTAGAGATGGGCCGAATATGGATTTCACCGAATACGAATATTCGGCTGAATGTTCGGTAAAACATTTACCTCACCGAATATTCCGCCGAACATTATACGGCAGCTTCACTCTCTATTATCTTGATGTTAGTGCTGTTAGTCTATGCGACTCTTACAGCTTCATCTTGTCTCAGGGCTCGCGGCCTGCAATGCCGCGAGCTAATTAAAAAGGGAAAGGCAATGAGGTGAAAATGATGATGAGATGATTTATGATTTGATATTGTTACCAATCATCATGTCGCCTTTTAGGCGTTTTTCTTTGAGCTATCTAACCGCAGTCCGAGGGGGGGGAGTGCGGACCCCCGTCTCTGACTGCTCAGCTCGTGTTGGTTGATGGTCTGGGCGGTGAGAACCGTCCAGGAACGCGGGTGTACGGTGTGTACGCGGTGTAAGCTGGAACGCGTCGTGCCCGTCTGCGGGTGCGACGCGTCCCATTCGTTGTCCTATTTGTGTTTGTCTCATTTAGTGTGGGTGTAGTGTCGTTGTGTGATGTGCCTGCGACGCTTGGGTCGACTGGATCGAGCGATATAGGTGGTTCTATTAAAACATTTCGCGGTCTACGGAGATAGGGCGCGACGTTTGCTATCGGAACGTAGTTAACTGCGTTTGTCACTAGCGGGTTAGGGTGGGTTTCTACTCTATCAAAGTAGCGTTGGGACATCTCCTTAAAATATTCGGAGATAGATGGTAGTTCACAATCATTGTGTAAGTCAGAGTTCCGTTGATACCACCGTGCGCCGGTAGGCTTTCCGGATGAAAAAGTTTTATACTCTTTGGAGTTTTAAAATATGGGTCTTATATGTGTGGGCGAAAGCTACACTTGCATAGGACATAACTGGTCTAATGCAGGTTTTCTACAGTCGGAGTTTGTGTCTTAGGGACAGTTTACTCTTGCTGTTAACGAGGGCACGGCAGCTTCACCTCGGTACCTAACCAATTTATGTCGAGACCTAAATCGCGCCGGATTAGCGGACCGTAGCACCCGCCACACCTGACATGCTATTTTATAGTACTGAGCAAATTGCCGGCACATGCCTATGTTTTGACTATTTTTGTGAGAAAAAAAAAGGATTTCTTTGTGTTATTCTTAGCTAAAATTGATAATTACTATATGATAAAAATGAGTGACAGGTGATCTACTATTTGGACTTATTTAGAGAAACTGACGACCAAAGTAAAGTGAAATGTACTAATGTAATGTAGATAATGTTTCTTTGTTTGATTCCTAAAATGCTTTATCAAGCTTTCTATTTGCTATAATTATAAATAAATCCACAGTGCCTCAAAAACATAACGCTATACAAGTAGCGTAAGTTTAGTACTTGTATACAAGTACAAGCTTTTATACAAGTAGTATACAAGTACATAACTAAAATATACTTTCATCAGTAAAATTATGAAAGACATGGCATTACTCAATTCGTACATTTCAATACAGTGGACACTGAGTACCACTTTAACGAATGTTCGGTAATTTAGCCGAATATTTGGCCGAATACGAATATTCTTACCGAATATGCCGAATACCGAATATGAAACGAATATTCGGTCCATCCCTAATAATTACTCCATTTTTATATCCTTAAAAACCTGTTCATTTTACGGGTTATTTTGATATCTAATATTTACTTTTCATAATCCACATATTAAACATTAAGCTAGGTGTGATACGGGAAAATATGGCAATGTCTAGAGACAGCGTCGCTTGTCAACATTGACGTAACGTGCTTGTGTGTTTGTTCTAAGGTTTGTTTGTAAAGTTTTGCGTGTTATGACATAAGAACAACCCACATAGTGTCTGCAACACCGTAATGTTTTGACGTGAGGTGCTAACATTACAATTGTAATATTTGCACATGACACACATTACACACTTTTTGCATTGCCAATACTGTTGTTGTTCGAGTATTGGACGAATGTTCAATAATAGTTTAAAGTTTATGTTAAAACAGTTTGTTAAACAAGTGAAAAATATAAGATAAAAATGCGTTAAATTATGTTGAATATTGTTATGTTATGGTGATGAGTTCGCGTTCGTCGCGGTGTAGGTGAATACTTTTATTGAAGGTGAATTATTATAATTGTCATACATGTTGAACGATTATAAACTGACGAGTAAATGTTCTGACTTCGTCAATTTATGGTTCATTGTTATAAAAAAAATGCTAATCCGTGTGGACGTGTGGAGAAATAGCCGAAAAGGTTAAAAAAAGTCACGAATCTTGGAGTTTTGTTTTTTTTTTGAAGTACATTTCTAATGTCTCTATCCCTCTTCTCTAGATCTAGCACTCCAATCCACAGGGAAAAATGTACAACACTAAGCCCTGAACTAATATTTGTTTCATTTTTCTCTGAACGTTCAAATTCTCTACACCTTTTCCTGTTTGTTTATGGCACATTTAGACGCCTGCATTAGCAATATGCGTATTGTTACCACTTTGAATACATCGTTCAATATTTTATGTTGTCATAAACACATGCGATTACTAGTGACTAAAACTAAACTAGTGGAAGTTCAAGAAGTATATACTTTTTATTTTATTGTGTAATAGTGTTTATGTTCCTTATATAAATATATTTGCAATGACTGCCTCGTCGGCCAATCCCAGCTGATCATGGGGGCTCCCGTTCAAATTCCAGGTCGGGAGAAAAAATCAGGTACTATTGACTTTTTCTGTCAAGAAGTTCTCAGTAGCTGCCTGGAGTCAGACAGTTGGCCGTGTTTCACCGCCATACCTCGGAAAATACGTAAAGGCGTTGTTCCTTCGTTTGATCTCCCTCCGGTCATGTCGTTTTACCGTCCCAGTGGACTATGACTGTGTGGGAATAGAGAGTGCACCTGGGCACTATAGTCCTGTTTAGGCTGACCGCCGTGACTGAAATTCGGTCTGGGGGACATTATATCTGTAACAAGGAACATCATATTATTTAAATATCAGTTATTGACTGGAATGAAATGTTACATTCATTACTGTCAAGGCCTTCTTATCTATCACCTTGCCTATAATGTATCGATAGGAAACTGATAACGAGTGATAACGCTTTTGTACTGGGTATAACGACATTTCCAAATATAGTCCGATAATCCCTTTATAAGTGAATAATAACACACTTATTCTTTAGATTTAACTATTTCCTGGGTCTTAAATGTAATTTGTATTCTTAGAATAAATATGTGATTTTAAAAATATTGTTCATTGTGGTATTATGATGGTTATTTAAAAAATAAGAATATAAATGCTCGTTTCAGCCTGCTCTTTACTATATTGTCCAGTTCCAGTGACAGAGAAGTGAAACAAAACACGGCCAGCGGCGTTACTACCATCCTATCTGATGCTAGTTGATGTTGTAGTGCGAGATGATAAAACGCATTGACTTAACAAAATCCTATTCCCTCCCGCCTTGAAGGTATCCACATTGTATTTGGAAATGACAAAAACTTAGTGTTATTACATTTAAAGACAGTGCCGGCCCGAGGAAGGTTTACGATGGAGCGAGATTCAATATTGGCGGCCTCTTGCTTTGCCTCTAACGTCGACATATCACACACGCTGGTAATTATAATATCGTACATTTTAAATTCTTGCGTCGATAAGTAAGAATTGCGTTTCATATGTACAATGGGAGAGACCTACTTCTGGCAATAGATTAATAAAACTAACATAAACAAAACATAAACAAAAATAATAATGTCATAATGTTTTTTTATTTTTTCTATTGCATCCCTGCGCTAGAATAACAAAAAGGCTCCGTCTCCGTCCAATCTATTCCCTTTTTTCCTATTGGATAAGTTTATACAAACCTGGTAAAGCTGTGATTTTGTAACTATAGTGTGCTAGGAAAGCTGTTTGTCCGAGGGATGTCATATATAGCGGACATGTGAGGTCCATCAATACGCACCGGAGCAACCCGGCGGATTAACTGCTCATTACTCTCTTAAAAATGAGGGGAGATATGTATGTGAAAAAATAACTTATGTAAGTTAAGTCCCTTTAATTTTTCTATCTTCTTTTATACATACAAAAGAAGATGTTTGTAAATCGTTTGACTCAAAATTTATTTGATCTTACACCATGAAAATTGGTACATATGTACAATAGGAGAGAGAATATTGGTACATATGTTCAATAGGAGAGAGAATATTGGTACATATGTACAGTAGGAGAGAGAATATTGGTACATATGTTCAATAGGAGAGAGAATATTGGTACATATGTACAATAGGAGAGAGAATATTGGTACATATGTACAATAGGAGAGAGAATATTGGTACATATGTTCAATAGGAGAGAGAATATTGGTACATATGTTCAATAGGAGAGAGAATATTGGTACATATGTTCAATAGGAGAGAGAATATTGGTACATATGTACAATAGGAGAGAGAATATTGGTACATATGTTCAATAGGAGAGAGAATATTGGTACATATGTTCAATAGGAGAGAGAATATTGGTACATATGTACAGTAGGAGAGAGAATATTGGTACATATGTTCAATAGGAGAGAGAATATTGGTACATATGTTCAATAGGAGAGAGAATATTGGTACATATGTACAGTAGGAGAGAGAATATTGGTACATATGTTCAATAGGAGAGAGAATATTGGTACATATGTTCAATAGAGAAGGTTTATATTCATAAAATTAAAAAAAATAACAAAGTAATTTTAGAAGCAAACAATATTTAAAGTTCTTGATTTTATTGCTTTTTTTTTTTGTTCATCATGCGCTAAAATAAAGAACGTTGCTGAACATAACTTATGATTTAACTGGCAAGACATCGTCTGTCGGGCTACACACCGACTTCAGAATGTAAAATTAATTCATTCTTTTTAGTTCTTTGAAGTCGGCTTTTATTTCTTGTTAAAAGATTTTTTTTACGTTTTGAGTGGCCTAACGAATCATAATCTCGATATTGTTGTAAAAGCTCTATCCTTTATTTTGCCATCTTTAGAGGTAGAATTTTACGTTCTTTTTTTAAATTTTTAATCGATTTACAATTGACGAAGGTTGCTACGGCCAGCATCCAAGTCCACCATCATAGTATCATATTTTTACATTATCATCGAAATGACCTTACGTATACCGCGAATTTCAGGTCAGTTGGATGTCAGCAAGTTTTTCAATAATAGATTGCATATTTTAAACTAAAATACATACAAAGAAACCGCGTCAAAAATAGATTGTAAAATAACATAATTTCAAACAAATAACATGTAATCACGCTGCAATGCTAAAATCCTTGTTTAGAGCCGAAACTCTTACAAAACATTATATCATTAACATACAACGCATGCAATTTCCTTTTCCTGTTAGATTTATAAAGAAATTTGCGGTAACAAATAAATATTCGTAAACCTGCCTTAAAATTACATTGTTATAAAGAAAACGTAATATTAATAGGTTTATTAATATTAATAGGTAATATTCCTTTCCTGCCTATGGAGTCCGTGTGGGCGGGAACCTCCTCTTTTTACCTATTTGCGCCGTCATACAAGAGAATCCTGCATTGATGTGTTCCGCTCTGAAGTATATAGAAAGCCAGTAAAATAAAACGCTGTGAGGCATTCCGTCTTAGTCTTCAGGAGTGACAACGCATCTGTAATTTTCTTTGCATGAAGATCACTGAAGACGTCTGTACGTCTATAGACTCCAGGAGCCACTTACCATCGAGTACTCACATCTTGCACTTACTACATATGCCATGCCCATGCCCATACACGAAATTACGTGAAAAAATTCCTTTAAGTGTCTGAAAATCTCAGATGATAAAGTGTTCTAGATACATAGATAAATAAATAACTATTATACACCAAAACAATACATGAACAAAAAAAAAGGAAAAAGAAGATTTTGAGTGTCAAAATGGGCGGTCTTATCGCTAAAAGCGATTTCAGAAACAAAATAATATTTATAAGTATATCCTACAAACATACAATATATAGAAATAAATAAAATTTTAATATATTTAAATTCTATATTAACTAACGAGTGTATGTAATCGACAGTAGCAGGAAAATCGTGCGTTCGAATCTAACGTAAGAATTTAAAGAATATGTTATTAATGTAATAAAATTCAAATATTCTATTCTATTAGAAGGTGTAAAATGTCGGTAAAACTATAACTTCTCCCAATTTGCTGCGAAATATACCTAATAGAATATATACTACATACATATTACATAGTAAGGTCTATATAGAGCACCGCACCTTGTCTGGCTTTCTAAAACAGGTATTTTTCCCGATAAAACGTAAAATATTCTGGAAAATAAACTTAGTTACGGTCGAAACGAATCACAGAAATCTACAAGTACCTTTAACTTCTATTGTGCTCTACTGGGAAATATTATGTTATAATATACAAAAATGCATGTACCGGGGCAAAAATTTATCAAAAATATTAAACAAAATCTTTAATATTTTTGTTTAAATTATAAATTTTCACATAACTTTACGTTAATTAGGTCCCTCTCATGAGACGGACTTATCAAAAGCTTTGATTTAATATATCTGCATTTCGAAATGGATATCAAAAGCCCTTGTCCTTTAGTTATACAATTTTTAACCTGGTTTCCTCTACAAATATTATTCATAACAAAGATCAGCATCCGAAAATAACACGATTCCTATATTTAGCTTGTTGTGGGAAACCAAAAATAAACAGTTTACAGTTAAATTTAGCGCTGCGATGTAAACTCTCTAAAAGAACACATATTAGCAAGTCGGCGAGGTTTTTCGAGCGGAAGACAAATGTGTCCCACAGTAAAACATGTAAATACTGAGATATATTTTAAACACACATACGTAGTAGAGCCATACTGCAGTTACATAACACGAATGAGTCGGCTCGAGCGTGGTACGACCACTCTCTCGTAATACGAGCGTAAAATAGCAGCTTAATGCTGCTGTGTTTCGTATGGTAAGTGTAGAAAACCGGGGAGCCTTTTTACTGGAAACGAGGCATTCCATCTTAGTCCTCAGCGATGACAACGCATCTGCGTTTCGATTATAATTAAACGTGTAGAATCAAGATGTCTATGGGCCACAGCATTCACTTACCATCAGGTAGACTGTGTTTTCATTTGTCAACCTTATTCTATTTAAAAAAGAACAATATTTGAATTTTATAACATTAATAACATATTGGAAAGGGACGTCCTAGACGGAAGTTTGTCGATCAAATTGGCGATATACTAAAAATGGGCCAAATTAAGAGTACCTTTAACCGACGAGCATGTATGCGTAGGTATATGGATGTGAAAGAGGCGAGAGAGGTATGTCAGGATCGTGCTAAATGGAAGTCTGTAGTCTCTGCCTACCCCTTTGGGTGACAGGCGTGAGTGTTTATGTATATGTAATAACATATTCCCTAAACTCTTGCATTAGATTCGAACCCACGACTTTCTGGCTACTGTAGATTATATATACTTACTTGTTATTTAATACAGAATTTTACTATATTAATACGTTGTTTATTTCTAAATATTGTATGTTTGTACTGACTAAATATTCTGTTTCTGAAAGAGAGCAGCAACATCCAGTCACCATTAGGTGGACGGTGTGTTCGTTTTATCACCCTTATTCTATAAAAAAACACGGGCTAAATGGCGTGGCGTGTTACCGATTAGAAACAACGAATTAGTAACCTTTGTTTGAAGTTAATTACAACTGCCCGCTGACTGCAGAGGCCAATTACCCTCAGGTCTTTTATCTTTAAATCAATTATCAATAACCGCTATTTAAAAAAAAACGAAAATTAGATTAAAGGGGTTACAGCTCCTAAAAATTAATTTTATTTGAGCCCCGTTCTGTATTTAGAGCTTTCGCTTTTTGTTATTTTATAAGTGTTCGAAATTCGCTGTGGAGAACTTTATAGAATACGGTCACTGTTCATATGATTCGCACTATAGCAATGGCTATGTATATATATATTCTGTGACATAATATAATGCTTATCATTTTTTAAGAAATAGTAATAAAACTAATGTTCAGTGCGTCGTCTACATTTGGTATAGAGAAATAATAGTGATCATCCCATACGGACTGCTGGCCGCGCACGAACACATGTCCAAGAGCGAGCGACGCGTGTGGCGCGAACTGTAATTGTGCTAAATTAATTGCACTACTCACTTTTTCTTTATTGAATTATACATAAGTAGGGTTGCCACGCATATTGTTATTAATAGGAAACGACATTCACTGTGTAGCTCTGTGCTATGTACTATTATTTTGTTTGTGCTTCCGGGATTGACTGTACGGGTATAGTGGCCGTGCAAGAACATCCGCTGCCCCATCTCATCCCGTGGATTTCATAAGAGGCCACGGAGGGAAACAAATCAGGAGATGGGCGGCAGCGTCTTTCTAATAACGATTAAAAAAACTCCGCTTGTTAAGCGTGGCAACAATGGAAAAATTTTTACGTGGCAGAGCCATGCTGCAGTTATATTAGTAGTATAGTTGTAGCACGAATGGGTCGGCTCGACCGGGGAAGGACCACGCTCTCACAGAATACCAGCGTGAAATAGCAGTTTAATGCTGTTGTGTTTCGTATGGTGAGTGTAGAGAACCGGAGACCCTTTTTACTGGAAACGAGTCATTCCATATAAGTCCTCACGGGTGACAACGCATCTGCGTTTAGATTCGTAATCGAGGATAGATGAAGATGTCTATGGGCCATAGCAACCACTTACCATCAGGTGGCCTGTGTGCTCGTTTGTCACCCTATCCTATAAAAAATATCCCCCCTATGAGGTAATGTATGGGGGAAAATACTGTTCAGCATTGGACTTTAATAGGCTGTAGCGGTGTAACGGGACTTCCGGGATGTTGTCCGTGCACTTTAATCAAGCCGGGCACGAGATATCCTCTCGTGGTTGTTAAATACTTGTTACGGAAAAATATATGTATCGTAGATTGGAATAATTTTATGTACCTACTTACCGAGAGGCGCGTGCTTACAGTCACTAGCCGGCGTTAACTTCTGAATATCGTAACGTGTGTGAAACTGAGTGTGTGTGATAGTGTAACTAAAACACTCAGAATCAGAATATTTATTGTCAGTAAACTGTATGTACAATTTGCGGGTGACATTGCAATTAAATGTTACACGGTTTACCCATATCGGGTATGCAATAATTGAGAAACAAAACTTGATATAATTTTTTTTTTATAATTAAAATATTCATTTAAATTATAAAAAACATTATTTATTAACCATTTCTTGATTTGTATTTTAAATTTTGGCAAGTCCATGGCTTTTATATCAGGTGGCAGATGATTAAATACTATACTAACCATTATTAACTAGTTAAAACAATTAAAATTAAAAATGCGATAAAAATACAACGCGGTGCAACAGCGGGCGCGAATTAGCGAAGATTACGAACCTTGTTTTAAAGATTTTTATTTACACCACCGCCATCTCGAGGATAGATATAGGTGTCTATGGGCCACAGCAACCACTTACCATCAGGTGGACTGTGTGCTCGCTTGTCAACTATTCTTTAAAAAAATCTATGATAAATACTGGGGAATCATCAATCAGCTGCATGTTAAGCCACAGAATAAATAATATATAGAAGAATAATAATATATAGATATCCATTTGGAGTGGTTTCAAAATATTGATTAGGTAATGGAAGAGTAGGTATTGCGAATAAAATTTTATTCATAAAATAAAGTGAATACAAATGCCGTACCTTTTGTTTTGCACATGGAGGAAATAAACTTAATGCACTTGAATAAGCAATGGCAGACTGTCCTTCACACTACAAGGTTTCCGAAGCCGTCTTTGTTTAAGACATGGTAACTATACTTCGTTTGGGATTATAAGCATATTTTGAAATTTAATTGACAATTTTAAATAATCTTTATTATTTACTTACTTTAATGAGGTTATTTAGGTTTTTTTTAATAAATTAACATGACATACGAATTTAGAGTCCTCCCAAAGCTAAGTGGCAGCTGCAGCGCGTAGACACCTGGAACCAAATTTAAAAAAGGAAGGCTACAGATGCGTTGTCGCCTCTGGGGACTAAGGTGGAATGCCTCACAGCCTGGAATTGTACTTACTCTCAATACCCTTCACACTGAAAAACAGCAGTGGATGCTCTGTGGCTTGGCGAAAGAAATAGGCAAGAGGTTGTAAGTACCTTTTCAGACGGACTTCCAGGTATAGGAAACCTACCCACTTCTTTTTATAGAAATTGGATGCCGTGGCCGATGGACATGGATGTAGACATCTACATCTGCAATAAAACATATAAACACTCACGCCTGTCACCCAGAGGGGTAGGCAGAGACTACAGACTTCCATTTGGCACGATCCTGACACACCTCTCTTGCCTCCTTCACATCCATACACATATGCATACATGCTCGTCGGTTAAGGGTACTCCTAATTTGGCCCGTTTTCAATAAATCGCCAATTTGGTCGATAAATTTTCGCCTAGGACGTCCCTTTCCGACTCTGCCATTCACTTCTGCACCATAAATTTTCTTTGTCACTCTTTCCTCATTCATTCTTTCCACATGACCAAACTACCGAAGCATTCCTTTCTTAATCCTGGTCACAACATCATCTTGCAAACCACACTCTTCTCTTATTACACAATTTCTTACCCTATCATTCAGATTCAGCCCTAACATACTCCTTAACGACCGCATTTCTACTGCATTTATTCTACTCTCGTGCTTCTTCTGCCACACCCAACTTTCACTACCATACGTTAAAGTAGGGACCAACACAGCATTGTGAATTGCCATACGTGCCTTTTTCGACACATTTTGACTCTTCACAATAGAGTGCAAGGCCCCATTTACTCTATTTCCCGCATTCACTCGTCGTTCTATATCCTTATCATATCTCCCATCCCTGCTAAATACGCAGCCCAAATATACAAACTCATCTACTTACTCGATCAACTTCCCTTCTATTCTTATTTCACAAGTCGTTTTACTTTCTTCTCTTTCAAAAACCATAACCTTCGTCTTACTTGCGTTCACTTTCATACCCCCTTTCTTTTAATGATCCGTTCATTAATGTAACCATCATTTGCAACTCGGCCGCCGACGACGCAAGAATAACTTGATCATCGGCGTACAAAAGGCATTTGATGGTTAACTCACCCATTCTTAATCCGCATTCTTCAACTTTCAAATTTTGCAAACAACTGTCCATAAATAGGTTGAACAGCCACGGGGAAGCCACACAGCCCAGTCTGACACCTTTATGGATGTCAAACCAGTCCGAGTAGACCCCGTTGATCCTAACACAAGCACTAGAGTCCCTATAAAGAGACTCCAATGCCTGTATCAAGCCAGCGCTCAACCCAAATGAGTTCAGTGTTTGCCATAGCAAATCCCTATCCACTCTGTCATAGGCCTTTTCCAAGTCCATGAACGCACAAAAAACCTTTTGGTTTTTGGCCAGAAACTTCTCCGCGATCATGCGCATGGAAAAGACTTGATCTGTACATCCCATTCCCTTTCTAAATCCCGCTTGCACATCCCAAATTTTTCCATCAGTTTCTTTCATGACCCTTTCAATCAGTACCTTAGCATACAGTTTTCCCACAATGCTAAGAAGGCTGATGTCACGGTAGTTTTTACAGTCCTGCTGCGACCCTCTTCCTTTATATACTGGGACTATCACGGCTTTGCACCAGTCTACGGGTACCCGCTTCAGTTCCCAGCATAAATTAAATAAGGTGTGCAGCAGGCCTGCCACCACTTCCTCTCCAGCCCTTAGCATTTCGAATGAAACTCTATCATATCCGGCAGCCTTACCTGCTTTCATACTTTTCATTGCTTTCATTATTTCATCTATACTTATCTCGCTACCTCTTTCCTCTTCTTTCAGTGTTTCTACTTCACTTAGTACACACGTTGTCTCCTCACTCATAAACACGCTTTCAAAATATTCCTTCCATCTCTTTAAACTCAAAACTTCATCATTCAGAATATAGCCATTCTCGTCTCTTATAGCATTCATCATAGGCTGTTTTGAATGTCCCCTGGTAGTTCTTACAAGTTTCCAGAACATTTTAATATTTGCCTGGAAGTTATCCGATATTCTTCTATCATTCTTATCCGTTCTTTCTTGCTTTTTTCTTTCAACTACTTCTTTTACTCTCTTATTAAGATGTCTAAAGACTGCCTTTTTTCTTTCAATATCATCATTCGTACCACTAGAATTAGCACCCTTTGTTGCTAGTAAATCTAGCCATGCTCTCTTCTTTGCTTCAACTTCCATACGTATCTCATCATCCCACCACAACGTATTATTTTTCCTTTCATTCTTTCTCTTACTAACACCACATACTTCGGTAGCTGCATCCACTAAACCTTTCTTTACATTTTGCCATATATTCTCCAAGTCTAACTCCTTCATACATAATTCATCCAAACCACTTATATTTTCTTTCAGTCTACATTTGAACTTGTTTTTATTACTTTCATCTTGTAACCTTTCTGTTCTAATACGCTGTAACGCAGTGGTAGACACAGACGATCGATGGCGCCAACGCCTGAGCAGACCATTAATTCGGCATAAAACTAAATAATGATCCGTTCCTACGTTAGAACCCCGGTAAACTCTCGTATCTACCACTGCGCCCCTCAATCTTTCATCCACAATTATGAAATCTATCATGCTTCTAACGTCACCTCTTTCCCAAATATACATGTGAATCCTCTTGTGGCGAAAGCAAGTGTTCGTCACAAAAAGATTGTTTTCCATACATACGGTGAGGAGACTTTCACCATTCTCATTTATACTTTCATCACCAAACGTTCCCAATATCCTTTCATAACCAAGCCTCCTGACCCCAACCCTTCCATTAAAATCTCCTAGCATAATAATATTTTCATTTCCCTTACACTTCATTAACACCATCCTTACCATTTCCCAAAACTGCTCTCGGATATAAGTGGGCTTAGACATGTCTGGGGCGTAGACCCCTAACACAAACAACTTCTTTAAGCCCACTTTCATTCGTATCCATAGCCGTCTTGGGCTTACACATTCATACTCTTTCACACATTGGCCCATTCTTTCTGAAAGGATGATACCTACTCCCTGGCATGCCCGCTCGATCTCGTCTACACCAGACCAGTATGCGGTATACATGCCATGTGTAATGACATCCTTCCCCTTTCTTTTCGTCTCATTTACGCATAACACATCTATTCCTCTATCATACATCATATCGCATACTTCATCCATTTCATCATTCATTGCCCCACATACAATCAACGTAGCCAGACGGGCCTCTGCAATCCACTTTTCGCTTCTCCGGGAGACAGAACGTGACGGGTGGCGAACCTCGTCGCCGGTTTTCCTCCCGGAGATTCTTCGCACCCCTGCCCCATTAAAGGGGCGCCGGGAACTCGGGGCCATTTCTTTAATTCGATTCCTTATGGTGCGAAATGGGGTGGTATATTTAACGCCGCTACCACGGCGTGGAGCCGAGTCTGTGGTATCGGCTTGTAGCTCATTTAGCACCACCCGGGGGACACGTGTAGGGTGGGTCTAGGAACAGGTGGTCAAAGCCTACGGACGCGAGCGACTTATCCCCCCTATCTACATCTATCTTCAATTAATAATCAAAATGCAAATGCGTTATCACCCATGAGGACTAAGATGCAAATGGATTGCCTCGTAGCTAGTAAGAAGGGTCTCAACACGCGAAACAAAGCAGCATTATGCTGCTGATTTACGTTGATCTAGTCTAGCCGACTCATTCGTAATACAACCATAATATAGTAGTGTAGTAGTAGTTTTTTTATCTATGCTAAACCTGTTCCGGTCAATTCACTCTAGACTGAATATTTCATGTGGAAGTATGCTTACCCTTTTACATTATGCTTATTTGACTTATGTCCCATTAGTGGATGCTGTAAAGAACATGTTCATGTTGTAAAGAATAGTATCATAAAGTGCAATTTCATTTGTTTCGGCAAATTAAACCCAATGTACAATTTAGTCGGTAATGTATGTAACCTTGTGCAAATGTACATCTGTGCAAACGGAGCACAATCGTACATCAGGATGTTACGCCATATTTTATGTACTATGCAGGTACTTAATGTCAGTGATTTTAATGTAAAGTACTTTCTATTTTACATAACATAAAATATAAACACTCACGCCTGTCATCCAGAGGGGTAGGCAGGGACTACGGATTTTCATTTTTCATTTGTCACGTTCCTGTCTCGCCTCTTTTACATCCATATACGGTTTTGATGTCATTATTGTACAAACTTATGGAAAGGTTAAATTAGTTATTATCTTCTATTTATAATTTTTTGTTGGATGTTGACAATTCAGATTGTTTCAGTGGTATTTACCAAACGTTCATGCTTAATTTCAATTTGTAATTATTTATTTCTTAGATTTACATAACAGTTAGAAACAAACACATGCCATTAAATTAAAGTAAAAAGCTCTACTGATAGTAATGATGATATAGAATGAACTATTTAACAAATTCAAAGAATAATAAAAATTATATAGAATTAGTAAAAATTAAGATAATCTTAAAATAAAGCACTGTAGTATAAGACAAGATAATACCAAAAACTAAACTGGGATCTAAGTGATATAATGTAGGAAAACGTAATTATAGTATTCGCATGAACTTTTACAATTTTTTTTTTCATTCCGGTACCAGATTAAAACATAACAGGCTGTTTTGTTATTCGTGGATTTAGTCATTGTATAATAGCATATACACTTCCACATTGAGATCATATTATGCGCATAAATTTCCATAAATTACGTCTATGTAAATAAACTTGTACCATCACTACCATCCATGTGCGATGCGCTCGCCGAACATAAACGTACGAACATTACGTCCTGCCTTACGCAACGATATTTTCGGATGTGTATCTTCTGAGTTGGCGCTTAGCATACCGGGTCTAGATCAAGGCTGCAATACTCCGTCGATTTCCCTCGTGCAACCGCTAGGCAGTCTGTATATGCAGAGCGTGTTTTGTTGCTGTCGTCATGCCAACTGCACGCTATATACCCATTATTGAAGCAGCTTGGAGGGTGATAGATATTTACTTCAGATTCTTGATAATTCTATAATGATTTTTGAAAGACATATAAATAAAATAAAATTGAAGTGTTTGTCTGTAAAATTGAAAAATGAATGGATTCTAATAAGCTCAAAGAAATGTTTGCATGCTATTAAGACCTGAATATTCATTTTGTTAAATAAGATCAGCAATCTGTCTGTTCGGGGTCCGGGCTGGTCATCGGAATGGCTGATTCGATTGTAATGAAACTTTACAAACACATAGAGAACAATACCAGAAGGGGTTTTGGTTACATTATATAAAAATAGTAAAATTGGTAGAGCCAAGTTGCAGTTATATTAGTAGTATAGTTGTAGCACGAATGAGTCGGCTCGACCGGGGAAGGACCACGCTCTCACAGAATATAAGCGTAAAATAGTAGCTTAATGCTGCTGTGCTTCGTATGGTGAGTGTAGAGAACCGGTGACCCTTTTTACTGGAAACGAGGCATTCCATCTTAGTCCTCACGGGTGACAACGCATCTGCATTTTAATTCGTAATCGAGGATACATTTAGGTGTCTATGGGCCACAGCAACCCTTTACGTTGTAAACGAGGTATGTCTATGGATCAGGGAATGTACTACGGTGGCTGATCGCTAATTGAGCGGTGAGCGTAAGTGATGGTGCTTGGAGCTATTGTACTGGCGTTAGCATCGACGGGTATAGTGCAGGATTTTTTTTATAGAATAAGGATGACATACGAGCAAATAGTCAACCTGATGTTAAGTGGACGCTGTGGCCCCTAGACATCTATATTTATCCTCGATTAAGAATTAAAACGCAGATGCGTTGTCAACCCTGAGAACTAAGATGGAATGCCTCGTTTGCGGTTAAAAAGGGTCTCCGGATCTCTACACTCACCATACGAAACACAAGTAGTATTTAGTTGCTATTTTACGCTGGTATACTGTGAGAGCGTGGTCCTTCCCCGGTCGAGCCGACCCATTCGTGCTACAACCATATACATAGCCGCAGCGTGGCTCTACCTCGTATGGGGTGGGAAGTGCTCTTAGAAGTAACGCCTGATTCTATTAATGGGAATGACTTTTTTTTTGCTAAGATTAGTCAGACCATCGTACCGTAGTCCTGCTATGTTGCGGCTAGTGGCGTCTTTCCTGGCAGACAGGAAGTTCTACGTCTGCGTAGAGGGCGCCGAGTCCGCAACCAGAACCATCAGAGCCGGCGTTCCTCAGGGCAGCTGTTTGTCTCCAGTCCTGTACGCGGCGTACACTAATGACATCCCAACACTGGCAGGTAGGCTGCAAGAGTGGGAGGACGACGTGAAATTGGCGTTATATGCGGACGATAGCGCCTACTTCACCTCGTCCAGAAGAGACCACATTGCCACTGCCAGGATGCAACGTCTGCTGGACCTGTTGCCACCATGGCTAGATGAGTGGAGGATGGTCGTCAACGTTGGTAAGACGACCGCTCTGCTCACCCGCCGCTTCAGGAACCTACCACCTCCGCTAACCCTCAATGGCCAGAAGATCGCGGACGAGAAGGCCGTGACCTACCTTGGGTGCCGAATCGACCGGGCGCTGCGCATGACTGCGCACGTCGACTTCGTCGTCCGCAGAGCCAGATGTGCGCGGGCGATGCTCCGTCCGGTCCTGGCATTCAAGTTACCACTTAAGACCAAAGTGAATATTTTCAAATTGTACATCAGACCCATCATCACGTACGCTGCTCCGGCCTGGTACGCGCTTCTGAGCGAGCCTCTGAGGCGACGATTGCAGGCCCAGCAAAATTTGACGTTAAGAACCATTGTCGGTGCGGGTCGCTACGTCCGGAATGACGTCATAGCGGCCAACCTCAAGATCGAAACCATCCAGGACTTTGTGGCCCAGTTGGCGCGCGGACTGTTTGACCGCGCAGACAACGGGCCACACTTGCATCTCAACAATTTAGCGCCGCTACACACTCGCCCTCCGAACGGGCGACCCTATCCAAGAGAACTCGTCTCTATATCGATTAGAGAGTCGAGTAACAACCCACAATGCCGCAGATAGTTCAACTTTGACATCCAAAGATAACCTCCTTTTTTTGCTGTCTTAACCGCCTGCGAAAAATTCTCACCAATTACGGACTAAACCCGAACACCATCCAACAATGCCTGAATAAGGCTTCCAGGACCGGTCCATAGTAGTAGACCGCGAGGACAATCCGGGCAATGGGGGCAACCCCGAGGCCCGAGACCTGCAGGACCCAAGCAGTCTGTGCAGATGACAATACGAAGCTAAGATTAGTTGTTTATGAAATTTAATTTAATGGCGGGGGCGATCTTCAGGATAGTCATGTTATGAGAGTGCAACTCTATGGTATGTTCTGGCGTTTCTCTTCCCCTTTTAGTGTTTTAATTGTTCTGATCGAAAAACGCTATTATTTTTTTATTAAATGCGGGTGACGTACGAGCACATAGTCCACCTGAATCGTTATAAAATTTTAAAGAGAAACTAAATAATAAGTAAAAAATTATACAAAACCAGCGCTCGCCCCGACTTCGCGCGGCTGATTTCTGGATCTCGACAACAGCGACATTTACCTCGCTCAATTGTGAATTTAAACCATTCTTGAATCAACTTAATGGCACACACAAAGTTCCATCATAATCGATTCAACCGTTTAGGAGGACTCCAGTCACATGCACACGGACAGACGAAGTAACATTAAATAGGATGGAATGCCCCGTTTCCAGTAAAAAGGGTGTCCTGTTATCTCACATACGAAACACAGCATCATTGAGCTGCTATTTTACGCTGGTATTCTGTGAAAGCCTGGTCCTTCCCTGGTCGAGCCGACTCATACGTGCTTCAAACGTAATATCGCTGCAACATGGCTCTACCACGTGTAGGTATATCTATTTTCAAATACATATTTCACTAACTATTGTTTTTAGGTGTATATATTGTATTTTTATTTTGATGTATATTTATTTTTTATGTTCTATTTATAAATCCTGTTGTTTTAATATCCAAACCACTCATAATCTCAAGTGCTTATACTTGAAGCTCCAGATTGCCTTATTTATGGATATAAATTTGAACCTCGATTGTTTTGAATGCGTTAGTAAATTACATTACTCTAAATTGAATTTAAATTCGATATTTTGCTCTTAAGTGATTATTTGTCTTTAAGTACAATTATCAACTTATCGAGTATTTATAATCGCGTAAATCATTATAGTGTAAAAATGATACGAAAGGTATATAGTATGTGTATGTGATATAGTGTTATTTGTCGTTTTTTGAAACCATCTAAAAAGTACGACTTTGTCATATTATACGCGCATTTGTCTGTACACACAAAGCAAACACTATTAGTGATCGTAACCATAGCGAGGTTGGCATGGAAATAAGATGGCTTCGTGTGACAGAGTGGCGGTATTGATCGGTTGGATCGGAAGCAATATTTTGATCACACTTTAGAGTTTCACTCTAAGGGTCATATCCTCCTTTTATCTATATATCAATTACCGTAACGGACAACGCAACTTCTACTGCTGAACATACGAGTAGCTCCCCCCATAGATTGTCTCAGGGGGACATTAGCCATAGTGGTTTGGTAGAAGGATTGGCAAATGCAGTTTTAATTTTTTAGTGTTAATAGGGAGTCGCTGCTGCCTATCTCCTGATTGGTTTCCCTGTGTCGCGTCCTCGACACGCGCGGGATGATATTGGCTAGTGGATATTCTTACACGGCCTCTACACGGTAAACATTCATATATATAAATAAAACCGAATTAAAAAAGTAAAGTATACAAATGTCACAGCCTATATACGTCCCACTGCTGGGCACAGTCCTCTTACTGAAATATTTTTAGGGAAAAGTGTCCACCGCGCTGCCCCAAGGTGTCGACGGATTATACATGTCGTTTGTTGTCGTCGAAATATGTTTTTTTATTTCTCGGACAATGCAGCAAATATAATAAAATTTATTAAACTGTTAACGAAAATAAAAAAGTAAAAAGTTAGAATAAAGAAACACCAAAAATCTGCTTACTGTAGGATGTAGGATAGGAGATTTATAAAGTTAGTGAGATCACGCAGAAAGTAATAAACAGGCTGTACGCCAGTACGTCCCAGATTTTGGGGAAAATGTCCCCAGATAAAACCCAGGTTGCTCGCGTACTGTGGAATTTACACAGAGCGTTTAGCTCCTGGTCTACCGCGTCTGCGAAGCCGAAAAAGAGACAACTAATGCATTGTTTTAGGCACAGGAGTTATTGGCATGCGATTGAGAGATGAATACTTACTACTTTTTATATTTTTGTTTGTCTGTTCGGGCCTACCTTAGGAATGACTGAACTGATTGTAAAAAGAACTTCACAAACAGATAGAAAACATCGCCACATGAGGAGATGAAAGTATTTTTTGTAAAATCACAAAACTGATAAAACAATTGATTTTCGATGATTAACCCAAAAACTATAAGATATTTAAAAAATCCATCAAAAACCTTTGTTTGCAATTTTACACAAAATTCGGTCATCAGTCATCACACTTTAATATCTTCTATTCTTAAAGTTTTAATGCAAAAACGATTCTTAACATTTTTTAAAAAGCAAAAGATAATCAAAGGTGATGTGAAGAGAACTTTTTACGTAAAATTATAAGATCATTTTTTTATTTCAAATGTTTTCTATAACGCATATAGTTTTACATATACAAAAATTAACGGTGGGTCAACCGAACTACTTGATTGGATGACCACTATTATAAAACTGTAAGTTGTTGTGATAAAAATTAGTTGAAAGATAATATGCAAGATATTAATCATTGCATTATAAGTAGGGTTGCCAGACGTCTTCCTTTATTTTAAAAGACGTCCATATTTCAGACCCAAAAATTGCCGCTATTCAGCCATAATTAATACAGACTCATAATTTAAAATCTTCAGGGCAATATCCCGCTCTGCTTGTTGAGGTCAAAGAGTTTTAAATCACTAAGTTGACGCGCGATATTGGAAAGACAAACTACGTTATATTAAGCATTAACATTGTTTTTTTTATTAATAAATGTTGCTACTAATACTCTACCCTACCCTACCCTACCTTAGCCGAGGTAGCTCAGGGACTGAGCGCTTCCTGTAAATTTCACGATCTCCGCCGGCACCAATGAAATTGTTAATTGCAATGTTAAGTGCTGATTTACCACGTGCTTGGCGGTGAAGGAAAACATCGTGAGGAAACCTGCATGTCTGTGAAATAAGAAAAAAATATTTTGAAGATATGTGAAGTTCGCTAACACGTATTGGAGCAACGCGAACATTTCCTTGCCCTCTCATAAATGAGAGGAGGCCTGTGCCCAGAAATGGGACGTATATAGGCTGTACTTTTAACTTTAACTGTTAACATAATAGCATTTTATTGAAAATAATATGATATCTTTTATTTTCCTCCTATGTCCTTTACTTAAATCTTATCAAATCCTCTAAATCAAATCGGGAGCTGGCAACTCTAGTGGTAAGGCCTTACAATTACGAGTAACGTCGTAATGATCAGTTACGCTACGGCTGCTGACTCATACGACTGTTTGTATTTTAACTGCAATTAATATTTAACACTACTGTAATTCAGAATTTCAACATTGTGTTATTTTAATTAGTTTTATTCGAAATATCTATTTATGTGTCCGTGTCGGCGCAACACTTGCGTGGAGGCGTTCATAAGAACCTAATTAAATTTCTTGTTGAGTGGATTTTATAAGAATGCCTAGAAACAAACATAAATATAAAATTACTTTCACTTTGCAATTAACACTTCTCACGAGTATAGAACGGTTAAGCCAATAATTGCTTTATCCTCTAAAGATTTGTGTAAGTAGGTGATTAAAAAGGATAGGTGCTGTGACTCTTTTCTGTCTAAGAGTTTATATTTTATACGTGATAGAGCCACGCTGCAGCTATATTACGGCTGTAGCGCGACCTCGACCGGGGAAGAACCACGCTCTCACAGAATACCAGCGTAAAATAGCAGATTAATTCTGCTGTGTTTCGTATGGTGAGTATAGAGATCCGTAGACCATTTTTTACTGGAAACGAGGCATTCCATCTTAGTCCTCACCAGTGACAACGCATCTGCATTTTGATCCTTTATCGACGATAAGTGTAGATGTCTATGGACTACAGCTGCCACTTACCATCAGGTGATCTGTGTACTCTCGCAATAAATATTTAAAAGAATGTGAAAGAAGTAAAAAGAATCTGTATTTACCTTTATCGTAACTGTTTCACTAAGTATTAAGACTTCTTTCCCGCCTACAAGTCCGTCCGGGAAGGTGCTGACTACCCTCTTTCCTATTTCTGTCGTCAAACAGAACGTGCCGCTCCGAGGAGTACAGACAGTCAGTATAATGACAGGTTGTAAGGCCTTCCAGAGTTATGTTTATTTGTTAAAAACAATATGCAATATTTTAATTTGAAATATGATTCAAAGAAAAACATTCGCAATCAATATAAATATGATATAAGCTTACCTATTATTAAAAATATGATTTACTATAAAAGTACCTACATTACTGCTATTCGTGTATACAATCAGTTACCACCAGCTATTAAACAATTAAATGGAAATATGTTTAAAAAAAAATTAAAGAAATTGTTAATTGAAAATGTTTTTTACAATCTCAATGAGTATTTTAATAAAATAAATGTTGGTATGTAGTAAATTTAAAAATTATTTTTTAATTGTTGCATACCCGAAATGGGTAAACTGTTGAGCCTAAAACTATATGTTTTCGTACTAAGATCTTATTGTACACAGTTATGCAATAAATGTATCTTTATCTTTATCTTTATCTTTATCTTTATCCATCTTAGTTCATTATTGACAATGCATTTGTAGCTTTTTTATTTAAAGTTGGCTGGAGGTGTCCATGGGTCGCAGTAGCCACTTATTATTATGTAGGTGGTGGACATGGAACGAGTAGTGATTCGCCGAGTACTTGGCCGAATACTCGACTTTATAAAAACAACTTGCGGGCGGCGCGCGTTTATTTCCCTTACACAGAGTTAGGGATGAAACGATGCGTATAAATACAAAACCGAAAAACTAGTGTTTTTGCATTACAATCTTTCCCTCTGAAGTTTTAAATATTAGTAATGATTCTTTTATAGATTCTTACACATGTACATTCTCAATATTTTTGCTGTTTCTCGTGGTCCATGACGATTCGGTGTGTCTAACATAATAATAACAATAAAAACTGGCTTTTGTCTTTATTTTTCCCTGGAATATAATTAAGGCCGAGTACTCTGTACTCGGTCGTTGATGCTAGGCTCCACTGCTGCCGTTGCGTGCCGCTGCGTACTCGGCCGAACCCTAAAAAAAGGCCGAACCCGCCGAGTACCGAATCCAAAACTAGTAATCATCCCACTCCCATCTCTAGTAGGTAGTAAGTTCGTTTATTACTATAACTCTATTTAAAAGGCTATCACATCTGCACCCCACGTATAAAAATATTTTGGATATCTCCTAGCTCTACAGCTTGCATCAGAGGCAAATCAAACCTCATTCCAAACCCACGGTCGTTTACACTTTTGAATAACAAAGGCACGTGCCTTATTACCCACGTCTAAATCAATTGAAGTGTATATATTCTAGTAAGCTATTTATTGGAAGAAGGGATTTCTAATTAATTATTGCTTTGTTTATATCTGTAGTATCTAAACTTTACTATTACCATAGCAGCCTGAACATAGGTCTCCATATAGACTGGCACATACAGGGGGATTTACCGTAATTGGCATGCTTGGCAGGCGGGTTGGCAAGCGCAGTTTTTTATAATTTTCCCATTAACCAATTCCTGTTTCACTTTTCCTCTGTCGCCTATTTCGACACTCACGGGACCTGCACCGTCGCTACACGGTTTTAAATAAATGGCACGCTTGGCAAGTGGTTTGGCAACCGCAGTTTTCTATTATTTTGATTCGATTGTATTCATCGGAAAGATGCTTCCTGTGACACCCACGGGACGACATGATGTAGTGGATATTCTTACACAAACAATACATACACAGTCATATGATCCTTATGTATTCAACATTGCAGTAATATTTACTACGTACTAAAAGATACGTAGAGACTTGAAAATTTTAAAAATAATTATCTAAGATCCGCGTAATAAAATATTTTGATGTGTCTTACCTAGTCTGAAGTACACCTCCCGCCCTCCCTGGTCGTCACCACTAATCCCAGTACCACCACTCCCTACACCATTACACTAGGAAAGACACACCACCATCGATAATACGACACGTGTTTCGCCTCTACACGAGGCATCTTCAGATAAAGTAAACCTCTGCGGTGGATGACCGCTAAGTGGGCGGCGAGTCCAAAACAGCTGCTATGTACACAACAAAGAACAGACTTAGTTGTTTGCAACACGCGTTAGAACCCATGGTCTCAAACTTATGTAGTGTGTGCCATAAAAATGTACTAATGTGCCTCCTTCCATGCGCCCACACTGTCGCACAGATTTGTGTTTGTTCTAGTACGTTGTACATCTTACTTCAGTGGTATTCAAAGCGGTATGTTTGCGGGTGACAGGAGCTGAACGGGTTCTACATCCCTGAGATGACATCAGTGGTGTGCCGGTCTGCGGCGGACATGGTGCGAGCGATGCGTGCGGGCAACCGGCACCGAGCCGCCGGCCGCACCGACATGAACGAGCACTCGTCTCGCAGCCACGCCGTCTTTCTCGTCACCGTGGAAACCGCTCATCGTGCCACCAAGCGCATCCGGTGAGTTCTCATTACGTTGTACTCTACCTCGTGCTTTACCTCGTGCTCTACTTCGTGCTCTATCTCATGCTCTACCTCAAGCTCTACCTCGTGTACTATTACGTAAACCACGTGAAGTGTGACGTCTAAAAAATTTTAATGTTGACGCTGATTTTCAGAGAAACTAGCCTTAGAATGATGTCATTACGTGGATTGTCGGATTATAACTAACACGGTCGCTGATGTATTTCCCACGACATATTGTTTTAAACACAATATCAAAACATGAATCTATTACTGTCTCGTGTAGAGTTACGTTTGCGAATCAGTTCATATTACTGCACGCAATAAACTATTTGCAATAATATTTTTACGTGGTAGAGCCATACTGCAGATATATATATATATATATATATATATATACGTAGCACGAATAGGTTAGCTCGACTAGTAAGGAGCACGTTTTTACAGAATACCAGCGTAAAATAGTAGCTTAATGCTGTGTTTTGTATGGTGAGTGTAGACCGGAGCCCCTATTTACTGGAAATGAGGCATTCCATCTTAGTCCTCAGACGTGACAAGGCATCTGCATTTTGATCCCTAATCGAGGATAGTTGTAAATGTCTGTGGACTGCTTCACTTATTGAGGTGGACTGTGTGCTTGTTTGTCGTCCTTATTTCCGAGTAAAATACAATAAAATATTCAACCGGTTGATTTACGAGTATATCTCCCCATTCGTAGAAATAATTCAGATTCATAAATGAGACCAAATTCGTAAACAAACAGGTTAGAAATTTTCCTCTAAGTGTATATTTTATACATAGCTGTGATGGCTTCCCCCCGTCTAGACTCTGAATTACTTTGCACCGCTTTTATTGTAAAGCAATTTAACACTCGAGCGACTCGTAGATCTTCAGTCAGGCGAGAGAGACTTAAGTGTAGAGACTAGAGAGCATTTTGTACCTTTGAGATAATTCTGTTTTACTATGTTGTTATTTTGGGGGCTTACTATAGTACAATTTGTAACATTACTCACATTTGTTTATTGTCAGGTCTGCTAGGCGATGAACTCCTAGTTTGCCTGGAAGTCCGTCAGTCTAGGTACCACGCTATCGGCTATTTCTACCGTCAAACAGCAGTGCTGGCATTCCTGTATTCTAGTCTGAATGTTATGTCTGAGCTACTTGGCAACAGTTGATCTGTGAACTCGTTTGTCACCTCAGAAGTTCATGAGCGACAGTGATTATTTACCAACGGGTGAGCTGTTCGTTTGTCCCTTTTTCTGTACAAAAATCGTGTTACCAACAGAAATGATCTTCCTCATCACAAAGCTCGATATCTTGGCATTTCCTTTAGCGCTGTTTTATTACAAATCATAGTTCATAGGTGAATACTGGCAAATAAGTCTCTTTCGATGTTCTTTCTTCGAACTATTATAAAAAATTATCCCGCGCAAACAAACTATACCAAACTGTTGATAGATTTTTTTACAATTCCATTACGATTTAGGATGCACAGATATCTATGTTTAGGTTAATAACAGTTTAAATCACTTTTATGATAAATGCTCGAGGCCAAATAAGCAATTACGGACTTGCTAATTGCGGCCGCAGACCTAAGTCAGTGATCCACTGGTGGATCACCACAATCTTGTGTTTATTAGCGATACTTTAAATACAAACCTATTCATTGTTTTCTAATTATCTTGGTGGTTGGAGCTGAAGTTAGTTATATCGTCCTGAGGCATTGGTACATCGATATACAGATTGATTCTTCAATCATAAATCGTATTTGTAGAACCCAATATAGAGTGATATAGTTATTTTTATTCAATTTACATCATTTTGCAATCGTCAACTAAATAAGGCTATAGGAAAGGCAAAAGAGATCTTATGTCTACTAATAAATGCTCTCTCATTTACACCACAAATTTAAGTAGAGTCGTGTTACAGTAGTGCAGGACATATGATTGTCGCACGTATGGGTGGGCTCGATCGGGGATTGACCACGCTCTCACAGAATACCGGCATAAAATAGCAGCTTAATACTGCTGTGTTTCGTATGGTAACTCTAGAGAACCAGAGACTCTTATTATTGGAAACGAGGAGTTCCATCTTAGTCCACAAGAGTAACAACGCATCTATATTTTCATTCTTAAATGAAGATAGATGTAGGTGTCTATGACACAGCATCCACTTTCTATCAGGTTAACTGTGTGCTCGTTTGTCATCCCTATTCTATATATTAAAACTTTGCGGAGTAGAAAACTGAGCGCAGACGATATTGTAAAATAGTTTCATTATTTTCTTATTATGTTATGACGACCGTCGTACAAAGCGTTCAAAGCGACTAAATGTTAAAAATGTTCATTATGCTGGCGAAACGTTAACGAGCATGTTCATTTGTTTAGCGCCGCTATTTTTCTCCTATTTGTGGAAGTCTCATTGCAAAGCCTTTACTCTCCTTTTCCGCTTTTCACGCCCTAGCTTTTCATGATGTTGTGATTTAAAATGTAGCGGCATTTAATGCATTATGCTCACACGTCAAAAAGAAAGTCGAGGAAATGTTTTTGAATCATCAATTGATGTAAAAGTACTTATCAACATTATTACTCGCTATCATTCCAGGCACAAAGCCTTGTAGATAGTTAGTCCTGAGCTGCCTGCAACTGTAGACTACCTGCGTGTTTTTTCAGCTGTCTTTCCATCTAGTGAGGGTCATCCAATACTATGCTCTCCAGTACGACATTGCCACTTCAGCACACTGATCTCCTGAACTGTCTCAGTTCCTCTTGTTTTTCTGCAAATATTTTTTCTCATAGAGAATTTCCGGCATCGCCCTTTCTATTGTACGTTGAGTGACTTGAGTTTCTTCTTACGCACAGCAGAGAAGTACCACGTTTCAGTTGTCAGTTCCTTAAATTATTATAGACTACACGCACTGGTTGTATACTTTCGGCCAAAAAGTTTTGCGAACAAGTTGAAGTAAATACTGCGTAAGTTAAAAACCTGTTGGAAAACACTACTGTGGTCTTGATTATAGTGTTAAGTTCCTCCAGGGATTCTGCCATGATCATTATATCGTCGGCAAATCGTCTACGTAGTGACATTGATGGTATCACCGTATCCATTTCTTAGGCAACTTGTTCCGTACGTTTATGAGTTTATGACTCTTTTATCAAATATGACAAAAAAACCGCCCAGCTATCTCGTGTGAATTGACAGACTTATTTAAATATGTTCAAAACATTTTTATCTGTTCATCTCCACTGCAAAGTATTTGAAAAACTTTAAACTTAATAAAAAACGTAAACACAACTTAACGAAAGTAAAGTTCCACTGCTCGGCACAGACCTCCTCTCATTTCTGAGAGGGTTTGGTAAGAAAATGATCACCGCCCTGCCCAATGCGTGTTAGCGGACTTCGTATGTCTTCGAAATATTATTTTGTTAAAATACTAATAACGCTTTTAACTAAATACTCCTGGAACCACTTAAAATGAGCTTAACGTGCGGGTGTTGCAATAAAATGTCTTATATCTTTTTGAATAAGAGTGACAATCGAGCGCACAGTCCGCCTGATGGTAAGTGGGTGCTGTGGCCAATAGACATCTACATTTTTCTTCAATTAAGAATCAAAGCTGTCACCCCTGAGGACTAAGTTCTCTAAACTCACGATACTAAACACAGTTTATTTTTTAGTAAAATAGCAGTATGATGCTGCTTGCTATTTTACGCTGGTATTCTGTGAGAGCGTGTTCGCAGCGAGAGCACGAATGGGTGAGCTCGGCCGGGGTCGTCGAGCTCACTCATTCGTGCTACAACCATACTATATATAGCTGCGGCGTGGCGCTTCAACGTAAGGATTATATAAATCAATAAAAATATAAAAAACAATCATTTTAATATCAAACGTACATATTCAAACAAATTTAGTTCATATTTGCGAAATTAGATTTGATTTACTAACTGAAATATTACTAATAACTAAAATTAATATGTTAAACCGAGTCAATAAACTAATTGTAAGGATTTGTGTGATGAACAATGATAATTATTTACATAAGTTTGTCGTCCAAGTAAACACAATGTGAGAGAACAAGTCTCATCAATTCGAAGAAAGACTGAGTAATTGTAATACGTGACGAGCTGAGTAGTTAGCCTAATAAAGCATTCGTCATACATAGAACATTGGCACTAACTGAGCGTGGGTCTCCAAGGTTCTGGTCCAGTTTAATGCTGACGTACCCTCGGGACGCTCGGCCTTCAGACGTCGGTCCGCGCTCAGGCTGTTATTTGATATGCAATTATTTGATATTGACATTGGCAGTAAGGTATTGACTGTTTTATAAAAAAAATTTATCATGAGTTCCTTGGAGTACAATGCTCTTTGGATGGAAAAAGAAATTTTAATCAGGTATGAATTTAATTTTATCGCACAAAGACATCTGGGTCTGAATGCATGTTTAATACTTATGTATAGGGAAGTGTCTAAATTTTTCTTTTTTTTTATTAAATTATTTTCCTTCGGTGGTTAGTTCGCTCTTCGCGGGATAGAGAAAATGTTAGAATGAATAATTTCCTAGGTCTTTCAACTCTCTCTCCTTTTCTACGTAGGAAACCGTCTGCCTAGGTCTCGTTAAGTAGCAGTGCTGCTGTTGTACGCTTTGAAAGGTAGAGCTAAAAAACTAGTATATTATAGGCTGTGAGGCATTCATTGTAGTCCACAGACGTGACCAAACATCTAAAACCTTCTATGTTTTTACTACTCGAAGCCAGCGCTTTACTACTATTTTACCATGTTTAAAGATAGCTGAAGGTGCCGATTGACTGGACGTGTCAGGGATACTCAAATATGCCGTTCTTACCATCTTAGGGAGCAGTACTAAAGGTGAAAGGCGTTGGTACTGAGATGGCTAATCTTTTGCTTGGGTTAAAACATGGCCAGTAGAAAAAAAATTAACAAAATACAATTCATATTCTAAATTATTAACATTATTTTTTTAGTATAAGTGCTGTATATTTAGAGATTGTAGGTTCAAATTCGTTATTGACTTTTGTGTCCTTATATTTTATATAAGAATGCAAGCTAAGCTCGTGTCTAACAAGATTTCTTGTTACGTTATTAGAATATCATAGAAACCTGAAGACATTGTTACTCACAAGAATATGTAACATTATATTTTATTTTCTTCTTTGACATTAAAAACGAGTAAGCCAATAATGATTCTACGAGTTATATTTTAAAACCTTGAGCAAATTATCTTTTATGTAAGTTACCGTCCACCGTAGGCCATGCAGTGGCAATGTAGGAGTATCCACTACCCCATATCATCCCGTGAGTGTCGTAAGAGGGGACAAAGAGAAATAAATGAGGAGATGGGCAGCAACGTAGTAGAGCGTGGTAGAGCCATGCTGCAGTTATAGTTATAGTTGTAGCACGAATGGGTCGGCTCGACCGGGGAAGGACCACGCTCTCACGGAATACCAGCGTCAAATAGTAGCTTAATGCTGCTGTGTTTCATATAGTGAGTGTAGAGAACCGGAGGCCCTTTTCACTGGAAATGAGGCTTTCCGTCTTAGTCCTCACGGGTGACAGCGCATCTGCATTTTGATTCGTAATCGAAGATAAATGTAGATGTCTATGGGCCACAGCTACCACTTACCATCAGGTGGACTGTGTGCTCGTTTGTCACCCTGTCCTATAAAGAAAACGTCTTCCTAAATACGACTAAAAATAAAAAAACTGCGGTTGTCAAGCGACTTAGCAAGCGTGGCAACTATGATGCAATCCATGTATGCTTCAGGCCTTTGTTAGCGGTGGACTGAAACGGTAAGTCACTGTAAGCAAATGCACTCTTTATGCAGCTTATCGTGTATGATAATAGTGGTCCTTTCTTAAAGTTATTTTAGAATGAAAACGAGCTCACCGTCCACCTGATGGTAAGTGGATGCTGTGACCCATAGACATCCACATTTATCCTCGATTAAGAATCAAAATGTAGATGCGTTGTCACCCCGGGGGACTAAGTTGGAATGCCTCGTTTCCAGTGAAAAGGGTCTCCGGTTCTATACTCTCACCATACGAAGCAGCACACACACTCACTACAAACTGCTATTTCGCGCTGGTATTTTGTGAATAAAAATGAAAATATGAAACCTTTATCATTGCGCAAGTAATCGCTGGACGCTGAAAAGTATTAGCCCAATGGCCCTCGTATTGGAAAGTGCCCGAGTTCTTCAGCGGCGATGAGGAAGCGCGGCGAGGCGTGAAGGTCACTGTTTTTCAGCTTAGCTCTCGCGGACCTTGAGCGTGTTCTGCCAATATTCGATTGCAGTCGCTTCGTTATATTAAATCACATACATTTTTGTGCCAACTTTCTACTTTATATACAAAAAATGGCCTTTGTACTCGTTTGTTTAAACATCTATAGCGATATATCTACGCCAATTATACATTATAATAGGAATAACGTGTTGGGCTGTAATGATGATAATAATGATGAAGTAGTTAGTGTTTATACGACAAAAAATACTGATATTGTTCATGTTTTAGTTTTTAACTTCCCGACTAATTGAAAATTTTCAAAAATCGATAAGTTACCGATTGAAATGAACTAAGCGGAATTCCAATGTTTCATCAAACTTAGATTTCCTATAAATTTTAACTATTTCGGACCGGTAAATTTTGATAAATCTCTTTTTTGGAAAAACTGTTTTTTGGAACAACTTTTACACGGCTTTACCGATCAAAAACCAAAAACTAATCAGCTTTTAACCTTGAAAAACCACGTCGATCACCGCCGGTCTGGTCAAAATTAGTTGATTCGTTCGTGAGATATCGTTAACGGAAAATTTTGAAAAATTGATTTTTTTTAATTGTTACGATATTTCATATTCAACGTCACATTTTGGTGAAATTTTAGCGCTTTGCATTTGAAATTAGCGAGAAGTTCCAGGAGTGGCCTGCAGGGTCAACCAATTTTTTTTAGAATAAGGGTGACAAACGAGCACACAGTCCACCTGATGGTAAGTGGATGCTGTGGCCCATAGACATCTACATTTATCTTTAATTAAGAATCAAAATGCAGAACCGTTGTCACCCTTGAAGACTAAGATTGAATACCTCGTTTCCAGTAGAAAGGGTCTTCGGTTCTCTACACTCACCATACGAAACACAATAGCATGAAGCTGTTATTTTACGCTGGTAGGTATTCTGTGAGAGCGTGGTACTACCTCGGCCGAGCCGACCCAGTCGTACTGCCACCACAATATAGCTGCAGCATGGATCTACCACGTAAAACGATTCATTATAAATATTCAGTAACGATATCATTATGATTATCTTTGTATCATTTCAATGTCACGGTGGCGTGATGTTAATCTGTAGGTATTATAGCGATTATAATTATTTATCAATAATACATTGAGTGGTCAAAGCAAAAATATTCATTTTTTTTAAAGTCATTACCTCGTATCGTGGTTTACATACATAAATTTTACAAGGTCATACATCCAGACAAGACAGTTCCGTGCTGGATTCGGACCCACCGCGCTCAGCGCTGCAACTCATTGCTAAGCCACTGCGCCACGGAGCCGTTTAATGTTAATTTGCTTTGTTATCAATGTCACTAAACAAACTGCTCACATATATCTTGTTTACTTGAACCCCTGAATAAGCGTTTAGAGCTGTACAGTATAAATTATACTTAAATGAGAGCATTCGATTATTTAATCCCAGATTTGAATCCCAGCGGGGGAGACAATGGTTGTGCAACAAGTATTAAAATTAAAAATTTGTACAACCGACTTCAACATGAACGAATCAATGTTTTCGAAGTCATTTAAATACGCATTATTTAAGGACAACTCAAAAAACTACTGGTCAGATTTTGATCAAATTTATATGAGACCACACGAAAAGCACCAGCTTTCAAATAAAAAGGAATCATCAAAATCGGTTCACCCAGAAGAAAGTTCTGAGGTAACACACATAAAAAAATGCAGAGATCGAATTGAAGACCTCCGTCTTTTAAAGTCAGTAAAAAAAATCAGATATTTTACATTGTTTCTGCCGTATCTTCTCACTCTCTCTATCACTCTCTATCACCCTTCTTTTAATAATTATACTTCTAGTCGATGTTACTTCTGTGATATTACTACATAATTATGCAGCGGACAGACATATAAAACGTATAATGTTCATCCTATAGCGTATCGATTTAATACAAAAAATTGCGGGGCAAAATTGACTACAAACCGATTAATCTGGTATAAACTGGGAGCCTATACCCGAAAAGGGGCCTAAACAACATAAAAAATCTACTTATTTTGTAAATGTAAATATGTATTTTTTGTTAAGGAAATAAAAAAAGCTTTTTTTATAGAATAAGGGCGACAAACTAGCACACAGTCCACCAGATGGTAAGTGGATGCTAAGGCCCGTAGACATCTACATTTATCCTCAATTAAGAATTCAAATGCAGATGCGTTGTCATACCTGAAAACTAAGATGGAATGCCAGTAAAAAGGGTCTCCGGTTCTCTACACTTACCATACAAAAAACAACAGCATTAAGCTACTATTTTAAGCTGGTATTCTGTGAGAGCGTCGTCCTTCCCCCGTCGAGCCGACCCATTCGTGCTACAACTACGAGTATTCTTCTAATATAACTGCAGCATGGCTCTACCACGTATAAAACTGTCCACAAAACATAATTTATACTAAAAAAAATAGAAGTGACTGTCAAAGAAGCTCAAGGTATGTTATACCACGTGCGTGGCGTGGGTATCGTTGTCCGCCCACGGCACAGAGGCAGCACTTCCTGAGCGAAATAACTTGTTAAACTCTATGTCATTGCTTCAACGTGCTATTTGAAGGTTTCCGTACTTACTCATTAACACTGTGTTGTTTTGTTTTAGAAGGCAAGGTTATGTGTTTAGTTTATGCGTTACTTAAAGTAAGTAAAGTTACAGCCTATAAACGTCCCACTGCTGAGCACAGGCCTCCCCTTTCAGAGGGTTTTAGGGCAAGGAAGTATCCGCCGCGCTGTCCCAATTGTGATTCATTTATTTTTTCCTATTCCTCAGACATGCAGGTTTCCTCACGATGTTTTCCTTCACCGCCGTGCACGTGGTAAATCAGCACTTAAAATTGCAATTAACAATTTCATTGGTGCCGGCGGGGATCGAACCCGGGTTACTCGCGTTCTGTTATATTTACAGCGAGCGTTAACCATCTGAGCTACCACGGCTCTATGCGTTACTTAGAAATTTACAAATATTTAAAAAAATTGAAAACTGATTGATTATTACAAACGACAGTAGTCTAATGGCAGGGCGCGGACCGCGAACGCAAAAAGGTCGTGGGTTCGAATCCGCCATTCGACTACTGGCGTGAACCACTCGTAACACAAGCAATTTAAGCTTACCACGAGTAGTTAAGAGGAATATTAGTAATGTTTATAGCATTGTTAATATTCTTTTTTTTAACAATTCGGAGTCACACATCGAGACAAAATTCACGATACCATGCATACCATTTGGATGGTTGGCGGTCCACCACTGTGCGATTTGCAAGAAGTTCACTTCCTTGCACGATTGCTTTGTAGAATCGGCTACCACCGGCGAATTTAAGAAAAGATTCTATTTCCTTCGAAAAGTCTGGGAATGCATCTGCAATTTTCGTTATTGCAGTCGTTTATAGACGGAAGTAGTCGGATGAGAAGCATGTTCGTTCACCCCCTTTTCCATAAAAAATACAAAATGCTACTTTGCAAATGCACATGCGAAGTCAATCTCTTAGCCACTGCGATGTCGAGTCGTTAATACTTTTAGTTCAGAAAGATATGTAAATTTACAGCATTTATCTGAATTGAGCCAAGAGAAACCTTGGTTTACGATAACTATGTAAACATGATTGGGAATTGTCTTTTACCCCATGAAAATCGCCGAACACACACCCTTCTCCTTCAATAATAAAGAATTGCAAAAGTGGGGACCACTGCGTAACTGAAAACAGTTAAAGTTATGAGTCTCTCAACTCTGACTCAGCGTTATATTTCTAAGGGTAAATCGCAGCCGTGCCTAATGTTATTAATAATTTTTATAGGTCTTTTATACTGGACCGTATGCAATGCTTACATGACGTAACATATAACAATCTAGAATGTTTGCTGCATGAAAGCATTTAAAGAAAGCACGTGATACTATCAAATAATTATTTCTTTCAAAGACCCAATGCATACTTGGAGAACCCTTCAACAACTAAAGAGGGATTGCGAGTGGCTCTTACACATGTTTGTTCAAATGTTTTAACCATTCGTGATCCGTCAGTCTATGGACCTATTAGTCAGACCTATGGTCAAGCCAAAGAGTAGTAGGTTTGGCAAAGGCAATGTTTTTAAATGAACGTAAATATAACTTAGAGTCATTACCATGTTCTTATCTAAAAATAAAATTATCACCAGTTAAAATATCGAATTATTTGTATGAACGTCACGTGAGCGTTAGAGAAACGATTGTAAGACGTTTTTGACAAATAAAATGTTCAATGAAATAGTACAGTAAAAAAAGAATTTAACATTGCACGAAAATTGCGATTCAATTTTATTTTTTTGTGAGGTTTAGGATCTTATTCAGCGTAAAATCACGAAATGCCGACAGATCCAGGTGGCGCTTCAAGCGCAATCTTGAAAAAACGTTTTCAGCCGATATCTCTATGCACTGTAAGGCAAAAGTTATACAAACTATTATTGTAGAAAATAAAATTCCGCATCTTTTGTTTCCAGTAAACTTTTTTGTAAAACCGTTTACGATTTATGGCCCATTTAATGAATGGTTTGTTTTTGTTCCATATTTTTAGGTTCTAAAATAGTTTTTATATTGTAACTATGTTTTAAAAGATTACATTGTACATATCAATAAATGTTACTTTCATTAAATACAATTAGGTAATGGTACTTTAAAACCTTTTTTGTATTGGTGTAATAAAAAAATTGCGTGTTATTTGTCAGCATTATTCCATACAAAAAAAAACTTATGTCTGATGTTTCCATAACAACATCCATGTTTCAACAAGTTCAGCGCGGCAGCTCATCATGTTAGCGCCTCTGAAGGACTGCGCGTGCTCACGCTTTATGTGCGCGTAGCACTTTATGTAATTATTCCCGTGTATTGGCCCTTACTTCATAAAACATAGATTGTATATATCTTTTTCTTTATTTTAGTGCAATAACACATTGAATGCGTCCATTTGTTTCCTAACGAGTATGCGAGTGTATACTATATCTATGGATGTGAGAGTTGCGTTTGCGCATTCACTTGGACACTGGTGACTGCAATTCAGTCTGAAGAACTTTATTATAGTAAAATTGATATCATAACTTGTTGGATTGATTTAGTCTTTATTTGATCGTCATGTCCCATTTTATAACGATTCTAAATTTAGTTATACCAAAGTTCATATTAGTATCCGCAGATAAAGTTCTTGTTTCGGTTATAACCGATAAAGGACATTATCTGCGGAAATTGTGACATGAAAAGTAACAGTCCTTAGAAGCCTTTAAGAAGGCACACATGCCTCCCCTTATTTTTAACAGGTGAGAGACTCTGGCATGCATTTAACTTAAATTAAAAGGAATTGATGGAAATTTTTTAACACACAATTATGTGCTGACAATCTGAAAGTTAGGTAACACTTACATGCTGTTTGTACAACATATATGTTACTCAATCGCCTTTATTATATTTAGTCGTATTTCAACGCCTATTGGTCTATTTATTTTGATAAGTAGACAACTAACAAGTGTTTGGACACGCTCGAGCACACGCCACGTGCCAGGAAGCGGACACCTACACAGTAGCAGCGCACGCGTCACTAGCCCGCACTTATTCAAGACTGCGTACAGTAATTTACATGGTAGAGCCACGCTGCACCTATATTATGGTTGAATCACAAATGGGTCTACTCGACTGGGGTATAATGCTGCTGTGTTTCGTATAGTGAGTGTAGAGAACCGGATACCTTTTTTACTGCAAACGAGGCATTCTAACTTAGACCTCAGAATTAACAACGCACCAGCATTTGAATTCTTAATCGAGAATAAATATAAATGTCTATGGGCCTCAGCGTCCACTTAACATCGTTTGTCAACCTTATTCTATATTTAAAGAAAAGTTGAATACGTAAAAGTGCTTTCACATGCCACGACGTGTTCATCATCATCATCATCATTACAGCCCTTCACAAGTCCACTGCTGAACATAGGCCTCCCCCAAGTAATGCCACAAAGCACGGTCCTGAGCCACCTGCATTCATCGACCTCCTGCATGTCTTACCAGGTCGACACTCCATCTAGTGGGGGGTCGCCCTACACTACGCCTACCGGTACGAGGCTGCCACTCGAGAACCTTTCTTCCCCATCGGTTATCGGTTCTTCGAGCTATATGGCCGGCCCATTGCCACTTCAGCTTACTAATCCGTTGGGCTATGTCGGTCACTCTGGTTTTACTGCGGATATCCTCATTTCTGAGTCTATCACGCAGAGAAACTCCGAGCATAGCCCTCTCCATAGCTCGCTGAGCGACCTTGAGCGTCCTCATACGGCCAGCAGTGAAGGACCACGTCTCTGATCCGTAAGTCATCACTGGCAACACGCACTGGTTGTACACTTTACAACCAGTCGTCTTACGCTGAAAAATTGCTTCGTTGAAATTGTGGACTGTATGCTCGTTTGTCAACCATATTCTATAAAAACAGTGGCTTAGAATTTTTTTTAAAAATAAATTTTAGAAAATCTGGAAATTTAAAATGGGTTAAAAAAGGTGTAGAAATATCAAGTTAAATAAAACGTGTGCTATGTATACTTGACAAAAACCATAACCATGACTCTATCCTCCAATACCGTAAAAATATATACAAATATATAGGAAAGTTATACAAAAAGCAAACAAACAAACACTTGCTGTTCAGTCTGATATAAGTCAGTGTGCTTATTCTAGTTAAGGAATATGGAAAACAGTGAACAAATATAGAAAAAAACCTTCTGAAATACATGACGCATTCACCATAAATCTTGATGGAAAAATTATCAACAATCCAACAGTAATAGCCGAAATATTTTCAAAAATATTTAATAATTGCAAAAATTACGGCGTCAGTCACAATAACAGTGGAACGGCAATGCTTACCTAAAATACTCAAGAGGGTTCTACGCCCAACAAATTCGCATGAAATTCTGGCTGTAGTAAAACGCATGGGAAATAAAAAATCTAGGGGTTATGATGATATTCCAATAAAATAATAAAGGATAATATTGATTTGTTAAGTGAACCTTTGGCGTATTTCTATAATAAATGCATAAGCCAAGGAATATTTCCTGACGAGTTTAAGATAGTAAAAATAGTACCTACACATGAAAAGAGCACATAAATAGACCCGAACAATTATAGACCTTTGCACTACTACCAGTATTATCGAAGATTATGGAAAAGTTAATAAAAGTAGATAAGAGCACTTATTACATTTTTACATGCGCTGACATTTTATACACAAGAAAAACCCACTTCAAAGCTTTATTGAAACGATTGAGCAGAAGTAACAATCCACCGACGATCAAGTTTCCGCCAAAACAAACACCTATAACATTTCCAAGAAGAGTTCGGCGTCAGTCGTTCCTTTTTTGTTTTTCTGATTTTATGCGTTTTCTTTAGCGTGGAGTGTCTTCTCGGCCAGTATCTGTATAGGCGGCAACAGGTGGCAATTATTGAACTCTGTTTATATTTTTATTTTTAAATGACTAACGTATTATACTTGAACAGATTAAACAACGAGTTCATAAACGTTTTCCTTATTTCAGAAACGTGTCTTATCACTCAGCAGCCATTTACCATCCGCGGTATTATTGTTTACTTGAGACCTGTTAGTATGATCTTATTTGTGTTTGATTTTTTAAGGAATTTTAGAATATATACCACCAGGATTATCACCTGTATTGTGGAGGCTGTTTACAAACATAAATTTCACAAGGACAAACGTCCAGTTCAGTAACAATTATTTGTAGGTCATACAACTGGTCCCGTGCGGGATTCGAAGCCCTCAGCGCCGCACCTCATTGCTAAGCCGCTACGCCACGGAGCATTTGTGTTTGATGTTTGTGGATTTCCTGAACTTATTACGGTCATAAGTACAGCTCAAAGCACTACATCAAACTATTTATAAAGTGGCGCACGTGGCAATTCTAAAAGAAATTAACTATTTTCAATTTCAGCCATTCGATCGTATGCTCATTATGTAGATTGTAAATTGTTGCAATGAAATCCGCTATTTTTTTTAAAATATCAAGTTCTACACTCGGTTTCAACAAACACAGACCACAACTGCAAAATGTCAAAGTTCTTATTTAGTTTTAAGCAAAACGGTTTTTAATGAAGGTGTCAGTTCAATACCGCGCCGTGTTTCAATGTCAATTAAGGTGTCCATGGTATGCAGTAGCCATTTACCAACAGGCAAACTGTAAGTTCGTGATAAAACTGCTTTCACTTCAATTTTATGATAAAACCTAAAAGCTTCATCAGAAGCAAAAGAGGTTATATCATAAAATTGAATATGTGATCCTCGTAATAGTCCACTGCTGATCTGGCCCATTCACGCTGGAAGGAGAAGTTGTCCTTACCATCACGCTTAGCAGACGAATTAAGGATCGAAATACTATACGTGCACGCAAATCTCTACTACATCGATACTACAAATTTCGTCTCATCTTAGTACCAGCTTACTTTAAACAAGATAACACTCGTGATTTTCTACATACAGGTACTCAGGTAATGACACAAACGTTCACATTGTAGAATTGTTGCAATATGTTTATGGGGTAATGCTATACGTAATTCTGTATTAGAATATCAACACAAAGTGAATCGTTTTACTAAGAAAGAATTAATATACTTGTTTGACTACATCCGTTATTAAAGGGACTTTATGTTGACTAGTATTTTTGTATATGCCAATGAGGATGATCTCAGAGTCTTTAGTTTAATGAAGGCTACGAATCGTAGCTTAACTTGTTTTATGACTTCATATGTTAGTCCTCATGGGTATTATATACACTATATCTATACACCATGCTCAATATTGTTTTTTCAGTTTGAATAGAATACCAAACGACCATATAGTTCATCTGATGGTAAGTGGATGCTGCGGCCCATAGAAATCTATATCTATCTTCGAACAAGAATCAAAATGCAGGTTCGCTGCCACCTGAGGACTAAAATTGAGTGTTTCATGCTTTCATTCTTTGAAAGCGTGGTCCAGTGGTCCTACTATAGTCAAGCCGACACATTCGTGCTACGACCATTATATACATGTAAAAAAGGTCATTTTTGAATTATTTATATGTATGACTTTTATGGCTTTTCACAAAAACACAAAAAACAAACATTTTCTTGAAATTCCAAAGCACTAACGTATCATGTTACAATCAGGTCTTAAAATATTCATGCGACTATTACTGAATTTAGTGCAGGTCATATTATATTAGCGTATTTCCCAATCGGAAGGACGTAATAACAGTGTGTGAATTGCTCACCTCCGGAACGACCCGCATGAAGGAGGGCTGAGGGCCACTCGACTCTGAAATCAAATTAAATTGTCTCCCCGCGTATATGTGAGGGCACTCACACTGAACAAGTATAAAACATCCAATTTAGAGTTCACAGTTTAGCATGACGTTACAAAGTTATTGTACTCTCTTAATCTTCTTATCATATAAGTTGAATGATAAATATCTATCTTACCCAGTCGACCAGCTACAAGATCAGAACTTCACTAATTATTTAATAGGTTGCATTTCTTATACAATAGTGATAATGGGAGTCACACAAGTCTAATCTAAGTATTCTGGTAATCAAGGCATTCTGTGACATCGTGCTCCTTCTGCTGCAGCGTGGCTCTACCACGTTCCTTCGCGCTATTGGTCAATCACTCCAGTCCTACAGACTCTACTGCGGATTATTTTCGTTACAGGTTTTATCACGTATGGAAACCCCAGATATATTCTTCTACATAGCTCGCCACGCGGCTTTGAATGAAACAAGTTTTTGCCACGGTTTTATCAACTCGCTTTCGTGTATTCGGGTTGAATTCAGTAATTGATTTTAGTAACTTCTCGACGAGCTAGAAACGTGAAATTTTGAACGCAGCTGAGAATTGGATGACAATGTAAAAATATGAAACAAAAACTTTGTATATTAAAAAATGTTTTACGAATTTAATCGCGTTTAGTTCACTTAATTGACAACAACAAAACCATACATTTAATGTGAAACAGGAAATGAACAATTTTGTTAGTTGTTAACAAATATAAATCGTGATACTAGTTAGTGTAGTTCATTTTTGTCAAAAATAAAAGCGGAAAACGTATACGGAAATAATCCGTTAATATTATAACGTAGTTATAATATAGTATTGTTAATTACTCACGCGAGACGCCTGATTTCCTCAAAATAAGTCCACTTTACATGTTTTCACTCTATGCAATCAGGTCAACTATTATAAGAGTGTACTTGAAATGCCAAGTAAAACAGCAGGAAGTTCACCAAATATTTGACGTATATTTTTTTTATTTTTCTATCCTATACTTATGAGATGGCAATTATAATAGCATGCCTGCGTTTTTATTTTATGTATACAATATCTAACATAAGACTATGTGATTCCCGTTATTTGCGTTATCACAACCAGTATTCGGACAAATAACAAGTGGTGAAATTAAAAATTCTGTAAAACCGATTTGAATATAAAAAAAAATTAAAACATCATCAATGTAGTCGAAGTCAATATACGCATTATTACGGATAACTCAAACATTACTGATCACATATTGATCAAATTTATATAGGACCGCGTGAGAAGCATCAACTTTCAAATAAAAAAAGAATTATCAAAATCGGTACGCCTAAAAAAAAGTTCTGAGAAAACACACATTACAAAAAACGTAGTAGAATTGAGTAACTCCACCTTTTTTTAAAGTCGGTTTATAAAATAACCTCGGAAAACTCGACCAAAAAAATTAAATTTAAATACACTTTTATTGTACACGTTTATAGTTGTGGGGAGCACTATGCTCGAAGTTGTTGACGAGTACGTTTACCTGGGACAAATAGTCCGACTAGTTAAGTCCAACTTCGACCGAGAGGTCAATCGACGGATTCAACTCGGCTGGGCAGCGTTCGGGAAATTACGACACATCTTCTCGTCAGGTATACCTCAATCTCTGAAAACTAAATTGTACAACCAGTGCGTGTTGCCAGTGATGACTTACGGATCAGAGACGTGGTCCTTCACTGCTGGCCGTATGAGGACGCTCAAGGTCGCTCAGCGAGCTATGGAGAGGACTATGCTCGGAGTTTCTCTGCGTGATAGACTCAGAAATGAGGATATCCGCAGTAAAACCAGAGTGACCGACATAGCCCAACGGATTAGTAAGCTGAAGTGGCAATGGGCCGGCCATATAGCTCGAAGAACCGATAACCGATGGGGAAGAAAGGTTCTCGAGTGGCAGCCTCGTACCGGTAGGCGTAGTGTAGGGCGACCCCCCACTAGATGGAGTGACGACCTGGTAAGACATGCAGAAGGTCGATGGATGCAGGTGGCTCAGGACCGTGCTTTGTGGCGTTACTTGGGGGAGGCCTATGTTCAGCAGTGGACTTGTGAAGGGCTGTGATGATGATGATGATGATGACACTTTTATTTGCAAATTGTATGTGCTTTTATTACCTCTGCATGGGCCGGGGAGAAAAAAAAGACCCCGCTTTACCGATGCGCGTGTCTGTTAGAGGCAAAGACTATATAACCACTAGAGGCTTGCTTAGAGGTACCTAATAACACCACATAAAATACGCTTAAACTAAATTATTTTTTATGGTCGAATTTTCTGAAGTAAAATTATTTCTATAAGTATGTTTGAAAATATCTTAATATATATAAATTACGTGTAACGTTATTTGTCCGCGATGGACTCCTAAACTACCTAACCGATTTTAATAAAATTTGCACACCGTGTATAGTTTATACGTGGTAGAGCCATGAGTTTTGGGGGGGGAGGGTGGTGTGCATCTGATTTGTTTTTGGAGGAGAGAGGGGAGTCTGTTTGTACTTTTAAAAAAAAAAAGTTTGGTCCAACTTGAGACATGGGATAGTTTTTGTGCCCATGAGTGCACCACAATTTTTTTTTTGCGAATTTAAGGATTTTATAGTACATGACAAAGGGTCGTCGAAAAGGGCAGAACAACGTCTGCCAGGCAAGCTTGTATTATACATAGTTTACTGAACGGGAACCACAGGGTTTTTGTTTCATATACGTATAGTGTCCGGCAAATATGTGAGTACAGCTGGACTGTAGTTTTTTTTTTATTTTTTTTAAAGACGTTACCCCTACACTAATTTTTTTTTACAAACATAAATTGCACAAGGACAAACATCCAGACCCGGAACAACTATTTGTAGGCCATACAAATACTTTTTCCGTGCGGGATTCGAACCCGCGACCCCCAGCGCAGCCACTCATTGCTCAGCCACTGCGCCACGGAGTCGTCAAACAAAAGTTTCTTATGTCACTTCAGTGTTATGATAAAAATCTTGTAAAAAGACGAAATTCTAAGCGTATATCGGTTACATTGCACAACTTATTTTCGAAGATTCCACAAGATAAATGATGTTAGTTTAAAATATTAATTTTATTTCTGTTTATTTAGTTAAAGGCTTTTATCCCGAATGGATATATCAGCCCTAGTATTCTCTAATCTTAAAGGCACGCAGTTAAAAAGAACATTATTGAGGGCAATTATGATTATTGGTGTTCCATAACCATATACCAAACACTTTGCAGCATCTGACAGTGGTTCTGCTAATGTGCAACCACCAGTACATTAACGAGTTGCAAATGTTATGTAAGATTTCATGACCGGATATAAAGTAGCAAAACTTGTTCCTCAACAAATAGCGCGTATGTTCTAAAAACATGCGCTGGTCAGTGACGCGAGCCTGACACACTGGTTTCTATTCACGTGAATGGTAATTCTACAATGATTACTACAAATTTTACTACGTTCCGCAAAACAATATAAATATTTTAGGCATTATTTACACGCCACGCTAGAAATTTCTAAATTTTGATTGATAAGAACTGGAAAATATTTTCTAAGTGAATGCATTCATCATAAAATCACTGAGATTATTGTGCAACTTACTAGTAAATATTCAAATATTTACAAGTAAATCTAAGTAAGAGCCGTGGTAGCTCAGATGGTTAGCGCTCGCTGTAAATTTCACAATACGCGAGCAAACCGGGTTCGATTCCCGCCGGCACCAATGAAATTGTTAATTGCAATTTTAAGTGCTGTTTTACCACGTGCTCGGCGGTGAAGAAAAACATCGTGAGCTAACCAGCATGTCTCAGAAATTTTTTATGTGAAGTTCGCCAACACGCACTGGGGCAGCGCGGCGCACACTACCTTGCTCTAAAACCCTCTCAGAAATGAGAGTAGGAGTGGGACGTATATAGGCTGTAACTTTAACTTTAACTTTTTTTAATCTTTGAATGCATTTTTGTAGAATAAGGCTGACAAACGAGTACAGCCGAGGGAAGGGATGCTGTGACACATAGACATGCTCGATTAAAATTTAAAATACACATGGTGTTGTGACGCAACACATCTGTATTTTAAATTTTCCCAGAGGACTAAGGTGGAACCTCATAAGCTTTTGACATTGTACTGATTATTCTAAGTTGTAAATGACCTTCTAACAGGGCATTATAATAGAGTACTATAAATAATATAATAAATAAGTTGTATTAAAATAAAGTCAGGAGGTTCTTTTCGAAGTTGTTTATTTTCTGAATCGGTGAAGATTTTGACGCCTAAATAATAAAACTTTTGTTTAACGTAAAAAAATATGGGTAGCGGCGTTGAGTATTACAAAATTTAGTTCTAAACAAAGAGTTATATATATATATATATATATATATATATATATATATATATATATATATATATATATATATATATATATATACACCATTATGTATAACATTTACTATTACTACTTTAATGTCTTTGTTTCTAAATCAAGAGGTAAATTTGGACAAAAATTAAAACAAATATGTACGTCCTACCGCTGTGCACAAGTCTTTTAGCAGTTCAGAGAGTGACATGGAGAAAGAGCGCTGCACTTCCCTAACGTCATGGTGGATTTCTCATGTCATCAAAATATTTTAATTTCTAAGATGTTTTTTCTCGTCGCCGAACACGTGGGAAATCAGAACTAGAAATTGTAATTGACAATTTCAATGCCGGTAGTAATCGAAATCGGCTTGTTTGGCCAGCAACATGTAACTAAACTAAACTAAAATTGACTAAACTATTAATTATTACTATTGACTAAACTGAAAAAATACGTACTTACAGTGTAATTTCTTTATCCTGGGTAACCTACCTAATATGTATAAGTAAATTATCTATGGCTGTTATCTCTTCCAACACTAGAGGTAGATGTGATAATATCATAACACAAGCAGCAACACCCTATTTCACCCCCACAGGGGTTGAGTTTTCCAAAACCCTTTCTTAGTGAGTGTCTACTTCGAAAAAAGGTATATATATGTCAAATTTCATTTGGGTATATAGTTTTGGAGATCTTGTGATGAGTGATTGAGTCAGTGGTTTTTTTGCTTATATGTAATATATAGATAATTACTTTGTATATTATTATGAGTGAACTATTGTATGTTCTTACGATAAATAAAATTCTTTAAACCGAACTTAATGCCGTTTACAGGGTGGGCAAGCTGAATCTGGTGGACTTGGCAGGCAGCGAACGACAGCGTAAGACTGGTGCGTCGGCAGATCGACTGCGTGAAGCCTCACGCATCAACCAAGCTCTCTCCTCCCTCGGCAATGTCATCTCCGCACTCGCAGAAAACAGTCCGCATGTTCCTTACAGGTAACAAACTATAATATCTATATATTTTATTACAGCCTAGTATATATATATGTAGCCAGCCTAGTAGAGGGGATTTTGCCATAGTTGCCACGCTTGGCGGGCGGATCAGCAAACGCAATTATTTATTATTTTGAGCTGTTGTCAGTAAGGCACTGCTGACCATCATATGTTCCAATTGTCCTCTTTCGCCTGTTACGACTCCCACGGGACGATATGATGGTGTGTGGATATTCTATCACCGTCACTTTACGGTTAAACAAACTATATCACGGTCACGGTACTACAACCAACTACATAAACTGTTTCATTTGGATCAATACAGCTTTTAGTATCTTCTTGTATTGGTAGAAAGGTTTATTATAGTATGTGTAAGGGGCAAACGAGCCTGCGACTAACCTGATGGTAAGTAACTACTGCCGCGTATAAACAACTTCAACACCAGGCAAGTGCGTTGCCGACCTATTAGAAAGGATTATGCTCTTTTCTTGTAGGTCCCTAAGTCGTATCAGTCCGGAAAAACGCCGGTGGTTCAATTCAAACAATTCCACGAAGAGGTTCTGCGAGGAATAAAACTCCTATTAAAACGCAGCCTTCCTTTTGCAATGCCAGTGAATCGAGCTGACCAGAAATAACTCGGTCGTCGACGATGCGGTCAAGTGGAAGGAACTGGCACCGGGGTGCCCTGGCCCAGAAGTGAGAACAGAACAATGTGAGGGCAAACTTGCGCCTTGCAAAGTTGCAAATAATGTGCCGGCATGAAATACTGTAGAGGCCAATTTGGGCTTCCCTTCCAAGTGACCACGAAACTGCACATCATTCGATATGTCGAGTATTCCGAAGCTAGCTAAGGCAGCAAGGGAAGTGCCCTGAAATTGATACAACAAACGACGATGTATCTTCTGAGGGTTAAACTGGACTAAATTTAGTCGTCCTCATTCCGAGGCTTTGTTTAATAATGACTCGACTTGAGCCACAAGTTTGTTCCGGTACTCGATGACGTAATCTCGAGAAATATTGGCACGGCCGGTGTAAAAAGAAATATTGGCACGGCCGATGTAAAAAGAAATATTGGCACGGCCGGTGTAAAAAGCATCACCTGTGCTGTCGTCTGCATAGCAATGAATGCTACTGATTTGCAACATATCATTGATATGCAGAAGGAAAAGCGTAGGTGATAGCACACATCCTTGAAAAACACCAGCATTGATAGGATTATAATCGGAGCATGCACCGTCTACTACAACCTTGATGCTTCAATCAGCGAGAAAACTGGTGATCCAATTGCACAATTTCTCAGGAAGCCCATAAGATGGAAGCTTCGAAAGAAGCGCTCTGTGCCAGATCCGATCTAAGGCCTTCGCTATGTCCAAACTAACCGCCAAGACCTCCACCTTGGACTCGACCGCCTGCGCCCATCGGTGTATAAGGTAAACAAGAAGATCACCAGCTGAGCTGCCTCGACGGAAATCGTACTAGCGGTCACTAATCAGCTGATCCTGAAGATACCACATGAGCTGGCAGTTAATGATGGACTCCATTATTTTCGAGACCAAGGAGGTGATGGCGATAGGCCTGTAAATGTATGGATCAGAGTGGTTATCTTTTTTAGGGATCGGATGCACGAAAGCTGTCTGCCACGAAATTGGGACTACGCCTAGTACTACTAGAGATTAGGAGTAGCGGAAAAGACGCGTTAGATCCGGTGCCAACTCTGGAGCACATGTCTCAGGATAATTGAGGGGATTCCGTCAGACCCACTCGACTTACGAATATCCAAGGAAAGGAGTGCTTTGCATACTGAGCACTGTGTGAATCGCACATCAGGCATAGAGCACTCAAGATCATCGAAAGTAGAGTTGGACGCAAAAAGGGAACCTAAAAGATCGGGTTTCTCTTTTGCGGCGTGGGTCTGTGGGTCGTCCTGTGCAGAGATGGAAGTGATAGCTACAGAAATTCCCTTGGACAGCCGGTGTGAGAGATAAGAATGCATGGATTCCTGAAGGAAGGCGAACTAGTTTTTCGCCAATTCTGCCGATATGCTGATCTTGCCTTGGCAATGACTCTTTTGAAGAACCTGGAGGCGGAATTGTACTTATTTTTAAGGGCGTTGTTGTTTACATCCCGGGGCGCTGATGCATCAGCCCAGGCCCGGCAGCACTCCTGCTTGTAGCGTGATGCCATTTTGCAGTGGTGACCAAACCATGACTGGGATCTGCGTCCCACCAACACGGAAGATTGAATAAAAACGTTCATGCCCTGAAGTACCACATCAGCGACAGGATCAGCAACAACGTTGCATTGTCAGGCGAAAAACAAACCCGCACCCAAGGGTAGGATGCAAAAAAGATCGCATCCTATCCCAATTGGCAGACCTATAGTGCCAAACACGGCAGCAGCCTACCCACTCGAATGTCGGGGTCATTTTGGCCAATATGGCGCATCTGTCGAGCACTTTCCGAAGTACTAAGTAAGTATATAACAAGTATACTAAGTATATAATATATATACTAAGTAAGTATATTAAAATTCGTGGGGCCGCCAAAATAAACGCAAGTACAACTCTGCGTATTGTGGAGCCCACCATACAGCTCTACATCTCCCGTTTGGACAAAAGTACGTCGGGAGAAGACGTCCTGCGTTTCGTGGAAGAACGAAGCCGATGCCGCATAGAGGATCCGATCTCTTTACATTTGCACCGTCTAGAGTCTAAGAGGTCCACGAACTTCAAATCCTACGTACTCCAGGTTCCTGCAAAATACAAAGAGACATTCTTTGCTCCCGATGTCTGGCCCTCTGGGGTAGTGTATCGCCGATACAGGGAACTCGCCAAAGAAGAAAGTTCCCTAAATAGTGTTATATTTATATTTTATATATATTTTTAGGTTAAGGTATATATTGCTATGGGCCAATGTTCTTAATTTTTAAGTCCTTGATGCCTGAAATAAAGTTATTGTATTGTATTGTAAAATCATATATTAATGGAAACGTTATTAAATAAGCAATCAGATTATACATAACAGATATATATGTTTTATATATATATCATATATATGTTACAAATAGTTTGCTATCACTCGACGCTATATTATGGCGTTTGACAGATGCGCATATTATTTGAGACGCCAGAATATGGCGTTTGGACAGACGAGGGGCTACAGAATGCAACCTCGTTGTAGCCAAGCCCCTCTTGGCTGTAAGTCACCTATGATAAGCGGATAATATTTTAAGAAGTCACCGACCGTTTGACGTTATGAAATTTAACAAAATACGCTTTCGTGCAAATAACAAACGTTTCCTTAATTTATCAACAAAACGTTTGATCTCTGGGACCAAAAACAATCACATCTTATTGAAAGGATTTTTTCCTGTATCGCGGGGTCAGTTTACACAAGCGCAAACATCCAGACCCAAAACAATTGCTTGTAGTATATCTGACTTAAGCCAATGTGACGAAACCATACATAGAATAGCTAATCTTTACCAAAATAATGTTAATTATCATTATCGCCAAGGCGATAGTGTTATTACTAATTATTCTACACAGGTTTCCTAAACATGACAAAAACTACACGTCGTCAAAGTTATAAAACATAAACATGTTAATTTAATTTTTACTAGAACGTGCTAAAATATCAAACAATTTAACAATGCGCGTTTGGTTTTGCGACGAAGGGGAAGGATGAGGTATGTTCAACAGTTTTTGTACGCTTGCGATATTTAGTATAGTGTTTAATACTATTTTGATGCGTATTTATATATGTATATCATATCAAACGTATGTTTGGACGCACCTTATCAGTAACTATTTCAAATCAGGCTTGAATAAAATTCTAAAATTCCTCCTTTAATTTCCTACTAAAATTTAAAATATAAGAAGTGTCACTATATACTTACCATGAACATCTACGGCAATATGGGATATGAGTTTTTTTTGCTGTTTCAAAAATATGAATTGACCACTTGTAAGATGCAATAGCTTGTGTTAGCAAGTAGCTTCTGCTTTCTGCTCATCTATAAAAGGCGTCGTGTTATATGATTGGTCCACAGAGATTCGAAGCTGACGCGGATCCTACAGGATTCGTTGGGCGGCAACAGCAAGACTATAATGATCGCCAACATCGGACCCGCTGCCTACAATTACGACGAAACTATCACTACGTTGCGATATGCACACCGCGCCAAAGGTGATTTATTTGAATGTTAATAATAATAATGTGTCCTCCAGACCAAATGTTGGTCGCAGCGGCCAGTCTCGACGGAGACTAACCATCTGCACGGGACAGGATTATAGTGCTCATGTGTATGCGCAGACACAGGTGCACTCCCTATTCTCTCGCTCTCATAGTCCGATGAGATGGTTATCCGACATGACCGGCGGGAGATCAGGCGCGAGACCAACAGCTTTATGTGTTTTCCGAGACACGAGGATGAAATACCGCCAATTTTATGTAACGAAATTACCATGTTACAATTACAAGACACTTTGTTTTGTATGACTATGGCTTACATCAAATTCTGATATTGATATTTCCAGCTATCAAAAATAAACCAGTTCGAAACGAGGATCCGAAAGATGCGAAACTGCGTGAGTACCAGGCGGAGATCGAGCGGTTAAGAGCGTTGATAGAACAGCGTCGCGCTGCTGACAAACGGCCTAAGAAAGCACCGCGGCCCAAACAACAGCAACCACAGCAACCGGATAACTGTACGTACTGATGTTGATCATTTTTAATTTTGATTTTGGCATAAAATTGAACTACCTAAGTGTTACCACTTTTCAAAATTATAAATATCAAAAGTCTTTAAATCAATTTACTTTCAATACACCTGTGTTCAAATGAAGACAGCTTGAAGTGTGAAAGTCTAGATTCATAAAAGTCTGGTCGATGTCAATTTTTTTTGTAAATGAAAGATGATACAATATTTCCTTTTGTAATCTTTCCAGACGTATCTATGTATATACACTCGATACGATTTGGCTGCTATATTTTATAAGGCAAGGCACGCAGGAATTAAAAAGAACAATAGGCTCATTAAAGAATTGTGCTTGTATACATACAAAACCTCTAAGACGTGATGATTTTTTAGCTTTATAGCCAATGTGATCTCTGACGTCAAGTTTGGTTTCAACAATTACACCCAAGTCACGCATACTACAGACTTCTGTTATATTTGATATAAAAGAGAAATGTTTAAATAAACGCACTTTGCTATATTAAGCACCTTTTGATTGTTTATACACCAGTCGTTAATCGTATTAAGGCCCCGTTGTAGTTGCGTTACAGCCTGGCTAAGGTAAATTTCCATTTAAATTTTAAGATCATTTGCGAACATTTGAACTTTGACATAATTTTAACGCCTAAATCATTACGTTCTTAAAACTAGAGGTCCGAAAGGAGAGCCTTGGGGTAAACCTGATGGCTCTGATTTTGTAAGGTATTTATAACCACGATTTACACCACTGCATTGGTGAATTGCAAATTTTGCTTGGCCGAGTAGAAACTCTGTAATCCAAAAATATAAACTATTAGTAATCCGTGGTCAACTAAATCAAATGCTTCGAAAAATCAGTGTTAATGGCATGAAGCTCATGTGCGTTTGTAAAAATTTTGAAATGTCACTTCCAAAATAATTAAGATTTTATGTCGTTGACCATCCACTTAGAAATCTATGTTGCTGTGGCATAACACAGTGATTTAGGTGACATAGGAATTTCTGGATAATTTCTAATAATTCACCAATTTACGATAAAATAGAGATTGATTGGTAATTAGATATATTTTCAAGGTCACTTTTTTGTGAATATGAGTTCCATTTAGTAGGTAGAAAAGCTGAAAGAAATTAAATCTAGATCCTTAGCCCAAAAGTAGTTTTAATGGGTTCTAAACATTACCTCAGAAAGTTGCACAAGCTAAGCTATGTGCGAATAATTAATATATTTATCATAAGAATTTAAAAGAAACTACATTTTATTGGAATATGTGTACATTTCCAGCCGAAGAAGACACAGTTAGCATTGAACATGAACATATTCTAGCAGAATCCACAATAGAACAAGAGAAATGTAAGACTGAAGAATTAGAACAGCTAATAAAGTCTTTGGAAGATCGGCTCGTTCAAGGTGGTGGCGGCAAGGATCTGCTCAATAATCTTAATGAAACTCAAATAATCCTGGAACAGAGAAATATGGAAATCGCCGAACGAAAAAAAAGAGAAGTTGAAATGCAACAAAAAATAGATTTAGAGGAAGAAACCACTGCCATAGTCACCAACACCTTCGCAACGCTGCAGCAAGAAGTTGACCATAAAACGCAAAGGTTAGAACTATTGTTTTATTTTTCACGCCACCAAATTAATCCATTTTTTTATCTAGCTATGCATCCCGGCATTACCGATATTGCAACGGAGACCATCATAGTTCAAGCGTAAGTGTGGACGTAGATTACCTGTTCTTTAGCTCAATATTTTAGAGTAAGATAAGAATTACGATAGTCTTAGTTAGGCTTAGTGTTAATATATCGCGTATACCGCTGCATATCTTCCCGTGGGTGTCGTAGGAGGCGACGGAGGGAAGCAGGCACACGGTGGGCAGAAGCATCTTTCTGATAACAACAATAACACAATAAAAAACTGCGGTTGCCAACTCTACGCTAAGCGTGGCAACTGTGGCAAACATCACCCCATGATGAGAGTTTCGAAGAGACGGCTCCCAGTCCCCAGCGGCCCCGCTATTCCTGACTACTGTGGCGACCATAGTAACGGCAAAGAAGGGGGTGCTCGGAATCTCGTGTGGAGTTTCGGTTACCACCTACGACTACTCGACAATATATAACGCACACACCCTGAGGACTGTCGAGAAGATCTTGGAGCTGGAAGAAGAGGTAAACACATTGCGCTGAGGTAATATAGGAATATCTGGGATTCTAAGAGAGGGGGAAGACATGGTAATTTTCGAATCCGGCAACTTGTTCTATCACCGAGAGGGTATTTATCGACAACAAGTCGCTCGTTAACAACGCTGTAAAGATTGTGAGTGTATTAACGTGGGTTGCGTACCTTATACTCAGAATCACCAAACAGCCGTTGGAAATGTATGTGGATAACTCTAACGATATGCATTCCACCAAAACCCACTATACGGTGTTAGTGGGAGACTTCAACGCAAAACTAGGTACAATAGAGAACGGTGAGCTAAAGGTGGGGAGATTTGGAATAGGGCAACGGAACCAAAGGGGCCAGCAGCTGGCAGATTTCATGGAGAAAGAGGGACTCTTTATCATGAACTCCCAGAAGCGGGCCCACAGGAAGTGGACCTGGTCGAGCTCCGACCGTTCGACAAAAATTAGATTGAGTTCATTATGATAAATAGACGGCAACTGTTCAGTGATGTCTCAGTGATGGCGAGGGTGAAAACTGGCAGCGATCACCGAATGGTTACAGGCACACTGAACCTAAACGTTTAAGTTGGAGAGGTTTCGTCTATTGAAGTCAACGCACCGTCCCCCCTCGTGCCTCTACGTCTAATCCAGAGTCCCGAAAACTTTCAGCTGAGTTACAAAACCGTTGCAGTGCCTAGAAGACTGCAATAAAGTGGACGATATGAATGACAAGCTCGTGGAAACTGTCCATGTGGTCGGAGCTAAGTTTCGTAAGACCCGTCGCAGAAGAACACAAAAACTCTCCAATTACATTCTTAATGTCATGGCTTATAGACGGGGAATAAAGATACAGTCTTCAGCAGATTTGACAGCATACAGGCAACTGAATAGTCATCTCCAAATGCATGCGGTGGGACTTACGCAAATTCAATACAGCTCGTATTGATGAAGCGATCGAGCGGAACCAGGGCTCCAACGTCTTTGCAAGAGATCTGTCTACCAGAAAGAGCCAAGTGTCGAAGCTGAAGACCAAGTGTGGCAGCATCGTTTTCGGGACACCTGAGATTTTGAATGAGATTGAGAGACTGTACATGTCATCGTTGGAGCCACACGCAAGTGTAAGTAACGATTTAAAAGTGAGTCTTATCCGACACCACGCCGATGATATCCCTCAGTCTAAGCGAGATTGATAGAATGGCTCTCCAGCACCTTATAAACGGCAAGGCCCCCAGGCAAAGCTGGAATTACAGCAAAGCTTCTAAGCGGGTTGAAAACAGGTACTTGAAATCCTTCAGAAGCTCTTTAATTCCGTCCTCTATGGTGGGACTACTCCGGAAATGTGGAGCAGAAGTGTGGTAGTCTTATTTTTCAAGAAAGAAGACAACGCCCTCTGGAAGAACTACAGGCCCCTTCTAAGCCACGTCTACGTGTTATTTTTGTGAGTCATTACGAATCGTCTCGCACGAGATTCAATGACTTCCAGCCTCCCGAACAAACCGGCTTCCGAAAAGGCTTTAGTACCATAGATCACTTTCCACAACAATTCCACACAAGCTTAAATTATATATATATATATATATATATATATATATATATATATATATATATATATTTAAGCTTGTGTGGAATACAATACTGCACAAAATTATTCAAAATCGCAATGTTCAATTCATGTTCAAAACATAAACCAATGTCATTAATAAAAATGATAAATAGCAATGGCCCAAAGAGAGCCTTGAGGTATACCAAACGGAATGGACATCTATTCTAACGAGTAATCGTACTAGATCCCAGACGGTTATAAAAATGTGTTTACGTTAACACACTGGAATCTAGTACGATTACTCGTACAGTACTCGTACTAATATATAATATACTTAAAAAATAAACAAATAAATAAGACGAAACCACGAGTATAACTTATCGTATATACCAGTTTGGTTAGCTTCTCGACGAGCAGTAGGTGGCCTATACAATTAAAGACTTTATTTAAATATATAATTATAGTATTATGATGTAAACATTGCACATCTCGCTTATTCCCAGAAACAGCCGGTGACACAAATTTTAGTAACGTTATCTTTTTAAATTTACCGCTTGCGAAGTGAGACGTCTTTACGTAGACAGTTGTCACTGCAAGCGTTTATTGTCTTTATACTGTTACTTGGCCTATCAAAATTCCGCTGCTGAGCAGATGTTGGCATCTGCAGTTTTTTTTCATTGTTATTAAGAAGGTGCTGTCGCCCATCTCCTGTTTGTTTTCGTCTATCGTCTCCGACACGGGGGATATGGGGTAGTGGACTTTATTACATCACCACCGGTGAATTCACTTTATGATTGAATTGAAAGCTCGTGGTTCGGTACATTGAAGTAATATTACATTATACATACTGAAATACTGTGATTGTGGCATCAGGTTGAAGAAGTGCCTGTCGAAGTACGCGTGCCTGCGCGAGGAGATGGTGGAGCAGCGTGAGGCGCACGACGCGGAGCGGCGCGAGCACGAGGCGCTGCAGGCGGCGCTGCTGGCCGCGCTGCGCCGCCGCCTGCTGGTGGCCGACGGCTTTGTGCCCGAGGCGGGCCGCGCTCACGTGCTGCGCCTGCGCTACAACGACGACGCGGACGCCTGGCAGCTGCCGCCGGCGCGCCACAGGTGAGTGCTGTGCACATTAGCGCTGTGCCCGTGAGTGTTGTACCGCGCGTCGCCTGCTGGTGGCCGACGGCTTCGTGCCCGAGGCGGGCCGCGCGCACGTGCTGCGCCTGCGCTACAACGACGACGCGGACGCTGGCAGCTGCCGCCGGCGCGCCACAGGTGAGTGCTGTGAACATTAGGGCTGCGCACGTGAGTGTTGTACCGCGCGCCGCCTGCTGGTGGCCGACGGCTTCGTGCCCGAGGCGGGCCGCGCGCACGTGCTGCGCCTGCGCTACAACGACGACGCGGACGCCTGGCATTTGCCGCCGGCGCGCCACAGGTGAGTGCTGTGCACATTAGCGCTGTGCCCGTGAGTGTTGTACCGCGCGTCGCCTGCTGGTGGCCAACGGCTTCGTGCCCGAGGCGGGCCGCGCGCACGTGCTGCGCCTGCGCTACAACGACGACGCGGACGCCTGGCAGCTGCCGCCGGCGCGCCACAGGTGAGTGCTGTGCACATTAGCGCTGTGCACGTGAGTGTTGTACCGCGCGCCGCCTGCTGGTGGCCGACAGCTTCGTGCCCGAGGCGGGCCGCGCGCACGTGCTGCGCCTGCGCTACAACGACGACGCGGACGCCTGGCATTTGCCGCCGGCGCGCCACAGGTGAGTGCTGTGAACATTAGGGCTGTGCACGTGAGTTTTGTACCGCGCGCCGCCTGCTGGTGGCCGACGGCTTCGTGCCCGAGGCGGGCCGCGCGCACGTGCTGCGCCTGCGCTACAACGACGACGCGGACGCCTGGCATTTGCCGCCGGCGCGCCACAGGTGAGTGCTGTGCACATTAGCGCTGTGCACGTGAGTTTTGTACCGCGCGCCGCCTGCTGGTGGCCGACGGTTTCGTGCCTGAGGCAGGCCGCGCGTACGTGCTGCGCCTGCGCTACAAGGACGACGCGGATGCCTGGCAGCTGCCGCCGGCGCGCCACAGGTGAGTGCTGCACACATAACTGCTGCACGTCACACCGCCTGATGCACACAGTGAGTGCTGCGCACAATGAGCGCTGCGCACAATGAGCGCTGCGCACAATGAGCGCTGCGCACAGTGAGTGCTTCACTGCTAAAAATGACACATCCACAGTGAAAAGTATTTTTTTATAAAACAAGAATGATGACCAACACATAGTCCACCTGATAAGGATAATACGGTCATGTGACTTGCACGGCATGAATGTTTTTCGAGTTTGCGCCACAATATAGAGTGACGATCTGGTAAAAGATGTAGGAAATCAATGGAAGCATGTTTTTTATAGTATAAGCACAGTTTAGACCTTAAAATTGGGAAACGAATGTATTTTGTGCAGAGCAAAGGTGGGTGTTTTATTTAACTATTTTTATTTAAGTAAGTGTATTACTGTTATAGTTAGTGTTGATTTGAATAAGGTCGTGAATTGGTTGGGTATATTATAATAAAATTAAAAACGTGTGCTCTGTTCAACGATCTATTGGACACTAAATGCATACAAGGAATATAAGCGTAATAAACAAATACATTATTTAGTCAAGCACCAATAGGAACTTAAAACCTTTTCGTAATAAACAAATTAATAAAACATTTGAACTTAACTAGTAACTGAAACAATAAATGCTACTAACAATGTTTGTACTTGAAGTTATTCAACACTTCACTTTAAAAGAAACTTTACTTTAAAACTTTACAATTTAACATTACAATTTTAATAACGTAAGTTGATAAATAGCTATAAAACTTAGAACAAACAAATAAAGAAAAAACTTCACACTAATACTAATTTGATACTTAACTACTGAATATAATGCAAAGAATACAATTTAAAGTTATTAAATTTAATTTAAAATATTAATCTTTACTAGAAATTGGTAATGCACACAAATTTGAAGATGGATCTCCGAGTTAATTTACCATTATAACGGACGGTATACACGCGTGTTATATTGTCTTGTCCTGGATGTTTTTCAGTTATCCGTGCCAGAGCCCACTTGCTAGGTGGTACATTTTCATCTTTTAGCAATACTACATCACCAACTTCAAACTCAGGTGTTCTCTGTAACCACTTAGGTCGCTGATTAAGTCGGGACAAATATTCAGTCTGCCAGCGTTTCCAAAACGCTTGAACCAGTCATTGAGTGTGTTGCCACCTGGATAACAGACTGTAGTAAGGCCTCTATCACTCTTGCTACCTGCGTGAAATAATTACCTAAAATCGCGACGCGCCCGGGCGAAATAACGCAGTCAGGGCTGACGCGTTGGTGGCGATCGAATGTTAAAGTTTTTTGCCGCTGTTTACGTAAATAGTTTTATGTAAATAGTTGTTGAAATAGTTTTTGTTTAGTGTTTAGTATATTTAATTGTAGGTAAAAATAGTTGTAAAAGTTTTAATGTATTTTAAAAATTATATAGGTATTATGTATATTACCTATTTGATAAATTATAATAGCAAAACGTCGTTCCGACTATAACTGTTGCTTAGATGAATACTAAATGAAATGACCAACAAAAGGCTTCATATCATTCTTTAAGTTACCGAAGAATTTTAGAAGGAAGTTATGAAAGGTTAAAAAATATATTTAATTTTTTGTTAGATAGGTACTAACAGCATAAAAGAATTAAGTAATAATTTGGTCTACAGAAGAAATACCTAAGTACTTCATTACAACAATTAGTTAAAATTTACTTCACTATCTTTGTAACTATATTTGTATACTAACAAGATTTTTAACTAAATAGAATAGATCACATTTCTGTTAGAAATCGTATTTCAGGTTTATTTGTTGTATACACTATCTACCTATTTCTCCCAAGCATTACGATTCCCGACGAATGACCTTGCAATTTGCATGCGTTAGGCATTGCAGAACTCACATGTGGGCGAAAGTATGGTTCAATCATAGTCAGAATATTAGTTAGTACTTCACCTAAGTAACATAATTAACATTTCGCAATTTATTTTTTTACTTTCTATTGACATTCCTTAATAACCACGGAAAGTCCGCCGTGACAAAAAAGATGCAAAGTAATATGGACACTAGCGCGCAGCGATAAAGTTTTATTTAGCTTGCGTGTGTGATTTATCTGATTAATAATAATAATGTAGGCTATTAAACGTCGGTAAGCAGTCGACATCAAAGGAGTGCAACTTCTGTACGTAGTACTATTACTTATTCTGTGCTGTAGTTCTCAATTGTATAATCGCGCTCTGGTACCGTGATTGGTGCTTCTCCAATTAAGAAATGTCCAGGAGTGAGTACTTGAATGTCATCGATCGTGTCCACATCTGTGGATAACGGTGTTAAAGGCCGAGAGTTCAGACATGCTTCGATTTGTGTAAGCACTGTCATGAATTCTTCGAATGTTAAGTTTGACTTCGGTGATTTTCGTAAGTGCTGTTTAACTGATTTGACACCAGCCTCCCAGAGTCCTCCAAAGTGTGGTGTGTATGGTGGTGTAAAATGCCACTGCGTGCCATCACTTGCTACTTGATCTGTGTCATTGTTTGGTTGGTTGGCATGTTATGTGTTATGTGTCCAGGCATTTCCAGTCCTGCCTCTCTCCACATTTTAACCAATTCCTTATCGGCTGCAACAAAGTTCTTTCTGTTATCGCTCCAGATTTCATTACATCTTCCTCTTCTGGCTACAAAACGTTTGAATGCTGCTATAAATGCATCGGATGTTACATCGCTCACCATCTCTAAATGTATCGCCTTGAAGTGTAAGAATTATATGTATGCTCCTTTAGTTTAGTAAGTAAGTACGGTACTTTATAACCGTATGTATGCTGAGTTTGCACTACACCTTATATGCATTATTTTAGATTATTACCAGCGCATTCATTAAATAGTACATAACTAATGTAGTCGTTTCCTTGAATAACACCCATTAGGAACCCCAACATTAAATGGCGACCCTGCCAGGATGACTCTGCCAAGTGGATTGTTAGTTTTAGTATAGTTAACATAACTACTCAATAATATATTATAATGTGTCGGTCAACTGTGGAAAAAGAAGAGGTTTACCTCAGCCAAAACGCGGCTGGAGGCAACAATGACGCCACGTTGAAAGAAATCGGAGGCCACGTGGAGCGGCTTAGCATTGTGACCTATATTGTTCTGGCCATTATTGGACTCGTAGCAGTTTATGTGGGCCTGCGGATGTACAGGAGCTGTCACCGCACATGGATCCAGCAGGAAATTGGGATGAGTACCATGCAGAGAATCAGATCATCCATCAGAGGGCGCACAGAAGGTAACCAGAATCAGTAATTAGAAGTGAATGCATAGTGAAAGTGAAAATAAGTGTTGTGGGTTGTTAATTTTTTCGTAAAAATAATAAATAGCAGTGAGTGAGCCAGTTATGCGGAATCATATTTCATAACGCTATAATTCTAAAGGTACTAAAACCGCGCGCGGACATTCAGTAACAAGACACCAAACGGAAACAAAAGGCAACGTCGGACTTTTTTCTTCGCATTTATGTAGAATGTGTTACATTTGTGCAATTCTATTATTTTTGTGTGCTTTCTTTTTGAATCTTGATCTATTTCCCAAATTGCCTTTAAAAATCTTTTGTTATGATCTGATGATGCATAACCAGTACTGACTCTGCTTGTTGTGGTCTATCATCTATATTCCCGAATAAAATCCAGCCAAGGTTTGTTTTATGAGCGCACAGAGACCCTGGTGGACCCTTGATTAATTTACTTTCCACTATACGTGCGTATACGTCAACACCCAGGAGCAGATCAATAGAACCTGGTTTGTAGTAGTTTGGGTCAGTCAGGTCTAACCCATCTAAATGAGGCCAATTGCCCTTTTTGATTATATGGGAAGGTATTTTAGTTGTAAGTTATTTTGACATAACATAAGTTCTGACTTCTAGGTTGTAAGCTTCGCATCTCGACTGTACGTTGATCTGAACTACTTGTTTTAAATCTTCTCTGGTTGATCCAACACCAATGACCGCACCCCTAATTGGATATCTCCTAGCCTTGAGTAGTTGTGCAGCACGTTCACTTATGAAGCTAGCTTGGGAGCCTTGGTCAATTAATGCTCGCAGTGTGGTTATATAATTGTCTTCACTTCTTACTCTTGACAATTGCTGTTGCAAGTAATGCTGTACTTTCTTTGCTAGAACTGTGTGCAACCATTGTAATGCTTTCTTTCTCTCCTTCATTATTCTCCACGTTTGTATGTAAAGCCACTTCAGGTTGTTTTGTAAGTACTTTATCAGATTGCCTGTTGTGCTTTCACTTACGTTGCTTTCCTTGTTTTCGTGAAGAAGGGAATGATGGCGCCTTTTGCATAACCGACAGCATGTTGCAATTACGACATTACCTTACAGAGTGTCCAGGTGAAAGGCAATTGAAGCACAAGTTATTCGTTTTAATGAATTCACTTCGTTGTAGTGGTGAATGTTTTCCGAACACTTTACAATGGCTAAGTGTATGATTTTCGTTGCACATTTGACATTTTTTTCAGATTTCAACGTTGGTTGTAATGTGATACGACTTCTCTCATTGGATGACATTATTCAATCTTTGTTAAGTCGGTTCTGTGAGCTCCAACGTGCGAAACGGCTTTCTAAAAATTTACGAAAAATATTGAGTGATGGAAGACTATCAGGATCTTGGCAATTGTTGCTAACATGTTCTTCCCAGTCTTTATGCGTCTCAGAGTCTAGTTTCTGCACAGTCACAAATATTATCATAGGATCCCAGTTTTCAATATTTACCTTCATGTTTTTAAGCTGATGCAAACATTCGAACGTAGTATCTAGCAAATTCTTAATATAATTTGAAGAATTTACGGTCATCTTCTTTTGTGAAAAAAGTTTTTTCATGACAGCGTTGATAGTTATTCGCATTGATTTATATGTTACACTAGATAAGTAATTTCCGCGCCAAAGCGTTGTCACTTCACATAAGGCCACAGCCTTATACTCAGCGAACGTCGGTTCAGTGTTCAAGGTGACGCCGTCCGAGTTAAGCCGAACGATTCACAACAAAAAATGGGTAAATGCGTAGTGAAAGAATGCCTTTCAAGGTCACAAAAACATAATAAATCAAGCGGAATCACTTTCCATACGTAAGTTTTAATTTATATATTCATATTAACGTTTAAAACACTAAAAAATTAAATAAAATATCGAATATTGCAATTTAGGTTCAATGTTGCCACTTTTCCGCCTTTGTGATTTTTCCACATTAATGGGAGACTGTATAATTTATGGAATAAGTTAATTTTGTTTTAAAATAAACAAGTAAAATTGATTGCTTAAAAATAAAAACTATGTTTCAACCTTTATACAAAATAATTATTCTTATTTTATTTTATTCATGAATTATCTATTAAATATATTTTACTACCTTATATCTTATATTAATAATTTTATATTAATTAAAATTTCATATAAATTTTATATTAATTATATTTCACTACCTATTTTATATTACTTGATTTATTAGTACAGTAAAAAATATTTATAAAAATATGTTTTATTTCATCATTATGTACTTCTAACTCATCTGATAAGCTTTGTATTCTTTTTTTCTAAGGGGACGCAATAAAGATTTTAAAATAAAATATACTTTCTTAATATAAAAACAATTAACTGAAGCTTAAAAAAAACTCATTTTTATTGCGTATTTTAGGTAAAATTTTATATAGTAAGCCACACCAACCCGCCATTGCATGTTTGTGTGTCTATCTTTATCTAATTTTAGCGACGATATTGTTTACGTAACTTGTGTAAGTGAGATAGATATATGTTTATTTAAAATTGTTATTAGTTTCAAAGCTACGTCGTCGCGTTTGGATAGTGGTTACACATTTTTCGACGCGCGGTAATGTGGTTTGCTCCTCTAGTGTTGTATAACTCAATGGTTATTCGTTTATTACCATATCGTCTTTTTAATATGCCCCATGCTTGTTCATAGTTCGAATCTGTTACTTGTATATGTTTTAATATAGATGCAGTAAGACTTGTTTTCAAATAATGCAATTTCTGTACATTATTAAGCGTTTCGGTAGTGTTAACACGGTACCTCAAGGGTTAATAACAAATCTTTAAGCTCAGTTTTCAAAGTAATGTATATTTCTTCATGGTCATAAAACTCCTCCTGCGCAATGTACGGTATTTGCTCTCTTTTTTCCCTCGATATGTTGCATATAATTTGGTCATAAGCTTCTTTATATTCGCACCAATAATCTTCTAAATATTTAAGGCGTGATTCGACGTAATTTCGTGTTAATCTTGCTTTTGGGCACTTTTTCAGGTTAACTTGTGTTTTCTTTATTGTGTGTGCAATGTTTTCCACTTTAATCATTACTTTTTCCACTTCTGCAGCCATTATTTATACAAAGTAGATATAAAATCTTTAATCACAACAAAGTAAATGAAATGAATCAGTTTTAAACACAAACTCATAACTTGTTAACAAGTCGACCCTTTTTTCTTATCTTTTGTTCTCGGGCAGCCGCTAACGAAGCAGGTAAACGAATTTGGACCATATGTAGATTTGAATAAGGTCGTGAATTGGTTGGGTATAGTATAATAAACTTAAAAAAGTGTGCTCTGTTCAACGATCTATTGGACACTAAATTAGGGATTGTCGTTTGTCGATGATTATCGATGTTAGAAATTAAAACATCGATGTTTCACTTTCAAATTTTAAATAATTAAGGATTCCTAAATGCATCGATCACCTAAAAAACTATCATTATGTTGTGTCAAACTCCCCGTCGAGTGTGAACTGTAATGTCACTGTTGTAACTGTTTTCGCTTTGTTATTGTGGTGTCGTTATCGGCTGTCGCCTAATAACTATTCTACATAAATTAATATTCAAATTAATTGTTTTTTTTCCTTGCTGTCTATACACACATAATTTTGAAACAATATGTATCTACACAATTTAATTATATTTAGCTGTTTTTTTTTTGAGCTTGGAATAACAAGTTTATGGTTTGCTTGAAGTTTATCAGAATAAATCACTGGGAAATCGTGGGCATAGACAATTTCACTGCAAAGTGCATTCTACAGTGCATTTTATAAACGGCTGTGGATACTTACTGCCTGGGCTGCCTGATTAAAAATTGCGTGAACAAAGGTGACTGAAAAGTCTATTATTTTGTTTTTGTGAAGTTTATAATTTTTCCTCTATAATCATTTTTTATTTCGCGATAGGAGTAGTTAATATAAAATCTATGTCTAAATCGTAAATTAGGATAGTAAATATTTAATACCATAGATTTGTAATTGTATAGGAACATTTAAATATCAAAATAATAATATTCATCATTATTGGCAAAAAATATAACAAATTAACTAAATATTTGTTAAGTTTTTCCCATTTTTTAAATTACTGTTTCACACTGAATGTGTTATTAATTTCTTTAATTTCATAAATAATAAGCCATAAACAACACTACAAATTTTTTATACATCTAATTTTAACCTACTAAATAGGTACATGTGCTATAACGTCGATAATGGCCAACATCGATGTTTTGAGTAGGATAAACATCGAACATCGATGTTGAGCTATCGATATCAACATCGATGTCATCATCGATGTTTCTGTAATATCGATCATCCCTACACTAAATGCATACAAGGACCAAGGTTACAAGGAATAGGAGCGTAATAAACAAATATGTACATTATTTAGTGAAACAGTTAGATGAGTTACTAAGAGTTACTTAGTAATATTGAATTCAAATGACGGCCAAGCTTATATTTCACTATTTTGTTTTTGTTTTAATACAACCTACGCGGGTGGCAGCATCGCCTGACATCAAAGACGTTTCACAACTGTAAGGTCTTTAATCTGTGGTATAAGGCATTTATTCTCCATTAAAAATCGAAATGCAATTTCATTGCCACCCCTGAGGACTAAGATGAAATGCCTAGTTACCAGTATAACAGGTCGCCAGTTTTCTTCAATCACCATACGATTTATAGTGATCCACGCTATCAGACGAATTCACGATCGCTAACGCGTCTGTTGATATTGATCCCCCTTTTTAACTGTAAGCTTTTATTGATGTAAATGTAATATTTATAACTAAAAAAAACTTTAAGTTAATTGATACCTTTAAAATGTCCGAACGAGAAAGCTTTAAGAAGCTCAGCTATGCTTAGCGCAACTGAGCAAGATGAAATTTGAAATTAAGATATCTGTAGTAAAATCAATCATAACAGATCAGGAAGTTGAAGTGATAATATTTCGGTTATGTAGCTTAAAAAATCGTCGACCGATGGAGAAGAAAATCTCCCGAATGTTACTCTTGCATCGGTAAGCGAAATGTAAGTGCACCCCACTAATGGGACACCAACTGAGATGGAGTGTCGATTTGGTAAGAGATGTAGGATATCGACGGAAGTAGGAAGGATTTCTTGGTGGATGATGACGATGATGATGTTAAAACGTCATGTTGATTTTACAGTGGTGTGGAGCCTCTCACGGAGCGTCCGCTAGCGAGCGGTGCGCGGAGGCCCATGTGTACGCTGGCGCTGGGTGCCGCGCCCGCTCGGCGCCGCGCGGAGAACCTGCTGGACTTGCAGCCGCTGCCGCTGCCCGCCACCGCACGCCACTACACGCCGCCGCCGCCGCGACCGCCCCACCCGCCCCGCCCGCAGGTGCGCACATCTGAAGCACTGACCAGCAACAATGACATCGATAACACTAACACCGGCAACACTGACATCGGCAACACTGACACCGGCAACACTTGTACCTAACCGCAACATTCCCGCTCTTAACACCCGTAATCAAGCCGTTTCCCACCGGTAACCCTCGCACGTGCGACATTCCCGCTCTTAACACTCGCAACAGCGACATTCTCGCTATCAAAACTCACACCCGCGACACTCCCGGAAACAAACATTCACCCGCAGTTAAATCTGCAACGTACTTACCCGCTATACTCTGCAATGCTTTTGCTCATTTTGTAATATTTCCCGTCCGTAACTCTTATATACTTCCACTTATAAATATTACAAATACGATATTCTCGTTCGTTATTTTTACACCCGCTACATTCACGTGCAACACAATTGTATCTCTTCGACACTAAACTTATTTTTTATTTCGTACTAGCGATCCGCCCCGGCTTCGCTCGGGTGATTTTTGGATCTCGATAACAGCGCCACCTACCGGGTCCAATTGAGTTTTTAAACCATCTAAGGACTCACTCTAATAAAATAAATCATCAAAATCGATTCAGTCATTTTCGCGTTTTTGCGAAACTAACGGACAGCTATTTATCTTTATATATGTATATAAAGATACAGAAATGTTCATAGCATAATAAAACAGTTCTTGTAAATGTTGAAAGTATGGTGATATTTAGAAACGTTCTATGTCCACTACAATGCTCTCGAAACATCGAAAATAAAAATTAACTCTTAATAAAGATTGTGGTTTTGCAGGTGCCAGTGGTAGAACCGGTCAAGAAAGAGGAAGTGCGGCGCACCGCTCGAGCCCGCCCCGCCACCGCGCACACGCGCCTCGGCACCGCCGGTGTGCGCTAGACTTGCGCGCGGTACATCGCGGGCCCGCGCCGCAAGCGAGCACGTGGACTGCACGCGCACCCAGCAGTGGTACGTGAACATCGCACACACTACACATATACCTGCCCACGTCTGTACATTAGACCTGCGCGCGGTACATCGCGGGCCCGCGCAGCAAGCGAGCACACGCACTGCACGCGCAGCAGTGGTACGTGAACATCGCGCACACTACACATATACCTGCCCACGTCTGTACATTAGACCTGCGCGCGGTACATCGCGGGCCCGCGCCGCAAGCGAGCACACGCACTGCACGCGCACCCAACAGTGGTACGTGAACATCGCGCACACTACACATATACCTGCCCACGTCTGTAGATTAGACCTGCGCGCGGTACATCGCGGGCCCGCGCCGCAAGCGAGCACACGCACTGCACGCGAACCCAGCAGTGGTACGTGAACATCGCGCACACTACACATATACCTGCCCACGTCTGTACATTAGACCTGCGCGCGGTACATCGCGGGCCCGCGCCGCAAGCGAGCACACGCACTGCACGCGCAGCAGTGGTACGTGAACATCGCGCACACTACACATATACCTGCCCACGTCTGTACATTAGACCTGCGCGCGGTACATCGCGGGCCCGCGCCGCAAGCGAGCACACGCACTGCACGCGCACTCAACAGTGGTACGTGAACATCGCGCACACTACACATATACCTGCCCACGTCTGTACATTAGACCTGCGCGCGGTACATGGCGGGCCCGCGCCGCAAGCGAGCACGTGCACTGCACGCGCACCCAACAGTTGTACGTGAACATCGCGCACACTACACATATACCTGCCCACGTCTGTACATTAGACCTGCGCGCGGTACATCGCGGGCCCGCGCCGCAAGCGAGCACACGCACTGCACGCGCACCCAACAGTGGTACGTGAACATCGCGCACACTACACATATACCTGCCCACGTCTGTACATTAGACCTGCGCGCGGTACATCGCGGGCCCGCGCCGCAAGCGAGCACACGCACTGCACGCGCACCCAACGGTGGTACGTGAACATCGCGCACACTACACATATACCTGCCCACGTCTTTACATTAGACCTGCGCGCGGTACATCGCGGGCCCGCGCCGCAAGCGAGCACGCGCACTGCACGCGCACCCAACAGTGGTACGTGAACATCGCGCACACTACACATATACCTGCCCACGTGTTTACATTAGACCTGCGCGCGGTACATCGCGGGTCCGCGCCGCAAGCGAGCACGTGCACTGCACGCGCACCCAACAGTGGTACGTGAACATCGCGCACACTACACATATACCTGCCCACGTCTTTACATTAGACCTGCGCGCGGTACATCGCGGGCCCGCGCCGCAAGCGAGCACGTGCACTGCACGCGCACCCAACAGTGGTACGTGAACATCGCGCACACTACACATATACCTGCCCACGTCTTTACATTAGACCTGCGCGCGGTACATCGCGGGCCCGCGCCGCAAGCGAGCACGTGCACTGCACGCGCACCCAACAGTGGTACGTGAACATCGCGCACACTACACATGTACCTGCCCACGTCTTTACATTAGACCTGCGCGCGGTACATCGCGGGCCCGCGCCGCAAGCGAGAACACGCACTGCACGCGCACCCAACAGTGGTACGTGAACATCGCGCACACTACACATATACCTGCCCACGTCTGTACATTAGACCTGCGCGCAGTACATCGCGGGCCCGCGCCGCAAGCGAGCACGTGCACTGCACGCGCACCCAACAGTGGTACGTGAACATTGCGCACACTACACATATACCTGCCCACGTCTGTACATTAGACCTGCGCGCGGTACATCGCGGGCCCGCGCCGCAAGCGAGCACGTGCACTGCACGCGCACCCAACAGTGGTACGTGAACATCGCGCACACTACACATATACCTGCCCACGTCTGTACATTAGACCTGCGCGCGGTACATCGCGGGCACGCGCCGCAAGCGAGCACGTGCACTGCACGCGCACCCAACAGTGGTACGTGAACATCGCGCACACTACACATATACCTGCCCACGTCTGTACATTAGACCTGCGCGCGGTACATCGCGGGCCTGCGCCGCAAGCGAGCACACGCACTGCACGCGCACCCAACAGTGGTACGTGAACATCGCGCACACTACACATATACCTGTCCACGTCTGTACATTAGACCTGCGCGCGGTACATCGCGGGCCCGCGCCGCAAGCGAGCACGTGCACTGCACGCGCACCCAACAGTGGTACGTGAACATCGCGCACACTACACATATACCTGCCCACGTCTGTACATTAGACCTGCGCGCGGTACATCGCGGGCACGCGCCGCAAGCGAGCACGTGCACTGCACGCGCACCCAACAGTGGTACGTGAACATCGCGCACACTACACATATACCTGTCCACGTCTGTACATTAGACCTGCGCGCGGTACATCGCGGGCCCGCGCCGCAAGCGAGCACGTGCACTGCACGCGCACCCAACAGTGGTACGTGAACATCGCGCACACTACACATATACCTGCCCACGTCTGTACATTAGACCTGCGCGCGGTACATCGCGGGCACGCGCCGCAAGCGAGCACGTGCACTGCACGCGCACCCAACAGTGGTACGTGAACATCGCGCACACTACACATATACCTGCCCATGTCTGTACATTAGACCTGCGCGCGGTACATCGCGGGCCCGCGCCGCAAGCGAGCACGTGCACTGCACGCGCACCCAACAGTGGTACGTGAACATCGCGCACACTACACATATACCTGCCCACGTCTTTACATTAGACCTGCGCGCGGTACATCGCGGGCCCGCGCCGCAAGCGAGCACGTGCACTGCACGCGCACCCAACAGTGGTACGTGAACATCGCGCACACTACACATATACCTGCCCACGTCTGTACATTAGACCTGCGCGCGGTACATCGCGGGCCCGCGCCGCAAGCGAGCACGTGCACTGCACGCGCACCCAACAGTGGTACGTGAACATCGCGCACACTACACATGTACCTGCCCACGTCTTTACATTAGACCTGCGCGCGGTACATCGCGGGCCCGCGCCGCAAGCGAGCACGTGCACTGCACGCGCACCCAACAGTGGTACGTGAACATCGCGCACACTACACATATACCTGCCCACGTCTGTACATTAGACCTGCGCGCGGTACATCGCGGGCCCGCGCCGCAAGCGAGCACGTGCACTGCACGCGCACCCAACAGTGGTACGTGAACATCGCGCACACTACACATATACCTGCCCACGTCTTTACATTAGACCTGCGCGCGGTACATCGCGGGCCCGCGCCGCAAGCGAGCACGTGCACTGCACGCGCACCCAACAGTGGTACGTGAACATCGCGCACACTACACATATACCTGCCCACGTGTGTACATTAGACCTGCGCGCGGTACATCGCGGGCCCGCGCCGCAAGCGAGCACGTGCACTGCACGCGCACCCAACAGTGGTACGTGAACATCGCGCACACTACACATGTACCTGCCCACGTCTTTACATTAGACCTGCGCGCGGTACATCGCGGGCCCGCGCCGCAAGCGAGCACGTGCACTGCACGCGCACCCAACAGTGGTACGTGAACATCGCGCACACTACACATATACCTGCCCACGTCTTTACATTAGACCTGCGCGCGGTACATCGCGGGCCCGCGCCGCAAGCGAGCACGTGCACTGCACGCGCACCCAACAGTGGTACGTGAACATCGCGCACACTACACATATACCTGCCCACGTCTGTACATTAGACCTGCGCGCGGTACATCGCGGGCCCGCGCCGCAAGCGAGCACACGCACTGCACGCGCAGCAGTGGTAAGTGGTGGTGGTAAATTTTCAAAAAATGAGTTAAACACTATCTTTGAAATTGTTTAATGGACCAATATTCGCTGTCATAGTGTATAAAAATTGCCTACAAGTGGTGGACGCTACAATAATGCGAAATGAAAGGACGTTGAATCAATATTGTGATGTGTATATATATAGCAAAACGGATAATAATTCATGTTGTATTACCAAAACAAAATAATAAAAAAAACTATACTTGCCCTTGTCCTACAATAATTACAATATCTCCGAACATCCTTGAGCGAATTTGATGATGGGTACCATTTTAGAATCTTCATTAAGTGGGCAAGTTTTTCTAAACCACAATCAAACCACAAGTCAAAGTAGCATAAACATTATTAGTGCAGAAAAAAAATTTAAAATAAAGTGCTCTGAACTCCAAGTCTAGTCATTATTTTAAAAAGTTTATTTATAGTCAGACCACACAATCACTAACAATTACTATTAGTAAGAAAAAGGTGCAAATAAACTCAAAACACAATAAGTATAGGCGTAAACTTAAGAAAATTCCATACAATTTCAATAAAACAAATAAATAAATAAAAATCGATGGCCATGTGCGTTATATTTTTTAGGGATAGGTCAGAGGTCAAGCTATCTCCCATGGCAGTTTGATTCGATAATTATGGGACACCCATGTATATGTTTTATATATATATATTTTTTTTTGTTTTTGTATATATAGCTCTATATTTTTATCCTTTCTATTTGATTATTGCTGCACAGCCTCCAAAATGTCTATCTCTGTTTAGCCTAATGGTTGACTGGGACTGACATAATATGTACTACTTTGTGCATGAAAGTATAAATAAAAATAAAAATACTTCTTTGCAAACCCTACCTCATTACTGGACCAAACAACTGTGCCTCCACTAGCCGTTTTCGAATTGTACGATGAGCCTTTTAACAGGACCTGCTTGGCAAGGTGAACTATTCTTAAATCCTCTCGTGGAGATGTTTTCTTGCTTTAAGTTTGCGGGGGACATTCGAAGTAGTCTGATGTGTATTAAAATGCTTCACAGCCTAGTACGAGTACATCATCACTTTTGAGCAATGCAAGTGATCCGCAATTTTTATACGTACAGTTACGACCACGTAGCTTTATTTCTTTCTCTAGCACTTGTCGCAAGATTTTTTTTCCCATTTTTATCAAAAATAAATTGCAGTGAATTTATATCCTAACAAAAATACCGGGAAAATGCAATCAAATTAGAATTGAGGAACAACGCATTCCATTTTCAAATTAATTAAAAAAGAACAAAATGTTTTCGTTCTTAATTTTGTCCAGCCAGTATTCCGGCAGCTAGGCATATAAGAGAATGATTTAATAAATAGAAAAATTAAAAGATAGTATTTTGACAAGATTTTTACACTAATAATTCAGATTAATCATACGAATAAGAAAGATGGATGGTTATATAGGTAGCTCGAAGTGAAGTGTAGGGCGTTCCAGCACTAGATAAGAGACGCAGGCAGTCGATGGATTCAGGTAGGTCAGGGCCGCGCTTTGTAGTATTCCTTGGGAGAGGGAGGGCCGTGTTCAACAGCGGGTTTGTGAAATTGTGAAGGTCTGTAGTCTATTCGTTTATTTTAACTTCTCAAATTCCACTGCTGAGTATACTGGTAAGTCTGAATGTAGGATATTTGACGTAGTTGCCGCGTTTGACTGGTGGGTCGGCTACCGGGGTTATTTATTATTTTGATTTGTCATCAGGAAGATGCTGTGGCCTACATCTTCTACTTAAGTTTCACTTTGTCTGTTACTTCGCCACTGCATGGCTTACTGTCGGTGTAAGGCGTCAGAGAGAAACTAAAACAGAACATGGACGGCAGTTTCTAAGTCAAAATGTTAAAAAACTGCGGTGGCCAACCCACCTATTTAACGTGGAAACTATAGGTAGCGCATATGCTACATTCAAACCCTTCACCACTATTTGGCACTGGAATTTAATAAACTGTAATAAATTAATGAATGACAGCTCCTCACAATTCCACAAACTACTGGTAAACATATACTTCCCGCAAGGAACACAAAGTACGCCCCTGCATCCATCGACTACCTGCATCTCTTACCATGTCGTCACTCCATCCAGTCTAGGGTCACCCTATACTTCGATCACCGGCAGGAGGTGCCCCTCACGAAACTTTCTTCATCATCGATTGTTGGTTTATCAATCTATATTTTTTTATAGAATAAGGGTGACAAACATGCGCACAGTCCACCTGATGGTAAGTGAATGCTGTGCCCCATAGATTATTATTATAAGATCTGTTATAAGATCTATATTTATCTTCAATTAAGAATCAAAATGCAGATGCATTGCCAGCCCTGAAGGATGAGATGGAATGCCTCGTTTCCAATAAAAAGGGTCTACTGGTTCTCTACACTCACCATACGAATCAAAGCAGCATTAAGCTGCTATTTTACGGTGGTATTATGTGTGTCTACTCAACCCCCTGCCAAATCCATTACTGATCACTGCAACATAATAACCTTTTTTTTGCAGATAAGTTGGGTTCGCCAGTCATCAGCTACCAATCAAACGAGTTCCTGAAGCACACTAAATCGTGAATAGGATTTTATATTATGTTAAAATCTTTGATCGAAACGATAAAGTCGGTAACCGCAATTCAACCCCCCCCCCCTTAAATACGAAATCTTGCCCGAAAGCGACTCCGCACGCAATACGTTTGACATTGCGTGCCGCGAGTCGTCACCACCGAGGTCCTCACACTACGTGCTCGCCCGCCTTGTTACTGGATATTTTGTACAAACTGATATTAATGCCGCGTTTCTATATTTAAAAACGCTTCGTTTTCTTCTTCGAGCCGTTTTGCAGTTTTTTAAGTGTGTGAAAACCCCATTTTTAAAACAAAACTGTACTTGTGATATAAACTGTTTTTACAAGCACCTCGTATGTAATAAAACGGATCGTTACGGAGAACGAAACGTTTCTGGATAAACGAAATCTGGCATCAGAGTGAAATGCTTACCAACGCTTCATATACCGCTGCTGGACAGTCTGAAGCTATATTCAAATAGATCGGTCCCATATTATAATGCTGTTAGAGGTGAGCTACTTTAGATTAGTATAAAAATAAAATGATTTTATATATATATATATATATATATATATATATATATATATATATATATATATATATATGTCATAAAACTGAACAATGATAGTATCAATGACGTTATAATAGTAGATATTATTTAAAACTAAGATGTTATAAATAAAATTTGAAAAAAATTAATATATATTGATACTACCTCTGTTCGATGTTTCAGACTAGGAGAACGTTTAAGCAATTCTAATAAAGAGTCTACGAATTATTTTTTAATAATATTGTCTCTAATAGCATATGCATATGGTCCCTACTTATGACACCGTAGCTCTGGACAATGAGCTTCGAATCCGTTCCGGCGTTATACATAGTAACAATACTTAATTTATTAATAAAAAATAATAGAAAAAAAAACACTGAACTGTAATATAGAAGGGCCACGTTGTCTCAATCTACGGTGTTACAATTCTATAAGCTTGTTAGCATCTGTTCGCGTTGTGTGGACCGAGACCGATCGTGTAAATAGTCCATATAGATATAAAATGTATTATTTACGGAACAGAGTGGTCACAAATCCCGGTGAGTCGCCGAAGGACGGTGTTAATGATCTCAATTATTCCAATTCTTATTATTTGCGAGAGCAATATCGTTTCTATTTATATTTAGATTTTATTTTATTCGAGCATATTTTAAAATGTGTGTTCTGGTAATGTCGATATCGATAATTCCAGTTTATTATTTTCTACGTTATCGATATCAATGTTACGGACCAAGTGTTTATGCAGTGTACTATTTAATTTCCGGGCAATGTGAATAATGACAAGTCAAATCGGGCCATGTATTTAATACTGATTCAAACTTTTTATCACTTCGTCTGGCCGTAACCTAACCCAACTTATCTTTTTTAATATGCCCAATTAGTAACGGACTTTATTTATAAAATCTGTTCTATTTCATTATTTCAATAGTTTTCATTATATTGCCTACTCATATTGGGCATTTTTTAAACAGTCTGGACACAATTAATGCCCTATTAATCACTCGGTCCGTCAGTCAATCTTACTTTGCCGTACCTTAAACTGTTTTAATAGTTGGCTAAATGTCTTGTAGCCATTGCCACAATAAATTAAAAAAAATAGTTTTAGATCAAACAGGATTATAGGTAGGTATTCAATTTAAGGAACGGATACAATTTGTAAATTTGAAAGAAACAGATTAGCATTTTATATAATCAGTGACTAATGTTAAACATTTTTTAATAAATTTATGGAATTTATCCACGTCGACGCTTGTAAAAGTGCTTGGATTCTGAATAGATAGTAACGGAGTAGGTTACTCTCTCAATTGTCTTATGAAATGCGTGGAAATGTTTTGAATCCTAATTTTTGTTTTAGTCAGTTTAGGTTGTCGTTTCTTTTTTATGATTTTTTTTACCATTGTTGTTTTTAGTAAATTTTATTTGGGCTTCGATCGCTTTGTATGTTGAAGCAAGTGATATTAGATAGTTTGTTATAGTTGTAGACGTAAAAACCATTGAATGTAAATTATGTGGATCGCGTTCGAAAAATTACAACGCAGTGCGTGGGTGTCGATAGGGTTAGAAAACAAATTCCACTGTTAGATACCAAAAATAAGATTACGTATTCCGGTATTTTAAACCGATTTCATGAACTACCAAAGTTACTATATATTTGCCATATCTGTATTTTACATACCTGTTTTATGCCAAATATATCTTTTGCTTTTGGTTTTTGTAGATTATATATATTTTTATTTTATAATATAAAAGTTATTTAGTAGCTTTCTTTCACAATATATTCCATATTATGTGATTAAAGTGCCCTTAAAGATATCATATAGAAATTGAGCATCTCTAGTGAAAATGATCTCTATAGAACACCCTAACTATGCCCATGCTAGTATATAAAAGACGCTGTGTGAGGTTAGCCAAGGTAACTACAATTTTTAGCGCTAATAGAAACCTCTGTATATATATATAATAAACGTTAATTCACGTGATACAGTCACGACTTTATCACTTACATATGTTGTTTCCACTTATTTTTGTCGTTTTCTATTAGAGTCTACTGTAATCTAGAGTCAACGATTGTAGAAACTAAACTTGACTAACCCCGCTGGTCTCGGTGCGTCCAAATATGAAATAAGGTATTTAATATAGGCGAGTTACCAAAGATAGAAACAGTCCATTCCATTCGTTTTGTCTCACGAGCCTTAATCGACCATGTTCCTCATGTAAAAAACATTATTGGATTTATTAATTAACTCCAGACACGGTTTCTAGTCAACGGTTCTGTATACAAGAATGTAAATATTATTGTAGGTATTTAAAAAGTATATAAGATAGTGTAGTCTAACATTCGCACAATACTTTTTGAATACCACGAAATCGCTGCCACTTCAGTGTTGCAGTCCACGTTAAATTGTACCTTATGTGTTTTATTTAAATCATAAATTAAAATGTCTATTAGTGAGAACCAACTGGTGTATATATTGCGCATATTATATGTTATTTATGTATAAAAATAATTGGTTTAATGAATGTGTATAAATTTGAGAAGAAATCATGTGATATATATTTGGAAACCGCTAGTCATCTGTGCCGCGAACGCGCTTTTACTCACCAATAAAACATTTTTAATTTTATCCGTGTTTTATTTATTTTTTGGTCACCCTGCAGCTACCTTATATATATATATATATATATATATATATATATATATATATATATATATATATATATATAATTAGTACTATTGTGTATTCTGTGCTGCAGCTATATTATAGTTGTATAGTATAATAATTGTGCTCAACCGGGAAGGACCACGGTCTCACAGAATGCCAACGTGAGATAGCAGCTTAATACTGCTGTGTTTCTTGTGGTATAATCATAATAGGTCGGGGACAGTTTCTTCGTGTTTTAATTGAATTAAACTGAAAAACAAAAATGTCTTGAATTTGTATATAAAATGCGAAGAAACTTTTCCCCGACCTTATATTAATCCCAAATGTTATAATCATGAAAATGCTGCCGCCGATATACCGAATACTCGGCCTTAATTATATTTCAGAGAAAAATAAAGACAAAAAGGAAGCTTTTATCATTATTATTATATTAGACAAATTAAAACATCTGAAACATGATAAACAGCAGAAATATTGAGAACGTACATAAGAATCCATAATAGAAATTATTATTACTAATACATATTTAAATTGAGGAATCACTTCTTAGGAGTGTGTTGCAAAAACACTAGTTTTTTTTTTTGTAGTATATGCCAAATCGATTGAGTAAAACGGAAAATGACCTTTCGTTTAACCTGGAGTTTTACAACGTTTACAAACCTTTAATATATAAGCACATATTATATGTAGTACATTCTTTATTTATAACGATTGATATAATACATATTTATTAACTATTATTAAAAAGTTATGTAAAAGATCGCTGAAGAAGAAAAATCATCTATTGTTATAAAGTGCTTTATTAATTAAACAACAAAAAGCATTAGTTTATAACATATATAAAGATTCGAGTGATAACGACACTGCATAAGTACGTGCTTATTCAAAAGATTTTTGACACTCGGCTCATATCTGAGGTCATTGTCCGTTTTTCTCAATCGATTTGACACGTACTATAGTTTGCTCTTTTTTGCTTTATATACTAAACCCTCCTCTAAGAAAAAGCCACTCACTGTAAACTGTACAGGCGGGTGTTGATACTTCAGAAGCATGTTTTAAATTAATTTTTTATATGTTTCCTAATATCAATTATTTTTCTAGATATTTTCCGATAAAACGATTTTTAATTATAAGCGGTCATTTTCGCGCCAGATAATGAAAACAATCGCTCGAATATGAGTTATTTGGCAAGTAATCAGTAATCACGCATCAACAGCGTGCGTGGATGTATGACTCCTAAGGGTACTAATACCTCCTAAGGGTTCTGTGGTGTGAATGATCGAGTACCGATACAATTACTTTTCTTTCGATATTACTTGGTACTCAATTTTAAAGTGTCGATACGAAAGTACTTGGTATCGAAAGAAAAGTATCAAGTAAGTACTTGTATTTACTCGTATCGTTTCATCCCTAACTCTGTGTAAAGGTAAATAACCGCGCGCCGCCCACTACCGCTTTTTTTTAAAGCCCAGTATTCGGCCGAGTACTCAGCCCAATCTAGGCCAAGTACTCGGCGAATCACTACTCGTTCCATGTCATTAGACCATGTTATTAATATATTATACTAGCTGGCCAGGCAGACGTTGTTCTGCCCTAACCACGACACTTAAGTCATATAAAAAATCAGTACCTGGATGACCGAGCTTTGCTCGGTATTTTTTTTTTTTTTTTTGAAATCGTGTTTTCTGGAAATTATATAAATATAATACCTAAAGATGCAAATTACATTTTGATGAAATATGAATAAAAATTTTCGGTCATTATTTTTCCTGTTTAAAAAAATATACTAAAAAAGAGCTCTAAATAATATATTTTCTCACAAAAGCAAACTTGAAAAAAAGTCAGACCGGTGATATCTGGAATCGAACCGGCGTTCTATGACAGGACCGCCCGATAGCCCATTAGAACTGTTATAAACTTGTAGGAATTGGCAAAATTTACTTTCGTATTCTAATGATATTGTAGCAGTTTTTCATTGCCGAAAAACATGGATAAAACGACATTTTCTAAAAATGAGTCCTAGCTAGATCGATTTATTGCCCCTGAAACCCCCAGCATACTAAATTTCATGAAAATCGTTGAGCCGTTTCCGAGATTTCGAATATATAATTCCGATAGAATATATTTTTGTATGTATATATATGACGACATGACGGTGGCGCCGTCGTACGTCGATACAGCAAAATTTTAAAGAACACGTGCACCGATCGCAAAGCCCGGTGCTCACATTCACATCAGACAAGGCTGTATGTTTTCAGACCTTTGCCTGCCTTAATTGGTGAATCGTAAAAACTCTTTGACTAGAGAAAAAAGAAAGGACATGACATACCTACGAAAAAATTTGTATACCTAAACTGAGTCTGGCACAAAGATGGCGGCGTGACGTAGTGCTGCGCACTATACCTAATATCGATAATGTGGCGCTTATTTAGAAAAAGATTCTTTCGTGTGATTCGTCTCAAGCACTCGTGTTTTCTTAGATAGTTTTTTTAAATCAATATGACGTATTTTTGTCGCCAAATTGTAAGTCCTTAACTTTTTTTACTCAAGCTATAGATAGGGGTATCCAAATAAAGGAAATTAAAAGGAGATCACTGAAGTACATATGAGTTATACCTATGTTTTCAGTTCTTTACTTTTAAGCAGTCGTTTTTTTGTTTTTATAATGTAATTATCTATTATTAATGTTACAATTATTTTCCGGGAATTACTAAACAAGAAATACTAATTAAAGAATTTTTGTTTGTTTGTTAGCCAATAAATTAATCTCAGCCATAATACTCACACTAATTAAATTATAATAAATGCAAAAGTTTGAATGTTTGTTTATTCCTCAATCACGCCAAAAGAATCAGACCAGTTTGAATATAATAATTTTTCACGCCAATAGTTTATTACCTGAATTAACATATAGGATACTTTTTATCACGATTTAGAGGTCCCGAGGAATAGAATAAGAAATTCCGTAATAATCGAATTCCACGAGAGAAACATAAAAATAACACACTCCCTCACTAAAGTCGCGATGACAACTGATATAGTTGTCATTGCTGTGACAAAACATGGCGCCCGCCCGCAGTGAAAAAATTGTTGCTATACTCGGTAATGATAAAACTACTGTTGTCCTTTTTTACATACGAATATACTCATAAGCTAAAAAGAGACGCTGATATTTCGTTATATTCCTACAACTAACGATCTTTATGTCATGTCCTTTCTTTTTTATCAAGTCAAAGTAAAAACTACAAATATATGGAGTGTAGAACATGAAGGTTAGAGAACAGCAGAACGGTCACCGTAGATAATAGTGTGCAGAAATATGGACACCATAAGTGAGGCGCTGCGATCGCTCGAGGTTCGGTCAATAAAAGTAATTTTGAGTCTATTTTTCCGATCTGATGCTAAACCACTTGCACATCTACGCACAATATAGTTATACGTGGTAGAGCCATGCTGCAGTTATATTAGTAGTATAGTTGTAGCACGAATGGGTCGGCTCGACCGGGGAAGGACCACGCTCTCACAGAATACCAGCGTGAAATAGTAGCTTAATGCTGCTGTATTTCGTATGGTGAGTGTAGAGAACCGGAGACCCTTTTTACTGGAAACGAAGCATTCCATCTTAGTCCTCACGGGTGACAACGCATCTGCATTTTGATTCGTAATCGAGGATAGATGTAGATGTCTATGGGCCACAGCAACCACTTACCATCAGGTGGACTGTGTGCTCGTTTGTCACCCTATCCTATAAAAAAAAACAATAAAATATTTCTTCATTTTTTAATGTTTCTTTTTGTCAAAAATTACAAGCATGAAAATTTTCTCACCGATGTCGCGGAGAAAATTTGTTCATTATTCAACTAACTTCATCTACTTGTACTCATAAACGGCTAATTTCGCAGTCCCTACTCACCGACGTCAGCGCCGCTATAAATTCTACAATTTTCAAGGACAGGCGGGCTATGCTTTAGTATGTAGTGATCGTTGTGCTGTTTTCTAACTTTCATGGTTTAGACAGACTTAATACATGGATGTCTTCGTAATAAATGGTTGCGTAAATTTGTTGTATTTCCGCATGTTTTTACTTCAATATGACAATACTTGCATACGCCATTCGATCCGTTTTTACAAAGTGATTCCATGTATCACGTTTAGTTGACATTTTAGGCTAAAAAGTACAACAATACTTTAACAAAAGTGCTAATTGCTACGTATATTTCTCGATAAATCGGTTTCAATCTAATAATTCACTATTTATCAAATTAAAATGAATGCTACACGAAAATACTGGTTATTTCGTAACTATAAACCCCTATAAACTTCAATATTTAATATTTATTTACAGTATCTAGGTATTTAAAAAGTACTTTTTCTGTGGTCGTAGCTCACATTGTATACAGAGAAACCTATTCTCTACATACCGCTCACAGTATGTATATTTTTGATAATAATTAAAGGGATAAATTCACAGGCTCATAGCGATAATATATTAATATATATTGTGGTGTTTGTTTACAGCACAGACTAAGTTAGACCCACATTCCACGGGTAAGATTAGAACTTTGAGTATTAAACCAAAGGAGACGGCATCGCAAGGCATACCCTTCTGTAAAAGGTACGAGAGTCCGACTCATACTCGTTATATAAAACTAGTTGCTCCGCGTCGTGCGTCATTCCGAAGTGATTGTGCCAGTAAATCGAGCTCCGACAAAATGCCGAATTGCAGTGTATTTACATGAAAATAACAACCAAAAACGTCAAGTATACAAAAGGACAATGTGACTTTTTATCTGTGAGTATTTTTAACATAATATTAAAGTAATTTTATCATTAAAACTCATAGTTTGTAGATATTATCGTCCAATACCGAGTGTGGCCATCATAGTTCATAAAGCGAAAAATAATCTATTTTTAAATAAATATAATTTACTACACAAGTTATATTTATAATAACGAAAATATATTTCCTAATAACTAAATCAGTTTATGATGAATAATAATCATTACATATAGATGTGTAGTGGATTTTGTTAAATGATTTATATATTCAGCTCGATTTCAACACGATACTGAATATTATATAATTAAATATAATCGATGACTAGTATTTATTAAAATATTATACAAAATATAGGCTAATTAAGTCAAATCGAAACTTGCTACCTCGCAGCAAAAGTGTCCAATTTTTATAAAAATAAACTGTTATCACTGCAACCGAAAGTATTGCACTATAGTGATGAACGCCGCAACTTTAGTTATCGATAAGTTAATTAACCATGCGGGTTTGTCTGCCGAACCGGTTAGTAGTTTTTATTTAGATTTTATAATAAAGTATTACAAAAAGTAGTAAATTTTTCTATTATTGGTTTGTTTTCACAGATTTCCAAGAGATCCTCTTAGGCGGCACACTTGGATTGTAGCTTGTAGAAACCATGAATCTGACACTGCAGTACCAACATTGAACTTGTGAGAGGTAATGTTTGGCTGTAATTATATTTAGATTACATATTTTTATTATTACCTTTGACACCAATATTATTACTTGAAAATATTTTATTAAATTTACAAAAGCATTAACCTATCAAATTTAATTCATATATTTATATACCTATTGTTGTAATTGTAAACTTAATGTAGTATAATTTTTGTACGCCATAAATGGCAAAACATGTAGCTCGTTTTAAGTTTTTAAACACCTGTATTTCATTTACTCATGTGTTACAAAAATAAATAAATATCTATATCATATATATATATATATATATATATATATATATATATATATATATATATATATATATATATATATATATATATATATATATATAATATGTAACGTAATTAACGCACACCCTCAGACACCCCAATTAGTGTATTATGTTATAATCATAATACATACACTGAATTTTTAGTTAAACATTTTTATGCACTGATTATTTATCAAATTAGTTATACTAATTCCGGAAGAATGTTGTGGTTGAAGTGTGTGGTTGAAGACTGAAGAGTACAATCTGCCACTTTGCCTGGCGTATGTGGACTATGAGAAAGCCTTTGATTCCATCGAAATTTGGACGGTGCTATAGTCCCTTCAGCGGTGCCAAGTTGACTGTCGGTATATCGAAGTGCTGAAGTGTTTGTACAGTAGGGCTACGATGGCTATCCGAGTACAGAACCAGAGCTCGAAACCTATCCAACTGCAGAGAGGTGTAAGACAGGGTGACGTTATATCCCCGAAACTCGTCACCACTGCATTGGAAGACGTTTTCAAGCTACTGAACTGGAAAGGATATGGTATTAACATCAATGGCGGGTACATCACTCACCTTCGATTTGCCGACGATATAGTCCTTATGGCAGAATCGCTGGAGGACTTAAGCACTATGCTCAATGACCTCAATAGTGCCTCTCAATCTTGTAACTTATATATTCTTATACACTGTAACGCAGTGTAGACACAGTTGTCCGATGCTGCCAACGCTTGAATAGACCATTAATGATCATAAGGCCAAGTAGATCCGTCCTTACGTTGAACCCCGGTAAACCCTTGTATCTACCACTACGCTCCTCATTCTTTCATCCACAATTATGAAAACTATCATGCTTCCATCATCACCTGTTTTCCATGTATACATGTGAATCTTCTTAAGGCGAAAGAAAGTGTTCGTCACAATCAGATTCCTTTCTACACATACGGTGAGGAGGCCTTCACCACTCACACATTTATACTTTTTTATAATTTTTTTGTTACGATTTCTATTGATTTACGAGGGGTGATCCAAAAGTAATGATAATGAAAATAAAACACGGTAATTAAAGTTAAAATAATAATTTATTTTTCTACATAGTCTCCTAACAAATCAATACATTTAGTCCATCTTTTTTCTAAACCCAGGATTCCCTTTGAAAAAAATTCTTTGTCTTGACCCTCCCAAAACGCTTCAACAGCGGCCATTACTTCGCTATCGTCTTCGAATTTCTTGCTTCGGAGGCGTTTCTTGAACCGAGGAAAGAGTTAGAAGTCACTAGGAGCTAGATCTGGCGAATAGGGAGGGTGTTCGAGCAGTTTGAATCCCGTTTCTTGAATGGCAGCCATCGCAACTGCGGCTTTGTGACCCGGTGCGTTGTCTTGGTGAAATAGCACTCCAGCTCGCAGTTTGCCGCATCTTTTTTCCTTAATGGCCTCCCGTAATCTTCTTATTTGGTCTGCATAGTAAGAGCCCGTAATAGTGGCTCCCTTTTCCAAATATTCCACCATAATTATGCCTTGAGCGTCCCTAAAAACAGATGCCATAACCTTTCCCGCCGAACTTGAAACTTTGAATTTCTTTGGCGTCGGTGAGGAGGCTCGCTTCCAAGTCATCGATTGTTGTTTCGTTTCAGGATCAAAATGGTGGATCCAGGTCTCGTCCATAGTCACAAAACGGAACAAAAAATTTTCTTGATCTGCTTGAAACTTTTCGGATTGACCCTCGAAATGTCAACTCGATTTTTCTTTTGCTCATCGGTTAACATTCTGGGTACCCAACGCGCAGAGACCTTTTTCATATGCAACTCGTTCGCAAGGATTCTTTGAACGCTGCCATATGAGATCCCTGTGACCTCGGCTACATGCCTGATGGTCACTTTTCGATCTGCCAACACAACATCTTCGACTTTTTTCACGTTGTCTTAAGTGAGGGACGGGGATGGGCGTCCTTCGCGATGTTCATCTTCAGTGGATGTTCTGTCCAGTTTAAATTCCTTGGCCCAGCGTGCGACTGTAGAATATAGAGGAACAGAATCACCCAATGTTTCCACTAAGTCAATATGTATGTCTTTTGAAGACATTTTTTTCAAACAGAGGTACTTGATGACAGCTCTAATATCGTTTTTCTCCATGTTGATGTTATCTCTTTGACAGTTCGTATTCAAATGAATGTATCTCCCGGAAATCGTGATCTATTTATATGACTTTTTTAGGCTGACGGGGTTTAAGCAAGCAAAAAATATTTTTTTTGTATTTTTATGCGGACTTGAAGTAACCGATTATCATTACTTTTGGATCACCCCTCGTATATAATTTTCCGTTTTGTCTTATATTCCTTCGGTAGGCCATGTTCAACAGTGAACTTTTGAGAGGATGGTTATAACAATAATACATTTTCATAATCATAGCCCCTCGTGGTGGTGTATAAAAATATCCATCACCCTGATTTCGTCATCACAAGAGGCGACTATTGGAAATGAACCGATACTTAATATTGTGCTACCATGTCACATAGCTTCAATAGCTATTTTATGGGTTTGATATTTTGACTTTATCTACCAACAAGCCTGTCCATAAATATGAATAGGTTATGTAAACCTTTATGGGACCTTTGAGTATTCAACCAAATGGAGAGACCATGCGCGTTAATTCCTAAATAAAAAGGCTGTCACTTTCCGGGGCAGGCGAGGAAAACACACTACAGTATACTTCACTACAAATGCAAAATTCAATCGTGTCACTTTACACTCATACTACAGCCTTTGTGTTTGTATTCGTTTCATTTACGCAAACCATCAAATCATGGAGTGTAGAGGTAAGGTGAACCGCCTCACATGGAGAATAGTTGATAAAGTGTCCGTCTATAAGCAGTAAATAACAGTTCAACTCAAAAATCTAACTCTCTACAACAGCGCTAGAGTAGCTAGAGAGTATGAAATGAACTTAGCTGTTGTCGATGGAGTAAAGTGTGCTGAGTTGAGGAATTTAATATTTGTGGTGACTAGAGTAGTTGATGAAGCTGCAGTACACTGCAATATTTAAAACCTCAACCACTTACGTTGTTTAAAATATTTTGGTCAATATAAACTAGAAAAGTGCAGTGACACACGTTGAGAGTGATTTTGAAAATAAAAAATTTAAAAACAATAAAATAATTATTATAAAAAAGAATTATGGTGAAAGTTTGTGCATTAAAAAATTATAAAAAGTTCTTTTAAACGTATCCTCTAGCTACATTGGACCACCCTTATTTAACGCTTTCCTACGGACACTTTCAATGTACAGAGTTGGTTTTCCTTACCTCTACACTCCATGCATCAAATTGAACACGTAACGTAGCGCGAGACTATGTCGATATTTTTTATCTATTAACAAATCATCATAGTCCGCATAAGTCCAGCCTTAGTAAAAGTGATTTTTAGTGTTTTTTTATTCATTATAGATATGAATGACGACGTAATACGAATATGTAAATATATACAAAATACGAATACGTATATGTAGATATTATTATATACCAAATAATAATATTTACATATACGTATTCATACTGGTAAGCAGAGTGTAGAGAGGCCCTCTACTTGATGGAGTGATGACCTAGTAAGACAAGCACCAAGTTGATGGAGGTAGTTCTAGGTTCTTCTTATTCAGCGTCAACTTGTGAGGGTCTGCAGTGATGATCATGTTAAATTATTTATAGTAGAATACCAAAGATGGTATTTCCCCAGTCGAGCCGACCCATTCGTGCCACAACTCTTTGGTAGTAGCCGGGCAGTTAAGCACTAGGGTTGTTTAAGCACTTGTGTACGTGTTAACACTAACGTATACAGTGGTCCAAAATATTCCAGTATAATTGTTTTATCAATTTTCTTATAGCTGTCTATAAAGAATCTTATGGATAGTGTATAAATTATGATTTTAATATATATTTTTATATATTAAATAAAAAATAATATAATATAATGGGTTGGAGCATTATAATGGATTTCCGCAAAGTAACGCCTGATTCTATCAATATTCATTTAGTTTTTACTAATTTGAATTTTCGTAAACCGTGCCATTTAACTACATATTTTTGAGGTGTTAGTTTAAAAACTGTAAACAGAATCAAACAGCTCGTACAGTACTCAGAGAGACGAGGACTTGAGAAGTGCACATTTCTCCAATCATTTCATCTTTAACATGGTATAGGATAGCGAAACTGACGACGATTACGATTTGGAGTAAAATTGGTTATTATTTTATTTCATGATATTTTCATTATATACAGTTTTAAATTTTCTTGAGGGTAGGTATTTACTATAGCCTGCTACTGATGGAGAAACTATAACCAATGCAGGGTCACGTGAAAGCTTTCATTTTAAAATATATGCAGGTTCTAAGCGGTTTGTCTAACTCCTTAACGAACCCTCCAACACTTGATGTCATACGTGCCGGTCGTATGATTTAGCCGAATGTCCTGTCGCAGAAATTGACACCACGTCGAACAAATGTGCCTCATCACAGTTTATTCTTATCATTAGGATTGAGTCATTGAAATATTATGTAGTATGTTAATCAAAGTTTCATGTTTGAGCGTTACAAAGTTGTGCTGCTTTGAGTGTATATGAATAGAGCAGAATACTAGGGTTTTCTTTAGTTTCCCGTATCAGTCCATATGTATAAAATGCATCAAACAGCAATTGTAGTACTCTAAATCAATAAGGTATTAATAGAAAACCGTCTCATAGTTCCAATAAAAATATTTTTTGTAAAATGAAATATAGATTTATAATACAAATTGGCATTTTTTTTTCTATTTTTACAAAACACGTTACCCACACTAGGATTTTATCCTGTATCGTGGAGGTAGTTTACAAGCATAAATTGCACATGCACAAATATCCAGACCCGGAACAATTATTTGTAGGTCATACAAAATACTTGTTCTGTCCGTGATACGAACTCGCGGTCCCCAGCATAGCAAACCCATTCTTTAGTAGTAATATTATCTTACAGACGCACAAAAATGTGTATTTGTACCGTATTTCATTTTTTTTATTTTAAGTGTCACAACGAACGCCAGTGATTTCGAAAGAATATTGATGATGATCAATTCCATACACGACAGAATATCGTTTAGCAAAATTATTCAGTGCAATGTAAATTTGACATTTAAAGGCATGTCGTTCAGAATTTCCTATCTAGATATATAATAAAATGTATCATTAGATAACGTGTATTTTTAGACGTTATAATTACTATTATTTCAAATAATATGTTTTATTAAAAACAGTTTTATTAATGGAAACCGTGTTATAATAGGAGCTAAATATACACCTAGTGATTCTTGAATAAATAGAAACATCGTACATATAATTTACAAAATAAATACAGAAAAAAAATTATCACTGTGATGTGAACACGTAAAATGTATCGAATAAGGAATGATTAAAAACAATTGATCAGCAAGTGGAGTTTGAGAGACCATGAAATGAGAACTAAACGGAATAAATTAAAAATAACAACAGGTTGGCATCCTAGAAGCAGTACCTAAGCGAAGCAAAACGAAACCACAAGTCAGATGAGAGAATGATTTGAAACTCACAGTGGGTTCTAACTTGAGGAGAGTGGCTTGTGATAGAACTTAATGAACAGAGCGGAAGTCTTTGCCAAGAAGCACGCTGAATTATAAGAAATACTTTAAGATTACACATAATTAAAGAAGAGTTCAGAGTAAAAAAGCTATTTTGTACTGAACCTTTTATTTAGTTCAGTCAGTAATTATGATTAATAAAAATAATAATAAAAGTTTGAAGTTAAAGATGTTCTTCCATTATATTTTGAAATGAAATGAAATAAAATTTATTTGTAGCCATAAATTTAAATTTTAGATTAATGTTTTAAATAATAAATATCATCAGACGTTTTATAAAACCTCCAAATACAATATTTTAAAAACAATCAAATATGAAAGGGGTTTATTTAAAATATTTGAGTTCAAATTATACAAGACATCGTTATTACGTTTTTCGGTCTTGTGTAGTAATGAATCGATATTTTCTTTGAAATGTTTGTGATACGGCTCCGTATAATATAATGACGCACATCACTAGATCTGTAACCGTCGTAGAATTTTAAACGTGCACGGGGCTTTGTTTCGGTTACAAAATCTGGAAAATTGTAAAATTTAATTAAAAATTGTGAGAATGACGGAAAAATTAAAGAATTATCAAGTTCTCGATGTTCTCTGCGACGGCACATTCTACAAAGTTAAACACAAGGTCACCAACAACATATTTGCGTGGAAGGCTTACGATTGCACCGCGTACTCCGATGAAGAAATACAAAATATCGTTAATGAAGTGAAAACAATAAGTAAAGTGTTATCTGGCAACTTGCTACGCTACTACGATACAATTCTCCATAACTCGTCCAAGACTCTGTACTTTGTTCTCGAATACAACTCCTGGCAAAGTGTACAGGAACTGATCAGCGTTTGCAAGGCCACCGATAAGTATTTCTCAGAGAGTTTCATATGGTATTTGCTTCTTGAGCTCGCACGAGCTTGTAAGGTTGTAGAAAGTTTAAACTTCGCAGTTATACGGAAATGCATAATGCCTACCACTATTTACGTAGACGGAAGCGGAGAAGTGTGCATAGATTGTTTCCAGTTGCAAACGACAATTACGGGATCATCAGACCTCATGCACCAGATTGGGGACGTGATACATACGCTGTGCTATCGTCCAGAAACTGGTGGAAATAAAATTAAAGAGACAGAGTTCCTCTACAGTGATGATCTTAGAGATGTTGTCTCTTTCCTTACTGATGAAAGAAGCTCCGGTTTGCGACCCGAAGTGGTTATTTACCATCCAACAATCTTATCAAACCTAGAAATCAATTCTAAGCCGAAACATTTGACTGAAATTCTGGTGTCAAGTGAGTACTCTCATCAGAAATCAGAATTAAACAAATGTGATTCTGAAAAGTTTGTGGAGAAGTGTAGAACTATCAAACCATTACCAAGGACCCAGTTTAACATTGTAGACAGTCCAGTATATTCAAATATCCCAAAGCAGAAATTGAATAAAGAAATAGAAGGTTCTAACTTAGAAAAAGGTTCCTTGTCACCGTCACTGCAAGCTTTGGCTTTAGAACTGCCAGGGTATGTACCTCGCTGTAGAAAACCTTACAGCAAGGTAATAGGCATATACAACAATGCTCAAAGAGTATCAGAGGAGACATTAAGTCACCTGTGGATGTCTCGACTAATAGCTTTGAGAGAAAGAGAAGAATCACTGAATAAAAAAGAGAGGGAGCTTGTTGTAAAAGAAATTGTAAACAGTCCTGCCACGAAGCTTGTTTCCAATGAGGATTCAGATATTTGTGAAAGCAATGGTGTAACATTGCCTCCAGTTATCGTTAGTGCTGAGAAGAACCGTTGGAAATCACGTCGTCGTCGTCGCCGTCCAGACTCAGTGCGAGCTAGGGCTCGTAGACAAAGCTACAGCTATGAGGATTTAGACAGCTCGTTATCAGCTGACACTGGGGATGGGAGTATCATAGTCACAGCTACAAAGTTCACCACAGAGAATATGCCGCGTCGCAATATATTTCCTGATATGCCTTCGAAAAAAGTGCACTTCACACCTGCTAACCCTTTCATTGGAATTGACGAGAGTATAACATTAACATTTTATGAGTTGGACAATTTGGATAATGGAGAAAACCAAAGTTCAACACAGAATGAGAAAACTGTGAAGGATATTACAAAATTCAAGTACTTGGATCTTGAAAATGTTATAACAGAGAAGAGAGCGGCTACCCAATGGACCCACTCATCACCATCTAAGCAGGCTAAAGTGTTTGGGGACATAACAAATCATGACAGCTTAAGAAAAACGCCATCGAAGAGCAGTATAACATCCGGAAGTTCAATAAATTCTAGGTGCTCCATGATGTCAGCCAGGAGTCACTGGAGTATGGATTCTAGCAGCGGCAAGGTGAGTGAGGGATATGTTTCTGATAGAACTCGCTCCAGTGTGAGGCAGTGCTTTCCCCAAACTCCTATTGCCCCTCCAGAATTAAAGAAAACTAAGAGCAGGAAGTCTCTGATACATTTTAAAACTCCTTTTAAGTTTAAATCATCAACTAAGGTTTAAAAAAATTTACTTTAACATTAGGTATTAAATGATCTCTCTCAAATTTTATTACCCCTTTAATGTCAAACTTAGTCTATTCATTGAAGTCATAGAATTCATTTAAAATCACCAAGTGGATAATAATGTTTTTTATTTTTTATATTTGCTGTAATACTTTGTGGTTGTGGTTTTGCTTTGTTATTTAATTTTTAAGACTTAGTATTTAATACAATTTGGACAAAAATTGTCTGCTAATGATTTTTTTTTGTATATAATATTAAAAACGGACATCAACCCACCCTAAACCTAGTGTAGAAAAATTATAGAATTGTAAATCGTAAAGTTTATTTTGTGAAATGAAATAGTTGTATTTAATTTTGTAAATAATAATTTGAATTATGTGTGTAACATATAGATTAAGTACTATGGATTTAAGAAAAACTAAATATTTCTATTGTAATTTTTGTCTTCCATATTACTGTTTAAATTGTTCAATTGATAAAAATTATGAGGTGTATATTTTATGTACCAATATGTATTTTAATGTTGTGTGTGCAATTTTGCTACAAATATTGTATTTCTAAAATAAAACATAGTATTTGTGTAATAGTGGCCATATATTTGTAATTGATTAAATTAGATAATATTATCATTATATCAAATTGTATTTGAATTAATTTCGCAGAGAATCATTTTAATAGATTTAAGGGATATGTGATTAATACATAGTTTTTTATACAACATAATTGTTTTATTGAATATCAAGCACTCTTAGAGTGAATATCACATATTTTAGTAAATGTCCATTAAACAATATTTCATCACTTTTTCTTATTTAAAGCTTTATCGGCACCTTCAAGATATTTCTTGGGCAGTCCATACTTCTCAATCAGCAGTTTGGCAATGAAGTGTGTCTGTAAGAGAAATTTAGATATTAAAACCAGTTTCTAGGTGAGGTATTACAAATAGATAAAAGGAAAAGTAGTTTTATATATATTTTTATAATGTAAAAAATTATATTTTTTGCATTGTATAAGATGGTCTATTTATAACAAATAGCTACAAGAAAAGATCAATTCAAATTAATAGCATATTATTAAATAAAATATTATATTACTAAATATGTTCATGGAATGTGCTCAGCATATGCCTAGTATACCAGGGAAGACTTTGGACTGTTAGTGTTCATAATGCGCTACAATTATATTTTTGTTGTTTTAATTTTTTTTATAGAATAAGAGTGACAAACAAGCACACAGTTAATCTTATGGTAAGTGGATGCTGTAGCCTGTAAGACTTCGATTAAGTAATCAAAATGCAGATGCGTTGTGACCCCTGAGGACTAACATAGGATGCCTTGTTTCCAGTAAAAAGGGTCTCCGGTTTTATACACTGACCATACAAAACACAGCGTGGTTTTACCCCAGTTGAGCCAACTCATATGAGCTACAACCATAATATAGCTGCAGAGTGGCTCTACCAATATTAAGTCAGTTATTGTATTTACCTGATCACCCTGCACCATCAGTTGGTCACACTTTGCTCCAGGGGTTCTTGTGACCCCGCACGATGCAGCCACACCATGCTGGCACACTCGCGCCATTTCTAGTAGGTTGAAGCCATATGCTTCTAGGTTTGATACTAGTGTTACCTAATGAATATATAAATATTTTTAAAACCAACTACATACTAAATTTCATTACATAAACAGACATTTTGAATGCACCCAGGTCATGAGGGACCGAGGTGCTTAACATTCTTTTTTTTAATAAAGATGGGTGACAAACAAGCACACAGTCTGATGGTGAGTGGATGCTTGGCCCAGACATCTACATATATTTTCAATTAAAAGAGAGCATATTCCTTCCCCAGTCAAACTGACTCACTCGTGATACAATTATAGTATAGCTGCAGCATGGCTCTATCACATATAGTAATACATCAACATCAGCCTGCGGCAGTCCACTGCTGGACATAGGCCTCTCCCAAGGCGCGCCACTTAGCCCGATCTTCGGCCACACGCATCCAGTTTCTACCAGCCACCTTGCGCAGATCGTCGCTCCATCTGGCCAGGGAGCGTCCCACACTACGTTTGCCTAGACGCGGTCTCAACTTCATAACACATCTACTCCACCGGTTGTCACTTCTGCGACAGACATGACCAGCCCATTGCCACTTCAGCTTACAAACACGAAAAGCTATGTCAATAACCTTGGTTCTCCGGCGGATTTCTTCATTTCGACCGTTGTCTACCAGAGAAACTCCGAGCATAGCTCTTTCCATTGCTCGCTGAGCGACTTTGAGCTTTTGGAGCAGGTGTATCGTCAGTGTCCACGTTTCGGCACCATAAGTGAGTACGGGCAGAACGCACTGATTGAAGAGTTTTGTCTTCAGTCTTTGCAGTATGGGCGACGAGAAAACCCGACGGAGCTTTCTAAATGCTGCCCAGCCTAACTGTATCCTCCGATCGGCTTCCTTCTCCAAGTTATTCTTGCCTAGGTGCAATATCTGCCCGAGGTAGGTATATTCCCGGACAACTTCGAGAATTTCATGTGATCGTTGAACATAACTTTTGTCTTATTCAGATTCATGCACATACCTTGGGAGGATTCATATAGTCTAACTCCTAATGTTAAACATGTCAATACCAATTTAATTTTAAATGGGGAGGAACTGAGTCAAGTTGATACCACCATTTTTCTTGGAATCACACTAAACGCAAAACTTCAATGGCTCCCCCATATATCAAAACTAGCTAGCAGACTTAGTTCTGCAGCATATGCTGTAAAAACGATTAGAACTCTTACCAGTGTTGAAACAGCTAGAATAGTTTACTTTAGTTGTTTCCATAGCATTATGTCGTATGGTATTTTGCTATGGGGACACGCGACTGACACTGAAATTATATTTATTTTACAGAAGAGAGCCATTAGAGCAATATATTAAAACCAAAAGAGTCACTGAGACAAAAATTTAAGGAAATTAATATGTTAACTCTGGCCTCTCAATACATTTATGAAAATGTAATGTACGTACACAAAAATTAAAGTAGTTTTGCGAAAATAAGTGATATTCATTCTGTAAATACTAGGAACAGACACAAGCTAGTAGTACCAGTTACTCGACTCTAGCTAACCAGTAATTCATTCTTGGGGCGATGTATACGCTTTTACAACAAAATCCCAGAAAATATACAAAATATTGTCATACACAAAGTTCAAAAATGTTATTAAACTAAGTTTGCATAGAAAGGGTTATTATAATATTGAGGAATTTATGGATGATAATAACCCCTGGGAAGGGTGATCGCTACCAAGCTATTTCTAATTTGTCTTGTGTTGTTAATTGTAAACATGACTATAAGGTATTATATTGGAAAAAAAATAGTCCCGCTGGGTTTCTTGCTGGTTCTTCCCAGGACAGAGGTTTTTTTGCGAACCAGTGGTAAATGAAAAAAGTGACTTTCAATAAGTATTGTTATAATCTACATTGAATAAAAACTTTCTGTTCAGCATCTCCTGAAGTTCCTGCAGCGATTCTGAACTGACGACGATATCATGAGCAAAGCGTAACAGTGAGATGTACTCATCGTTTACGTTAATGCCGCGTCCTTTCCAGTCGAGCGTCTTAAAAACATCTTCCAGTGCATTTGTAAACAGTTTAGGAGATATAACAATGACCTGTCTCACTCCGCGATGCAAATGGATTGGTTTTGTTTGACTGTCCTGTATTTGGACGGTCATCATACTGGTATTGTAAAGGCATGTCAGCACTTCGACGTACCGCCAGTCAATTTGGCATTAAATCCCCCATAACAACATTGTAGTGGGCCTTAGTGGTGTTACGTAAGGCCCTAGAAATGTCTTCATAAACAATTTCAACTTCATCATCCGAATGTGCCGAGGTTGGGGCATAAACTTACGTACGATCTTCAGAGAATATTTCTTTGATAACTTAAATACAAGGTATGCTACCCGTGTCGACACACTGGAGATTTCTACGTTGTTGATTTTAAAACTTCAAAGTCAATCATTTGAATGTGATGAAGTGAATAATGTCATATCAAAATAAGTGCATTGGTTTATCGTCAATAATCTACATTTAAACGAAAATAAAACTAAATGTATTAAATTTACAACAACAAATGTTAAAAATCTAAATACCAATATGTTTTTAAATGGGGAAGAACTGAGCCCTGTTGAATCCTGTTTTTCTTGGCATCACTCTCGACGCAAACCTTCAGTGTGAACCCTATATCCAAACTAGCAAGCAGAATAAGCTCTGTAGCTTATGCTGTAAAAAGATTAGAAATCTCACTAATATCGAGACATCTAGATTAGTTTATTTCAGTTATTTCCATAGCATAATGTCATATGGAATTTTGCATGGGGATTTCGAAACTATTTTTGTTTTGCAGAAGAGAGAGGGCCATTAGAACTCTTTACAACCTAAACTGAGAGAGTCTTAGAGAAAATTTTAAAGAAATAAATATATTAACTTTGGCCTCTCAGTATATTTATGAAAATTTAATGTTTGTTCACAAAAACAAAGGTAGTTTTAGTAAAAAAAGTGATATACACTCTGTAAACACCAGGAACAAACACAAGCTAGTGCTACCAGTTTCTCGACTCCACAGAGTTAGTAATTCATTGTTGGGGCGATGTATACACTATTACAAGGTCCAGTATGTACAAGTTCTCTCTATTACCAAGTTTGAATATTTAATTACACAAAAACTGTATAAAAAGGGTTATTATGATATAAATGAATATATGGTTAATAATAACCCCTGGGAATGAGATGGTCTATTCCAAGCTGTTTTTAAATTAATTTTTGTAAATAGTTTGTAACAATATTGCCATATTGTTAAATTTATTTTAAAAGAAGGTCCCGTTGGGTTTCTTTTTGGTTCTATATATATATATATATATATATATATATATATATATATATATATATATATATATATATATATATATATATTCTATTTCACAATTTATCTACAAAAATGATAACATTGTTACCTTGACGGCAAAGTAGCTTAGCAATGAGTTGCGTTAAGGGCCGTGGGTTCGTATCCCGCACGGAACAACATTTTTGACCTAGTGAAATGTATGTATGTAAACTGCCCCCACAATACAGGAGAACGTTTACTAGGGAGGTTACGATTAAAAAAAACTGGATAAAATACTTAAAATTGTAACATTCTTACAGATACTTCACAAATTGAAGAAGATCCAATACCAACAGACATGGACGAGCTGCTCAAATGGTGTCTCCTGTCCTTTATTAAACTGGAAGGCAAGAATCTAGAACTGCCTCTCAAAACCAACCTGCTATATAAGTAAGTTTTATGTCCTTATATACATATTTACACTATTGTTTATACCTTAAGGTAAGGGTTCCAAATGACGAACTTAATAATGCCTTCTAAGCATTCTCTCCCAGCCAACCCTGGGCGTGGTGAAATAATGTGACAGGTGAATTTTGTACATTTTACTACATATGTGGTAGAGCCATGCGGTTATGCTATTTTTTATATAGGACAGGGTGACAAACGAGCACACAGTCCACCAGATGGTAAGTGGTTGCTGTGGCCCATAGATATTTACATCTATCCCCGATTACGAATCAAAATGCAAATGCGTTGTCACCCGCGAGGACTAAGATGGAATGCCTCGTTTGTAGTAAAAAGGGTCTCCGGTTCTCCACACTCACCATATGAAACACAGCAGATATAAGGTACTATTTTACGCTATCTTCTGTGAGAGCGTGGTCCTGCCCCGGTCGAGCTGACCCATTCGTGCTAAAAGTATACTACTAAATAGCGGCCAAGTGCAAGTTTTACATATTTTACACATTTCTAGACAGTAAATGAGTTTAACAGAATAATTTCGATGTATTTGAAATTAATTTTATCCAACGACAACAATATCAAATCGTAAACGTACAATATTTAGAGAATTAAAAAATTAGTGAACGACGTCTGGCCTCACGTGTCTGCCCCATAGATAAATAGATATGTAGCAAGCTAGTCTGCCCGGTCGGGTAAGCGCAGTCGGGAACCTTCCCCCCGCGCGCTCCGCACTCGCCCCGCGCGAATTATAATTAGTTTTTACTTAGGCACCTTTTAAAGTGGTAAATGAAAAAATTGACTTTCAATAAGTATTGTTTATAATTTACATTGAATAAAAAAGAAAAAAAAAGATTTATTATTAGAAAATAATGGTTCACGGTTTATGTATAAGGTTAATGTTTATGAAATTAAATGTTTTTTTTTTTATTTTTAGATTTGATTGAATGAAAGGTAAATTGCGGTTTAGGATTTATGACGTGTAAAAAAACTACTTACTAGATCTCGTTCAAACAAATTTTCGGTGGAAGTTTACATGGTAGTGTACATAATATACTTTTTTAGTTTTATCATTCTCTTATTTTAGAAGTTACAAGAGGACACATTTTACCACTTTGGAAGTCTTTCTCGCGCAAACTATTCATTTTAGAAAAAAATGATATTAGAAACCTCAATATCATTTTTGAATATAGGATACCCCACACGTATAGGTTTGATGAAAAAACATTTTTGAGTTACAGTTCTAAGTATGGGGAACCCCCAAAATTTATTGTTTTTTTCTTTCTACTTTTGTGTGAAAATCTTAATGCGAGTCACAGAATATGTCCACTTACCAAGTTTCAACAGCATACTTCTTATAGTTTCGGAAAAAAGTGACTGTGACATACGGACGGACAAACAGACAGACAGACATGACGGATCCATAAGGGTTCCGTTTTTTGCTATTTGGCTACGCAACTCTAAAAAGTGCCCCCAAAGATACACAAGAAAATCCAAATGTCGAGGTAACGTTTAAAAAAATATTATGAACATAAACCATTCTCGAATCAACTTAATCACATACAAAATTCATCAAATTCAGTCCAGCCGGTTCAGTCACATACACATGGATAGAATAATTATATATAAAAAAGATAGCAACAAATTCCTATACAAACGATAGTCACCGATTGTTGGCCAACCAGCTGAAAGCATATTACCTTCTTGTTCCCGCTCCTGGTAGCAACTTGCATTTTGATTGGCTCGAGCTTGCTTTTGATAATTTTAACAGTTCCATCAGAAAACTGCAGCTCTGTGCTGGGAGTCATTTTGTTCAAGACAGCAGTCATAAGTCCCTCCCATTTTATGGTTTCCTGGTAAGAAAACACATCTTGATTATCTCTTCTCCACAGTCAACTGTGTAAAGACATGAGCTCAATTATTACCCGACTCTAAAAAAACAAGAGGTTCGCAAAAAAATGTATGTTAGGGCTAAATCTGAGTGTCAGGGTGAGAAATTGTGTGATAAGAGAAGAGTGTGGTTTGCAAAATGATATTGTCACCAGGATTTAGAAATTAATGATTCGGTGGTTTGTTCATGTAAAAAGAATGAAGAAGGAAAGAGTGACAAAGCAAATTCATGTTGCAGAAGTGAATGGCAGAGTCGGAATGGGACGTCCTAGGCGAAAGTTTATCGACCAAATTGGCGATATATTGAAAATGGGCTAAATTAGGACTACCCTTAACCGGCAAGCATGTATGTGTAGGTATATTGTTGTGAATTTAGTGGATTTGGGTTCTTTGTTGACAAATGTTCTTTTATTCAGCAGAGTTTCAAAAGGTACCTGTCAATATACAATTGAATCAGTATCTAACTTTTACAATTTTAATAAAGAGAAATATTCAAGACTTTATACAAAAGCAATTTGTTCGTTTATTTACAATTATTACATGTTCTGTGAAAGAAATGTATTAACAAAGTTTAGCACGTGGCGACTAATTTTGAGTGCAAAATTACAGCTTAAATTGATACAAAATGAACTTGTTTTGTTGAACAAAACTCTTGACAAACAATCAACGGATTGTTCAATACTTTACAATTTTCAGAATTACAATTTGGAGCACGTTTGCCTTTCGCCATCAAGTTTCGCTTTTTCAATAGAGTAGAGTAATATATGGCTTTGTCGCATGAAGTTATCAAAAAGTAGGCTTGCCAACTTAATTACACAAAATATGAGAATACATTATTGCCAACTTGACTCTATATAAAACGAAAGTAAAGTGTGAAGGAGGATAGAATCAAAGTTGGGTCAGGTCAGGTCAGCTGTCAATTGATCAATTCTCAACATATATGGATGTGGAGGAGGCGAGAGATGTGTCAGGATCGTGCCAAATGGACTTTTAACTCTTCATTATGTTGACTTCTCAATAGTGTCTCTAAACAGATAGGTTTTAAATAAACACAGATAAAAAAGGTCATGTGTAATGTCCATGTCACACCTATACTAGTAGGTGGTGAGCACTTCGCTCGAAGTTGTCGACGAGTATGTTTACCCAGGACAAATTATTCGATTAGGTGCGGGACTGTCTTCTCGTCGGGTATATAACAAAACTCAAACAAGATTGTACAACCAGTGCGTGTTGCCGGTGATTACATATGGATCTGAGATGCGGGCCTTACTGCTGGCCGCATGAGCAAGCTCAAGGTCGCAGATATCCGCAGTAAGACCAAAGTAATCGATGGATTGGATGGAGTCGCAATAAGCCGGCCATATAGCTCGAATAATCGACATCCGATGGGGGAGAAAGGTTCTCGAGTGGCAGCCTTATACCGGTAAGCCAAGTGTCAAGCGGCCCCTAACTAGATGGAGTGACAAACTGGTAAGAAATGCAGGAAATCGATGGATGCAGGTGGCTCAAGGCCGTGCTTTGTGGCATTCCTTGACTAAAGCCTTTGTGCAGCAGTGGACTTGTGAAGTGCTGTTATGATAATGATGAAAAAAGACAGTCATATACTCAGTTTACAGTGTTACCTGTTCCTGTTGCCCAGTAATCTTTGCCAGCAGTGGGTCCAGCGCAACGGCTCCTCGCTGCTGTGTGCTGTTAAGTCCTCTCGTCTTCACATATTCGGTAAGAGTAGACCGAACATCTGCCGCCGCTAGAGCTGTGCCTTTCCTAAACCAGGATTGAAAAAAAAGTCCAGTACAGGTCAAAGTTGTCCTAATATTAATTTTACAAAATTTTAATAAAAGTTGTTTTAAAGTTACTGACCGAGCAGTGCGGAAAATTCAGCTACGTTGACGGTGATGTACTAGAGGTCTAAGTTGTCCTAATAGTAATTTTACAAAGGGGAACGGCAGATTTAGTACCGCATACTTTTCTCGTTGTTTTGTTATAGAATTAATACCAGATATTAAGGCAACTAAGCCATTAATTTTCATGTAAATTTTATAGTTTAGAACTTGGGATTAGTTAATAATAACAATGAAAAAATTAATAAATAAACGTAACATAAGCATAATTCGCCGCTAGAGGCGCTACCGCTAGTGTAGAGTGAGGTATCCGATATGTCAAATGTCGCTGTTAGTAGTAGGTGGGCTACGCGTGTTTATTTCTTTTAGAATAATATTGTGAATATATTGCAGTTCCTGAGATTAATTATGGCCAATATGAGTTACGGGTCAATGAATGTCAGTGCTTTAAAAGCGGAGCTAAGAAAAAGAGGTGCAAAATTAAGTTGGTTGAAAGAACAGTTAATTCAGAGGTTACTTTCTTACTATTTACAAATACATTTTTTGTCAAAATTATGCTTATTTACCGAGTTTACAGCAATGTTTTCTTTTTACAGACTTAAGCACTATAATAGAAATAATAATATTAATAGAAACATAGAAGATGAAATACTACAAAATGATTTGGCGTATATTGTTGAGTGGCCTTCAGACAGTTTGTATAGCAGTATAACATCGAAAAAGGAAATCACCTAACTTACACCTAACACCTAACACCTAGCGGGACGCAATCATAAGTTATTGCTGTAACTGCATTGTAGGTTTAAGAGCAGTGGGATGCTACTCACATTCTGAGTCCCGCCCGTGATCATGAGTGCTGTAAAGCGTTCGAATAAATTCCGTAAAAACTAGTATTATTTCAATGTGTAGTGTTCGTGTAAATATAAGAAATCATTATGCTACTCACATGTTATGAGTATTATTTGGTACCTAAGCCATGCTCGCCATGAGGGTATTACCCGGCCTGCCTCTTCTTAGATGAAGTTTTATTAAGAATTCATTAATTATAAGTAAAATAAAATAAATGAACTTAAAAAACAAAATATTTTTTTATTTACCTACACTCAAGCCGTGATAGCTCAGTGGTTAACGCTCGCTGTAAATATAACAGAACGCGAGTAACCCGGGTTCGACCGGCACCAATGAAATTGTTAATTGCAATTTTAAGTGCTGATTTACCACGTGCTCGGCGGTGAAGGAAAACATCGTGAGGAAACCTGCATGTCTGAGGAATAAGAAAAAAAAAATATTTCGAAGACATGTGGATTTCATCAACACGCATTTGGGAAGCGCGGCGGACACTTCCTTGCCCTAAACCCTCTCAGAAATGAGGGGAGGCCTGAGCCCAGCAGTGGGACGTATATAGGCTGTAACTTTACTTTACTTTACTTAACACTCAAAACTCCATCAGAACTTTATCATTATAAAATGTTGCAGTCCGCTGCTGAATATAGGTACATATCTCCTAATTCACAACACTGAGTAGATACCGATCCTCATCTCAATCTACCTACTTAATGGTAGAACCACGCTGTAGCTATAATATAGCTGTAGCACGAATGACTGCTCGACCGGGGAAGAACCACGCTCTCACAGAATACCAGTGTAAAATAGCAGTTTAATACTGCTGTGTTTCGTATGGTGAGTGTAGAGATCTGAAGACCTTTTTTTTCTGGAAACGAGGCATTCGATCCTAGTCTTCAAAGGTGACAACGCATCTGAATTTTGATTCTAAATCGAGGATAATAAATGTAGATGTCCATGGGCCACAGCATCCACTAACCGTCAGGTGGACTGCCTGTTCGATTGTCACCTTGTACTATAAAAAAAAATAACGGTTAGTAAAGCACTACAGAGTAGCGAAAAGCAATATAGAATATTTACTTTATCACAAAAACAATGTTTATTTGCCTATATGTAACATAGGTACACTAGGAGAGGTTTTGGCCGTCGACGGATTGTTGGACAATTTGTCGCTCCTGTTTTGTTGCTTGAATAATGGTTTGAAGAAGATTTTGATTTGTAAAAGTGATGCGATTTTGTGAATTGTCTGCGCGTGTGAACTATTAGAGAAAACAAGTGGTTTGATGTTGATATAATCTCCCTATAAAACTGTGACGTATCAGCATATTGTGATGAAAAAAATATACAAAAACGAAGATTACGAAAGAAATGATAGGCTCAGAAGGTCTAGAACGTAAAGCAAGTTAAATAAAAAAAAAATTTAACACTAGTTATAATCGTAGACAGAGAAACCTATAGACTAATGATTAGCGTGGCCTCGAGTGAGAAAGGAATATAACGTAGTTTTAGGTTATACAATTATCTTTATGACTTTTAAACATAATTAGATAGAAGTTTTAATTGTTCTAAGAACTGAACTGAACAAGATTCACCAATCTTAAGCTCACAAAACACTTTTTTTTTCTCACTTGAAACAACTTGTAAACTCCTTAGATCGCTACGAACTGTCAAAATTGTTTAGCAAAGTGTAGTTTGCTAAACAAAAAAACCAGGACGAAGAACGGGACAAACAATCACACCGCTCTGTCTCATTTCTATGCAAGACGTATGCATAAATCTTTCTTTTTCGTGTGTGAATGCGAAAGAAAGCGTCACTTTGTCTATAGGTTTCTCTGTCTACGTTCATAATATTATATATCCTCTCAACTGCGGATGTCCAAGACTTGGACACGAAAATATCTCCGTTGACTGCGGGTGTCCAAGTGTTAGACATTTTTTTGCCCGCTCTTTTAATAAAGAAACAAAGCATGATGCGCTATTTCTAACTCATTCTACCATATGTCAATGTGTACAGGATAAAAAAGGCTAGCATAAAAACCCCCACAGCTTATACACTTTATTAGTATATTTTATTTAAATCATTCTTAAATGTCGTCCGTTCATTGAGTCAGCCATTAGTGTGATTGACGCGCGCTAACAACGAAGATGTTTGTAATTATTTTGTATTAATTTATATTTATTGTGTGGTGAATTGTATTAAAACAATGCCTGGGTAAGTAACCTTCTTGTTTGTAATCTCATTTTGTGTTTTATCTTAATAAGTACGTGTAAAATCGTTTTTTGATATGTATGAAGCAAACTGCTATCTTAGAACTAACTTGCTGGTTGAGGAAAGTTGACTTGAAATGTACGTAAAATTTTAGTTTTGACTGTCAGTTTTGTGTTAAAATATGTGTAATTGTTCATCGTTTACAGTTTTAGTACATTAAAATGAGGATAAAGTGCAATATTTTCAAAATTTTAATGTAAATACGCAATAGGTGCAATAGTGTCCATTTTTGTGACGTCCGCAGTAGTGAATTCTAGTTCTCTGTTTTGCGGGTGGCGAAAAAAAGGAACTAAAGTTTGCCATACTGCATCAAGTTCAAATTCAGTTGAATGGTTAGAATGGTAAATAATCTAGCGCCCTCGAGCAGAGAAATGGAGCTTGGTTGACTCCACGATTATTCGATGATTTATGAAAAATTGAATGTGGCATTTGGATATGTCATGTATGTTAACACAAGACTTCGGAATTTTTTAAACAATTTATTAAATCAGAAAATTAGAAAGTATTTACATAATATGCTTTTTAATATTTTTATTTTAATATTTTTTAATATTATTTAATATTTGGAATTTTTATTTTTTTAATTTAATATGTTGAGTGATTTTTAAGGTCACCTCAGACACATATTTCTTATTTTGTTTTTTTTTAGTGTACATTTTATCTGTATGTACTTTGCAAATCGTGTAACGTTGCGTTATGTTTCAACCTAGAGCAAGATTGCTGCTACCTACAGTACCATTCGTAAATGAATTGTACTGTAGATACAGTAAATCCAACAAGTACCAGGAGCCTTTTACAGAAATGAGTACCTATGTTATATATTTATTCAATTTTATACTTATGTCCATCCATCGATTTAGTTTTTATTGTTGCCTAGCTATAATTTGTTCAGCTAATTATTTCAGACTATCATCGTCGAAATTGTTAAGTTAGTTAAGTTACACAGCCTATTTCCGTCCCACTGCTGGGCCTTCCCTCACTTCTGAAAAGGTTTTAGGGCAAAGAAGTTTCCGCCGCGCTGCCCACATGAGTGTTGGCGAACTGCACATGCCTTGGAAATTTTTTTTATTTCTCAGACAGTCAGAGTTCCTCATGATGTTTTTCTTCACCGCCGAGCAAGAGGTAAATCAGCACTTAAAATTGCAATTAATAATTTCATTGATGGAACCCGGTGTGCTAGCGTACTGTGAAATTTAACGCGAGAGCTAACAATCTGAGCTACCAGGGCTATCTCATTGTCGAAATGAATACTTAAGTTAGTTAAGTTACAGTCTTTTTACGCCCCACAGCTGGGCAAAGGCATTCCCTTATTTCTCAGAGGGTTTTAGGGCAAAGAAGTTTCCGCCGCGCTGCCTCGATGCGTGTTGGTGAATTTCACATGTCTTCGAAATATTTTTTTTTCTTATTTCACAGACGTGCAGGTTTCCTCACAATGTCTTTCTTCACCGACGAGCACGTGGTAGATCAGCACTTAAAATTGCAATTAACAATTTCATTATTGCTAGCGGGGATCAAACCCGGCTTGCTAGCGTACTGTGAAATTTACAGCGAGAGCTAACCATCTGAGCTAACACGGCTCTTCTGAGCCACCACGTCTCTCATCTTTGAAATGAATACACCTATAGGATAGGGTGACAAAAGAGCACGCAGTCCACCTGTGGTGGTTGCTGCGGCCCATAGATATCTACATCTATCCTCGATTACAAATCAAAATGCACATGCATGTCACCCGTGACATCTAAGATGGAAAGCCTCGTTGCCAGTAAAAAGGCTCTCCGGTTCTCTACACTCACCATAAAACACAGAAGGATTAAGCTATTATTTCACGGTGGTATTCGGTGAGAGCGTGGTCCTTCCCCGGTCGAGCCGGCCTATTCGTGCTACAACTATACTACAAATATAACTGCAGCATGGCTCTAACACGTATAAAAATGTTTTAATAGACTAGTACATGATGCACAAAAAAGTGCAGAATCGGACTTTAATTGTGGCATATTTTTGTATAATGCATAAGAAGTGGGTTCTTTAAAAATATACATAATTAATATTTTTTTTATTTCAGGAAGAGATATATTTATTTTAAATTTTATTATTTCGTAGCTATTATTTGTGTTAAAGAAAATATGTCCTTTAGGAGAAATAATGTTATTGGTTATTGGAAATGTAACATAACCGCTGAGCACCTCGCGGCGCCTCTGTCACTCGACACATATTATGGTGCATTGGGTATTGTTTACAAAAAACGTTATTTATGACTCTACATCAGCGGGAGTGACCCTTGAGTGGTTTTATGGTTTTTAAAGGAATGAATGAATCTTTATTTCTGTACAAGTGCTGTTAAAGTTTGTTTGCTCAAATAAAGTAATTAATTTTTTAATAAATATGGCACTTACGACAAAAATTTTGATATCGGCATTAGGAGTACTTATGAAATACTTTATGAGATTTCTAAAACTTAGCAAGACCTATTGAAAGATGACTGAATCATGTAAAGAAAAAGAGAGGTTCAAGACTGAATCATTATAATGAAATAAAAAAAACTATTTTTATTGACTAAAGCATTACGCCGCATTATGCCGCATCTGGTCCGAACTATATTCTACATCGGTGTAAGTTGATTGTGGGTTCTTGTAAGCTTATTATTAATGCGTTTTACGATAAAAAATTGTATTGTAGCCTATGATTTTGCACATAAAATATTGTAAACAATAGATATAAGATTAAAATAAAATAAAATTGAACTATTAAAAAACTTTGTGTCATTGAGAAATATGATAGTTTTGACTTTATTCAATATTTAGTTATACTAATTACTTTAAAACTATTAAATATATGTACTCGTTTATAGAAAATTTCATAGAGAATTCAGAAATGTATACATATTATAATATTCGATATACCAAAATCAAGATATTTGCATTTAAACTTATTGGGCCCAATCAGCCGTCCATTTTATTAAACAGCTCCGCAGTCAACGGAGTATTACGGTTAGAGTCTCCGCAGCTGAATGGATATTAGTCTATGGTCCATGTAGATAATCTTAAACATTAAAACTGGTTATAACTTTTATCTCCCAAGTTATAAAAATCTAAGAATTTAAAAGGGGTTTGTCTATCCTACTATCTACCAATTAAAAATAAAAATATCCCAAAACACGAAATTATATGAGCGGTACGAAACTCCCATATAAGCCTGTCATTCCCCTTTCAATAAAAGCAGTCTTAAAGTTACCTGAGCGGTGCGAAGAATTCAGCAACGTTGATGGTGATGCAGTAGAGATCTAAGTTGTCCTAATACTAATTTTACAAAATTTCAATAAAAGTAGTTTTAAAATTACCTAAATGCTGCGAAGAATTCAGCTACGGTGGCGGTGATGCAGTAAAGATAGGTCTAAGTTGTCCTAATACTAACTGTACAAAATTTCTATTCAATAAAAGTAGATTTAAAGTTACCTGAGCGGTGCGAAGAGTTCAGAAACGTTGGCGGTGATGCAGTAGAGGTCCCGTACTTGAGGCGGGGCGGGGCCGGGCGCGGTGGGGCGGGCGGCGGGGCGGACGGGCGCACGATGCTGCCGCAACAACGGGTGCGCGCAGGCCATGCTCACCAGCGCCGACACGCCCTTTTCGATCTCACGCACCTCTAGCAGGCCTTCCTTGAACACACAATGCCATGACACCGGAAATAGGTATCCATTGACATGATAGATGTCATATCAGACTTCCATGTACGCTAATAAATGGGCACTACGGCACTAATACATTGCACACTAAGTTACGCTCAATTCTCCGTAACTTAATGATTTCTTATATTTACGCGAACACTACACATTGATTAAAACTACTTTTACGGATTTTAACGCGTTTATTTTTGCTTTTAATTACTTTTATTTTTAATTCCCGACGTTTCGGGCACTTTCCAGCACCCATGGTCACGGGGGACTGAGATGACTGACGTCCCAATGTCATTGTTAAACCCGGAGTACCTTCAGCTTTTTTTAATTAGCTTTTTTTACCATAAACAATAATTATAACAATAGGACCATAAACAATAATTAAAAATTGCCGTAGTCGTCTCACTTAGGAGGGGGATTGGCAATTATAAGCCAATGTTTGAATACAATCACACCTAGTGGTAAGTGGGATATTATTGTTCTGAAATGAAATGAAATGAATGATTTTATATTTAAATTTACAATAAATTTATTTTGTTACAATTTTAGAATGAAATTTTATAGAACCAGAATGGTGGCAATCACCTCATTCCCAGGGGTTATTTTCATTTATGTATTCATTTATATTATAATAATACTTTTAGTACAATTTTTCTTTAATAAAACATTTAAACTTGTTTAATAACAAATTTTGTACATATTCTCGAATTTTGATGTAAAAGCGTATATTTTTGCGTGCCCCATTGCCTACATTGCCCCATAAATGAAATACTAATTCTGTGGAGTCTAGTAACTGGTATTACAAGCTTCTATTTTGATTTGTTTTCTAAATTCTGTTTTGTTTTCCGTAACCTAGTGACACCAGTTTCTCCACTCCACAGAGTTAGTTATTCATTCATAAGGCAACATATAGGCTATTACAACAAAAAATTTAATTTTGTAATTATGTATCGGATAATATTTATTATATAAACTTACATTTAAATATTATTGTTAAAGTATAGTTACAATATATCTTTAATTAAGTTACGCGAATTTTCACTAAGTATTGAAATTGACGATGCTCAGAATTTACATTTAATTAATCATTATAATACTTAAAATTAAAATATTAGCATGCTATGTAAAATAAGCAAAACATGAGTGCTCGTTCTTACATGTTAACAACATTTATACCATGTTTTACGCGAATAAAGATATTATTATTATTATACAAGGTCTCCTTATTACTAAGTTTAATTATTTTACTAAGCAAAAACTGTATAATAAGGGTTATTGTAACATAAATTAATACATGGTTCAAAATAATTCTTAGGAATGAGGTGGTGGTCGCTTCCAAACTGATTCTTAAATAAGTCTTTCAAGTAGTTTGTACAACCTGTGTTTTATTGTAAAATTTCACTTTGATAACTGCCGAACCAGTAGAAGTGAAAAAAATTACTTTCAAAAATTCTTTTCAAATTACTTACATGTAATTTTTATTGGAAAAAAATGTTTGTATTTTATTCTGTTCTCAGGAAGATGCTGTTCTTACGACACCCACGAGATGATATGGGATAGTGCATTGTCTAACGGTGTCACTATACAGGGTTAAAATATATGGAAGATTTGTTTCCTTCCTTCTGTTACAACACCCGCATGACGAAATGACGAGTGGATATCTTCACACAGCCACTACACGGTAAAAAAAAATCCAATCATTGGATAGCAGAAAATAAAGATTACCTTTTGCATGGCCTCAAGGAATTTGCCCATTTTCTTGTAACTTGACTTTTTTACATCTAAAGTCCGGTCCGGAGGGCACAGAGGTATCAGATGATTCCTGCAAATTAGTTGCAGGTATTCATTGTTCAATATACTGAGACATTTTAATAAAACGAGTACTAATTATAAAATTCACCGAGCAGTACACCTGGTGGTAGTGGATACCACAGACATCTTTCATCTATCTTCAGTTTAGAACAATCAAAATATAAATAAGTCTTAGTGCTCAGGAGTGACAACGCATCTGCAAATGCAGATGGAAGATAAGAATAAACATAAGTAACTAAGATGGAATGCGTTTCTATTAAAAAGTGTCTCCGGTTCTCTACACTCACCATATGAAACAAAGCATCATAAAGCTGCTATTTTAGGCTGGCATTTATTTATTTTGCTGCAGCTACATTAGCAGTATAGTTGTAGCACGGTCGGCTCGACCGGGGAAGGACCACGCTCTCACAGAAAACCAGCGTAAAATAGTAGTTTAATGCTGCTCTGTTTCGTATGGTGAGTGTACAGAACTGGAGACCCTTTTTACTACAAACGAGGCATTCCATCTTAATCCTCGCGGGTGACAACGCATTTGCATTTTGATTCGTAATCGAGGACAGATGTAAATATCTATGGGCCACAGCAACCACTTACCATCAGGTGGACTGTGTGCTCGTTTGTCACCCTGTCCTATATAAAAAAATAGCATAACCGCATGGCTCTACCACATATGTAGTAAAATGTACAAAATTCACCTGTCACATTATTTCACCACTCCCAGGGTTGGCTGGGAGAGAATGCTTAGAGGCATTATTAAGTTCGTCATTTGGAACCCTTATGTTAAGGTATAAACAATAGTGTAAATATGTATATAAGGACATAAAACTTACTTATATAGCAGGTTGGTTTTGAGAGGCAGTTCTAGATTCTTGCCTTCCAGTTTAATAAAGGACAGGAGACACCATTTGAGCAGCTCGTCCATGTCTGTTGGTATTGGATCTTCTTCAATTTGTGAAGTATCTGTAAGAATGTTACAATTTTAAGTATTTTATCCAGTTTTTTTTTAATCGTAACCTCCCTAGTAAACGTTCTCCTGTATTGTGGGGGCAGTTTACATACATACATTTCACTAGGTCAAAAATGTTGTTCCGTGCGGGATACGAACCCACGGCCCTTAACGCAACTATTGCTAAGCTACTTTCGTCAAGTAACAATGTTATCAATTTTGTAGATAAATTGTGAAATAGAATATATATATATATATAATATTCTTACTGAAAGTTATTTTTTACTTTACCACTATTTAGAAAAAGACCTCTATTCTGGGAAGAAACAAAAAAGAAACCCAGCGGGACCTTTTTTTAAAATAAATTTAACAATATGGCAATATTGTTACAAACTATTTACAAACATTAATTTAAAAATAGCTTGGAATAGACCATCTCATTCCCAGGGGTTATTATTAACCATATATTCATTTATATCATAATAACCCTGTTTATACAGTTTTTGTGTAATTAAATATTCAAACTTGGTAATAGAGAGAACTTGGACCTTGTTGTAATAGTGTATACATCGCCCCAACAATGAATTACTAACTCTGTGGAGTCGAGAAACTGGTAGCACTAGCTTGTGTTTGTTCCTGGTGTTTACAGAGTGTATATCACTTTTTTTACTAAAACTACCTTTGTTTTTGTGAACAAACATCAAATTTACATAAACATACTGAGGCGCCAAAGTTAATATATTTTTTTTTAAATTTTCTCTAAGAGACTCTCTCGGGTTTAGGTTGTAAAGAGCTCTAATGGCCCTCTCTCTTCTGCAAAACAAAAATAGTTTCCAAATCCCCATGCAAAATCCCATGACATTATGCTATGGAAATAACTGAAATAAACTCATCTATATGTCTCGATATTAGTGAGATTTCTAGTTTGGATATAGGGTTCACACTGAAGGTTTGCGTCGAGAGTGATGCCAAGAAAAACAGGATTCAACAGGGCTCAATTCTTCCCCATTTAAAAACATATTGGTATTTAGATTTTTAACATTTGTTGTTGTAAATTTAATACATTTAGTTTATTTCCGTTTAAATGTAGATTATTAATGTTAAACCAATGCACTTATTTTGATATAGCATTATTCACTTCATCACATTCAAATGATTGACTTTGAAGTTTAAAAATCAAGGAAGTATCATTAGCAAATAATACTATATCACGTTTATATTATATACATATTATATATAAAAGGCAGGTAAGTCATTAATATTCACCAAAAATAGTAATGGACCAAGAATTGAGCCCTGAGGGACACCCATCTGTATGGGCGACCCGGAAGAACTTTTACCATTGATAATAACTTTCTGCATTATCCTACTTAAATATGAAATAATAAGTTTAAGCGTTGTGTTCTTGTAAAGTGGAAGAGTCTGTATTATCAAATTTCGTCTCGTGGGTGTCGTAAGAAACTACTATAGGAAAAGTCAGATATATATCATTAATTCCTATAGATGGCAGTCTAGAATTGGACAGATCGCATCTGCCTGAGCATTTCATGATAAGTCGCTATTTTATGATTTGGCTTTGACTTATGTTAATATATTAAAATTATGAAAGCACGTATCTAGTAATATCGACGATAGCAGGTTACGGTGCGCTGTGATGGCCCTTGGATCATCTCAATATGACACAATTGTGGGGGAGCGAGAGAGATAGGTAATTTATATGATGATTTATTTTGACGCAGGTCTTAGCTAATTAATTTTTAACATGTTTAAGATCTATTGTTATCGCGTTGTGCCTTAACAGCTAAACTAGAGCACCAAATGGGAACAATGCTGCTTGAACTGGTTATACCTACGAAAAATTGATTAAATAATCATCTCGTAATTTCCAGTTCCCTCCTCCAAAACTGGAACGATTTTTTTATTAACAACAATATACACAGGAAGGATTGTGGCTATGTCTGTATGTGGCAGTATAACTGGGCAATTATATTTAGTTTTAAAAAATTTCTAGTTTAAAAAAATATTTATGAAAAAACAACAAAGTTAAACATAAAAAATGCTCTAATATCACACACTGTCCCTGAACACATCATTATAATGTATGTCAAATCTATTATGGGAACAGTTATACTACAATACTAACTAAAATTAAGCCAGTAACTAAACTAGAGTTACCTGTGATAACTGTGTCGTCTAAATCCAATTCTTCATTGCCATCAACATTTGGTATTTCTTCTGGGATAATTCTTGGTTCATTTAAAACCGGGGAAGGTGTAGGTTCTTCTGGCGGTTTGATGTCCACTTTTACTAAGCTGGGCCATTCCTCTTTAATTGGTTGTTGGATGCTTAGCTAGGAAACAATCAATTTTTAAAGTTTTATATTTTTATATGTCATTGATGGTAAACGATAAACAAAGTAATTGATTTTATTACGCGGTTACCATATCTACCCGTTGATGTCGTAAAAGGCGACATAGGGAGATTTGAAAATGGAGACGGGCAGCGGCATTAATAATGATTACAGCATAAATAATAATAGACATTGTGGTTACCAACATGGATGCCTATGGCATAAAATTTTATGTAACTCATATAAAAAACAACCTTTATGTCATCATCATCATCACCGCCTATGAAAGTTCACCGCTGAACATAGGCCTCTCCTATAGATTGCCTCATAGACTTTGCCATAGATGACACGGTTTGCGAGCGGGTTGTCAAGCGCAGTTTTCTATTATTTTGGGTTGCTATCAGGAAGATGCTGCTGCCCATCACCTGTATCATTCTGCATCTGTCGCCGCTTACGACAGCCACGGGACGATATGCACTAGTGTATTATATATTATTTATTTATTTATTAAGGATTACCAACAGAAATTACAACAGTAATACAAAGATCATTTTCATAACATATTAAGCACATTATAATTGTATTTCTTTTTATAGGTAATCACAACATGCATTGATTATTTAGTAAATGAAAGGATTATAAGAAAAGAAAAAACTTGAACTATATCATTGAATAAATAAATTATTAAAAAGAAATAGATTATTTAACAATATTATAGATAACTTCATTATCATATTAAATTACATTAACCACATTATAGAAAACAAAAACAATTCCAATATTATACTTTTTAATTAATTGATTCATTATTTTTAAAGAAATTGATTAATTTTGATTTGAAGGTGGATAAACTATCGCAAGTAATATCGAGGCCAGAAATCTTCGAGGACAGTTCTTTATAAGTGCGAGCCAGTCTGGCTAGAGGGGAATACTTTCCCAAGTTAGATCTATAAAGAGATACATTGAAAAAGGCTTGCGGTTTCCTAGGCAGTTTTGATGGCACTTTAAAGTTAAATAATTGAACTATCGCTGGATAATCAACACTATTATTGAGCGTTTTTGCGTAATTACTACGTTACTACTACGTGATTGATGTGATGTTAAATTGCGCCAACTGTCTTTCATATATAGTAATATTCTTTACACCGCCACTACACGGTTTAATTTATATGTAAACTAATATATTTACTGTTGTTTGAGTATCTTATGTAATAAAAAGGCAATTGCAAAAATATGTGCCAAGCATTGCAATAATGGCAAATATCCAGCCTATGTTCAGCAGCGGAGTTTGGATAGGCCATGATGACAAAGGTGATGAAACATTATCCAGGCTTTTGACTACGGCGACCATTCTTTCTAATTACATTTTTTGTTCATTATCCATTCATTACAGTCCATAAAAAATCCACTGCTCAAATCAAATTGCCTTTTACCACAGTTGTTACACTTAGCAGACAGTTTAGAAACTGCAGTTTTTTATTATTTTAAATTTTTATCAGGAGGATACTGCCCCAATCACAAGAATAATAATCTAAAAAACGGTTGACCCTGCAGGCCATGTCAAGAACTTTCCGCTATTTTTACGAACTAGTCAACTCATTACATCAAAAACGATCCGAGTAGAAATTTCGAAGTCGTTAAAAAAAAGACTTCTTTGAATTTTTTAAACAACGATAACTTTCGAAAGGATCAACCGATTTTGATGTAATTGGTGGCATCCGACGAGATATTTTAAGAACAATAATAAAATCTAATATAAAAAAATTATTAGACCATAAATTCAAAAGTTATGTGAAAAAGACACTTTTTCGAAATTTTTCGTCATTCATTTCTCTTCAATGCATTAACCGATTTTAAAGCAGTCCGCAGCAAACGACGTTGTTTTCTATGTTTAAGAGCTGATTAGATTTTGGAATTAGTTGTTACACATCTGCTTAGAGGAGTTATTCCAAAATAACATTTTTTGAAAATTTTGTTTTTGAGATTTCTCAAAATCTACCAGTCCAATTCGATTGAAACAGTATTGAAAATCTGAGTTTGGTGAAACTCTTTCTAACGCCACGCCAGTTCGTTCAAATCCGTCAAGCCGTTCAAAAGTTATGAGGTTTACATACATACACACATATACATACACACATATACATACAGACATAGTGACATCCTCGTAGGAATAATTAGAATAGCTTCCTAGGAACTCAAAACGTCGAGATTTAATGAAACCTCAATTTTCGAAAATGGGGGTGAAACCAATAACTTTACAATTTTTGAAAATCATTGATTTTCATAACGGAAAGTTAAAAATTACTTTCATAAATCCTTATCCTCCACATAGTTGCTAATTTGTAAAGGAATGTTTTGTAAACTTTAATAGTAATTGATTATTGTTATAATTTGAGTAGTTTGAATAACAACGCTGAGCCATTCAACACTGTAATTCAACACTGTAATTTTTACACTATTTAGTTTTTTAAGTACATATAAACTTAAGGCTGTTTCATATACCATGGTTTGACTTACCTGGGCTATATCCATAGCAATGTTGTCAGTAATGTCATTATAGGTGGGGGGATCAAACTTTGGCCTCTCAAGCTTTGTGAACTTAGGTTCTTTGCAAAGCAAGTCTCCATATACATGTAAAGTTTCCATGCAGACACCTCTGGAAATATGTTTGGCTTATGAAAGATAGAGTACAAGGTCTTACTTGAGTTACAATACCTGGAGTATCTGGGATATCAACCCCAATAAAAAAATGATTACCTAATACACTATAACTTTTTGTTTTACTCTACCTCTAACCCTAGAAGAGTTCTAAAGATGTGATGGTGTGATGTGATGGAGTACACAAAGCAAAATAATTCATCATCCCCTTTGAAATCTTTTTTTAATCAAATTAACTAGATTTTATAAGATATTTTTTGATCTTTTTATAAAAAAAGAATTCAAAATATCTTAAAAAGAATTAGAGTGACAAACGAGCACACAGTCCATCTGATGATAAGTGGATGCTGTGGAACCTAGACATCTATGATTACCCTCGATAATTAATCAAAAGGCTGATGTGTTGTACAGTGTGATGCCCTGTTCCAGTAAAAAGGGTCTTGGTTTCTCTAAACTCACCATAAGATACTCAGCAGCATTATGCTGCCATTTTATGCTGGTGTTCTGTGAAAGCATGGTCCTTCCCTGGTTGAGCCGACCCATTCATGCTACAACAATAATATAGCTGCAGCATGGTTCTATCACATATTAAAATTAATGATGATTGAATTATCAAGAACAAATATGAGCACAATGCTTAACAATGCAAAATAAAATAGATCTGCCTAATGTACATTTTATACTTTAAAGTAAAAACAACCATAACTTAAAACTAACAGGCTGTACTTACATATTAGTCCTCAACAGATCTGAAGAGGAAATAGCAGCACGACCCACAGCGCCGACAGCGCAATTGTCAACTGTAGCGGCAGCAATAAGAGACCCACGGGAGAAGCGTGGGAATTTTACTGGATCTGCTAATGTTACCCCTGGTGCATATAATGGTGCACCCCCTGCAAGCTAATAAATGAGTTGGTAGAGGTTGCAAACATTAAGAAATTATTAAGACTATGAATATTTATAATAAATAAAATGTTATTACTGGTCTTTTTACTAATTTGCTAATCTTTTATCAGTTATAAATTTATAAAATAGTTTATTAAATTTTAATGTGAATGTTTTTGAATATATGTAATCATTGTTATATCCAAATAATTTAATTTTTATTGCTCCTTATCCCAGTAGCCTAGCAAAGACTTGCGGTGCTGAGGGCTGCGGATTCATATCTCGCATGAAACAAGCATTTGTATGGCCTACAAATAATTATTCCAGGCCTTGGATGTTTGTCTTTGTGAAATTTATGTGTGTAAACTGCCTCCACAATACTGAAGAAAATTCTAGTGTAGGGGTTAATTTAAAAAAAAAATCATCCTAAAATGAACATGGACAAGACAAAGGTTGTCCATGTAACATCTACTCGTATGTCATGCCTGTGCTGGTAGTTGTTAGGAGCACTACACTCTAAGTTGTTGATGAGTAAATTTACCTAAGACAGTGTGCAAGAAAGTTTTTTTTATATATAGAAGAGGAAGCAAATAAGCATGCGGTTCACATGATGGTAAGTGTCACCCGCAGCTCATGAACAACAGGGCAATTTCATGTACATTGCAGGTTTTTTAAAGAGTTAGCTTTATTTTTGAAGGTCCCTAAGTCAACTACACAAAAAGTGACTTATTGTTTGGTAGTAACAGCAAGTGTTTGTACAGCCTATAAATAATTGGTCATGATGTGTGTGTATATTCTAACTGTGCAATTTATGTATGTAAACTACCTCCAGCATACAGGAGAATCCTATTATGATGGTAGCATTTTGAATCTTAAGAAGCTTTCAAACGAGGTTAACCGAGAGATCCAACTTGGCTACGCAGCATTCGGGAAATTAAACCAATTTTTCACCTTGTTTTTTTAAGCCAGTGCTTGACTACGATTTCCCCTAATGGTAAGTTGTGATGAAGACCAAGAGAGTAAATCTCACTTTCTTATCATAGTAAATGTCTATATACAATTGCATTGACAATTAATAATATAGTCCAATATCTTAAATTAATTAATCTAAATGTAAATCTGAATAAGACAAATTTCATAAATTTTAACATAAAAGGATGAGCAGCAAATATACTTAATGTGCTGTACAAATACATACCTATTGAAAGAACTACCATGGTCTCATTTTTGAGTGTAGTACTTAACGAGAACTTCAATTTCACTGGCTACATTGATAAAGTTTGTAATAAAATTAATAGGTTTGCTTTCGTCTTAAGGTGTTTAACTAAGATAACGACTCTTAGCGTAACTATGTCTGCTTATTATGGTTACGTCACGTCTAATATTAATTATGGTCTGGTTCTGTGGGGCAACAGCGTTGAAGTAAATAGAGTTCTCATCGCACAAAAAAAAATGTATACATACTATATGCGGTAAAGGTCCATTTGACACATGCAAGCCCCTATTTATTAAGCTGGGTATATTAACAGTCCCTGGCGTGTAAATATTGAAAATATATAAATTTGTCAAACAACATGCAGAGTTATTTAAGTCAGCTTGTGATATATATCCACGAAGCACTAGAGATAGTAAACGGCTTGTCTTAGACCATAAACCAAAAACTTCTGTCTATCAGAAAGGTTGTTACTGTATGTGTGTAAAAATATTTAATAAAATTCCAAAGCAGTTCAAACACGGCTCTATGATTCTCATGACCAAAAAGTTATGTGAATGGCTAATAAGAAAATGTTATTATAGTGTTAAAGAATTTCAAAATGATAATAATATGCATGTTAACATATGATAGACGTAATTGCTGTGTATCACTGCGTATCACAGTTTTATCAGACCTTTATTTTTGATTGAGTGTATTTAAATTTTAATTATGATATTGATGTAGTAACTTATGACATTTTGAATTATATAACTTACATTTAATAACTTGACATTTTAGAATTGACTACCACGTATATTATTTGGTAATTTAAAAAAAAACATTTGCATGCCGTATCTCATGGCTAAATAGGTCTTTAAGCAACTTATTTTTATTGTAAAAAACCTATCACTTACCCTATTTATGGCAATTAAATAAATTTGAATTTGAATTTGAAGACGCCTAGCCCAGTTTATATTTGGAAGAATTTATATTGACAGATTATTCCAGTCTTTTGATGTACATTACAAAAGAAGAAGCGAGGCATTGGTTTGATAAATGCATTATCAACAACAAAAGGGAGTGGGATCCATTAATTTATTGTACATCGGACACTTTTAAATACATAGTAATGGAACTGATTGTGCTAAGTAGTAAAAATACCTTAGGGAGCACTGGAGAATGAATGATGAGGGTCGGTAGGAGGTCAGGCACTTTCCATAGAGCACATACAGTAGGCACCAACGCATCACCTGTTTCTATCATCACAGGTACACTATCAACAACGTATACGCCGACTGTTTCACCCGAATGTAGAATTAATCTCATACAGCTGCTATTTGATTTTACTGGCACCAACTCTTTCACTTTCTCATCTGTAGCAGCAGGGAATTCATTTAAAATACGCTGCGCTAAATGCTTTCTGTAACAAAACAGTGAAAAAGATAATAAGAATGAAACCCAAATTTTAAAAATGTAAGTAATGAAAATTATTGTGTACTTTTCCGAATTTTTTAGTGTGTTGTTAGATTTTAATTTGTATGCCTTGCCGAACATTATGGTTATTAATAAATTGAAGGCAGTCTAAGATTTAATATTCTTGATTACGGGAAGATTCTGTGGGAAGATTTTCCCATAATTTACACAGTTTACGCGGCGTGATTTTGACAAGCAAGACGTGATTTTGTCACTGTGACAAAACCTTTCAGTTTAAAAACGAGTTTTACAATATTATAAAATATTTATTTAAATATTTTTATATTATTGTAAAATATTTATTTAAATATTTTATTGCTTATTATTTATAAAATAGGAGCGAAACATCCATCCACTAAAATATCGTTGTACAGTGTATTCCCTGTAAATGTGCTTGTAAAACTATGTATTGAACATCTCTGAAACTTATATAGCAAATACATTAAGGAATATTCACCACAAACTGAAGACCACTCATTCTGAATCCTATCAATATTCCAGTCCCATCTTTTACAATTCCTTTTTAAAAACTGGTATCGTGCAGATGTTCGTCCATATGAATAAAAATATTGACCGATGCCATTCGTATCAATATATAAAGCTACCCAATGTGAGCCTGGTTTATCATCCGTATCCAAATTACATAATATTATATACGTTGGTACGTAGGTATATATGGGCAGTCTATTAGTAGCATAAATATTATTTTCTAGACTGGGATGAATCTTTTTCAGATGTTGTTGTACATCTAGTGTATCCATGATATTACTTGGTGCTATTAGTTTTTTACATTACCAATCTATTCAATGGTTAACATACGAATGATCAATTATAGTGACTTGTAAATATTAAATTCTTTTTTGATAATGTGTAGGAGTCATCGGTGTAGCATAAGTCGCAACCCGAAAGAATACGAGGTAAGCTTGTTCAGGGGCGGACCGTGAATTTGTGGGGCTCTGGGCTAACACTAGTTGGTGCCCTACCAAATTAATCAAACTAATCAAGTCAAAAAACAGTTTTCTGTAATGATGTATTATACGGTCTGGAAAAAATTATATAACTTTGATACATAAACAGCAACTGTAAGACATTATTGCATAAGATATTAACAGGTTATGTGTAGTTTATCATCATCATCATTACAGCCCTTCACAAGTCACTGCTGAACATAGGTCTCCACCAAGGTATGCCACAAAGCAAGGTCCTGAGCCAACTGCATCCATCGACTTCCTGCATGTCTTATCAAGTCGTCAATCCATCTAGTGGGGGGTCGCCCTACACTTCGCCTACCGGTACGTGGCTACCGCTCGAGAACCTTTTTTTCCCAACCGTTGTCGGTTCTTCGAGCTATACCTCGAATATATGGCCGGCCCATTGCCACTTCAGCTTACTAATCCGTCGGGCTATGTCGGTCACTCTGGTTCTACTGCGGATATCCTCATTTCTAAGTTTATCACGCAGAGAAACCCCGAGCATAGCCCTCTCCATAGCTCGCTAAGCGACTTAGAGCGTCCTCATATGGCCAGCTGTGAAGGACCACGTCTCGATTCCGTAGGTTATCACTGGCAACATGCACTGGTTGTACAACTTAGTTTTCAGGTTTTGGGGTATACCTGACAAGAAGATGTGTCATAATTTACCGAACGCTGCCCAGCCGAGTTGAATCCGTCGATCGACCTTTCGGTCGAAGTTGGACTTACCTAGTCGGACTATTTATCCTAGGTTCATCATCAGGCTTAGTGCTCCCAACAACTACCGGCATAGGTATGACATGGACATTAAACATGGTCTTTGTTTTGTCCTTGTTCTTCTTAAGACCTATTCGGTGGGAGGCACTATTGAGGTCATAGTGCTTAAGTTCTCCAGCGATTCTGCCATAAGGACTATTTCGTCGGCAAATCGAAGGTGAGTGATGTACTCGCCATTGATGTTAATTTCGTATCCTTTCCAGTCCAGTAGCTTGAAAACATCTTCCAATGCAGCGGTGATGAGTTTCGGGGATATAACGTCACCGTGTCTTACACCTCTCTGCAGTTGGATAGGTTTCGTAGTTTGGTTCTGTACTCGGATAGCCATCGTAGCCCTACTGTATAAACACTTAAGCACTTCGATATACCGACAGTCAACTTGGCACCGCTGAAGAGACTGTAGCATCGCCCAAATTTCGACGGATCGGAATTGATAACAAATTACATTTTGATATTCATATACAAAAGATAATTAGTAAAGCTTTAAAATGTACGGACTTCGTTCGTTCTTCCACTGAATTTAGAAACCCCTTCACTTTAATCTATCTTTTTAAATCTTTGGTCAGGCCACAATTGGAGTACGGAGCGCCTGTATGGAACCCACTTTATAATAAATATAATCATAGCATTGAAATGGTACAAAAAAAGTTCTTGCGTCGCATTAATTATAAGTATCACCGTGAGCGTTTATCATATGTGCTCCTTTTAACAAAATATAAGCTCTTAGACTTAAGGTCTAGGCGCACTCAACTTGAGGCAAGATTACTTTATGATCTGTGCAATAACACGTACGACTGCGCAGATTTAATTAATCGTATTAGTTACTCCGTACCATCTCGGGCACGTATGCGTTCTTTGCGTCCTCACTCACTCTTTGCTGTGCCAAGATCTCGGACAAACGCTGGTATCAGATCACCCCTTCATAGTATGGTTGACACATACAACAAAAAATTTAATTCTGTAGATTTATTTACTTACAGTGCCAGATCCTATAACAGACAGCTAGTAAACTTGCTGTTAAACACTTAATATCTCGTTAAAGACCTAAACTAAATAATACTAATTATAAATCATCTAACCAATGATTATATATATGTATATATATACACACACACACACATATATATATATATGTATATATATATATATATATATATATATATATACATGCATAAAGATATACACACGCGTGCGCGATCGCATGCGAGCGCACATATGCTAAAACACTAAACTCTAACCTCTAATATATGTCAAAATAATATTTTAGAAATTAAAATACTTTTCTTTTACAAAACTAGGTCCCTCACATATTATCTTATTTTTTTATACTCAATGTGTGACCATCGTCGTTGAGTTTATAATAAGTAATAAATTGTAATAGAACATAAGCTTTAACATATGACATATTGTAAACTTGTTTGTGGTTCTCTAAATAAATAAAAAAAAAAGAATCAAAGGCTTTCTCATAGTCCACATACGCCAGGCAAAGTGGCAGATTTTACTCTTCGGTCTTCTGTACAAATTGCCGAATTTAGTGGTCTATGGTACTAAAGCCTTTTTGGAAAATAGCTTACTCGGGAGGCTGGAAGTCGTCGAGTGCGAGACGATTCGTAATGACTCTCGAAAACAGCACGTAGACGCGTCTCAGAAGGGATATCGGTCTGTAGTTCTTCAAGAGGGCGTTGTCACCTTTCTTGAAGAACAAGACCACTGCACTTCTGTTCCACGCCTCAGGAGTAGTGCTTCCATGAAGGACGGAATTAAAGAGCTTCTGAAGGACTTCAAGTACCGGTTTTTCACCCGCTTTCAGAAGCTCCACTGTAATTCCATCCTCGCCCGAGGACTTGCCGTTTTGATGATGCTGGAGAGCCATTCTAATCTCGCTCAGACTGACGTCCGAAATATCATCGGAATAGTGTCGGATAATACTTGCTCTTGGATCGTTACTCACACTTGCGTGTGGCTCCAACGATGATGTGTACAGCTGCCCATAGAACCGCTCAATCTCACTCAGAATCTGGTACTACTACTACTAGTACTACTACTAATACTGGTAGAGAATGCCTCAAGGCATTAAGTCCGCCCTTTGTATTCTTTTGTTAAGGATGCAGTAAAGAATAAAATAAATAAATAAATAAATAGAATCTCAGGTATCCCAGAAACGATGCTGCCACACTCAGTCTTCAGCTTTAACAGTTGGTTCTTACTGGCAGATAGATCTCTGGCAAAGACTTTGGAGCCCTGGTTCCGCTTAATCGCTTCTTCAAATCGTGCTGTATTGAAGTTGCGTAAGTCCTGCCGCATTCATTTGGAGATCTGTCCGTTCAGTTGCCTGTATGCTGACAAATCTGCTGACGACTGCAGCTTCATCGCCCGTCTAATATCCATGAGAATAAGAGTATGATCGGAGAGTTTTTGTGTTCTCCTGCGGCGGGTCTTGCAGAACTTAGCTCCGACCGCATGGACAGTTTCCACGAGCTTGTCATTCATATCATCCACTGTATTGCAGTCTTCTAGGCACTGAAAACGGTTTTGTAATACGTGCTGAAAGTTTTTGGGACCCTGGATTAGCGCACGAGGGGGACGGAGCGTTGACTTCACTAGACGAGACCTCTCCAACTTAACGTTTAAGTTCAGTGTGCCTCTAACCATTCGGTGATCGCTGCCAGTTTTCACCCTCGCGATCACTAAGACATCACTGAACAATTGGCGTCTGGTCGTCATAATGAAGTCAATCTCATTCTTTGTCGAACCGTCGGGGCTCGACCAGGTCCACTTCCTGTGGGGCCGATTCTGGAAGAAAGAGTTCATCATAAAGAGTCCCTCTTTCTCCATAAAGTCAGCCAGCTGCTGGTCCCTACGGTTCCGTTTCCCTACTCCAAATTTCCCTAACTTCAGCTCACCGCTTTCTCTTGTGCCTAGTTTTGCGTTGAAGTCTCCCATCAACACCGTGTAGTGGGCTTTGGCGGAATGCATGTCTCTAGAAATATCCTCATACAATTCCTCCACCTCCTCATCGGGATGTGCCAAGGTTGGTGCGTAAACCTGTATGACTCCCTCTGTCGCCTCTTACGACACCCACGGGACGATATGGGGTAGTGGATATTCTCAACCGCCACTACAAGGCAATATTTGTAGTTATGTTAAATAAATTATGAAGACCTTTCTGGATTTTTGCGCTGCTAATTCCTTTATTTGCTTATCACATTGTCAACGTTTTGTTAAATCACAATTTATGGAAAGGATTGATAAGTAATTTAGTCGATTGTTCAACATTGTTTACCTACATTTGTTTTCTTTATATGACATCCTGGAAGAACAGCGCACTGACTTACAGCTAGTGTTTGAGAACGTTGAAAATTCTAGAAGGTGACAGTAAACTAATTTGGGAAAACATCAACAAGTATTTTTTTCATTGATTAGCATAAAGTAAGAGTGTAAGAATCTAGCTTAGTCTTTAGTAAGATTTTAACCGAATTCACTGATTGAATTTCTTACTATATGCCTCATAGACTTGACATTTTCTATTTAAATCCAAAATCCAAAACAGCTTATGCAACACAACGTTTAACGTTTGACTCTTTTGACTTCAACTGAAAATTCTGCATATCTTATATGTCAGTACCACTCTAGTATTTAAGTTTTAAGCTTTCTCCTCGTATATCTTTAATTTTTCATTCGATTGATGTCGATGTCGTTACTCACGAACCCTTTTGATGACATAACTAACTTGAATGAATTTAAAAATTTCTTTCAAAAAATAATATCGGATTTAGCTACTATTTAAATTTCGTGCCTCTTTTTGAATAATAACTCTCTCATCCTCATTTCTACCAAAACTCATGAAATTTTCATAATATTATCATAATTTTTTTAAAGCTATGACAGCTAGTCTTCACTGGGGGCTGGGGGCCCTTTACATCCACGGGGCCCTGGGCTGCAGCCCAAAAAGCCTATATATAGTTCCGGCCCTGAGCTTGTTGATTCATAAAGTTACTATCAGTTTCACTGAGGAAACTCGAACAGTGTTTTGTATAAGTTTAAATAGGGGCTTTATAAAGAAATAAAAAATAATATATTGCATACAATTTGTTTTATTTAATTTTATAATGTTTCACATAGTTACATACACACAAAATGCATTACGCATAACACAAAAATCTAACACATAAAACACATTATAACCTTAACTACTATAGTCTACAGTAACATTTCTGTTTTTATCTATTTCAATAATATTATCAAACTCATCATAAACTATACAGTTAATTGTTTGTATTAGTGAGGATTCAAATCGTACTTCTAATCTTACACTACCATGCTTTATGAGATTCCAATGAGATGATAAGTTTGCTGATATATCATGACTTAAGTAAAATGCTAATATACAGTATCTAACCTTTGGCATACTGTTCACAAGATATTCCATTTACTTAATTAAGAATTTAAAACACTAATAACTAATCACACTGATTCACTTTATTTCGCTCCGAAGCTTCGCTTGTCTCGCCAAATTCAATACTTCCCCGATCGCATCTTGCAGCGCCTTTAAATACACATTATCACCGAAACATCCAGAATATTCAAGTAAATACGCGCGCCAATCGACAAGGCGTCGAAAGTTCGAGTGTCGGGCTTCTAGAAGCTTAGTTCTTCGTTTCGATACTAGATGGCGCTGTCGGTGGAAAGATTAGTGATGTCATTTTCTGGAAAGCTCCCCTCGCTCTCGTCCCCGACACTAGATGGCGCTAGTGCCGGGTACATGACGTCAACTTAGGCGCGCAACACTACCCCCTCCTAAGACATGCTCGTCCCGAGCATTATCGGCCCCATAATAACGCGCCAAGCGATCCACATGGACGATCTTAGGAGTCCCTCTTGCGCCTCTAGCGTGTCATCAATTCTTGGCAAGGGATAGCTGTCCTTCTTCGTAACGTCGTTCAGACGGCGGTAGTCAACACAAAACCGCATGCTGCCATCCTTCTTCTTTACCAGCACCACGGGTGAACACCATGGACTAGAGGAAGGTTCAATAACACCGTCCTTCACCACTCCTTCAATCATGGTTTCCACTTCCTTTTCACGTGCTACCGGCAATCTTCTTGGCCGCTGACGGATAGGCAATTCTTCTCCTGTGTTTATTTTGTGTTGAACTAAGCCAGTCTTACCTATCTCAGCATCGTTTGATGAGAATACATCAGCATACGTGAGTAACAACTTCTTCGCCTTGAACATTTCGGTCGGGGAGAGAACGCTGTGACAGTCTTCCAAAAGTGTGGTCACTCTCGTTTGTGCATCCTTGCTGGGGGTCTCTTGGGGGTATATTTTATTGTTTAAAAAAAGAAAACAGTGAGTAGATAAGCATTTGTAATAGTTTATATTTTATCTTTAGATTGTAATGCATGACTCTATATACTATAATACGTACATACATATTAAAAATCATTTAAAATTCGATAACTTACCTTGACAAAAATATTGGAGTAACTCTTGCGTAACACAACACTCTCGTCCTAGACTATCACAACTGAATACTGTTTTAAAAAAAATGGCAGTTTGATAATTGAACGTTCTTGTTGCCATTACCATGAATAAATATTGTGTGGTAGTCTACAATAATATTCTAAAATGAGTAACAATACTTGACATGTCAGGTGACCCTAAATTACGACCCAATATTTAAAATTATTTCTTAATTATTATACATAATATACTGCAAGTTAATGTGTTTTATTACGTTTAGATATCACTGTTTATGATTTTTATATTATAACTGACGTATGCTTTCATAGGAAAAAGGAAAGTAATTTCAAGATTTTGTTACCATTTTACTCATGGGACAAGTAAATCAGTGGTCTTTCTTTTATTTTAAAAAACTCTTTTTAATTAATTGATTGCATGAATATCTATTACTATTATTTTAAGTACTAGTTTACAAATTGAGTTACCATGTAAATCCAGTATTTTATTCAACACTACGATTATATTTAGAAAAAAAAAATATTTAATCATGTGGTACACTCCGATTTTAGAGGGGGTCAAAAAAATTGAAACCGCTCATATATTGCGTTCAAATAATCAACCAAGTACGACTGGTTCTTTTTGCATCCGCTAACAGCAAAAAATTAAAAAAGTGCGGTATCTAACTTCTTATCCCAGTCATTTTAGGAACTTTATTGCTAGTTCTTGAATCAGATGAATCAATCCGATTCGAGAGGTTTATTGGATCGATTAATCGAATCGATGCGGTGCTCTGAATCGACCTAAAAGATCGATTATTTTACTCTGGATAATCGATTTTAGATCGACATGCCTAGTCATTTCTCGGTGTGGCACGGTTCACTTGTTGTATCCCGCTACTAGCTCACCCTAGACTATTCGGATAATCAATTCGTGGAAACAAATTAATTATTATTATCAGCTATGAAATTATTCTCAGTACAATTTATAGTTCATTACCTGTGATCCGTGTATTTTGTAATTGTAAATTAATAGTATTTAACTACCTTGCTACATCAGAAGTGGGATAAAGTGTGTAGATCGGAACAAAAGTTAAATTTTAATCTATGGTAACCGCGGTTAACTATGACATCTGGACGTTGAACATCTCAGTCCTTCCCGTGACCATGGATGCTGTAAAGCTCTCGAAACGTCGGGTATTAAATAGTTAAATATACGCGATAAATTCCGTAAAAACTAGTATTATTTCAATGGGATAAAGTCCCCGTTATTGCCCACATCTAATTTTTATGGGATAAAGACCGTTATTGCCCACATTTAATTTTTTGGGATAAACCTTTTATTACTCTTCTTTTCTTGCTCACATGGAATAAAGTCCCCGTTGTTGCTCACATTTAGTTTTTAAATAGTAAAAGGGTTATTACGTTTGTGAAAGACTATAATGCGCTTAGCGTTGATGCCTTAGTTTTTATGTTAAATGTTTAATGAAATAGAGTAAAACTTTAAAGTGACCAGATTTTAGCCAAAAGTTAAATCTTTTTGTACGACTTATGTTAAATGTACCTGCAAGTACTTTTGTTTTTTCTTAACGTACCCAAATATGTTAACAAATGTCGAAGGAAATATTTGTAGGAAGCTTCCTAGTTTGCATTCAGTGAAAAATTAACTTGTTCGAGTTTTGTTATAATTTGATAGTTCATGCGAAATATGATTTACATGGGCTACATATTGAAATTTGAAATCTTTAAGTGATGTGCCAATATTAAGGATTAACCCCGATGTGATAAGAATTGAAAATAATAAGTGGCTTTTTTTGTTTAAGTGTAGCAGCTTACTCCGAATATTGTGAAGTCGACAAGATTGGGGTCTGCTATCGAGGAATTGGTAGAAGTCCTTACAACAATTACCAATTGAAAGAGCATTGTGCGCCTGGATAGATCTGCTGTCTACGACTTCAATGAAGTCAGGGATGGTCGAGCGTTGTAATATCTAACAAGTGCCGATATCTGTTTGCAGGTTGGGATAACTGATAGACGCGTGCTGGGGTTCGTACTTCGTAGAATGAAAGAATTGTGGTTGCGCCATTGTAGTGGTTCTTCTAATGCAGAAGAATATTTGTGGTGTTGCTGTTGGTTTTTATACTTTGGTATTATTGTGTTATTGCATCCCTCACGTTACACTACTGTGTGATTGTGATGTGGAATGATTGTGGTTTGGTCGGGCTATATTTCTCCTGCAGAGAAAAAAATAGAAAAAAAGAGAAGAAAACAACATTGGGACGTCAACATCTCAGTCCCCCCCGTGACCATGGGCGCTGTAAAGCACCCGAAACGTCGGGATAATAATAAAAATAAATTAAAGTAATTAAACGCGATAAAATCCGTAAATAATAGTTTTATTCAATGTGTAGTGTTCGCGTAAATTTAAGAAATCATTATGTGAACCAGTACGGACTGGTAATAGCAAATAAAATTCGCCGATTAGAAGATCTTAAAACCAAGCGCGCAAGATATATAACATCTTTAAATTTCTTGAAGAGATGCAGAAACCATAATCTCATTCCTACGTGTGTCAAAATATCAACAAAGAAGGACATTCGAGGAAGCGCTAAGATCTTAAATCAGGCAAGTAAAAAGTTGTTACGGACGGTGATTCAGCAGAAACGGTTCGATTTACATTTCATAAACAACACCATAGACAATTTGTCCAGTGAACTAAAGACAATTTTAACGACATTTGATTTTAATAATTGCATCGAAACTTTAACAACAAACAAACGAGAAACATCAAAATACAATGAATGCAAAAATAAACAAATAGAAAAATACCAAAAATTAACGATCAAATCAAATGCCAAACATCCAAGTCAACGCCAGAACAATAAACAACCGTTGACCATAGACACAAACTATAAACAACGCACTGTCTATAATTTGTCAAAACATACACTGGACGAACCGACAATGAAAGTATTAGCGAAGGGAATGAACTTCGCGTTAACTCCGCGAAAAATCCCGTACGAAGAAATTATCTGCAGTGTTGAGGATTGTCTGTTTAAGAATAATATCGGTAAGGAAGATTTGGAGGCCATACGTCAAGATATTTCGTCCTTGTTACGTCGTAGTTCAGTGCCGAAACCAAACCTTCCCAAAGACGAATTTACAGCGCTAAATAACTTACGGAACAGACCAGAACTCACGATTCTCCGCGCGGATAAAGGAAATGCTACGGTAGTAATGGACGCGTCGGAATATAATTTTAAAATACAACAACTTTTATCGGACGAAAGTACATACAAAAAGGTCAAAACAGACCCTACAACTAACACGCTTAAAACAACTAGCGATTTAATAAAGAAATACTCCGAAAAATTAAATCTCGACGTGAATTCGCTAATACCATCATGTGCCAAACCACCGAGGTTGTATGGGTTACCGAAGATACACAAACCAAACGCTCCACTACGTCCCATAGTGAGCCAGATCGATTCACCAACTTATAAGCTGGCACAATACTTAGCAAAAATACTATCACCACTAAGAGGACATACCAGAGCACACACAAAGGATTCATACCATTTTGTGAGTGAGATAAAAGACCTACATCTCGCTAACAATGAAACTATGGTCAGTTTTGATGTTCAGTCACTATTTACATGCCTACCTATTGTGGACTGCATCGCAATTGTAACTAGGAAGCTAGAAGAAAATAACATGCGTCAAGAATATGCAATACTACTTGAACATTGCCTCACATCTGGCTATCTATTGTGGAAGGAGGAGTTCTACAAGCAAGTAGATGGTGTGGCGATGGGCTCACCTGTGTCTCCCATAGTCGCCGACATATTCATGGAGGACTTTGAGGAGAAAGCCCTTCTTACTGCTCCTGTAAATCCAAGGTTCTACAAGCGGTACGTAGACGACACTTTCACAATTTTACCATCTGACAAAGTAACTTCATTTTTAGACCACCTTAACTCCATAAACTCTAAAATACAATTCACAATGGAATTAGAGGCAAATAATTCGTTAGCTTTCCTAGATGTTTTAGTCATCCGAAATCCTGATAACACTATTGGTCACACTGTGTATAGGAAAAAGACCCATACCAACCGATATTTAAGTGGTGAATCTCACCATCATCCTTCACAGTTAGCTACCGTGAGTAAATCTTTGTTTCAGAGAGCACGAGGGATCTGTGACAGAAAACATCTGGTCGCGGAGCTTCAGCACGTCAAGCAAGTATTGCAAGACAACAAGCTTCGGGTCCCGCGCCTACGTCACAGTGAACGAGTGAAGCCGGCCACAGTCGAGCGCGTGCCTGCTCTACTACCATATGTTAGAGGAGTCACGGACAAGATTGGCTACATCTTGAAGCGAGCGTCCATTAAGACATACTACAAGCCGCTGAAGAAGATTAGTCAATTTTTAACATCCATCAAATGTAATATTCCTCTACAAGATGCAGGTGTGTATAAGCTAGATTGTGAATGTGGTCTCTCTTACATAGGTCAAACAAAGAGATCTATAAAAACCCGCGTGAAGGAACATATAGCTGATGTGAAGCACCGACGCTCCGGGAAGTCTGCAGTCTGCGAACATGTTCAAGATCGTCCCCACCATTACATTAGATTTGATAAACCACAAATTCTCGCAAAAGAACACCGATTCCTACCAAGGATGATACGCGAAGCTATTGAAATTAAAAAACATCCAATTTTCAATAGAGAAGATGGTTGGGTGCTACCATCTGCTTGGGATCCTATAATTAACAAAATTAAACCCAAACCCAAGCATACCACTGCAAGACTTCATGATACTATAAGCTCGTTTTGCGTAAATCGGACCAAAAATTAATATTAAAAAACTGAAGGTAGCCGGACTAACTATGACATTGGGACGTCAACATCTCAGTCCCCCCGTGACCATGGGCGCTGTAAAGCACCCGAAACGTCGGGATAATAATAAAAATAAATTAAAGTAATTAAACGCGATAAAATCCGTAAATAATAGTTTTATTCAAAGAGAAGAAAAGTTAGAAAAAAATGGTTCTTACTATCAAACTTGTGGCCGTAGTAGGAAAAGGGGAGATCTCCCGCCGGGCAAGGTGTTCTGCCCGGGGAGCGGCCAACACTCCATGTGATAGTTCGGAGATATTCTATATATACTGTTTATGATTCGGAATGTTGATAGAGTGATTTAGGCTTCGGTGTATTTCGCTTGTGGCGCGACGACAGCACCGCCACATCACCCCCCTGCTCAGACTGGAGGTCGATAGTGCAGCCTCGCTGCCGAAGAATGTGCAAGTGCCAGTGGATTGTCTTGTAGTCTGCGATGAGTCGAGAAGAAGGCAAGTAATCTGCGAGAGTGCCGTTAACCTCTAAACAGTGTGACTAATGTTTCCGCCATTTTGCGTATCTGTGATGCCGACCGTCGGCAAGCGCACAGACAGGGATATTATAAGCATATGTTTTTTTTAAAGTTGGATTTCCTCGATTTTTTTAAAGGAATGCTGTACGCTTACAATTAAAATATTGGTTTTAATTACCTATTTTGTATATATCTTTACATATTTAGCATATTGGTAGTTATTTGCCATAGAAACATTACTACTTAATATGGGGTACAGAAAATTTTATTGTATTTCTTGATAATTTGTATAAAATAAAACAATAATTAAACTGAAACTAATTTTAATTAACACATTACATATCTAAGTTTACAATACAAACCAAAATTAACAAGGTCCTATACATTTTTTTCACACAACACATGTTTACAAAGTTGACACAAAAAATACTTCCACTTAAAGTAAACAAAAAAGGGTCTCACATTTCTTGTTATCTAAAATGACCCTGAGCGAATGGGACAAAGACCTTTTGTTTGCAGCAACTTAAGCTTATAAGCTACAAATATAAATAAAAGAATCATGTTACATTCAATATAAATTTGAGTATGAGTGGAACAAAGATGGTATGTAATTTGACACCAAAATTAGTACCTCTAAAAACATGTCTATTTTGGATAATATCTACTTACAAATGGAAAAGAAATTATTGTTTCAAGATATACATTAAATTTAGTAATCAATTAAACAAAAAAAAAACAAGTTGTTTCTAAGAAATATTTCAAACATCAAGCTCATGAAAGTAGTAAATATCTAAACATTTTAGCCTCATACATGCTAGCAAAGTGTGGATACGACTTGTCTTCAACAAGATAATGACTAGGTGATTTTTGTAACCCTCATTATTTTGAAACATTATAGTAAACATAACGGGTCTAATAATGACAATCACTTGGGATACTACTTAATATGACATAATTTTTAAATCATGCTTTGTTCACGAATCACAGCAAGAGGTAAAATGAACCGGCGGCTTGTAGGTTGAAGGTGAAGGTTTAGGCAGCATGTTGATACCCAAGCATGGTTGGTCATAATTTACCATTGTTCGATATGTACAAATATGTACAATATACACATAATATATGTATATATATGTACATGGCTACCGATCATGGACATATATATACATATGTTACAAAATGCCAAGGAAACGTACTGAAAATTAGGTTGAGCAACCCCCCCCCCCTTCATTGCGTCCCTAATTTTCGTACGATCCCTTATCAGTATAATGACGTTTGCAATTTGAATGAATGACACGGATCTAGGTTCCAACAATTTTATGATGAGCCAAAATTTCAAAAGACAAACATACATATTATAACTCGTTAGAAACAAATTTATCACAAAAACATAACCCTCTATCTGAGGCACTACATACATACATACGCACATACATACATACGCACATACATACATACATATACAAACTATAGTATATAAATGTGCAGCTTTTTGTTTTCCAAATTTCCCATTACGATTTGGATGGTAACACCTACCTACTTTAACCTTCCCATTAAAATAGCGGCATACCCTTTTTACTGAAAAGGAGGCATTCCATCTTAGTCCTCAGGGGTGACGATGTATCCACTTACCATCAGGTGGACTGTGTGCTCAAGTACAAGTGTTTTTCAGATAGACCTTCAATACTAGTGCCTAAATACCTTGTGTGTAAGACAGTGTTTTTGTGTAGTTTACTGTGAAGTGTGATATGACTCAAAGCAACCAAACACACACAGGGGCACGTTGCAGGCTTTGCAAAAGCTTGATGTTCGCTTTTTGTAAACTGAACAACTACGCCTCTGGTGCTCGTTCCGTGTTGTTCCCGGGAGCAGATCGTATTGCCCCGGAAAATGCCAGGTGTTCGGCAGTGCACGGGTAGGTGCTGGTGGTGTGTGTGCTGCCAACAATTCCCTCACCAAAGTTTGGCGAAAATTTCGGTGAGAAATTGAGCGGTGTGCCTTGTGGAGTATGTAGGCATTTAGAACACTAGCATTCAAGAGCTTCCTGAAAAACTTTTTGTACCAGATTTTGTTCCGCCTTCTTTCAATGGGGTACATGGCGAGCATCTGGTCTTTGCGATCAACCCCCCCCCCCCATACAGACATTATAGTCTGGTATGACGGTGGGCTTGTGTGTATCGCCGCACATCGCGGTTGCTAGCCCATGGTATGTCGAGACAAATGCCACACGGTTTTTGTCCCGGTATACGATGAGGTCCACATCCCCCGAAGTGCAACCGTTCACCTGACCTATCGCCATGTCTTTTTTTCGTAAGATTCGTCAGCTCAATGGGAACAAACTGACGATTCGTTCGTAAGGTCCCCACGCAGTCAAACCCCCGAACTTTCAATTCTCGCGCAAGCGCGGGAGAATTGTAGAAATTATCCATCCAAATCGTGTGGCCCTTATGCTCAAGACCATTTAAAAGTCTGAGCACAAGAGCTGGCACTTTCCCAGAAACTGGACTGTCCTCTTGTGGGTCTGAGGAGGTATCATGGCCTGCGTGGACTTCAAAGCGTCACAAGTAACCAGTCTGGGACTCACACACCTCGTATGTTTTAATTCCTACTGTAGCTGCTTTGTTGCGGATGAATTGGTTAATATCTAACCAACCCTTCCACATGGTCAGACTTTCATCCACAGACACGTTTTGACCCAAAACATATAATTGTTGGAATTTGTTGTTAAGGTGATCCAAAATTGGCTGCACCTTAAACAACTTGGCCTGAGCCCGTGTCATCAGTTCAGGATCGCAACCGTCATTATCCTGAAAGTGGAGACATTTGCTCAACAGCATGAAGCGGTCATACGTCATCGCCGCAGTGAACCCGGGGGTACTGAAAATGTCCAGCGTGCTGTTCCAGTACTCCTCGAGACGTGATTTCACCACAATCCCGGTAGCGAGGATTATAGCGAAATACACGTGCAATTCACTTACGTCGGTGTCTTTCCATTTGGTGATGCGGCTGCTCGGACAGAGCGAACCGTCCACCAGCATGACCGTTGCAAGCTGTTGTGCATATCGATTCGTCTCCATGGCAATGTGTTCCATTATATCGCGATCCCATATGGCAGTAAATGCGTCATATGGGCTCGCATATGGAACCGTGGGCCCACAGTTTATCTGGGAGAACGGTTCCCTCCTCAGCTCAGGAGGAGTTTGAGGTTGCGGGAACCCCCTCCATTTAAAATCAAATTTATTTCCTGGCTCCGACATGGGACAGGATGGGGACGAGGGAGTATGGGTAGGTAAGGAAGGCGGAACAGAATAATCAGGAACATGGGATGTGGAAGGAATGGGACCGGAAGAGTTAGGGACAGGTGGGTGATCATTGGATGTCGGAGGCCAGGAAAAAGAAATAAATGCGTCTACTTCCCCACCTTCACCCTCATCCTCCGATGCCGCGAACATTTGTACCACCCTGGGGACTATGGTGGATTGGAGTCCAATTTCTTCTTCGCCATCTTCTTCGGAGTCCTCGTCGCTGCCTGTAAAATATAAGATAAAATAACCACATTGGCCGACTGTAATAATTTACGTTTTTTTTAAAATAATCTGTTACATAAGTAGTAACTTAATACAGTCAATTATTCTAAAAATAATTGACTGTATTAAGTTACTACTTATGTAACAGAATCAGTAACATGAGAGCTGATGTTTATAGAACACAGTACGGGTTTTATTTGTATTTTTATTAGCAGCTAAAGCAAAACTATTTTCCCTTACCATAATTAAGGGCGTTGGATATTTCAATATCCCTTAGAGGACGCGACGAAGATGACGAGGAAGTAATTCTAAAAGAAGAAAATAAATTATTAAGAATCAAAATATTAAGTAGACACTTCTGCACATAGAATATATATTTATTAATAGGCACTCACAGACGCCGTTTAGCCCCCATGTCATTGTGGTCCGATCTGAAAAAATAATGTTGTTTTTTGATTTCTATCGTAATAGTTATATTCGAACAGTTAACAGTTCAAAGTCAAATACTATCAATATTTAATAAAGCAATAAAGGAAAAACTTACGCATTTCGCTTTCGGGACGTTGGAGTCCGATTAGGTGTGGAGGTTCCACTCCCTCCAACTTCAACGTGTCTGTAAAACATAAATAGTGTTAAAAATACGTTATTTTTTGACCAGTTACGAAAAGTTTAGCTTCAAAATATGAATATAAGTAAAAACTTACAAAGCAGGTGAAGGAACTGAGCAAAGCTCCATATCAACTACTGCTGGTTGGGCCGCTGCAGCTCGGTCCTCCTGAGGGCTCAGCGGCTGGGTCGGGTGGTTGCCGGTGAGGAGGTCCATGGACGACCACAACGACACCGGCACGGGACTAAAAAGAAAGTTAAATTCAATGCCCTGCACGTGAATCGAGTAACAAAACCAACTTCGAAGTGCTTACCCTCGCCTTGCGGCAGGCAGTACTCGAGGTCGCCGCTGAGTCAGCGGCCGCTCTAGAGGCCTCCCCACCGGCAACTCCCCCACCATGCCACAGTAAACTCTAAAATATTAATGCAGAATATTAATGTTGCTAAAAAAAACGAAGAAACTTGTTAGTTGTTAAATTTGTTATTACGGATCAACAGCAGAAGGCCTTTCGGTGTGGCCAGCACCGCTAGTGGGCCCACCACGCGTCCGCGCACCACCAGTGTGCGCATGCGCCCCTTCACCACCAGTGTGCGCATGCGCCCCTTCACCACCAGTGTGCGCATGCGCCCCTTCACCACCAGTGTGCGCATGCGCCCCTTCACCACCAGTGTGCGCATGCGCCCCTTCACCACCAGCGTACGCACCACGCCCACGCCCACGGCCACGAGCACGACCACGTCCACCTCTTTAAAGAAAAAGCAAAAACAAAAAGCATGCAAACCAAAGAGAAAATAAACACAAAAATGCAAGAGATACGCGAGACATGAATGCAAAAGTTGCCCTTAGAGCTAATTTAGTAATGTCCATGCGTAACTTTTTTTAACTTACTATAAGACGTCTAGAAAATATGTAAATATTATTTTTGGAGAAATTTTTTGAAAAAAAAAATTGGTTGTCAAAGTTAAAAATAAAATTATTTATTTTTAAATTTATCATCGTGCAACAAACACTTTTTTGTCCCAAACAATTTTGGGCTTGGACGCTCTTCAAATGCCTTTATCTCGGCCCAGGTTCGTCTAAGTCCAAAATTGTTCAGGAAAAAATTGTTTGTTTGGGTGCCCCCCCGACACGACGCAAACGAAGAAAAAAAGAAACAAAAATGCTGTATTTTTATCTTGGTACCTACTTGGTACTTCAAATACCTAAATATCTTTGCTCAGGTTCATCCAAGCCCAAAACTTTTTACGACAAAAAGTGTTAGTATATGCGCCCTCTACATGATGCAAACATAAAAAATAAAAAATTACAAAAATTCTGCTAAGTTTTTTTCGCTCCCATATTTTATATTTATTTATTTTATTTATTTAATATTCTTTATTGCACACCATACAAAGCATACAGAAATGATATACTACAAAAAAAGTATGCAACTTCCACTATATCTCCACAGTAACTAAATGTTTATGCAATTAAAAGTGATGTAACATTACATGCAAAATATTTAAAAATAACTTCAAACAGAAAATACAAAAGCGTATCTATAATTTCTAGCATGCCCGACATGCCGCCGTTATGACGTCATCAACTGCCAAAACCCTGTCTGTGCCCCTGCCGACTGACGGTAAAGAAATAACCTTCACGTATTTAGACCCAAAATTAAAGTTTTCAAAGCTAAATACACGTTTACCATTGTCATCCATTGCAAATTAATTACATTAGTAGCTTAAATTCTCCAAAACATTACGGTTTTATTCACTTTTTAGACCAAATATTGCAGAAATAAAAGTACGTTCATAGTTCGTTAGACGGCTATGTCGTTGGTTTGGCCTGGTTTTTACAATTAAATTAGCAAAATTATATGTTTCCCAGTAATAAAAATGTGAAAGTACTTACCTTTCCATGGTTTCTCCTTCAAATCACAACAAATTTGATTCAAGAAAACTTATCAAAGGCGTGACAAAACCGGAGTCGGTTGGTTTGACAGCGTCCAATTTGAAGTGCCGATATTTTTTTTTTTACGGAGCAAAGAGTAACAGTAAAGCAGTTTGACACTGAGTATATATTATTAGTCTATGATTTCAAGTGTCGCACCTAAAAAACGCATCGTAGTTCCGTCGTAAAGAGCGCGAAAACATAAACAGGAAACGATGCCGACTGCTGGTCGGCTCACAGACGCGCAAATAATTTGACGTGCCGACTGCTGGTCGACGCACAGACAAGGGGTTAAGCAGAGGCGAGCAGTAAGGCTCAGAGCCGTGCCGAACACTGTATAGCGCAGAGAGTAGCATGAAGGAACAGGAAGCATTATTATTCCAGTGCTGCGATGAACCTTGTGAAGCTAGATGGCTTGCAGGATATGAAGACTGCAGTTTATATCTGCTCGGGAGCGAATGGGTGGGGTATTATATGACGATGATGAAGCTTGAAGTTTCCGAAGGTTGTTTGGTTGCGTGTTCAGATCACGTCGGGGTCACCACTGTGATGTTCACCACAAGATGTTCTATATATACTGTTTATGATTCGGAATGTTGATAGAGTGATTTAGGCTTCGGTGTATTTCGCTTGTGGCGCGACGACAACGCCGCCACAAACTTAATCGAAAAAAGGCGAAAAAATAATATAGAGAAAAAAAAAAGAAAAAAAGAGAATAAAAAGTAAGAAAAAAAAGTTGCCTAGAAGTTATCAGATATCCTTCTATCATTTTTATCCGTTCTTTCTAAACTTTTCTTAACATTATCCCACACAGTCTTTGAGTCTAAATCATTTATACACAATTCATTCAAACACCTAGAATTTTCCCTCAGTCTAGATTTATACTTCTCTTTCACATCTCCATCTTGTAACTTCTCTATTCTTATACACTGTAACGCAGTGTAGACACAGATGTCCGATGCTGCCAATGCTTGAATAGACCATTAATGATCATAAGGCCAAGTAATGATCCGTCCTTACGTTGGAATCTCGGTAAACACTTGTATCTACCACTACGCACCTCATTCTTTCATCCACAATTATGAAAACTATCATCACCTGTTTTCCATGTATACATGTGAATCTTCTTATGGCGAAAGAAAGTGTTCGTCACAAACAGATTCTTTCTATACATACGGTGAGGAGGCCTTCACCACTCTAATTTATACTTTTATTATAAATTTTTTGTTACGATTTCTACTGATTTATATAATTTTCCGTGTTGTCTTATATTCCTTCGGTAGGCTGTGTTCAACAGTGAATTTTTGAAAGGATGGTTATAACAATAATAAATTTTCATAATCATAGCCAATCGTGGTGGCGATATAAAAATATCCATCATCCTCATTTCGTCATCACAAGAGGCGACTATAGGAAATGAAAAAAAGATCTGATACTTAATATTGGGCTACCATGTCACATAGCTTCAATTGCTATTTTATGGGTTTGATATTTTGACTTTCACTACCAACAAGCCTTTCCATAAATATGAATAGGTTATGTAAACCTTTATGGGACCTTTGAGTATTAAACCAACTGGAGAGGCCATGCGCGTTAATTCCTAAACAAAAAGGCTGTCACTTTCCGGGGGAGGCGAGGAAAACACACTACATTATACTTCACTACAAATTAAAAATCGAATCGCGTCACTTTCAACGCATACTACAGCATTTGTGTTTGTGTTCATTTCATTTACGCAAACCATCAAATCATGGAGTGTAGAGGTAAAGAGAATCGCCTCACATGGAGAATAGTTGAAAAAGTGTCCGTCTATAAGCAGTAAATAACAGTTCAACTCAAAATCATTACGCATGTGGCATCGCTTCCGAGCGGTCGCATCCAGGCAGTCCACGCTTTCGTTCCTGTACGGTAGTGCTCTCCCGCTCTCGCGCCCCCGCTGTCCCGCTCGCGCTGTACAGCGCCGACGCAGTGCTCAGTCCGCCGGCGGCATCGTTCTCGGACGGTCGCCTCCAGGTGGCCCGCGCTCATGTACAGTACGGTAGTGCTGTCACGCTCTCACGCGCCTCCGCTGTCCTGCTCACGCGGAACAGCGTCGAGGCTGCCGGTGAGTCACTTTCACGCTACAGTTCTTGCCCCCCTGTCTTCGGGCAGGGAGGTCTGACTGACTTCCGCTTTTCATTTTCATCTTTCATTTTCACTTTTCATTTCATTATCATTTTCATTTTTTTTTACTGTCTCCTTTATTTTCTTGTTATTCTTGCATTATTATTACGTGTATAGTGTGTCGTAGTACGTCTCGCGATCTAGTCCCTGTTCTACCGAGAACAGGGACCCGTCCTCACCCTTACCTAGCCTAGCTTACTGACCCAAAATGGCCACATCCAGTTTCACTGAGTCACTCGCCGCCCTCATTAACCAATTCGGTTTAAATGGCAATGAGACGGTCCTCGCCGCCATCGCCACCATCGCCGCCCAGGCTCCCCTCCCTGCCCCTCAGGCACACCTTCCGCCGCCGGTAATCGCGTCGTACCTCGAAACGAGGAACTCCTTTGCCCCCCCTTGAATCTGCCCCCTTAGAAATGGAGTACGCATGCTCCGAGTCCTCGGCGCCGACCTCCCGGAAGAGGCCCGCCACTACTTCAGGTTCCGGCTCATCGGAGTCCTCTGACTCCGACGGAACCAGGGAGTCCACTTTCACCACCGTCACCTCCAAGCGCAACGGTAAGCGCGCCGCGTTAAAACGCACTCCCCCTATTTCAGCGGCCCCTGCCGCTCCCACAACCTCCGCAGCCCTCGGCGCTGACGCCGTCCCACTGATGTCACTAGACATCCCCACACCGACCAAACCAGCCTCCCGTTGTGCTCCAGTCCTTGCGAAGAAGCAAGTCCCGCCCCCTGTCTTCCTAAGAGACAAGGCAAAATTCACCCAGTTATCCAAAACCTGCTACGACGCAGGTATCAAGTATGATCATGCCGTCAACCTCGGGGAGGCGATCAAAATCATCCCAAGCTCGATCGAGGACTTCCGTCAGATCACCCGGCTATTCACAGCCGAACGAATCTCCTACCACACGTACGCTCTCCCTGAAGAGCGTAAAGTCAGGGCCGTCATCCGAGGCGTCCCATTTGAGTTCTCTAACGAGGACATCCTTGAGGACCTTAAGTCCCAAGGTTTCCCCGTAGAAGTAGTGCATAAAATGCACAACAGAACGGGCAAGAGATACAACCTTACCCTAGTAATCTTATCGAACGTGCCGGAGGCTAAAGCCATCTTCCGGCAGGTACGCACAGTGTGTGGCCTGTCGAGGGTGAAGGTAGAGCCCCCACATAGGTCCGGTTTCCCGGCGCAGTGCCACCGCTGCCAACTTTATGGTCACGCGGCGGCCAACTGCTCCGCCCCACCCAGGGCGTTAAGGCCTGAGAGTGTCCCCGGCCCAAAGACGCCGAATCCCCGCCCGCCTATGTCCTGTGCAACCAGACAGGACACCCGGCTAACTACAGGGGTTGCCCACGTGCACCTCAACCTCGCCCCAGTAGGCAAGCTCCACCGCCGTTGAATGACCGCTCATTCCCGGCCCTCCAAAAACGGCCCCGTCAGGGCCTTTCTCAGCCCATCCAGGGCTTCTCTCGACCCTCTCAGGGTCCCCCTAGGCCCCCTCAGGGCATAATTCGGCCCCCTCCGGGCTTCTCCAAGCCAATGCAGCCTCCAGTCTTTCCCTGGGGGCCCAAAAAAGGCAGACCCACCGCGGACAACCTCGTACGCACATGAAGCAGAGCCCACACACGACGACTACAACACGCTATATTCCGCTATTAGGAATATCGATGTTAGGGAAATAACCGTAGTAGCACGCAAACTGCGCGCGGCGAAGTCCCCCCAAGAACGCCTTCTCGTTCTTGCAGAACACAATAACCTTCTGTTAGCGTTGTAAGTTAAGTTAACTTAATTAACTTAACTTCAATGACTGAGCAAATCACTTTACCTAAATCTCACGGTCGTATCAAACCTAAGGGTTTATCGCTTGTAACATTTAATATTCGCGGCTTGCGAAATAACCTCCCAGAGCTTAAGCTCTTTCTTCGGAATCGTGAAGTCGATTTCCTCCTCCTACAGGAAACTAATCTCAAAGCTAAGGACACTAGAGGCCTTTCTATTAAAAACTTCTCTCTTCTTCGTAACGACAGACCCGACCGCCGAGGCGGCGGAACGGCCATCTATTACAAGAAGACACTTCATTGCTCGCCCATTTCTACTCCGCAGCTTACCAACATGGAAGCCACGGTATGCAGGCTAGCTATGACTGGACATCAGTCCATCCTCATAGCCTCCTGTTACATCCCTTCAGGAACCTATCCCCTCAAAAAAGATTTTGAGGCCATTTTATCTTTAGGCAATTCAGTCATTATGTTTGGAGATTTTAACTCCAAGCATACTGAATGGACATGCCGCACTACGTCCCCTAGTGGCAAGATACTGCTCGATATCACGCAGTCTCTTGATATTACCGTCCATAGTCCTCTCGGTGTTACTCACTTTCCCGATAACACCGATCATGTCCCCGATGTGTTAGATTTTGCGTTACTCCAAGGAGTTTCTCTCAACCTCAGAGCAATCGAGACACTAGACGATCTAGGATCAGATCACCGACCGGTCTCCCTCATTCTTGGCCATCAGCCACCTCCCCCAACACACACGAAAACCTTCACTAACTGGAAGGGATTCAAGGAGTCCCTAGCTAAAGCTTTGGACTCACAGGACTCTACCATCTCCCTACCGTCGGACTTAGATAGTCCCGAAAAAATCGACACCGCGGTCGATTCACTCTCCACCCTTATTAAATCCTCCCTTAAGGAGAACGAAAGGGTCGTCCCGGTTGCTAACAATAGTGGGCTTCCCCTACATATTAGCAACCTATTAAAAGCCAAAAAAGCTGCTTTCCGGAGAGCAGCAAAATATCCCACCCCCGAATATAGGCGCGCGGCCAATCGTCTTCAACGAGAACTCCGCTTCCGCCTCTCTGAATTTCGAGACCTCGAAAAGAGTAAGCTCATGGAGAATATCTCTCCATCTCACACAGCGTACTATCAGATGGCTAGAGCCCTCCGCATAGACGCTATCACCCACACTCCCCCTCTCTCCCGTCCCGACGGCACGGTTGCCTTTGAGGACGAGGAAAAGGCTGAGTGCTTTGCAGATAGCATTGCCGCTCAATGCTCTCCTAGTTCTCAACCCGTCGACCCCTCTTACGTCCAGGCAGTGGAGGATGAGGTCCGCCGCCGGAACTCACCCCCTACGGCCTCCGAACCTATCTCTGTGTCCAATGATGAGATTTCATCCCTTATCAAAGGACTTAAGCCGAAAAAGGCTCCGGGCGCGGATGGCATCTCCAACCAAGCCCTAAAACACTTTCCTGAGCAGGTGTTAACCTTTTTATCTATTATTTTCAACGCCTGCTTCAACCTCAGTTATTTCCCCACTACGTGGAAAGAGGCTACTGTGATTGGAATTCCCAAACCAGGCAAGCCTCTCAACCTCCCCCTCTAGCCATCGCCCCATTAGCCTCCTCAAGGCAATGGGTAAGCTCTTCGAAAGAGTCATCCAAACGCGTATGAGGCGCTATCTGTTTCCCACAGACGGCGACCCTCTTATCATTCCCCATCAATTCGGTTTCCGAGCCAAACACTCATGTCCCCAACAAGTTCACCGCATTGTGGAATATATCCTTAGCGGTTTCTATCCTCGTCGTCATAAGACCATCGCGGTCTTTTTCGATATAGCTAAAGCTTTCGATAGAGTCTGGCACACAGGCCTCATCTACAAGCTCTACAAAATAGGTCTCCCCGATCGTCTAGTTCGTCTCGTGGCCTCCTATTTAAAACATCGTACCTTTCGTTTTAGACACGAAGGCACGCTTTCTTCACAGCGAACTATCAAGGCTGGTGTCCCTCAGGGCTCAGTACTTGCTCCTCTGCTGTACATCCTGTTCACCAACGACATTCCCATCCCGTCGAAAGGTGTTCAACTCTCCCTCTTCGCAGACGACACTGCCATCTACTGCAAAGGTGTCTCACTACCCTTCATGCGGAACAAGATCCAAAAGTCAGTTGATGACCTAGGAGCTTGGTTCAAAAAATGGCGCATCGATGTGAACCCGGAGAAGAGCTCCGCCGTTCACTTCGATTATAAACGACGCCGTCTCAAAAACACTCCACCAATACGTATGCTAGGGACCCCTGTCCCCTGGCATACGTCCGCCAAATATTTAGGTGTCACTCTAGACACAGGGCTCACTTTCAAGCCCCACGTCAAAAGAGTAACCCGTCACGCACGATTTTATCTGAGTAGGCTCAACAGTATGTTGGGCCGACACAGTAAAATGTCCCTTCGAAACAAGCGTACCCTTTACAAGGTCTGTATACGACCAGTCATGTCCTACGCGGGCCCCGTCTTTGCCCACGCAAACCCTAATATTTTAAATGAACTCCAAATAGTTCAGAACCTCTTCTGTCGTCGAGCTGCGAACGCACCTTGGTACGTCCGTAATGCCGACCTTCATCGGGACTTAGAGCTCCCAACAATTCAACAATTTTTTAAAAAACTCTCTGAGAACTTCTTCAAAGCCTCAGAGTCGCACCCAAACCATTTAATCCGTGAGGCAGCTTCTTATGCAGCCCCACCCCCCTCTCGCTATCGTGTCCGCAGGCCGAGAAACTCTCTCTCGGACCCGCCTAATAAACTGTCAAACGACCTGAACTGTCTCCTGGCGGCTCAGGCCAACTCTAATTAAATTAAATTATTGTAATAACTAACATTAATTTGCCTTCGTAGGCACTCCCTCAGCGGCACTTAGCCGCCTGCGCCCTCTTTTCCCAAAAGGGGGTCGCTCATGATAAGGCACAATACAGCTTGATCAGCCGGCTGCCTGTCCCCAAAGGCGGTTTTTAGAGGGTATCACTTAGGGTCCCCGGTAGGACAGTGAGCCCCTCATAACCACGATAGACCGGCTATCGTGGTATGCGTAATGCATTTTCCGCCTCCCTACGTATAGGGTAGCCCTTTAATTGCTTCGGGCGCAAAAAAAAAATCAACTCAAAAATCTAACTCTCCACAACAGCGCTAGAGTAGCTAGAGGGTATGAAATGAACTTAGCTGCTGTTGTCGATGGAGTAAAGTGTGCTGAGTTGAAGAATTTAATATTTGTGGTGACTAGAGTAGTTGATGAAGCTGCAGTACACTGCAGCATTTAAAACCTCAACTACTCACGTTGATTAACATTTTTTGGTCAATATAACCTAGAAAAGTGCCGTGACACAAGTTGAGAGTGATTTTGAAAATAAAAAATTTAAAAACAATAAAATAATTATTATAAAAAAGTGAAAGTTTGTGCAATAAAAAATTATAAAAAGTTCTTTGAAACGTACCCTCTAGCTACATTGGACCACCCTTATTTAACGCTTTCCTACGGACACTTTTAATGTACAGAGTTGGTTTTTCTTACCTCTGCACTCCATGCATCAAATTGAACACGTAACGTAGCGCGAGACTATGTCGATATTTTTTATCTATTAACAAATCATCATAGTCCGCATAAGTCCAGCCTTAGTAAAAGTGATTTTTAGTGTTTTTTCATTCATTATAGATATGAATGACGACGTAATACGAATATGTAAATATATACAAAATACGAATACGTATATGTAGATATTATTATATACCAAATAATAATATTTACGTATACGTATTCGTTCTGGTAAACAGAGTGTAGAGAGGCCCTCTACTTGATGGAGTGATGACCTAGTAAGACATGCACCAAGTTGATGGAGGTAGTTCTAGAGCAATTCTTATTCAGCATCAACTTGTGAGGGTCTGCAGTGATGATCATGTTGAATTACTTATAGTAGAATACCAAAGATGGTCCTTCCCCGGTCGAGCCGACCCATTCGTGACGCAACTTTATTACTAATGTTGCGCGCCTAAGTTGACGTCGTGTTGTGTCAGAGACGAGAGCGGGGGGAACTTTCCAGAAAATGACATCACTAATCTTTCAACCGACAGCGCCATCTAGTGTCGAAACGAAGAACTAAGCTTCTAGAAGCCGAAACTCGAACTTTCGACGCCTTGCGCGTATTTACTTGAATGTTCTGGATTTTTCGGTGCTAATGTGTATTTATAGGCGCTGCAAGGTGCGATCGGGGAAGAATATTGAATTTGGCGAGACAAGCGAAGCTTCGTAGCGGAATAAAGTGAATCAGTGTCATTAATTATTAGTGTTTTAAGTTTAATTAGTGTAAAGTGAATTAAAGTTAATTTTGGTAATTCTATCGGCAATTTTATTGTCACGAACCTCAAGCTCGTAACACTAATATAGCTGCAGCATGGCTCTACCACGTAATAAAAGTACTTTTGAGTAATTTTCTCTTTAAAAGTTCGCTTTTTTTTTCAATTCCTATCATTTCTAGGACCTGTTTGTTTTCTCTGTTTATTAAAGATGTCTCTGTCAGCGTATCTAGTAGTTCTTTAAACTTGTAACTTTTTTCTTTAAATACTGTTTCTACGATTGAAGCCAAAATGCATGCATGAAGAAAAAATGCTATTGCTTTTTATTTTGAGGCGTTTTTCTAGTTTAGTTTTCCTTATCTGTTCGCTTATATACAGTCACTTTTGTACTGCGCCACCTCGGTACGTGTCGCATTTTGTTCAAGACACCGCCAGGACATTAAATGTCGTTCTGTAACTAAGCACTGGGAATCAAAGAGTCAAAATTAATCGTGATAAATCCGTAAAGTTAGTTTCATTTAATGCGAATTGTTCGCTTAAATATAAAGAGTCATTATTGTAAACTTGTCAAAATTATAAAATATTCTCAAGAAAAAAATTGTTTTCAAGGGTAATAATAAAAATATTTAATCTATTGCTATAATTACAATTAGACTTTAGACATTACATACAAGGTTGGTACAGCAGTATTAGCTAACGTTCTTTTTATTCTTATTGATAGCTTGGCGTATGAAATGTTGTTTATCAAATTGTTCTGAGCAAATGGTGTTAGTCCGTCTAGGTATCCAACATAAATGATTTCTACAAGCTGCAATCCAACTTTGCCGCCTAAAAGGATCTCTTGGAATTATGTTAAATCAAACTAATAATAGAAAAATTCCGGTAATCCGGCAGCTTATTACACTGCACCTGCCCATGATAAATGTAGTCCTCTACTAGTTTTGAAATGCATAATTTTCGCAAAAAACGCATAAAATGCATAAAAACATTAAATTTTCTTAAACATTTGAAAACAAACTAGTTGCTTTGACAACTGATATACTTGTCATTGACTGTGACAAAACATGGCGACCGGCCGCAGCACAGAGATATAATACCTAGGCCGCAGCGAAAAAATTGTTGTCATATTCGGTAATGATAAAAGTAATGTTGTCCTTTTTACATACGAATATACTCATGAGCTAAAAAGAGACGCCGATATTTCGTTACATTCCTACAACTAACGATAACGCACTAATTAGGTCGGCATGCCCATAAAGTATGACATTGACAGGTACTGTCTGTACACTGACTTAGAAGTATATGGACTGGGCATACCTACAGAATTATCGTGACTACCTACAAAAATCTGGCGCATAAAATGGCCGCCTTTTATAGGGTTGTAACTCTGCAATATGCGCAGCTGATATCGATATTTTAAATAATATGAATTTTTTCTCATTTTATATAATTGGATTTGCTGCTTAATTTACTTTATTCCGTAGGTATTTACATAGATACAGGGCTGAATTTTCAATCATCAAACAACTAATCTGGCGAATAAATGTGACCGACAGATTTATGGCTTTTTTGTAGATAGAAATTAAATCCTTCTTTTGTGTTTAGAGTATTAATGGGATGGTCTCAGATCTCATATTATTAATGTAAAATAATAATGATTAGTTGAGTAAAAATGAAATAAACTGTTTTAAAAATCAATATTTATTTATTATTAATTTATCTGCACATAATCTATCACAAATAGTAAGTTATACAAGCAAGTTGTATATCATATTTTATTTATTCATTCGGATTTTAAATGAAAAATATTATCAAATGTTGAAAAATTCGAAAATCTGGCATGATTACGAAATATGACATGCAGGATAACATCCTCATATATCATATTTCATCCACCGTTTCATGACCATGATAGATTTTTATATAAACTATTATTATTATTATTATTTGTTCATTTCTGAACAAAATTATTTTTTAATATAATTTCTATAAGACAGTTTGTCACTGCTTCTTCTTACATGGTATCTGAACCTTTTTCTGCCACAAATCCCGCAATATATTCTAATACAGCAATTGATAAGGTTTTTTAATAATTTAAATAACGACTCTAATAGAGGCATACTGAAGACCACTCCTGAAAGTTTTTGTTTTTTCTCCCCCAACTAGTAGCGACAAACATACATATACTGTGATTTTTTTATAATTACAAAACTTCTTAGCAGTATTTGCATAGGCAAAATAAATTACAAAATTATGCATCTTACATAAAGTAATAATTAAAAAATACATCACTACCATAACACTTGAAATAAGCTGTAAGACACTTATTTGCTTAGAAATATGCTAAAAAAAGTTACAATATTATAAGTGAATAGTGACACAATCTAACTACTTCATTCATTGAATTACCGTCAAAATATAGAAGTATTTATAACACGTGACGTGATGTAATTATGCTTCACAAAATTATTTTAATTTAAAAATCAATTGCCGTACGTTAGTTTTGCAAAAACTCAGAAATGCCTCTCAATTAAGAGTTACAATCAAATCAATTTTAGGTGGTTAGAGTTATCTAGTAACATAATAAAATATAAATAGAAGAAAAACACCTACTATAAAATAAGATGAAGGCACTGCACTACACAACAAAAAAACTTTTAGCATTCAACAGTATGACAGCAGATCTACCACAAAACTCGGCGCTTAACATGGCGACACAGTCACGCATGAATGAGCTAAAGACGTCACACGAAAGTGTTGTCAAAATAAGCAATTGACAAACTGTTGTTGTCTCCCTTTTCTAATGAAGCTACTGCTTTGTTAAAAAGAAACAAAAGTATTTTTGACCAGTTTGTATCGATATTATAGATATTTGTATAACTATTATTTCTATAGTAGAATACGCCGCCTCCATATCTCTATGGCTGTCGCAGAGATCAAGCTATCTTTTATGAACTATAGTTAAAAAGAAATCAATGCCCGCGACGACAGCGTGATTATTATATACTTTTTGGTCGCAGCCGGGCAATTAAGCGCTAGGGTTGTGTACGTGTAGCAGCATTGTCGATAATTTAAGCGCGTTAAGTCTATACGTGTTAACACTAACGTATACAGTGGTCCAAAATATTCCAGTATAATTGTTTTATCAATTTTCTTATAGCTTTCTATAAAGACTCATTTTATGGATAGTTCTTAAATTATGATTTTAATATGAAAATGTACCTATTTAATCACCATATGCAAACCGCATACGAGTATTTTTTTTTGTATTCATTATAAACAAAATAGTATTTGATGGATATGGACGAGTTCCTGAATAACACACACACACACAGTCAAGCATTACGGGTGAAGTGAATCATCAGATCCGGATTGTTACTAACAATATTCATTTAGTTTTACTGATTTGAATTTTCGTAAACCGTGCCATTTAACTACATATTTTTGAGGTGTTAGTTTAAAAACTGTAAAAAGAATCAAACAGCTCTTACAGGACTCAGAGAGACGAGGATTGAGAAGTGCACATTTCTCCAATCATTTCATCTTTAACATGCTATAGGATAGCGAAACTGACAACGATTACGATTTGGAGTAAAATTGGTTATTATTTTATTTCATGATATTTTCATTATGTACAGTTTTAAATTTTCTTTAGGTATATACTATAGCCTGCTACTGATGGAGAAACTATAACCAATGCAGGGTCACGTAAAAGCTTTCATTTTAAAATATATGCAGGCTCTAAGCGGTTTGTCTAACTCTTTAACGAACCCTCCAACACTTGATGTCATACGTGCCGGTCGTATGATTTAGCCGAATGTCCTGTCGTAGAAATTGACACCACGTCGAACAAATGTGCCTCATCACAGTTTATTCTTATCATTGAGATTGGGTCATTGAAATATTATGTAGTATGTTAATCAAAGTTTCATGTTTGAGCGTTACAAAGTTGTGCCGCTTTGAGTGTATATGAATAGAGCAGTATACTAGGGTTTTCTTTAGTTTCCCGTATCAGTCCATATGTATAAAAATGCATCAAATAACAATTGTAGTACTCTAAATCAATAAGGTATTAATAGAAAACCATCTCATAGAATGGGTTTTTGTAAATTTCAAAATTAAACATTACTGAAATTTCCAATACAAATACTTTTTGTAAAATGAAATATACATTTATAATACAAATTTGCATTTTTTTTTCTATTTTTACAAAACACGTTACCCACACTAGGATTTTATCCTGTATCGTGGAGGTAGTTTACAAGCATAAATTGCACATGAACAAATATCCAGACCCGGAAAAATTATTTGTAGGTCATACAAAATACTTGTTCTATCCGTGATACGAACTCGTGGTCCCCAGCATAGCAAACCCATTCTTTATTAGAAATATTATCTTACAGACGCACAAAAATGTGTATTTGTAGCGTATTTAATTTTAAGCTATTGCATAGCTACTATCGCGGGCCTTGAGCGTGGGGACCGAATCCAGAAATTCCGTAACGAAAAAAAAACCTCACGCTCCCCACTCCGACGGGCACGGAGGTGTGGCGTTGAAAGCCGTGCATCGTCTAACGTCGTTTCAGTTCGGCACACTTCGGCACTCGGCAGACTTCGGCACGGTGTTTGTGTGCGTGCGACTAGACGTATGCGTGTACACTAGCTGCTAACTCAATGATAAAAATTCCTGAATAACCTACATGTATTGTAAGATATTAAAAATATTTTAACAATATTAACTTCTCATTTATTCAATAAGAGAAAAAAAAGATTGTTTTCTTATCGGTCACCACGCTCAAAAAGTGTAACTTGATTTAATATCAAAGACTTAACTGCATAAATAAAATAAATAAATAATTATAATTGCATAAGTTGATAAAAAATGCTATGCAATAGCTTTACCGCGGCAGTCACCGAGTGCCACACGTATTTTTTTTATTTTAAGTGTCACAACGAACGCCAGTGACTTCGAAAGAATATTGATGATGATCAATTCTATACACCACTGAATATCGTTTAGCAAAATTATTCAGTGCAATGTAAATTTGACATTTAAAGACATGTCGTTCAGAATTTCCTATCTAGATGTATAAGAAAATGTATCATTAGATAACGTGTACTTTTAGACGTTATACTTCCTGTTATTTCAAATAATATGTTTTATTAAAAATAGTTTTATTATTGGAAACCGTGTTATAATAGGGGCTAAATATACACCTAGTGATCCTTGAATATATAGAAACATCGTACATATAATTTACAAAACAATACAGAAAAAATTTATCACTGCCCGAGATATATGCAACGAAGTATAATGTGAACACGTAAAATTTACCGAATAAGGAATGATTAAAAACAATTGATCAGCAAGTGGAGTTTGAGAGACCATGAACTGAGAACTAAACGGAATAAATTAAAAATAACAACAGGTTGGCATCTTATAAGCAGTACCTAAGCGAAGCAAAACGAAACCACAAGTCAGATGAGAGAATGATTTGAAACTCACAGTGGGTTCTAACTTGGGGAGAGTGGCTTGTGATAGAACTTAATGGAAAGAGCTAAAGGAAGTTTTTGCCAAGAAGCACGCTGAATTATAAGAAATACTTTAAGTTTACACGTACAATTATATTTAAATAAGATTATATTTAAATAATATATTGAGATTTATATTTAAATAAGAGTTCAGAGTAAAAAAGCTATTTTGTAATGTACCTTTTTTTAATTCAGTCAGTAAGTATGATTAATAAGAATAATAATAAAAGTTTGAAGTTAAAGATGTTCTTCCATTATATTTTGAAATGAAAGGAAATAAAATTTATTTGTAGCAATAAATTTAAATTTTAGATTAATGTTTTAAATAATAAATATCATCAGACGTTTTATAAAAAACTCCAAATACAATAATTTAAAAAAAATCAAATATGAAAGGGGTTTATTTAAAATATTTGAGGTTAAATTATACAAAACATCGTTATTTTACGTTTTTCGGTCTTGTGTAGTAATGAATCGATATTTTCTTTTAAATGTTTGTGATACGGCTCCGTATAATATAATGACGCACATCACTAGATCTGTAACCGTCGCAAAATTTTAAACGTGCACGGGGCTTTGTTTCGGTTACAAAATGTGGAAAATTGTAATATTTAATAAAAAATTGTGAGAATGACGGAAAAATTAAAGAATTATCAAGTTCTCGATGTTCTCTGCGGCGGCACATTCTACAAAGTTAAACACAAGGTCACCAACAACATATTTGCGTGGAAGGCTTACGATTGCACCGCGTACTCCGATGAAGAAATACAAAATATCGTTAATGAAGTGAAAACAATAAGTAAAGTGTTATCTGGCAACTTGCTACGCTACTACGATACAATTCTCCACAACGCGTCCAAGACTCTGTACTTTGTTCTCGAATACAACTCCTGGCAAAGTGTATAGTAACTGATCAGCGTTTGCAAGGCCACCGATAAGTATTTCTCAGAGAGTTTCATATGGTATTTGCTTCTTGAGCTCGCACGAGCTTTTAAGGTTGTAGAAAGTTTAAACTTCGCAGTTATACTGAAATGCATAACGCCTACCACTATTTACGGAGACGGAAGCGTAGAAGTGTGCATAGATTGTTTCCAGTTGTAAACGACAATTACGGGATCATCAGACCTCATACACCAGATTGGGGACGTGATACATACGCTGTGCTATCGTCCAGAAACTGGTGGAAATAAAATTAAAGAGTTCCTCTACAGTGATGATCTTAGAGATGTTGTCTCTTTCCTTACTGATGAAAGAAGCTCCGGTTTGCGACCCGAAGTGGTTATTTACCATCCAACAATCTTATCAAACCTAGAAATCAATTCTTAGCCGAAACATTTGACTGAAATTCTGGTGTCAAGTGAGTACTCTCATCAGAAATCAGAATTAAACAAATGTGATTCTGAAAAGTTTGTGGAGAAGTGTAGAATTATCAAACCATTACCAAGGACCCAGTTTAACTTGTAGACAGTCCAGTATATTCAAATATCCCAAAGCAGAAGTCGAATAAAGAAATAGAAGGTTCTAATTTAGAAAAAGGTTCCTTGTCACCGACACTGCAAGCTTTGGCTTTAGAACTGCCAGGGTATGTACCTCGCTGTAGAAAACCTTACAGAAAGGTAATAGGCGCATACAACAAGTCGCAAACCAGAGCTTCTTTCATCGGTAAGGAAAGAGACAACATCTCTAAGATCATCACTGTAGAGGAACTCTTTAATTTTATTTCCACCAGTTTCTGGACGATAGCACAGCGTATGTATAACATCCCCAATCTGTTGCATGAGGTCTGATGATCCCGTAATTGTCGTTTGCAACTGGAAACAATCTGTGCGCACTTCTCCGCTTCCGTCTACGTAAATAGTGGTAGGCGTTATGCATTTCCGTATAACTGCGAAGTTTAAACTTTCTACAACCTTACAAGCTCGTGTGAGCTCAAGAAGCAAATACCATATGAAACTCTCTGAAAAATACTTATCAGTGGCCTTGCAAACGCTGATCAGTTCCTGTAAACTTTGCCAGGAGTTGTATTCGAGAACAAAGTACAGAGTCTTGGGTGCGTTGTGGAGAATTGTATCGTAGTAGCGTAGCAAGTTGCCAGATAACACTTATTGTTTTTACTTCATTAACGATATTTTTTATTTGTTCATCGGAGTATGCGGTGCAATCGTAAGCCTTCCACGCAAATATGTTGTTGGTGACCTTGTGTTTAATTTTGTAGAATGTGCCGCCACAGAGAACATCGAGAACTTGATAATTCTTTAATTTTTCCGTCATTCTCACAATTTTTAATTAAATATTACAATTTTTACAAGCATCAGAGGAAACATTATGTCACCAGTGGATGTCTCAACTAATAGCTTTGAGAGAAAGAGAAGAATCACTGAATAAAAGAGAGGGGGAGCTTGTTGTAAAAGAAATTGTAAACAGTCCTGCCACGAAGCTTGTTTCCAATGAGGATTCAGATATTTGTGAAAGCAATGGTGTAACATTGCCTCCAGTTATCGCTAGTGCTGAGAAGAACCGTTGGAAATCGCGTCGTCGTCGTCGCCGTTCAGGCTCAGTGCGAGCTAGGGCTCGTAGACAAAGCTACAGCTATGAGGATTTAGACAGCTTGTTATCAGCTAACACTGGGGATGGGAGTATCATAGTCACATCTACAAAGTTCACCAAAGAGAATATGCGCGCGTCGCAATATATTTCCTGATATGCCTTCGAAAAAAGTGCACTTCACAGCTAACCCTTTCATTGGAATTGATGAGAGTTTAACATTAACATTTTATGAGTTGGACAATTTGGATAATGGAGAAAACCAAAGTTCAACACAGAGTGAGAAAACTGTAAAGGATATTACAAAATTCAAGTACTTGGATCTTGAAAATGATAACAGAAAGGAGAGCGGCTACCCAATGGACCCACTCATCACCATCTAAGCAGGCTAGTGTTTGGGGACATAACAAATCATGGCAGCTTAAGAAAAGTCTAACATCCAGAAGTTCAATAACGTCTAGGTGCTCTATTATGTCAGCCAGGAGTCATTGGAGTATGAATTCTAGCAGCAGCAAGGTGAGTGAGGGATGTGTGTCTGATAGAATTCGCTCCAGTGTGAGGCAGTGCTTTCCCCAAACTCCAATTGCCCCTCCAGAATTAAAGAAAACTAAGAGCAGGAAGTCTCTGATACATTTTAAAAGTCCTTTTAAGTTTAAATTATCAACTAAGGTTTAAAAATTTTTACTTTAACGTTAGGTATTGCTCTGAAAATGATCTCTCTCAAATTTTATTACCCTTTTTATATCAAACTAAGTCTATTCATTGAAGTCATAGAATTCATTTAATAAAACTAAATTCATAAATTCTATATTACCTAAATCAAAAATTCATTTAAGTGGATAGTAATGTTTTTTTATATTTGTTGTAATACTTTGTGGTTGTGGTTTTGCTTTGTTATTTAATTTTTAAGACTTAGTATTTAATACAATTTGGATAAAAGTTGTCTGCTAATGATTTTTTTTGTATATAATATTAAAAATGGACATCAACCCACCCTAAACATAGTGTAGAAAAATGATAGAATTGTAAATCATAAAGTTTATTTTGTGAAATGAAATAGTTGCATTTAATTTTGTAAAAAATAATTTGAATTATGTTTGTAACATATAGATGAAGTACCATGGATTTAAGAAAAACTAAATATTTCTATTGTAATTTTTGTCTTCCATATTACTGTTTAAATTGTTCAATTGATAAAAATTATGAGGTGTGTATATTTTATGTACCAATATGTATTTTAATGTTGTGTGTGCAATTTTGCTACAAATATTGTATAATTAAAATAAAACAGTCTTTGTGTAATAGTGGCCATATATTTGTAATTGATTAAATTAGATAATACTTAGCTTGTATTTGAATCAATTTCGCAGAGAAACATTTTAATAGATTTAAGGGATATGTGATTAATACATAGTTTTTTATACAACATAATTTTTTTATTGAATATCAAGCACTCTTAGAGTGAATGTCACACATTTTAGGACATGTCCATTAAACAATATTTCATCACTTTTTCTTATTTAAAGCTTTATCGGCACCTTCAAGATATTTCTTGGGCAGTCCATACTTCTCAATCAGCAGTTTGGCAATGAAGTGTGTCTGTAAGAGAAATTTAGATATTAAAACCAGTTTCTAGGTGAGGTGTTACAAATAGATAAAAGGAAAAGTAGTTTTATATATATTTTTATAATGTAAAAAACTATATTTTTTGCATTGTATAAAATGGTCTATTTATAACAAATAGCTACAAACAAGAAAAGATCAATTCAAATTAATAGCATATTATTAAATAAAATATTATATAACTAAATATGTTCATGGAATGTGCTCAGCATATGGCTAGTATACCAGGGAAGACTTTGGACTGTTAGTGTTCATAATGCGCTACAATTATATTTTTGTTGTTTTAATTTTTTTTTATAGAATAAGAGTGTCAAAGAACACACAGTTCATCTGATGGTAAGTGGATGCTGTAGCCTGTAAGACTTCGATTAAGTAATCAAAATGCAGACGCGTTGTGACCCCTGAGGACTAACATAGGATGCCTTGTTTCCAGTAAAAAGGGTCTCCGGTTTTATACACTCACCATACAAAACACAGCGTGGTTTTACCCCAGTTGAGCCAACTCATATGAGCTACAACCATAATATAGCTGCAGAGTGGCTCTACCAATATTAAGTCAGTTATTGTATTTACCTGATCACCCTGCACCATCAGTTGGTCACACTTTGCTCCAGGGGTTCTTGTGACCCCGCACGATGCAGCCACACCGTGCTGGCACACTCGCGCCATTTCTAGTAGGTTGAAGCCATATGCTTCTAGGTTTGATACTAGTGTTACCTAATGAATATATAAATATTTTTAAAACCAACTACATACTAAATTTCATTACATAAACAGACATTTTGAGTGCACCCAGGTCATGAGGGAACGAGGTGCTTAACATTCTTTTTTTTAATAAAGATGGGTAACAAACAAGCACACAGTCTGATGGTGAGTGGATGCTTGGCCCAGACATCTACATATATTTTCAATTAAAAGAGAGCATATTCCTTCCTCAGTCAAACTGACTCACTCGTGATACAATTATAGTATAGCTGCAGCATGTCTCTATCACATATAGTAATACATCAACATCAGCCTGCGGCAGTCCACTGCTGGACATAGGCCTCTCCCAAGGCGCGCCACTTAGCCCGATCTTCGGCCACACGCATCCAGTTTCTACCAGCCACCTTGCGCAGATCCTCGCTCCATCTGGCCAGGGAGCGTCCCACACTATGTTTGCCTAGACACGGTCTCACCTCAACACATCTACTCCATCGGTTGTCATTTCTGCGACAGACATGACCAGCCCATTGCCACTTCAGCTTACAAACACGAAAAGCTATGTCAATAACCTTGGTTCTCCGGCGGATTACTTCATTTCGACCATTCTGCCGTCCTTACGATAAGTGCAATAATTCGAGTTTAGGGCTTTCTGACTTAAGTAAATAGTATCCGTAATCACGAAAATGAGCTCTATATTTTCTTCTTAGACATCTTTTTCGTATTAACGGTAGATTCGGTTCTTTTGTTAAACATAACTGCAATATCTAATAATACCATTTGTAAGTTGCATATCACGAACGAAATAACTTGAGTTATGTGGAAAGGTAAGCTATATTTTGTGATATTTCTATAGATTACTACTTACTTAATATTCTGGTTTTTAAAACTCAACAAAGAGAACAGTTTGTTACACGTAATTATTTAAAATGTCTTTAAATCCTTCTATTGCTCGACAAAGATGATTTTTTTATAGGAGAAAGGTGACAAACGAGCACACAGTCCACCTGATGGTAAGTGGTTGCTGTGGCCCATAGACATCTACATCTATCCTCGATTACGAATCAAAATGCAAATGTCACCCGCGTGGACTAAGATGGAATGCCTCGTTTCCAGTAAAAAGGGTCTCCGGTTCTCTACACTCACCATACGAAACAGAGCAGCGCAGCGTTAAGCTGCTATTTTACGCCGGTATTCTGTGAGATCGTGGTCCTTCCTGGGTCAAGCCGACCCATTCTTGCTTATACTACTAATATAGCTGCAGTATAGCTTTACCACGTATGATTGTGACAATAGTAAAGTTATCATGTTTGAGGAATCCGACGATAGCGTCAATATAACAAAGAATATTTACTTGATTTTTCCATGAATGTCGACTATGATTTTTACACCTGCAATGAAACTAGTACAACGAATATAAAACTTAATGCAGAAATTCACAATTAATCATAAAACAACATCTAAAGACAATCACGGAGACCAAAATAATGGATCAGATGCTTTATCTAGCTTATCTTCACGCACAATCCCTAACGGGGTAGCCAGAGAGAACAGATCGCCAAGTGTCACGATCCTTACATACCTCTTTCGCTTCTTTCATGTTCATTAGCTTCTTCATACATGCACGTCTAGGTATCCGAGTACTCTTGACCTTCCCCTCTTCGAGTAATTTGCTCACATGGTCTTCGAAAGTTAGTCTCGGTCAGTACTTCGACACCTTTTAATATTTACTTTCGCGCTATATATTTTCTTCACCATTCGGTCTTCACTCATTCGCTCAACGTGCCCAAACCATCGGAGTACGCCCCTATCAATTTTTGTGATAAGGTCATCTTTCAATCCTGCCATATTGCGAATCTCTTCGTTTCGCTTTCGGTCGGCTATGGTAACGCCGCACGTTTTACGAAGAGATCGCATCTCCACTGCATTCAACTTGCTTTTATGCTTCTTCTGGCATACCCAGGTTTCGCTGCCATATAACAAAGTCAGCACCAACACTGCGTTATGTATTGCAAGGCGTGCACTCTTCACTCTTAGTTTTGAATAACAATAGAACTAAAACTAATAGAGACATTAACACACTTATTACTAGTCACTTTTGTAAGTTCAATAATTTCTTTAATTCCTTTTCATTATCTATTTTTAGTGCTTGTTTTCCCTCATTCTGACGCATATAGATGTTTCCATAGGATGTCCAGCAATATTTATATCCATTTTCTTTGGCAAATTTTCTAGATAGGTAAAAAAGATTTCTTGCATATGGAGTAAGATACTCAGAGATGTATATAGGCTTTGCGGGGCCAGTGAGACCAATGAGTGACGTATAGAGAGAAGTTCCGTTATTAGTTTTGCTGAATCTACGGGCGTTTTTTATTAATTTTTCTTTTACAAGGGTTGATGTGAATTCAGCAACTATCGCCGAAGCGTGGGTGGTTTTATTTGTTGTGCGACATACGTTTTTTAAATCACTGGGCACAATATTCAAAGTTTCAACCCAACAATATTACATTATCGCCGCGAATATGCCCCCAATAAGTTTTATTTACCCAGTGACTAAATACTACGATGATACATTAAACTCAGACATGTCAAACATACATTTTACTCAGATTCCAACGTTTTCTTAACGTTGAAATTTAAGTTACTTTGAATGAATTAAGATTGATCTCATAATCTGTCTAAATAGATTAAGTATAACATTTTTTTATATACTAGGAAAAAAATAAAAATTGTCTAAACGATTAGTTGATTTTTTAAAGTTACTTATCTTGCTTTTAATATGTGCAATTGCAAAGTTCCTTAAGTCGTGATTACATAATTTTCGCGAAAGAAAACACTTAAAGTGGCCTAAAGGGATTTAATTTTTATTTTTAGGTGATAAAGTGATATTTTTGTAACATTTCTCACAACAGGTAATTTAATTAATAAACATTTTCATACATAGTAATTATGTTTTAATCATTTTTCACATAAACTTATAATATTCTTGCAATCAACCATGGCTGCATTGTGTCTGATTAAAATACTTTACTAATTAAAGGCACAATAACTAAGACATTTATTGCAGTTATGGTTGGAAAGAAACTACAGGACATATAGTTTATGCTACTCAAAAGAGCAATTTGTCGGTTTACTAACGATAACTGCAATAAGTAGTCTACTTATTGCAGTTATGATTAGTAACTCTTTATCAAAACAATTAACAGTCCTTCAGATAAATACACTATTGTGTTTTTGAAGTCTATATAAATATACGTACAAATATAATATACCACAAAGAATTCTGCATCATTTTATCTGTCGTATAGTGAAAGTTTCAAGCAAATAGCTATCATAGTTACGAAGATACAGACAAAACAAGAATTAAATCTTTAACTGCGATTATCTCGAAAGTAGCCAAAAGCAAGTTATTGCACTCTTCATAAGAAGGCCAGCATTGTGTACCAGAGAAACTCCGAGCATAGCTCTTTCCATTGCTCGCTGAGCGACTTTGAGCTTCTGGAGCAGGCGTATCGTCAGTGTCCACGTTTCGGCACCATAAGTGAGTACGGGCAGAACGCACTGATTGAAGAGTTTTGTCTTCAGTCTTTGCAGTATGGGCGACGAGAAAACCCGACGGAGCTTTCTAAATGCTGCCCAGCCTAACTGTATCCTCCGATCGGCTTCCTTCTCGAAGTTATTCTTGCCTAGTTGCAATATCTGCCCGAGGTAGGTATATTCCCGGACAACTTCGAGAACCTGTGGTGGTAATCTGTCCTCTCCCGGGGATTCTTGGCACCCCATGTCCCACCGTTGCCATGACCGCCACCACTTCCAGGAATAATGGGGCGACCGGGAACTTTTTGTGTGTCAGTCAGTTAGTTGTTGCAATAAACATTTTTTCATTTATTTTGATGCTTAGGAAATATAAATTACCTTCAGGATATACATATAGTAACAATTCGCTCTACACCGGCATCAATGAAATTGTGAATTGTAATTTTAAGTGTTAATTTACCACATGCTCGGCGTTGAAGTAAAACATCGTGATGTGACTAAGGAATATTAATGTTTTGAGGGCATATGAAGTCTGCCAACACGCATTGGAGCAGTGCGGCGGACTAATGGCCGCTTTTGGGCAACAGTCTCAGTTCAAATGAAGGTTGAACGCTCACCAGATTCAGACTAAGGTGAACTTAAACTTGAAAATTTGTATTTTAAATAAATTTTTCTGTTTATATATACTTAATTTTTTTTTAAATGTTACTTTATGGAATGCAAATAATTGTTCCGGGTCTGTATGGAAATTCATGTATGCAAACTTTTTTTTATATAGGATAGGGTGACAAACGAGCACACAGTCCACTTGATGGTAAGTGGTTGCTGTGGCCCATGGATATCCTCGATTACGAATCAAAATGCAGATGCGTTATCATCCGGACTAAGATGGAACGCCTTGTTTTCAGTAAAAAGGGTCTCCGTTTCTCTACCCTCACCATACGAAACAGCAGCATTAAGCTACTATTTTACACTGGCTACTGTGAGAGCGTGAGATCCGGTTCCGGTGATCAAAGTGTAAACACGTACAAGTGAGAGCTCCGTAAATATTTCCAATTAAACAGTGCAAAAAACGAAAAACCGAACGTATACTACAGTGAAAAGTTCAGAAGTTCAAACCAGAAGAGTGTTTCAGCAGAAATTACAGTGAAATAACTAATTTTGTGGCGATTCTGTTCAAACAAAGTTCTGATCGTTATAACCTCAAAGTTAAGCACACACACCATAGATACCAAGATTATAGGTAGTGCCAACCAAATAAAATCTGTCACTGCTATTTGACAGCTGACAACTGCAAAAAGTGTTGCCAACGTAGAAAAAGGATTACCATAAATTTAAGTGTTACCACATCAAAACACCAAAATACCCTGAAAAAAAAATGGAAAAGCAAATGGAAATTTTACTCTCCAAAATAAATGAAAAGTTTAATGAACAAACAATAACTTTAACAACAGCAATAACGAAAAATGTAATGGAGGCCCTGGACGATAAGTTAAAAATAATAACAGAAGAAAACAACAACCTTAAAACTAGAGTCAGTAACCTGGAACAAAAAGTGTCCTTTTTAGAGAAGGAAAAGCGTAAGAATAATCTAGTTTTATTCGGCATCGAAGAAAAAGGAAAAACTGAGTTAGAGTTGGTGGATTTTGTGAAGGAAATTTTGCAAGATTCGGGAACTCATATAGATAGTCAGGAAATAAGTGAGATCCATAGAATCGGGACAAATTATGAAAAGAACCGACCGTTAATAATATCTCTAACAACATCTTGGAAAAAACATCTTATCCTGAAAAACAAGCGCAACCTTCCTACAAATGTGTATGTCAATGAGGACTACCCTAAAGAAGTTCTGGAAATACGCAAACAACTTAAGCCAGAATTAGAAGCGGAAAGAAAAAAAGGAAACATAGCGTTCATAAAATACGATAAGCTAATTGTTAAAAAACCAACTAACCCCAGCCGCGAAAAGAGGAAGAGAGAAACACCAACAGGATCCCCAACCACTCCCACCCCATCCCAGAAAAAGACAAATACCCAGAATGAAATTACTGAAATACAGCCCCCAAGTACAATTAAGGAAGTAGTTAAGCCAAGCATACTTACATTTGTAACGCGTGAAAGATCCGCCTCGATGTCAGAGATGCAAAAAAACGAACAAAGGCCTCCTCGAACCGGAAACAACAAACAGATGCAACAACAAACACAGATATAAGAAAAACTCTAATGTTTTGTCCCCCAATCCGGCCGGTCACCGTGGGGGAAGCCGACCACCACCCTCCAACATATCAGTCAACAAAATCAAATACCCAAAAAGATAAACAAAAACGAAGCAGTTTATACATATGTACACTAAATACACGAACCCTGAGAACAGAAGAAAGTTTGCATGAGCTAGAGTTAGCTATCGAAAACCTCAAGTGGGACATCTTGGGCATAAGCGAGATGAGGAGAATAGGAGAAGGAATAGAAGAGCGAAACAGCTATATTATGTATTTCAAAGGTGAAACCGCTGGACACAGAGGGGTAGGATTCCTGGTTAAGTCAAAACTTAAAAAACAGATAATTGGTTTTGAAGGGATATCGGACAGGATAGCGGTGATTCATATTAACTTACCAAAGTATAGAAAAAAATGGACAGTCATTCAAGTCTACTCGCCGACAGAACAAGCAACAAAAACTGAGATCGACAAATTCTACGATAAATTACGTGAAGCTATCGAAAAATATTCCGAAAACAATATCGTGCTCATGGGAGATTTCAATGCCCAAGTTGGCGTCCAACTACCCGGAGAAGAACATATAATAGGAAAATACGGAAGAGGCAAAAGAAGTAAAAATGGAGAAAAACTAGTAGAGTTCCTTCTTGAGCAAAACTTAACACTTCTAAACTCCATGTTCCGTAAAAAACCCAAGAACAAATGGACATGGATGTCTCCAGACGGAAAGGTTAAGAACGAAATCGACTACATAATAACTAACAAAGCTAGGGTATTTAGTGATACGGAAATAATACAGAAACTAAATTTCAACACAAACCATCGTATGGTACGCAGTTGTCTAAATGAAAGAAGTCCAAAAGCTCCTAGACACCATATGAACCACACGCAAACAACAAACACACAAACGGACACAGAAAACACAATAAAAGATCTGATGGAAGTCGTTGATTCAGATTTGGACCTAAGTGTAAAATACAAAAAAATTGAGAATAAGCTTAAGCAGGCAGGAAAACAATCAAACAAGAGTAAAGAAAACATTTTGAGTGAAAGAACGTTAAAACTAATTGAAGATAGAAAGTTGTTAATAAAAAAGGATAAAAAGGAGAACCAACAACAAATATCTAACCTTAGCAAACAGATTCGTGAAAATATGAGGAAGGACAGAAAAATCAGAAGAAACACAATTTTAGAGAATCACATCAACAAAACGGGAGGCACGAAAAAATCGCTTAAGGAACTCCGTGAAAAAGGGAAAGAATGGATACCAACGTTAAGAGAAAAGGAAAAAGAACTGCCAGCTACTACTCGGAGTTCAATCCAAAATATAGCAACAAATTATTATCGGTTACTATATTCAAATCAATCTAGCTTTAGCACACATATTAGTGATTACAAACAGATGCATGTGACTGAAGGAAACGAAGACATACCAGAAATATTAGTATCGGAAGTAGAAAAAGCAATAAAAAGTCAGAAAATGGATAAAGCACCCGGCCCCGACAGGATCACAAATGAACTTATGAGAGGGACAATCACAGAACTAAGTCCGCTTCTAAGAAAAATCTTTAACGAGATTCTATATACTGGTAACATCCCTAGTCAATGGGCAGAATCTCATATAATACTTCTCCACAAGAAAGGTCCTAAAGACGATATAGGAAACTACAGACCCATTTCTCTCATCTCAAATGTATATAAAGTTTTCGCCAAAGTCATTTTGGACAGAATCTCAATCAAACTCGACGAAAATCAACCTGTGGAACAAGCGGGGTTCAGGAAAGATTTCAGTACAATAGACCATATTCACACTATCAAACAGCTTATAGAAAAATATAATGAATATAGAAGAACAATTTACATTGCCTTTATAGACTACGCCAAGGCTTTCGACAGCCTTAGACATGAAGTTGTATGGCAAAGCCTAAAAGAGCAGGGCATCCAAAACACCTACATCAAGATCATCAAAAGTATTTATAGCGTTAGTACAGGCAGGATAAGACTGGAATCTATAGGAGATGCTTTTCAAATAAAAAGAGGTGTCAGGCAAGGTGACCCACTTTCACCAAAGCTGTTTACAGCAGTATTAGAACAAATGTTCAGGAAGTTGAATTGGGAGCATCTAGGTCTAAACATAAATGGATCACGATTAAATCATCTCAGATTTGCTGATGATCTGGTCCTATTGGAAGAAGATCCAAAACTACTGGAGTCCATGATACAAAACCTGGCAGGAAAAAGCAGAGAATTAGGCCTAGAAATGAACTCCAGCAAAACTAAGCTGATGACAAATTCAATTCCCGTAGACATAACAATTAAAGGACAGAAACTGGAATATGTAGAAGAATATGTATATCTTGGCCAGATAATATCGCCTAACGACCAGATGTCGAAAGAAATAGAAAAAAGGATTGCAACAGGATGGAAAACCTACTGGGCTTTGAAAGAAATTACAAAAAGCAAAGAAATAGGCATTAAAATCAAGAAGAAGACCTTTGATACATGTATTTTACCCTGCATTACATATGGCTGCGAAACCTGGGCTCTGACAAAACATCATAGGGATAAACTTGCAAGATGTCAAAGAAGTATGGAAAGAAGCATGATAGGTTTAAAACTAAAAGACAAAGTAAGAAGTACAGACATCAGGCACAAAACAAAACTAACTGATATCCTGGCTCGTATTGACCAACTTAAATGGAGGTGGACTGGACATATGCTCAGGTGTAAAAAGGAGAAATGGAGCAAACAGGTGACAATCTGGTACCCAAGAGATGGCATTAGGAGTCGAGGTCGCAAAAAGAGAAGATGGGAGGATGACCTGAAAATGACTTTGGGTCCGCTCTGGACAAGAGTGGCGGCAGACAGACATCAGTGGAAAGAGTTGGAGGAGGCCTTTGCCGTAAGGCACACCGAACTGAGAGACCTTTTATAATATGTTGTGCGTTACGTTTTTAACCAGCTGTTAATCTATTTATTTAAGTAAAATTTATGTTTGTAAATGAAAAAAACTGTCAAAGTTCGGAAATAAAGGTTTTATTATTATTATATACTGTGAGAGCGTGGTCCCTCCCCGGTCGAGCTGACCCATTCATGCTGCAACTATACTACTAAAAAGCGGCCAAGTGCATGTTTTACATATTTCTAGACAGTAAATGAGTTTAAAAGAATAATTTCGATGTATTTGAAATTAATTTTATCCAACGGCAACAATATCAAATCGTAGACGTACAATATTTAGAGAATTAAAAAATTAGCTCCGCGCGCACGAGTGTCAACGACGTCTGCCCTCACGTGTCTGCCCCATAGGCCATAAATAAATAGATATGTTGCAAGCTAGTCTGCCCGGTCGGTTACGGCGCCTCTACACGTTGGCCAACACAGTGGCGAATGTAGCATTGCCAACGTGTAGACGGGGTGTTTGGACTTCATTGGTATGTATTGGAACGATGGCCCGTATCCCAAGTTGGCGCGAGATCCGTGTGGTGTCGGTTTTTTACAAAAGATCAAAGGATTGTTGGCAGAGTTTGGTCGCCGCGTCCACACGTTGGCCGCGCGTTTAGTTTGCTACAAGCTCCCAGAGTGATTACACGCATCTGATTTAAATTTTATATTCAAGCTTTGTAGGGTGGATGCCCCAATTACCAGCCTTTTAGTGCCAATTTCAACTTTAAACATTCCTACTACTTTAATTAGCGCGATTTAATTATTATTAAATATTTGTTTTAATCAATAAGCTAATTATCAAAAAAATTAACGTTTTTTTTACAATCAGATTATTACGAGAACAATTTTAAAATGAAAAAAAAAGGAAGCACGTCGTTTATACGTGGTAGAACTATGCAATTATATTAGAAGTATAGTTGCAGCACGAAGGTCGGCTCGACCGGGGAAGGATCACGCTCTCACAGAATATCAGCGTAAAATAGTAGCTTAATGATGCTGTGTTTCGTATAGTGAGTGTAGAGAACCAGAGACCCTTTTTAAAGGAAACGAGGCATTTCATCTTAGTCCCCACGGGTGACAACGCATCTGTATTTTGATTCGTAATCGAGGATAGGTGTAGATGTCTGTGGGCCACAGTTACCACTTACCATCAGGTGAACTGTGTGCTCGTTTGTCACCCTATCCTATAAAAAAACGTCGATTTCTTATAATTTAATAGTGCAAGATTTCGAATCATCATCATCATCATTACAGCTGTTCACAAGTCCACTACTGAACATCCTCCTCTACAGACTGCCGCAAAGCATGGTCCTGAGCCACTTTGCTCATAATGAGTTTTTCATTTATGTTCTAAGTTATAATTAGTATCTATTATTAAGGGGAAATATAACCTCAAATGGCTTAGCAAGATCCTCCGTTATGCCGAAAGTATTGAGGCATTAATTTTGAAATAAATATATGGTAAAGTTGAGGATTAATGTTAAGGTTTATGTTAGACGAAAACACGATTCCGTAAAATTTTCTCGATAGAAAAAAAATCCAAAATTACCTCCAAACTGAACAATAAACCGCTGTTATTCATAAAATACTTTAAATAAGATCATGAAACTTTGCATACTAACTGAACTAACCATAAAGCAGTGCTTATGTTATTTACTTTTTTTTAAATATCATTATTTTCACTGTAAAAAAGAAATTACCTAAACTATCGGCGCGTAAGCTTGGTTCCTGTCGCTCCGCAGGCAGAAAATTTTACGGAATCGTGTTTTCGTCTAACATAAACCTTAACATTAATCCTCAACTTTACCATATATTTATTTCAAAATTAATGCTGCAATACTTTCGGCATAACGGAGGATCTTGCTAAGCCATTTGAGGTTATATTTCCCCTTAAGTCAGTGTTAATTATATTTATTGCTATTGTTTTTGTCTTTCTCAAAAAATAATTAAATTACCAAATAAATTATAAGGTGTTTTTTATATACATCAAATGTCTGATAGAAATGCAAGTACATATTTTGCTAAACTTTAAAATCAAAACACAATTTTAAAACATAGACTAATCGATTATAACTCCTTTAACTTTAAAATAAGTTAAGTTCTAATTAATGGTATTTATTCCAGTTTCTGATGCATGTAAAGAATAAATAAAGCTAATCGTATATCGTATATCTATTTACAGCCCCATTAATATGCACTATTATTTTATAATTCTTTTATAAAAACGTTAACCCCACACTAGGATTTTCTCCCGTATCGCGTAGGCAGTTTACAAACATAAATTGCACAAGGACACACATTCAGACCCGAAACAATTATTTGTAGGATATACAAATACTTGTTCCGCACTGTATCAAACCCGCGGCGCCCGGCGCAGCCACTCATTGCTGAGCCACTGCGCCATGGTGCTTATAAATTCGTCCGCACATTGGACCGAACCGAAGTAAACTGAACGACTTCCAACTCCGACTTCCAACGTGTGGACGCCGTCACCAACTCTCGGCCAATATATTCGCCACTCCATTCGCCACTGTGTTGGCCAACGTGTAGAGGCGACATTGGGCGCATCCACCCCAAAGCGCGCTCCGCACCCGCTGCCGATCAAGCCACGCCCCGAGCGAGTTATAATTATTATTTACTTAGACACCTTTTACAGATTTATTATTAGAAAATAATAGTTCATGGTTTGTGCATAAGGTTTATGTTTATGAAATTAAATGTTATTTTATTTTATTTTTATATTTGAGTTGATTGAATGAAAGGTAAATTGCGGTTAATGGCGTATTAAAAAAACTACTTACTAGATTTCGTTCAAACCAATTTTCGGTGGAAGTTTACATGGTAATACATCATATATTTTTTTTTTAGTTTTATCATTCTCCTATTTAAGAAGTTACAAGAGGACACATTTTACCACTTTGGAAGTCTCTCTTGCGCAAACTATTCATTTTAGAAAAAAATGATATTAGAAACCTCAATATCATTTTTGAACACCTATCCATAGGATACGCCACACGTATAGATTTGATGAAAAAACATTTTTGAGTTACAGTTCTAAGTATGGAGAACCCCCAAAATTTAATGTTTTTTTTTCTATTTTTGTGTGAAAATCTTAATGCGAGTCACAGAATACGTCCACTTACCAAGTTTCAACTGCATAGTTCTTATATTTTTAGAAAAAAGTAACTGTGACATACGGACGGACAGACAGACAGACATGACGGATCCATAAGGGTTCCGTTTTTTGCTATTTGGCTACGCAACCCTAAAAAGTGCCCCCAAAGATACACGAGAAAATCCAAATGTAGAGGTAACGTTTAAAAAAAAATATGAACATAAACCATTCTCGAATCAACTTAATCACACACAAAATTCATCAAATTCAGTCCAGCCGGTTCTGTCACATACCGTGTGTATGATAGATGATAGAATAATTATATATAAAAAAGATAGCAATAAATTTCTATACAAACGATAGTCACCGATTGTTGGCCAACCAGCTGAAAGCATATTACCTTCTTGTTCCCGCTCCTGGTAGCAACTTGCATTTTGATTGGTTCAAGCTTGCTTTTGATAATTTTAACAGTTCCATCAGAAAACTGCAGCTCCGTGCTGGGAGTCATTTTGTTCAAGACAGCAGTCATAAGTCCCTCCCATTTTATGGTTTCCTGGTAAGAAAACACATCTTGATTACTTCTTGACAGTCAACTGTGTAAAGACATGAGCTCAATTTTTACCAGACTCCAAAAAAAGCAAGAGGTTCGCAAAAAATATGTATGTTAGAGCTGAATCTGAGTGTCAGGGTGAGAAATTGTGTGATAAGAGAAGAGTGTGGTTTGCAAGATGATATTGTGACCAGGATTAAGGAATAAATGCTTCGGTGGTTTGGTCATGTAAAAAGAATGAATAAGGAAAGAGTGATAAAGCAAATTTATGTTGTAGAAGTGAACGGCAGAGTCGGAATGGGACGTCCTAGGCAAAAGTTTATCGACCAAATTGGCGATATATTGAAAATGGGCCAAATTAGAAGTACCCTTAACCGGCGAGCATGTATGCGTAGGTATATGAATGTGGAGGAGGCGAGAGGTGTGTCAGGATCGTGCCAGATGGAAGTCTGTAGTCTCTGCCTACTCTTCTGGGTGAAAGGCATGAGTGTTGAAGATACATAAAAGGAAAATAACATAACATATGCTATTTTCCTTTTATGTATCTTCATCAATTGTGAACTGATTTTGATAATAATTCCCTTTTTAATATATTGACTATACCTTAAGAACTGTCCGATATAATTTAAAGCAAAAATTCCATCCCTAAGGATGAAAAATACACCATGAATGAACTTTATACACTGACCTCATTATATACAAGTACGCTGGACTGGCTATACACCGTGACATGTCGCGCTGACAGCAGAAGTGCACGTGTGGCCGTGGTAGGAAAAGGGGAGATCTCCCGCCGAGCAAGGTGTTCTGCCCGGGGAGCGGCCAACACTCCGAGTGATAGTTCGGAGATGTTCTATATATACTGTTTCTGATTCGGAATGTTGATAGCGTGATTTAAGCTTCGGTTTATTTCGTTTGTGGCGCGACGACAGCGCCGCTACATCACCCCCTGCTCAGACCGGAGGTCGATAGTGCAGCCTCGTTGCCGACGAATGTGCAAGTGCCAGGAGATTGCCTTGTAGTCTGCGGTGAGTCGAGAAGAAGGCAAGTAATCTGCGAGAGTGCCGTGAAGCAGAGGCGAGCAGTAAGGCTCAGAGCCGTGCCGAACACTGTATAGCGCAGAGAGTAGCTTGAAGGAACAGGAAGCATTATTATTCCAGTGCTGCGATGAACCTTGTGAAGCTAGATGGCTTGCAGGATATGAAGACTGCAGTTTATATCTGCTCGGGAGCGAATGGGTGGGGTATTCTATGACGATGATGAAGCTTGAAGTTTCCGAAGGTGGTTTGGTTGCGTGTTCATATCACGTCGGTTAGTCACCACTGTGGCCGTGGTAGGAAAAGGGGAGATCTCCCGCCGAGCAAGGTGTTCTGCCCGGGGAGCGGCCAACACTCCGAGTGATAGTTCGGAGATGTTCTATATATACTGTTTCTGATTCGGAATGTTGATAGCGTGATTTAGGCTTCGGTTTATTTCGCTTGTGGCGCGACGACAGCGCCGCTACACACGTCCACGGAACTAAAAATAGGGATAAGACAGTGTACCAAAGTATATCGATAAAAATTCTATACCTTACCTATACCTAAATAAATAGAATTGACTCTGTGGATAAATGGACTCTACCCGTAACGTCCATTCTATCTATGTATCATATTAATATAATGCCACTATCATTCATCATCATTACAGCCCTTCACAAGCCCACTGCTGAACATAGGCCTCTCCCAAGGAATGCCACAAAGCACGGTCCTGAGCCACCTGCATCCATCGACTTCCTGCATGTCTTACGATTTTTTAACTCCATCTAGTGGGGGAACGTCCTACACTTCACCTGCCGGTACGAGGCTGCCACTCGAGAACATTTTTTCTCCATCGGTATTCAGTTCTTCGAGCTATATGGCCAGGCAGGCAGTGCCAGTTGTAATTTAACAAAGGCCTTTTGTGTTTGGGCATACGCCATGTTCAAACAACAATAATTCTTAAAGTAATAAACATACAGCTGTAAACTTTATGTTGCATTGTAGCTTAACTCAAAATCTGTCGATCTAGTATAAAAATAAGAAGGGTAAACGGGGTTGTTTTTGCAGTAATTTACAATAATTTGCCGATTAGCATATTTTTTTGATATTTATTTGAAGTTAAATTTTTTTTCTTCAAAGTTACAAGTATGTCAACAAAAATTTTGATAATGTAAACGATAAACAATATTATTGGCCTCCGAATGAGTTAATTTTTATCTCAGTAAGACTAAAACTTTCAGAGATATGACTTTTTTCATAAACGCGTAGAGAATATCTCAAGAGAAAAACAAAATGGCTGCCAAATAGAGGAGGGAGGGGATTAGACCTCAGTGTGTAGCGTATTTTTATATTAAAATAGCTGCATTATAAGTACCTAAAATATCGCTAGTCCGTGACCGGACACACTGTATATATATTCCATAAAATCGTCACTGCGGCAGTCACGACTGTCTGCATGCCGAGCGCATGGCGAGATCAAGGCGCGTAGGCATAGCTCTCGCTTCGTCCGTTTGTATGGTACAATTAACTGACACTAGGTGGCGTGCGTATTATACCGACTATTTATTTGAAAGTTATAGACAGTTATATATCATTCTAATTCAATGATTGTATTATCATTCCTAATTATACAATATAACCGTTCCACATTTTTAACGATATTTCCGCAATTATTTCTTCTGCGGCAGCAATGCGCCGGGTACGAGCTAGCAAGATAATATAAAAAAATTACATAGTTATCAGTAATTTACAACGTCATTTTCGAAATTGAAATTACAATATTAAAAAAATAACTGAAATTATCTTAAAGTCCTACTTTCTGTGGTATCGTCCTAAGAATGCTGGCTACGTGTCCTCACTGAATGGTTATACTTAGCCTTCAAGCAAGGAAACAACAAACTAAACAACTTTTTATTAGCAGCAGCGATAATCAGTCGTAGATACAGTTTTTTAGTTACTACACCGCACATGCACTCTTTTTTTTATAGAAGAGGCGGCAAACGAGCATGCGGCTCACCTGATGTTAAGTGACTACCGCCGCCCATGATCACCGCAACACCAGGGGAATCGCAGGTGCGTTGCCGGCCCTTTAGAAAGGAGTAAGCTCTTTTCTTGAAGGTCCCCAGGTCGTATCGGTCCGGTCGGTAAAAATCGCTGGTGGTAAACCATACCACAGCGAGGTTGTACGCGGAAGAAAACTCCTTTTGAAATGTACAGTGGTGGACCGCCAAGCATCCAGATGGTGTGGATGGTATCAGGACGTTTGCCGCGTAGTGCGTTCACGAAATTTGGCGGCTGGGATTAATCCGAACAATTCCTCAGAGCACTCTCCATGGTATATGCGAAAGAAAATGCAAAGAGATGCAACATCTCTTCGCAGTGCCAGTGAATCGAGCCTATCGGAAAGCACTCGGTCGTTGACGATTCGAGCCGCTCTACGCTGGATGCGGTCAATTGGAAGGAGCTGGTACTGGGGAGCCCCAGCCCAGAGATGGGAACAGTATTTCATGTGCGGCCGAACCTGCGCCTTGTAAAGTTGAAGGCGGTGTGCCGGCATGAAATACTGTCCCGCTCTGCTGAGCACGCCAAGCTTTTTAGAGGCCAATTTGGCCTTCTCTTCCAAGTGACCACGAAACTGCACGTCACTCGTTATGTCGACGTCGAGGATTCCGATACTGGCTGAGGCAACAAGGGGAGTGCCTTGAAACTGAGGAGATACGACAAAGGGGTTCTTTTTAGCGGTTAACGCGCAAACTTGTGTCTTCTGGGGGTTAAATTGGACTAGATTTAGTCGCCCCCAATCCGAGACTCTGTTCAGCAAAGACTCGACTTCAGACACAAGTTTGTCCCGGCACTCGGAGACGTTTTCCCGAGAAATATTGGCCCGGCCGGTGTAAAGAGCATCACCAGTGCTGTCATCTGCATAGCAATGAATGTTACGGGTTTGCAACATATCATTGACATGCAGAAGAAACAGCGTTGGCGATAGCACGCAGCCTTGTGGAACACCAGCGTTAATAGGCTTGCAATCGGAGCTTGCACCGTCTACAACGACCTTGATGCCCGATCTGCAAGAAAGCTAGTGGTCCAATCGCAAAATTTCTCGGGAAGCCCATAGGAAGGGAGCTTCGAAAGAAGCGCTTTGTGCCAAACCCGATTGAAGGCCTTCGCAATGTCCAAACTAACGACAAATGCCTCTTCCTTGGACTCTACTGCCTCCGCCCATCTGTGAGTTAGGTAGACCAGAAGATCACCAGCTGACCGACCACGGCAAAAACCGTATTGGCGGTCACTAATCAGCTGGTGATCCTCAAGGTACCTCATGAGCTGGCAGTTTACAATGGACTCCATTGTTTTGGAGAACAAGGGGGTGATGGCGATAGGCCGGTAGTTGGACTGTTCTGAGCGGTCGCCTTTTTTAGGGATCGGGTGGACGAAAGCTGTCTTCCATGATTTTGGGACTACGCCTAGGGAGTAGGAGTACCGGAAAAGACGCGTTAAAACCGGTGCCAACTCTGGAGCACACGTCCTCAGCACAATTGGGGGGATTCCGACAGGCCCACTCGTCTTGTGGATGTCCAGGGAGAGGAGTGCTTTGCGAACCGAGCGCTGTGTGAACTGCACTTCTGGCATGGAGCACTCACACCGCGGGATGGTCGGCGGCGTACTCCCCCCGTCATCGAGGGTCGAGTTGGACGCAAAGAAAGAGCCTAGAAGATCGGCTTTCTCCTTTGCGCTATGGGCCAGTGAGTCGTCCTCCCTGTGCAGAGATGGAGAGTGGCTGACAGAAATTCCCCTGGACAACCTTGGCGAGAGACCAGAATGCACGGGTTCCAGAAGAAAGGCGAACTAGTTTCTCGCCAATTCTGCCTACGTGCTCTGACTTTGCCTTGGCAATGACTCTTTTGAAGGACCTAGAGGCGGAATTATACTTCTTTTAATAATAAAATACTCTACGGACCAATAGTCTCTACAGCAAATTGCACAAATATGTACTTATCTTCCAAATACTCTGGGCTATTTACTTGGTTCAGTTGCCTCTAATGCCACCCCTGCTTTAGACGAGGTACCCCTGAGATGGGATGCTGTCAAAGTGTTCGCAAGTAGTATCCCACACTAAAGCTTTATCTCTTTCTCTCTCTCAAGCAACCAAACCCATAACGTCGGGTCTCCTGGTATCGTCTAAATCGTCTAAATATTCTACAAAGATCTTAAACCGAGGAAAAATTTATAGAGATACGAGCTGCACTACGGACTCCCCGAGCCCGATATGTGAATGTAGCCAGGGAAAACGAGCACTTGGAAGCATCAAGTGGTGCAGCCTCACCAAAGTCGCGAAAGATAGTCGAGTGGCGCATCGCCAATCGCCATACCAACACTCCTCTTCCCTTACGACTCCACCTCAACTAAAGCGGTCCAGGGAGAGGAATCTCCTCTAGCCGCAGCCCACGGTGGCTCGACGTCATCAGGCGATCTTTCGACACTTGGCTATAGTCCTTGAGTTTGGTGGAAAATGAGGAAAGAAGAAATAAAAAAATATTCGAAATAATAATCTAATACTTTTATACTTACTGGTACTGGTACCAGAAAATATTGTCGGTATACTGCACTTTTTCAAAGTGGTGCAGTTCTCATGTCTAATAAAACAGTCGTCTGTAAAATGTTTGGAACAAATATGATCATTTTGTTTCGGACGCCCATTCACAATATTTATGCTTTTAAGCCATAATTTTAGTCTAGGTTCAGTTGGAAACCTGTTAATTAATAAACATTTGATAATCATCCGTTGTTGGCGACTTTTTTTGTTAACACATATGGGTAGGAAAGAACATCGATAAGTATTATATAAAAGGAACTCCACAACCCTATTGAATTTTATTGTTTATCAAAACTCAGTAATATACACCCAAACATGTTGGTATATTATATGATATTAAGATTAGTAACAAATTTTTAAGTACTTATATTATCAAATAGTTTCAATTTGTTTAATATTTGCTGCAAATTCACCTACGTGTGAAATGTTATACCACTTCCCTTTTGGTAACGAGTTTTACAGATTACGCACACTCTCATTATTAATAAAAATAATTCTTATTATATAACTACGAGGGTGGATTGAAAAGTACTCGGCCTAACCAAGAAAATAAACACATACTAAATCAGTTATATTTTTATTTTTCTACATAATCACCATCAAGTTCAATACACTTTTGCCACCTCCCCTTTCAAGCATTTAGACCGTTGAAAAAAAATGATTCTTCCTTAGAGTCAAAATATGCGTCTACAGCTACTTTGACCTCGTCGTTTGTCGAAAATCTTTGACCTCTCAAGTGCTTTTTTAGGTTAGGGAACAGAAAGAAGTCTGATGGTGCCAGATCAGGTGAATACGGCGGATGCGGTAACAGTTCAAAGCCACAGTTGTGAATTTCAGCCATTGACTGTACTGACGTGTGAACACGGGCGTTATCTTGATGAAACAGGACTTTTCTTCTGAGCATTCCTCGACGTTTTTCTTTTATTTCCTCTCGTAAACGACGTAGTAAGGTGCAGTAGTAATCAGAGTTTATAGTCTGACCCCTTTCAAGATAATCAATCATAATCACACCTTTCGAGTCCCAGAATACTGAAGCCATCACCTTATTTGCCGACAAAATCGACTTAGCCTTTTTAGGGGGTGGTGAACCAGGTCTTCTCCACTGTTTTGATTGTTGTTTTGTTTCCAGTGTACAGTAATGAACCCATGTTTCGTCCATAGTAACAAAACGATTCAAAAAATCATCTGCATCGGCTTCAAATAACTCCAAACAGTCGCGTGAAATAGTCAATCGCGTCCTTTTATGTTCAACTGAAAGCAGTCGCGGAACCCACCTCGCAGACACCTTGTGGAAACCCAACTCGTTGACAATGATGTTTTGAGTTCATTCATAAGAGATGCCTAAAATCTCGGCTATCTCTCTAATTTTTAATCTGCGGTCTCCCATTATTAAATCAAGTACTTTTTTTAATATTTTCGTCAGTAGTTGACGTCGAATGCCTTCCAGAGCGGGGTTCATCTTTCACACTCTCTCTACCACGCTTAAATTCTGCTATCCATTTTTTGACGGATGAATATGACAGAGCACAATCGCCTAATGTACTGACCATGTCATCATGGATGGCTTTTGATGATAGCCCCTTCTTATGGAGGTACTTAATGACGGCACGCTGCTCGATTTGCTCCATTCGCGGAAATTATGTCCGATTACTTTGTTAATAAATTTATAAAATCACAACTAATTATCGCACACGTTTCGAACTTCACACAATGAACTAGTCTGAACTGAACTAAATAATGTGGGTAGATTTGATTTATAGAATTGAATGGATCTGTGTTAGGCCGAGTACTTTTCAATCCACCCAGGTAATATTATACACAATCAAACAACAAAATACTTTCGTTTTTTAGTTTAAAAGTTCAAAATACAGACTTATGAAAAGACAATATAAATAAGACAACAGACTGGCATATTATGTCAATTTTATTTTTCAAAACATACTTTAGCGGCGCTTCAAATTGGCACAGTCATTTTGTATGGTATAGCCAGTCCAGCGTACTTGTATATATAGAGGTCAGTGACTTTATAATATTGTTGTTTATAGTCAACCAAATCTAAGAAATACCTTTTGATAGCTGTCAGATTTATTGCACCAAGCATCATCATCATCATCATTACAGCCCTTCACAAGGCCACTGCTGAACATAGGCCTCCCCCAAGTAACGCCACAAAGCACGGTCCTGAGCCACCTGCATCCATCGACTTCCTGCATGTCTTACCAGGTCGTCACTCCATCTAGTGGGGGGTCGCCCTACACTACGCCTACCGGTACGAGGCTGCCACTCGAGAACCTTTCTTCCCCATCGGTTATCGGTTCTTCGAGCTATATGGCAGGCCCATTGCCACTTCAGCTTACTAATCCGTTGGGCTATGTCGGTCACTCTGGTTTTTTCGCGGATATCCTCATTTCTGAGTCTATCACGCAGAGAAACTCCGAGCATAGCCCTCTCCATAGCTCGCTGAGCGACCTTGAGCGTCCTCATACGGCCAGCAGTGAAGGACCACGTCTCTGATCCGTAAGTCATCACTGGCAACACGCACTGGTTGTACACTTTAGTTTTCAGATATTGAGGTATACCTGACGAGAAGATGTGTCGTAATTTCCCGAATGCTGCCCAGCCGAGTTGAATCCGTCGATTGACCTCTCGGTTGAAGTTGGACTTACCTAGTCGGACTATTTGTCCCAGATAAAGGTACTCGTCAACAACTTCGAGCATAGTGCTCCCAACAACTACCGGCATAGGTGTGACATGGACATTGAACATGATCTTTGTTTTGTCCATGTTCATCTTAAGACCTATCCGTTGGGAGACACCATTGAGGTCATTGAGCATAGTGCTAAGGTCCTCCAGCGATTCTGCCATAAGTACTATATCGTTGGCAAATCGAAGGTGAGTGATGTACTCGCCATTGATGTTAATACCGTATCCTTTCCAGCCCAGTAGCTTGAAAACGTCTTCCAACGCAGCGGTGAAGAGTTTCGGGGATATAACGTCACCCTGTCTTACACCTCTCTGCAGTTGGATAGGTTTCGAACTCTGGTTCTGTACTCTGATAGCCATCGTAGCCCTACTGTACAAACACTTCAGCACTTCGATATACCGACAGTCAACTTGGTACCGCTGAAGGGACTGTAGCACCGCCCAAATTTCGACGGAATCAAAGGCTTTCTCATAGTCCACATACGCAAGGCAAAGTGGCAGATTGTACTCTTCGGTCTTCTGTACAATCTGCCGCAGGGTATGTATGTGGTCTATGGTACTGAAGCCTTTTCAGAAACCGGCTTGTTCGGGAGGCTGGAAGTCGTCGAGTCTGCGTGCGAGACGATTCGTAATGACTCTCGAAAACAGCACGTAGACGCGGCTCAGAAGGGAAATCGGTCTGTAGTTCTTCAAGAGAGCGTTGTCGCCTTTCTTAAAGAACAAGACCACTGCACTTCTGCTCAACGCCTCCGGAGTAGTGCCACCATGGAGGACAGAATTGAAGAGCTTCTGAAGGACTTCAAGTACCGGTGTTCCACCCGCTTTCAGAAGCTCCGCTGTAATTCCATCCTCGCCTGGGGCCCTGCCGTTTTTAAGGTGCTGGAGAGCCATTCTAATCTCGCTCAGACTGACGTCCGGGTATCATCGGAATAATGTCGGGTGTGTAAGACTTGCTCCTGGATCGTTACTCACACTTGCGTGTGGCTCCAACGATGATGTGTACAGCTGCCCATAGAACCTCTCAATCTCACTCAAAATCTCAGGTGTCCCGGAAACGATGCTGCCACACTCAGTCTTCAGCTTTGACAGTTGGCTCTTTCTGGCAGACAGATTTCTGGCAAGAAACTTTGGAGTCCTGGTTCCGTTCGATCGCTTCTTTAATACGAGCAGTATTAAAGTTGCGTAAGTCTCGCCGCATGCATTTGGAGATCTGTCTGTTCAGTTGCCTGTATGCTGTCAAATCTGTTGACGATTGCAGCCTCATCTCCCGTCTAACAGCCACGAGATTAAGAGTGTGATCGGAGAGTTTTTGTGTTCTTCTGCGGCGGGTCTTGCAGAACTTAGCTCCGACCGCATGGACAGTTTCCACGAGCTTGTCATTCATATCGTCCACTGCATAGCAATCATCTAGGCACTGAAAGCGGTTACGTAACTCGAGCTGAAAAGTCTCGGGATTCTGGATTAGAGCACGAGGGAGACGGAGCGTTGAGTTCATTAGACGAGATCTCTCCAACTTAACGTTTAGGTTCAGTGTGCCTCTAACCATTCGGTGATCGCTGCCGGTTTTCACCCTTGCGATCACTGAGACATCACTGAACAGTTGGCGTCTGGTCGTCATAATGAAGTTAATCTCATTTTTTGTCGAACCGTCGGGGCTCGACCAGAACCACTTCCTGTGGGACCGCTTCTGGAAGAAAGAGTTCATCATAAAGAGTCCCTCTTTCTCAATAAAGTCAGCCAGCTGCTGGCCCCTATGGTTCCGTTGCCCTACTCCAAATTTCCATAACTTCAGCTCAACTCCTTCTCTTGTGCCTAGTTTTGCGTTGAAGTCTCCCATCAACACCGTGTAGTGGGTTTTGGAGGAATGCATGGCTCTAGAAATATCCTCATACATTTCCTCCACCTCCTCATCGGGATGTGCCGAGGTTGGTGCGTAGACCTGTATGACCTTCAGCGAATACCGTTTGGTGAGTCTGAGTATCAGGTACGCGACCCTCGTCAAAACACTTCCAATCTTTACAACGTTGTTGACGAGAGACTTGTGGACGATAAATCCGACACCTCCATGGGACAGATGGTCGCCCTCCCGGTGATAGAACAAGTTGCCGGACTCGAGGATTACCGTGTCCTCCCCCTCTCTTCGGACCTCAGATAATCCAATAATATGCCAGCGCAACTTGTCTACCTCTTCTTCCAGCTCCAGTATCTTCTCGTCAGTCCTCAGGGTGCGTGCGTTATACGTTGCCAGGTCGAGTCGTCGTAGGTGGCAACCTAACATCAACCGGAGATTCTTAGCATCCCCTGGCCCGCCGTTACCATGGTCGCCACCGTAGCCAGGAATAGCGGGGCCGCCGGGGACTGGGGGCCGTTTATTTGCGTCGTTGCTCATTATTTGCCATAGTTGCCACGCTTGGCGAGCGGGTTGGCAACCGCAGTTTTTTATTATGTTATTGTTGTTATTAGGAAGATGCTGCTGCCCATCTCCTTTCTGTGTCCCTCTGTCGCCTCTTACGACACCCACGGGAAGACATGGGGTAGTGGATATTCTCAACCGCCACTACACGACTAAGCATGCCAACCAAAAAATGAGAACGCACAATAATCGATTCTTAAAAAAATCAATATCAATTATTTAAAGTTGGTAATCATTCAGTTAGGTTTAAATAATACCCGAATAAATTAGAAACGTATAATTTAAAACAAAAGATTTATCGTTTTCTTCGTATTTGTTGTAACTGCTTATTTCTAGAGGAAAAGTCATAAAAAATTAAGATTGAAACTAGATTAAAAATAAATTTATTCAATCACTTTCACTATATTTTTATGCTTCCTTGAGCAAACCTTCCATCTTCTTCGTGAAAGGTGGCTTGGTGTTATGTCGTGCTACGTAGCCTGTAAAAAAAGCATAAGATATTTTCATTTTGTGTGTGTTTAAGTAAAGTTAATATATTGTCATTTTTCATATAGGAACTAGCCTTTGATTTGGGCCTAAATCAATTCAATAGCATTATATTGGCAGTGGTATGGTGGTAATCTTATAACTTTATGCCCGTGCTCTTCTGTTAATTTATCAATAACATATAAAGGTTTACGTGGTTTATTTTGCTTTACTAATTGTACTAGCTCAGCTTTCAATAACTTCATGTCCGCTTCCACACCTTTGTGTTGCAGCCATGCTATTAAATCTGCTTTGTTATTCGCTTGGGTTGGGGCTTTGTCGATTTGGACAGGTATGAGTAGTTACGTTGTACCAGTTCTGGCGCACTGAGTCAGAAGTGGTACAAGTACGACATTCGTCGACTCACTATCGTTAAAAAAAAGGGTTTTGGCATGCTCTGATCACGAATCTACGCAAAAATCCATTTTTGCGTAGGATGCACGGTTCCGGAGATGTGCAGATCAATTAACTCTTATCTAATTGATATCCGGTGAAGGCCTCCACCGTCATTAGCGCTCCATTGTTCTTATCTACTTATCTATTGTTCATTGAATACCGTCATTATCTAATCTTCCTCAGCGTGGTGCTACTGTATTATACTCCTTTGTACGAACTATTCTACACTAATCTGAGTCATCAATAAAACACATTACCTAATTTTGTTAAAATTTTTATTACCAAAATCTTATTACTTATTATCTATAAAATAGGAGTGAAACATCTCATCCACTAAAATATCGTTGTACAATGTGTTCCCTGTAAATATACTCGTAAAACTATGCATTGAACATCCCTGAAACTTATATAGCAAATACATTAAGCAATATTCGCCACAAACTGAAGTCCACTCATTCTGAATCCTATCAACATTCCAGTTCCATCTTTTACAATTTCTTTTAAAAAAAACTCTAGATTACTCTAGATAACTCTAGACTCGTACAGGTGCCCGTCCGAATGAATCAAAATATTGACCGATGTCATTCGTATCGATATATAAAGCTACCCAATGTGACCCTGGTTTATCATCTGTATCCAAATTGCATATTATATACGTTGGTACGTGGGTGTACATGGGTAGTTTATTGGCAGCGTAAACATTATTTTCTAGAGTGGGGTGAATCTTTTTCAGATGTTGTTGTACATCTAGTGTATCCATAATATTACTGCTATTAGTAGATTATTACAGTACCAATCTACTCAATGACTAATATAGGAATGATCAATTATAGTGATTATACAAAACGTATTTGAGTCATCAATACACTGAACAAGACACGACAGGAAGGACGAAGGAATGTTGAGATAAGCAACAGAATGTGAGATAAGTTTGTTGACGCATAAAGTTACTATCAATTCTACTGCAGAAATTCTTTACTGGTACTATATAAGACCAAGCAACTGCAGTCATTGAGTTAGTGTATGGTCGTTTGACCGCAGTGGATCTATCAATACTACATTTGTGTTACTTCAACGCATCAAAGGCCATGGATGTAAGTGTTTATTCTATTGACAAACTTACTTTTCTTTCTGTTATTTTCTTACGTGTGTATGATTTAGTGTTAACAAATTATATTTAAATATTATGTTACGGCCTCTAGTTACCCGGGCAAGGTCGTGGGACCCGGGCCCATCAGGGGTTCCACTCGACGAGTAACAGGAGGTCGGCCTAAATGGCTTGTGGAATATTACACGTTAGCGGTAAAAAAGGGAACCAAACAAAACTTACCTATTTCTTCGAAGTAGGGTCAACCCTAGGAAGATTCAGGTGTAAGTGTGGGCGTGCTTGACTGTGTTGTGTTGTGATTGTGTTAAATTATGTAACCTGACTTCCCGCTGGTTGCAGAACCGCCGATCCCAAGGCTTCACCTTTATTCTTTATATCGAAGTGGCAGTCCGTCACAAAAATTTAAGAATCTAGGAAATTACACTCGTTTCTCACTTGTTAATTGGAGTCAAGTCAATTGTCATTAGGTTAATCCAATAAAATCCAACAAGATTTAACCGAACTCGCGTTACAACAAACTCGACCTTTGTGAAAAAAGCAATATCACCGGGCCGCGTTGCAAACAACTCAGGTTCGCGAAGTATAGGCGTCAGAGGCAGCGGGCGACTAAGCTATTAACACGACGCGCAACTACTCAGTTCCACGCTCTGCGGCAAGTGATTCGCAAAACGCCGACGCCGGCGCGGCCGGACGCCGCACCAGCCCGCACCCCCCGCGCCTCAGCCGTCAGGCTCGCCTCCCGCTCGACCCGAGCGCCGACGCAGGCCGCCAAACGTTAAATTAGGCCTAAACAAGCCCCCGTCCCGGACATGAGGATCTAGGTCCGCGAGTAAATTGGCAAGCGGGATAGGGTAGAGACGGCACGTTGCAAAACCGAATCTCCAACCAAAACCTCGGCCACCCTAGGGATCCCATCCGGTCCATACGACAACTTGACAATGCGCCCACGGCGCCAATACAAGGGCGAGGCGTTAGGTTCTTTAACTAACACGAGGTCTCCAACCCGAGGGGGGTCCGTCTTGTCAGACCACTTAACGCGCTGCTGCAAAAGATGTAGGTACTCCAGAGACCATCGGTGCCAAAAACTCTGAGTTATTTGTTGCAGCATGTCAAATCTGCTCAACCGCGAAGAGATTATTTCCCGGAAGGGGTACTCGGGCAGGGCGTTAAGCGGCTGGCCTATCAGGAAGTGGCCAGGGGTTAGAACCTCTAAATCATTCGGATCGGACGAGAGAGGACAGAGGGGCCGAGAGTTGAGGACTGCTTCAATTTTACAGAATACAGTGGCAAGCTCTTCAAATGTCAAAATAGTTTCGCCAATAACGCGACGGAGATGCGTCTTTGCAACCTTCACCACCGCCTCAAAAATACCGCCCCAGTGTGGGCAAGCCGGAGGGTCGAATTTCCACTGGATGCCCTTCTTGGACATCGCAGTAGTTAAATAGGTCCTGTTGCTAGACAGAAATTCAACGACCTCCTTCAAATACCTATCAGTACCCTTATAATTCGTTCCGCAATCCGACCGGATCAGGTCCGGTAAACCGCGACGCGATACGAAGCGACCCAGTGTGGACAAAAAAGCCTCCGTGCTAAGGGCACTTACAAGTTCTAAGTGAACAGCCTTAGTGGAGAGGCACACGAAAACGCACAGATAGGCCTTATGAGCACGCGCGTTACGAAGGTTAGAGGACTTGACGAGGAAGGGGCCAGCGAAGTCAGTTCCGACTCCCGCGAATGGTCGGATGGCCCTGACGCGGTCGGGTGGTAAGTCGCCCATCATCGGCTGTGATATGGGGGCCTTCAACTTATAACAAGATATGCACTTAAAGATGACGCTCCGAATGGTGCGTCGACCCGCCAAAATCCAAAACTCCCGCTGCAAAATGGCCGAAAGAGCGTTGCACCCAGCGTGGGCATTCTGAACATGGTAGTGAGTTACCAGCAACCGAACAAAGGCGCCGTCCTTGGGGAGCAGTAGAGGGTGTCGAGCCTCGTACGGCAGTTGAGAATTTTTCAAACGTCCGCCCACGCGAAGCATCCCCGAGTCATCCAGGAAGAGGTTCAGGCGGGCCAGCGCACCCTTGACAACTAAGCCCCGCTTCAAGGTATCAATCACGAGCTCGAAATGCTCCGCTTGGATCATACGGGTCCAATGCATCAAGGCTTCGCGCCGCTCGCTAGGGGACAAGGCGGAATCAGATATTCGGTTAGATGGGTCTCTCGAGTTGCGGACAAATCGACGCAACCAAGCAGTTACTCCCAAGAGCTTGTCGAGAGAGCTGTACCGTTCTAGTAAGGAGAGATCACGAGTGGGCTTATCCTTGACCACTCCTACTCGGGCTCGTAGGCCAGGCAATTCAATTGGTTCAGAGTATTTGTTCTGGGGCCAGAACGCCTGAGGCTCAGTTAACCAGCCGGGCCCCCACCACAGCGGGTGATCAACCAAGTAGGAGGCTTCACAGCCACGAGAAGCACAGTCTGCTGGATTCAACTCCCCTGGGACATGTCTCCACGTTAGACAAGTGGCAGAATTCTGGATTTGGGACACGCGATTCGACACGAAGACCTCAAGATTGTGAGGTGCCGCTCGGAGCCAACAAAGTACTATCTCACTGTCCGACCAAGCGTAGACGTCCGTAATGTCGATTACCGACTTCAAGGAGGAGTGAACGTGGTTGAGCAGTCGCGTGAGAAGAGCAGCTCCAGACAGTTCCAACTTAGGAATAGTTAAGCGGGACCTAATGGGAGCCACTTTGCTTTTAGCAAGTACGAGATGGACGGAAGTATGGCCAGAAGAGCTCACCGTCCGCAAATATACAACAGCAGCATAACCCTTCTCAGAGGCGTCGCAAAATCCGTGCAGGGTAACCCTGCATTTCCCTGGAGGGAGGAAGCACCTTGACATGGAGACCCGGTCGATGTCTGGAAGGGAGGACACAATTGAGAGCCACTCTCGCAAGAGAGCACCGCTTATAGGATCGTCCCAGCCCAACCCGGATATCCAGAGTTTTTGAAGGAAACACTTAGCCAAAAAGATGACCGGAGTAATCCAACCATTAGGATCGAAGGTGCGAGCTACAGTTGACAACACAGAGCGCTTGGTCCATGATTTAGGGGGGGATCGAGCTTGACTCGATACGTGAAGGTATCCTGAACAGGCTGATATTGAATGCCAAGCACAGTCAACAAATTAGGATTGTCAGGGTGCTCGAATAGATGAGGGTCTTGTTGATCCTCTCCAGGGAGGTCCTTCAAAATATGAGGGGAGTTCGACAACCATTTGCGCAGCTCATAACCTCCCGACTTCAGGATGGCAATCAATTCGTCTCGCAATACGAGAGCCTCCTCGACGGTGGAGGCACCCGTACAAATATCGTCCATGTAGACCGAGGTCTCCAAAATAGAAGCCCCCCGAGCGTATCTTAGGCGCTCTCTCTCAGCGAGTTCGAGGAGGGTTCGCATGGCGACATACGGGCTGGATCGGAGTCCATAGGTGGTGGTGTTCAACTCGAACACTTGTATCGGATCGCTGGGCTTCTCGCGCCACAGGATCAGCTGATATCGACGGTCATCACGGTGGACCACTGATTGTCGAAACATCATCCGAATGTCGGCTACAAAAACAACTTGATGCCGACGGAAGTGGGTCAAAATGTCGGATATGTCCTTGATCAATTTAGGACCAGAGTGGAGACACTGGTTCAGGGACACCCCATTGGACGAGGGGGCGGAGCCGTCGAAAACCACCCGAATCTTACTCCCAGGGGACTTCAAAACCGCGTGGTGGGGGAGGAAGTAGTGTTCATGTGATCGCCAGTCGAAATGAGAAGGTGACATGTGACCCAGCTCTTGATATTCGCGCATGAACTCGACATACTTGTCGCGAAAGGCTGTGTCGCGACGCATACGGCGCTCCATAGAAAGCAACCTCTTTTCGGCCATGGTCCGAGATTGGCCCAAAGGAGGCCGTGAGTCAAGAAAGGGTAAGCGGGTGACAAAGCGACCGTCGACACGGCGGCCGGTATTGTTCTGGTAGAACAACTCGCACTCACGGTCCAGAGGGTTGACTCGAGGCGCGTGTGGCGGCTCCTCAATTTCCCAGAACCGCTGGACGACGTCCGAAAGAGACACGCCCGCCACAGGGAGCGGGTCGGCTGCCTGATGCGGTGGAGACCACAGAACCGGTCCAAAGAAACTGTGCCCAAATACAGTGGACACGGCTGACAAGCCATCGGGCTGTAGGGCTCGTATCTCGCCTAACAGGATGAACCCCAGCACGTCGGCCCCCAGCAACAAATCTATAGGCCCAGGTTGGGACCATTGAGGGTCTGCCGGTCTCAAGCCAGACGTACAACAAACCGCGCTATCATTTATACGGGCATTAGGGAGAAAGCCTACAATATCATCGAGGACATTTACCTTAACTAAGATGTGGAGGTGTTCGCTTGCAGGACCAAACACCAGCCTTGCTTGTCCCCTAGGAGCAGGAGGCTCTGCACCTCCAATACCTACCATTGGACATGATTTAGAGCTCCAGGGGAGCCCTAGTCTTCCCACCAACCGAGTGGAGGCCACACAGCGTTGTGAACCTGAATCCAATAGAGCGCGAACAGTTAAGCAGTCGCCACTCGGGTTGTACACCTTCACGGCGGCCGTCGGCAATAGAACAGTTTGACAGGTGGACTGCGGACGGCTTAAAGGATCAGTGAAGGCGGCCGTGGTGGGAGCTAGGGCGGCAGTTTCCTAGCTGGAGCTGCCTTCGTCGGACCGGCACTCAAGCCGGGGGGTCCGGAAAGCGGAATTCCGGCGGCATCTCACTGGCCCGTGGAAGAAATTCGCAGAACGGGCCGACCCGGGGGGCTTCTGGGAACCTTGGCCTGGAGGCCCTGGACAGCTTCGAGGTCTCAGGGAGCCCGTAGTAGCGGGACCGACCAAAAGGGGGGGGGGGTGGTACTCCAGTCGCGGCCTCTCTGCTAATGGGGGTGAGAAGGATCTCGCTGACCGCTGAGTGGCCGTGAAGTCCCTCTCGACCCTCCGAGGGGGGGGTGACGAACCCCCCGCCCCTGGGGGGAACGACCCCCCCGACTGGTCGTAAGAGGAACCCCCCTCCAAACCCAGGGGCAGGGTCGTCGGTAGGAGAGCGACGAGCGTCACCTGTCAGAGGGGGTGGCTGGGCGCCCCCGCCCGTGGGGGATGAGGGCCCGGCAGAGCCCCGAGAGAAAGAGCCGTTCGCGCCCAGGCACAAAACGGCGTGGTGCTTGCCCTGGCAGTGCGGACAGGGCCGCTGGTGCGGGCAGTCTCGTTGGAGGTGCCTTTCTAAACATGAATAGCACCAGCGGCGCTCCCTGGCGATGGTTCGTCTCGCTGAGGCAGGCTTGCCTAATAACTTAGGGCACGACGTCACCCGGTGTTCTGCTGCTCTACAATAGGAGCAGGGGGGCGCCTTCCTGGCCACTAGGCCACTATAAGATGATAGGAGGGGGCGCCCTCCCGCAGGAGCACCACTCGGTCTGAGGGGGGTTGACAACGACTTGGCCGGGGGGTTTCGCCTTTCCCTGGTCACGGTTCGGTTAGCAGTCCGTAGATCTTCGGCGGTGCCCGCTGCGTTTTCGATCTGCCGGCACTGCTCCTCCAAGAACCGCAGCAGATCACTGAAGGGAGGAATATAGGAGGCGCCGTCTCCGCCGTACCTCTCCTCAAAATGGAGTCGAAGATCGAGAGGTAGGCGGGACAGCACAATATGGAGCAACAAAAAGGACCATTCGTCCACCGGCAAATCCAGCCGTCTCAACGAGTTGCAGGCCACCAAGACCGGATTTACGATGTCCGGTCGTAGTCGGGCCCGGTCCTTTAGCAGCGGGAGGTTCAACAGGAGTTTGACGTGCTCGTCCGCAATTCGCCGTACGTTGGCATACCTTCCGGCCAGGAGGTCCCGAGCGTTCAGGTAGGCGTCGTCCGACACCTTCAAATGGCCGACGACGCCCAAGGCCTCCCCCTCTAATGAGGCCAGGAGATACGCCATCTTCTGGCTTGGTGTTAAATCCCTCCGGGCATCCACCAGGCTGTCAAAAAGTCCCACAAACGTTAACCACTCGGAGAGGACCCCGGAGAACCTTGGCAGGTCCAGAGTGGGAAGTCGTCCCAACAGCTCCGGGTGAGTGGGCTGCTTCCGAGGGGACTCGAGCAGGACACCCAGCCGAGCTTCACGCGCGTCACTAGCCTGCTTGGCCCCTGCCTCAATCAGGTCATCCGTGAGAGCAAAAAATTGCTCATAGTCGGAAAGACAGGAGTCTAGGACTCCCTGTTCCGCTCCCGAAGCCATAATCTCGGAGCATGCCTCCTCCACTACGGCCCTTCGGGTCATGACTTGCTCGAGCCGCTTCTCCAAGCTATGGATCCTATCTGGTCTCCCTATCAAGCTGTGAGCATTCGCAGCCCAGCGCAGTTCCGCTTGCAAGCGAAGCGTCGGTGACCGGTGTGAAGGCATCATTACAAGGTACGATTATCACCGAATTAAATTTAGTACAAATTACTTTACACAATTAGTTTAATTACCACAATAAAAATAATACAATACAAAATACTATTTATCCAATCAGTAAATTATACTACGCAATTAATTTAATTAGTACAATTACGGTTCGTCCTCACGATTATTATAACGAGAGTACAATAATTCCTTACCACCACGGCTTACGGGCGTGGCTCAATTCTAACACTTAACAAAGTAAGCGACCAGATAAAGTAAATAAAAAACTCAAAAAATACGGTTACTACACGGTTCTATACACCGATTCTATGCTAACAAATAACAAGCGAATAAAACAAATTATTATTACGTATTGCAACAAACACAACCAGCAGCCACGTGGTTACAACCGCTATCTTGCTACCAACTTACGTATTGCGCTGGGAGACTACGCTACTCCTACCAAAATGTTACGTATTGAGCTGGGAGTGGTTTCAAAACCCATCAGGAAAACCACGCACTGCTACCAAAAATGTTACGGCCTCTAGTTACCCGGGCAAGGTCGTGGGACCCGGGCCCATCAGGGGTTCCACTCGACGAGTAACAGGAGGTCGGCCTAAATGGCTTGTGGAATATTACACGTTATCGGTAAAAAGGGAACCAAACAAAACTTACCTATTTCTTTGAAGTAGGGTCAACCCTAGGAAGATTCAGGTGTAAGTGTGGGCGTGCTTGACTGTGTTGTGTTGTGATTGTGTTAAATTATGTAACCTGACTTCCCGCTGGTTGCAGAACCGCCGATCCCAAGGCTTCACCTTTATTCTTTATATCGAAGTGGCAGTCCGTCACAAAAATTTAAGAATCTAGGAAATTACACTCGTTTCTCACTCGTTAATTGGAGTCAAGTCAATTGTCATTAGGTTAATCCAATAAAATCCAACAAGATTTAACCGAACTCGCGTTACAACAAACTCGACCTTTGTGAAAAAAGCAATATCACCGGGCCGCGTTGCAAACAACTCAGGTTCGCGAAGTATAGGCGTCAGAGGCAGCGGGCGACTAAGCTATTAACACGACGCGCAACTACTCAGTTCCACGCTCTACGGCAAGTGATTCGCAAAACGCCGACCCCGGCGCGGCCGGACGCCGCACCAGCCCGCACCCCCCGCGCCTCAGCCGTCAGGCTCGCCTCCCGCTCGACCCGAGCGCCGACGCAGGCCGCCAAACGTTAAATTAGGCCTAAACAATTACGAATTACGAACGTCGTACTTGTACCACTTCTGACTCAGTGCGCCAGAACTGGTACAACGTAACTACTGGTATGGTACGGGGCGTTGTCCATTATTATGCTGCTATTCGCAGAAATATTTCGTAAAAGGGCTATAAACCACTCTTTGAATTTTTCTGCATCCATTTACTCATGGTAATCTCTTGTACTCTTTGATTGGAAGGCTAATAAACAATTTTGTACAAATCCTCCTCCGGCTGATCCCGCATGGCAAACTATGAGGCGCCCACCTTTCCCCAATCGCGGGCATCTTCGAGCAAGTGGCTGTATGTCTTTCCATATTTGCGCTACAGTGTTCATCAAGAAATATGACGTTGTCCCAATCGTTTATATCTTTCATTACTCTTAAAAATGTTATTCTTTGCAAGACTATGTCATGTCTCTCCATAATTATTTTACGTTTGTCAAGTTTTGTGTATCGAAAGCCTATGCGTTTTAAAATAGTTCTCAATGACTCTACACTACCACTGTATAAACCGGCATCTATTAAACTTACTTGCAACTTCGCCACAGTAGGATATTCGCCTCTTATGAAATAGCCGTAGACATGTTTTCTAATTGCATCTGCGTCGAGTTGATCGATACCTGTTACTGCTTTGTTCTTTTTTCGTTTTTTCGGCGTGTGAAGTAAATTATTCTCACTGCCTGAAGGTCCGTACTTTTCAGTGACGATCTTTGCAACGGTGCGTTTGCCAATCCCGAGTGCTTCACCGACACGATCCAGCACTTATGTCACTGGTAAAAGAGGCCCACCGTTTTGTGACTCACGTTCAAAATATTCGTGTAATTTCACCACCAATGCACGAGCTTGACGGTTTAAACTACGACTACCACAACTACGTTTTCTTTTCGACATTATGATCACTTGCTTAGTCAGAGTCCAGTATATAAATTGCCAAGGTCAATGAATATAGAAGAAACAGTCCAAAAAGTTAAAGCCGGGTCACAAAATAAGAAAACAAACTCAAAATCAAAAAAATTGCGGACAGTAAACTCCCAAAATGGCGGGAATGTTGACAAATTAAAAAAAAATAAACTTGTTTTATTTATGATTCATGTAATTGGAATTTTAAAAATAAAATAAAACAAATAATACATTTAAGAAAATTAATAGTTCGATTATTTGAATATTTTTCCTTGCCGATTATTCGCATAACAATGAATTTTAATCATCCAAGCACTACGGTGATCTACATAACGACATATCATTGATATGACGTCAAGTAAAAAAAAGTTGATACTGGTTATTTTTTAATATTTTGCTTTGTTTGAAAAATTTAAATTTAAATTAGTGATCGAAAACTATAAACGTTGTAAAGAAATATAGATAACTTCATAATTCTTTGGATTTACGTAAAAGGTTATTTTTAATCGTGTGAGTACGCTTGTGCAAAGTTATTGCAGAATGATTAATGTGAAACGTCAAAAGGTATTTCCTAGATTTGGTTGACTATAGTCAACATTTTAGTTGTTAGCTTGAGGTTTAAACATTCCTTAATATATTGAAATCAAAAGTATAAAAGGTTAAAGTTTCAATAAGAAGTAAAAACTCAAGGTCGCAGATATCGGCGTTAAGACCAAAGTAATCGATGGATTGGATAGAGTCGCAATAAGCCGGCCATATAGCTCGAATAATCGACAACCGATGGGGGAGAAAGGTTCTCGAGTGGCAGCCTCGAACCGGTAAGCCAAGTGTCAAGCGGCCCCTAACTAGATGGAGTGACAACCTGGCAAGAAATGCAGGAAATCGATGGATGCAGGTAGCTCCAGGCCGTGCTTTGTGGCATTCCTTGGGAGTCTATGTGCAGCAGTGGACTTGTGAAGTGCTGTTATGATAATGATGAAAAAAGTTACAGTCATATACTCAGTTTACAGTGTTACCTGTTCCTGTTGTCCAGTAATCTTCGCCAGCAGTGGGTCCAGCGCAACGGCTCCTCGCTGCTGTGTGCTGTTAAGTCCTCTCGTCTTCACATGTTCGGTAAGAATAGACCGAACATTTGCCGCCGATAGAGCTGTGCCTTTCCTAAAACAGGATTGAAAAAAAAGTTAAATTAAAAATATTTACCGTTTCATGGCGGTGTAAGCATATCTACTACCAATACAGCGCCGTGGGTGTCGTAAGAGCCGACAGAGGGAAATTGAAACTGGTGAACGGCAGCAGTATCCTCCTGATAAAGACTGAAAATAATAATTAAAACCGCGGTTGTCAATCCGCCTGCCAAGCGTGGCAACTATGGCAAAATACCCCTATGAGACAATTTATGGGGGAGGCCTGTGTTCAGCTGTGGATTTTATAGACTATAAGGGATGGATGGATGGCAAAATACATTTTTGAAGTAAAACTTCTTTACGCACGAAAAACTTCTAGACGCTTGACTTGGGTGTAAGCTGGCGAACGCGTGACTAAAGCGTTACGAAAAGTGTGATCGTGCGAGGCGAACGGGAGTTGAGTGGCTGATATAAGCAAGAGAGAGCAATGCGCGCACATTTTCTTTCTCTCTTTCTCTCATAGCTAGTTATTTTTCGTAATTTTATTTCGTTTGGAACAAATTCAAATTCATTTATTTGCCAGAATGTATGTGTACAATAAAGTATGATCTTAAATTATGTATAATGTCTCATTTACATTCTACCACTTTATATGGTGTGCAAATATTTTATAAGTAAGTATACATGCAAAAAAAAAAAAACAAGTGGGAATTCAATTAAAATGTCACATTGTGTAATGATTGTTCTTAATTGTTAATGTCCATACTTTCAGTTCTTTTGTAATTAATTAATTATTAGATATATATCAATATTACTGACTTCGGATTTATTTTCCACAAAAAGACATAAATTCATTTAGGTCGTAAAAACATTTTTCTTTTAACCATTGTATCAACTTTTTTTAAACATGGTTAAAGGTAACTCTTTAAAGTCGTTGGGTATTTTGTTACACACCTTTATAGCATTTACGTAAGAGTTCCTTTCATACAATTTGAGCCTGCATTGAGGTAAGTATAATTTATGTTTATTTCTAGGAGCTACATTTCGTTCAGTTACATCTATATGCCTTTCAAAGTGTTCAGGATGTTGTTTTACAAATATGCATACTTCTTTAATGTACAAGCATGTTAATGTCAAGATCCTGTACTTTTTAAACAAGGGCTTACAGCTATCCGTATACCATGCTCCATAGATTGCACGCAGACATTTTTTTTGTGCTCTAAATACTTTTATTATATCTACTGAATTGCCCCACAATAAAAGATCATATGAGAGTACCGACGAAACATATCCGTGATATGCACATAGAGCAGCATCAGTTGATACCGTGACTCGTAATCTTTTTGTTGCGTAGACAAATTTGTCAAGTTTGTCACAAACGTAATCGACATGTTTTCCAGTCGCAATTTTGATCCAACATTATACCCAGAAATTTAGGACTTGCTACTTGTTCGATGATCTTATTATATTTAACATTAATCACAAGTAATATTTGAGGTTTTAGAAAGGTTTTGAAAAGGTTCTAGAACCTCTATATGGAAATCCGCTCATAAGTCTTAACATACTCAATGACGTTTTAATAACCTTATATTAAAATCCTGTGTGCAAAAAGGGCCCACGTTTTACAACCTTTCTGAGAGCTATAGCAAAACCTATAGCTCAAATCCAGAACCTATCTAACTACTTACACAGAACCCAAATATAACCTTCATAACCTTAATTTAACGTTAATACAACCTAGCAAAGTAGCTTCTAAGTTCTAAAGTAATCTTGGCTGTAACTCTTTGACAACCTATAAGCTTTTTGATGGTTGTGAATAAATGCTTCTCAAGGAGTCTTGGTCTTAGAATGTTTCTGTGTAAGTAATATATTTTGACACAAAACTCTAATCGTGGATTTAAATGTCGCCATTCCCTGTCATTGTACCAAGTTTCAAAATGGCGAGATAAATGATATTCATAAAAATATTATGCAATTAACTTCTTGTTTTCAGGACAAATGTAGTGCGACTGGCACTTTATCGTGATACTTTAAGATAATAGTGCTATATAATACACGGGTCTTTCAAAAGTTACAATTTTTGGAGATATTTTAATGAAATAAGAAACATAAAATGCGGAAGTTGGTGTAAAGTAGCATTATAAATAAAACTTCTATTTTAATAAATAGCATACACTTTAAATTAAATAAGTAATGTAACTTAATGAATAAGCAAAAACGCACACGCTCCGTAATCTACTAAAAAATTTTTATTTTATTATATTTTCTTAATTTTCGTGAAAAAATATGGCTGGCATGAGGAAATTACTCTAAGGAATTAAAATTACCTTTTTTAAAACTGCAAAAGCTTAAAGCTTTCAATGTTGGCCAAAATAAGAGATAAAGGTAATCTGGCGGACCTACTTAAAACGATAAAGCTGTTTTCACAACTTAAAGGTTATCACCAGGAGTATTTCAAGACTTACCAGTCGCAAAAACAACCTCTGTGCACAATTAGTTGCTTTCAAGTTTTGGTTGTAGCCCGACTTGCGTTTGATCGATGGTTACAAAAGTGTGCGAACTACTACAGGCTGTTCTTCGAATGAAAGTAAGTTAGAATTTTGGTTTTGTTACTTTTAGTGATTTGTAGGTAGATGAACGACGGAAAGGGATTTCACAAGTTCTTGTGAAATATATCATTCCTTTTCTCCTTTTAAAAAAAAGAAACAAACTACATACCTAGTAAGTATAGTACGAGTATATACATAGTAAGTGCCGAATCAATTTAATGATTCATTGATTTTGGGTTTTAATTAGAAATGACATGAAAGGCGATAAAAAATTAATCTACACCTACTACTACAACCAAACTAGTTGTCCGCGCGGGGATGGCGCGAAGTCACTGAGTAAAATAACTGTTTTTATATTTTCAGGCGGACTGTATATCCTAATTGCTAACGACGAAGTGGTTAAAAACCAAGGTAAAATAATAGAAATACTGCAAGATATGCAGAGCAATCAGAAAAAAAGAATGCAGCAGCTTGCGAAGCACACACAATACACAGTAAAATTTACCAATCAATAGAACTCCTTGGAAGAACGTTTTCCTCCACTCAAAATAGTGGAGCAGCTTTTTGAGCTGGAGGATAAATTGAATAATCCGGAATTCCGTAGCAAATATTTTAAAATCATGTCAACATTATGCTCTCCCGGATTAGGAACCAAAGGTGCCAATATTTGCTACAAGATATTTGATCTTTTTGATTGATAGATATCTGGAAAAAATAATTTTTTTCCAGAGAGCTTTTGACATTGGTATCTTGGAGTGGCAACTCTATGGACAAAAATGAAAAGATTGCCATACACATTTTTACGCATATTCATCAGATTCTCTGTAATACAAAATACTGACAGTATTGTAGGTCTGCTAGGTAATGATAATTGTATAAAAGCAATAATAAAAAATTCTAAACAACGTTTCCAGGTGACCTTAAAGCCCGTTTCAGTAAGTGCGCCTAAAAATATTAAAAATGTACAATGTTGAATCACAAAATGAAAGAGCCAACTGCAGACGAACTTGAAGGTCAACAGCCCTCAACCAGTGTCGCATAGCAATGAACCATTCTTCGTTCACTAGAATTTCATGAAATAATGTTAAATAATAAACTTTACCGAATTTCATTAGCACATTCATATTATTAGTAGTCATTAATAGAAATCATAAATGTTAGAAAAAATCTAATTTTTGCGTTGAGAAATCTTAACGAATGCTTACGTGGCATTCTCTCCATTACTCTATAATAATAACACTTATATAGTACCTACTACACTTACTAAGACTAACTAATAAAAGTGATTAAAAGAACTGACTGTTTTTTTGAAGTTTTATAACAATATTATTCTATCTTGTTTCAAATATAATGAAAATGTTGACTTGTATCGTTAGAAAAAAATCTAATTTAAACGTCGTATCCTCTCTATTATTCTTTAAGTCAATTTTTCTTTAATTTCAGTTCTAAAAGAACTTGTTTATTGTAATAAAAAGTTAAGTTATAAAAGTAAAATAATAAAAAAGACTTAAACTCTTAAATTTTTTTTATAAATAAATTTAACGTATATAATAGTGGAATAAACACAATAGATTTGTATGAAACCCTGACAAGTTTGCATTTTATGTCTGACAACTCAAAAGTAGATTCTGAAGACATTAAATCATTTGAATGCACAGTAGATATATCGACACAGTAAACGTTTAGTTCAGATTAATTATTTTGTTTTCTAAAAAAAATCCGAGCAATGTTTCATCTCATTTCCACTAAAAATAAATTCTTTGTCAAGTTTACAAAATGCAATATCGAACGACGCGATTATTCTTTGTTAGTAACCAAAAATTTTCTTACTTTCCTTCAAAACAAACATCCTCTACTATTATCATTAAAATAGGCGTTGAATTATTATCTTTGATCACATGACTATGAATATTGAATTGCTGATGACGAATTTTAACTGTGGATATACCTACATCACTTTTCACATCTTTTTGCACATCATACTGAGATTTTTGAATCTGTATTAGCCAGTTGGCTATTTGAGCTAAGGGCTTATTACCGCTACGAAACATATTTTTGATTTCATATAAGTTTGACTAAAATGAGTAGGCTATTCATTGTATTGAAACTACATAAGCATGATAATGATCTGTCGAATAAATTGTAACTGCACAAAACAATCGTCTCGTATCACCCCTTTTAGTACAACAATCCAGTAATATATAATAAAAATTCTGTATTCCAATGCTTTCCAAAATTATAAGCAATCCAATACTCTTATTTTTCTGTGTATCTCTTTAGGCAATTTGAGGAATTGCATTTTTAAATATAATTCTTTGTTTGTTTTACTAGGCAATTGCAACGACTTATTTTTGAAATATCCATCACGCCAACCAGTGAGAAGCTTTTTTACTATGGCCAGATCTATCAAATGTAACGATTCTGCTACTGGAAAGGCGTCAATCATGTTGATCGGAAGTTTTAAAAGAAGGAAATCCATCTTGTGATGATATTCATCGTATTTATTGCGAGTCAGTCCTATTCGGGAAGAATTTGTTCGGATAGTAATTAGTGTGGGACACGGATGTATACTCTGCCTCTATAGAGCATTTATAACAGCCATGTTGAGAATTCGTCACTCCTGTAAAAAAATAAGTAATTATACTAACTTAGGGTTTGAAACCTGATAGGGAATGCATTGCATACAACAACCTAATGGCTTTTGAAAATATTTTCAACAGGTACAGGTTTATAAGGTAAGATTTCCGAAAATAGGAAACTAAAAAAAAAAATTGCACCGTCTTTTACGTTACCGGTGTACTAATTATTCTTAAGAAATTTTTACGCAATTTACGTTTAACATTTCCTCTTCGTTTTTTGTATCACCCTGTGTCGGTCCATCCTGCAAGACATTGGTTTGAATTAGGTTCTAGAAATTACTTATAAGCGATTTCAACAATCTACAACCTTATGGTAATATGAAAGTTAAAAAATTTACCTTTGGATCTTACTTAAGTAAAATGCTAGCCTTTTTTAGAACTTAATAAGGAGTAAATAACAACTTTATGATCCTAGGTCTATATGCTCTTGAAACACAAGTCAAAATAATGTTAATTTAAACTCTTGTCAGCAGCTTTAAGGTTGTAATAATAAACAATTAGTGTTAGGGCTTAATAATCATACACAAGTACTTGATATAACCAGATAGCAAAGCATTAACCTTTTTAAAACTTTTTTTAAGCCCATATAGTACACTTATATAATGCCCATAAAGTATGACATTGACAGGTACAGTGTGTCTGTACTACTAAGAAATTCAGGACTTCGTAGGCGTGATTTTAGTGACAGCTGTCGCAGAGATCAAGCTATCTTTTATGAACGATAGGTTAGCCGCTGCTATCTATTTAAGGTTGTAATACCTACATATTTACATCTTTATTTACAAAAATTGCTTCCTTTTGTTCGTGTCTACTTGCTGAAGCCGGGATGAATATAGCTGCTAAACTGTACCCATAAGTTTGTTGAAGCACATTTAGTTAAAATTGAAAACAGGTAGGTACATAATAATGAACTTTCGATACAGGTAGTACATTAGGTACTTAACTACTTTAATTTGCCAACTAACGAAAACATCTCATTGATAAGCACGATTGTCGAAAATCTTAAAATTATCTATAAATTTAATTAGAATAGGTAATTTTTAGATTTTCGATAATCGTGCTTACGTATAGGAATCTCATATCCTAATATAAGTACCTAATGTAATTTATGTAAGTACATAAGAATCTAAGAAAGGCTGTCAATGATAAATAAAATTTGTTTTGTAAGTTGTTTTTTTTAAAAACACTTTAATACAACAAAAACAAGAAACTGAGAAGAAGCACCCGATCTGCCGAAACAAACTCAGAGAGGTCAGTCCAGGTATTACATTGGTCATGTCATACGAGAACCAGGCAGATGTCTATGGTCTATGGTCATTTGAGGAAAGAAGCATAAAGATGTGTGTGGATAACTAAGTACTTTTTAGGATTCCGAACCCGACGGGTAACCAGCAGCGCCCTATTACGAAGCCTCCGCTGTCCATGTGTCTGTCAGCGGGCTGTATCTCATGATCCGTAATAGGTAGATGGTTGTAATTTTCACAGAACGTGTATTTCTGTTGCCGCTATAACAACAAATAGTAAAAATAAATTTGAAATTAAAGGGTTTCCTACTAGAAAAAGAAACGTGTATTTTTGGCTTTTTTTGATCGATAGTAATATGTATATTAAAGCTTGTAAGATGGTACGGAAGCTCGGAAGTCGGATTCGCACTTGGCAAATATTTGTTTATATTTAACCTTACCTAAGACATACTCATATTTTTTATATATAATTTACTATACTACTATATAAGCTACTACTAAATAAAATAGTAGTAGCTTTGCTATGGTATTATAGTATATATTTTGGATTAGATTTAATTTATTACAGAATAATACGAACTATATAAAAACTAAGGAGTGCATCAACCTACCTCAGATATTGGGTTATGAATACAGATAAGTACACATAGGATTTAGTTTCTATGAATATGAATAGCATAAACAGGCCAAGCCCCCTAGCCTACGAACGTTTCGTAACGAATTTCTTTCTACAATCGCGCCTTTAATTTGTTTGGACTGACCACCTGACTGGTTCAGTGATGTCATTCCCATACAGTGTTTAGTTTTCAACTAGCGTTATCTACTATCATAAAATAATTTAAAATTTTATTTATATTTCGGTAATTGTGTCTGTACTGTGAATTTGATTTACAATCGATCTCTAAATTGTAGTTTTCTTCTAATATCTTACCTTGTCTAGACGTGTTCTTTGGACTTCTGTAAGGAAGTCTGTGCTGTTAGTCCTATTCCATTTAGGTACGTTACTATTTTGATAGACGTTTGTGCTTATCCCTGCAGTAATTCTTATTGTTGATAACTTTCTAAGTACTAAGAGAATATTGCAAACCGCTATTGAACACAAACAATCAATAAACAATTTACAAACTAACATTTTTATTTATTTAATAAACCTGCATAAAAGCGCCACTCACATCAGTCGCGCTGTCGAAAAAGCAGTTATCCTGACACTGGCTGGCATATACTTCGGGGAGTTGCCTGTGGGCTATTATAGCTAACTAGCTATGGTAAGTGGTGGAGCCACGTGTTTAAGGCTGCCGAAGTCTAGTTCCCCGGTCGAACCTTAAACCTATTGCGCGAATTATTAATCTAAGTGGACTGTATCTACTAATGCTTCTACACTTGTATATGCGGTACAATGCACTCGCTCTTCCCAAAAAAACGAACTATTATGCCAAATCGATGAAAGGAATCCTGCTTGATTAGGAAAACACAAAATTGGAGCGGGTTAAAACTACTATATCAAGCAGGAAAATACTATTAGGAAAATGTTGACTCACCGGGATGTTTCTTCTGTGCGGTCGAGCACTATAACTGCGACTTCTGGAACACTCCGGAGAGAGGCGGTGCGCGACTATATCTCACACGAGGTGAGGCGAGTTCCCTGGAGCTCGATTGCTTCCAGGCTAAAGCGGTTTCTACTATCGGTGTGGTTTCAACGACGAGCGCGGCGGGAAGAGGCCACGCGTCGGTCGCTCGTGTCTTATATATCCTCGGTTCCGATGATTACGTGATGTTCTAGAATCATCTTCTTTCCCCTCCCACCCCACCACCCCGATGTGTCGATAGGAGGGTACGAATGATATCGTTTTGGAAAGGGATAACCGATTTGGCAGCCTACCGTCAAATAAAATAAATACGAATGGTTTTCCGCGCAACCATCTCCCCCGCCCTTGAAGGATCTCCTTCAAAATAACTAAAACAACTAGAGCTAAGATCAACTAACAAATAACTAACTAACGCTAAGATTACCTAAATTCAACTACAATTTTAATCTAGAAAGCTAATTTAAATTATGGAAGAGGCAAGGGGCACAAACGGACAACAGGACGTAGGTAAGACCCAACCGTGGTCTTAACGCGAGCTATCCTAATTACTCCGTCGGAACCGGGAAAGACCTCTTCGACAATTCCTAACGGCCAATGGAGAGGTGGCGTATTCTCCTTAGTGAGCACAACTACAGTCCCTACAGCTAAAGGCTCAGTTGCTGTGTTCCATTTTTGCCGAGACTGCAAAGTATGCAAGTATTCCATCCTCCATCGTTTCCAAAACGATTGCACTAACCGATCTAATAATTTGTGGCGTGCGGAAATGCTAAGTCTGTTCTCATCCATATCTGCGGCGGGCAAATACTTTAAAGGCGTTAAATTCAAAAAATGTGCTGGAGTTAGAGCCAGCGGTTCCGAGGGGTCACTAGACAACGTCCGACAAAGTGGGCGGCTATTCATTACGCATTCAATTTGAGCGAGCACCGTACTTAGCTCTTCGAAGGACAAAATTTGATCTCCTAATACTCGGTATAAGTGACTCTTTAGACTCTTAATATTGGTCTCCCAATTGCCTCCAAAATGACTCGCGGCTGGGACGTTCAGAGACCACTCAATGCGGTTCTCGGCTAGAATGTGAGCGAACTCCGAATTATAATACTTGCTAGCTAAGAGCTCATGTAGTTCCGATAGAATACGTTTTGCACCGACGTAGTTCGTACCGTTATCCGAATATAATTTACTTACAGGGCCTCTACGGGATAGAAATCTTTTAAATGCACCCATAAAGCCTGCTGTGCTTAGGTCACCAACGAGTTCTATATGCACCGCTCGAGTAGTTAGACATACGAAAATGCAGACGTAAGCCTTTGTGGATCTTATACCACGCCCGCGAGTGAGCGTGACCTTAAACGGACCAGCGAAATCCGACCCGGTGTGCGTGAAGGGCTTTACCGATTGTATTACTCTACAAGATCTAAGTTCCGCCATTTCCGGAAATGACGGCTTGGGGCGTGCCCGAAAGCAAGCTATACATCTGTGCACCCGATTGCGTATTAAACTACGTGCAGAAAGAATCCAATAATTTTGACGCAAAATCGACATCAACAAGTCGGGGCCAGCGTGCGAGTTCAATTTATGATGGTAATCGACTAATAAGTTCATGATATGGTCTTTACGCGGTAAAACTATAGGGTGCCGTTGGTCGAAACTCAACTGCGAGTTGGACAAGCGTCCACCTACCCTTACAATCCTGTAAAAATGGCTTAAGGCGTTGAAAGGCGCGACTACAAGCTCTATTCGATTGTAATCTTGTAATTTCTTCAGAGAAATGCGCACGTTGAAGTTCACGTAATACTAGCGACTCGGCATAGTTGTAATCGGACGCTAAGACATACGAACGTCGCGGTAAAAGCTTCGCGAATCGACAAACGTAAATTACGCTACGCAATAATTTCGACCAAGAGGACAAGCGGTTCGCCAAAGCAATGATTGGAGAAACCTCGCTCGAAACGTTCGCCACTAGAGCGTGTCTCTTCTCTTCCGGCGGTTGTGACACTAAAGAAGGTTCGAAATCGGTTATCGGCCATTGTGAGGGATCCAAGTGAACCCAAGAAGGTCCATGGAACCAAAGCGGGTGGTCCATTATATGCATCGGGGTGAGTCCCCGGGATAGACAATCGGCAGGGTTTTCCGTACCGGATACGTGATAAAAGTTCCGCGTTTCTAACTAGTCTTGGATCTTGGCCACTCGGTTCGCGACAAACGTATCCCAACGGTGGGGTGAAGAATGAACCCAGCATAAGGCGACGGTGGAGTCGGAAAAGGCAAATATCCTTTCTATGTGAACTCTATCCCTACATGCGCTGATAACTGCGGTAATAAGCTTGGTGAGTACTAATATTGCGCAAAGCTCTAAGCGCGCCAGAGAGACAACCTTACGGGGGGAGACTCTCGACTTAGAACTAATGAGGCTAATCGAATTTCTACTATTATTCTGAACGTGGAAATATACAACGCCCCCCGTAAGCCTTCTCGCTGGCGTCTGCAAACCCAACGACCGTTATGACGCTATTTCTATCGACGTTTATATGACGCGGTATTCTAATTTCTCTTAGTAAAGGAAGTTCCTCTCTAAAGCGCTGCCACAAACGAGCAATGCTGTCAGGCGGCGAATCATCCCAATCGCATTCAAATAACCAAAGTTGTTTAATCAAAAGCTTAGCGTATAATACCACTGGAGCTACGAAACCCATGACATCCCATAATCTAGCAACGCATGACAGTATTGTGCGCTTTGTGCATTTCTCTACGGGCGGATTTACCTTAAGGCTAAACACGTCGGACTATGGTGACCAACACAGACCGAGCACCTTGTGTGTATCGGAATCGTCGAATTCCTTTATCGCCGAAAGACGGTGTGATAGTGGGATTGTATCTAAAACCGGACGCGAATTACTAGTCCAATTCACAAGATCGAATTGACCTGATTTCATGAGCCTTATAACCTCGGCGGTGGTTAGGGTGGCCTCCTCCACGCTATCGACCGAGTATACAAAATCATCCATATATAATCCGCTCTCAATTGCCCTCTTAGCTTTAGGATAAGAGGGACCTTCATCGTGGGCGAGCTGTTTCACCGTGCGTAACGCATGAAATGGGCTCGACTTTAAACCAAAACAAACGCGGTTAAATTCAAACACCATTAGAGGATCCTTTGGGTAGAAACGATATAAAATGCGTTGGAATCTACGGTCGCATTCACGGATCCCTATGCAAAGAAACATTTGGCGAATATCGGCGGATAGTGCTATACTAAACAAACGAAAATTGGCTATTATATTAAATAAACTGCCCTGTAAATTTTGCCCACTATAGAGGATATCGTTAAGCGACAGGTGAGTGCTAGTTTTAGCACTAGCGTCGAGCACTACACGTAACTTAGATGTAAGTTTGTCCTCCCTAATGACCCCGTGGTGTGGTATGAAATACGACGGTGTGTCTTCGTAGTTATCTAATTTCGAAGCCACAAGTGATATGTAACCTTCTCTTATATATTCGTTAATGACGCCGTCGTAAGCTTCCTTTAACTGGGGTGAAGCGAGCATCCTACGCTCCAAGCTGTAGAAACGTTTTTCCGCCATTTGACGCGAATCGTCGAGAGATAAAACATCTCCCTTAAAGGGCAGCGCTACACTATATCTACCGTCGCGATCACGAACGGTCGTGCGGACGTAAATTTCCTCGCATAACCTGTCATCTGAGCTAACTATGGGTGGGACGTTCACCTCCTCCATCTCCCAAAATTTGCGGACTAACGACTCGAGCGGTTCGACAGCCATACCACAATAAGAGGTTGCCGAAATACTATCTATGATGGGGGGCGGAGCCAATGATAACATAGCCCAATACGGTTTCTAGTGCGTAAGGCGCGGTATGCGAGGAGTTGCCCCTGACCTTATTGTTTAACAAAAGATGAGGGAAAAGCGATGCTCCGATGAGCATGTCTATGTTTCCAGGAACGGCGTAAGTGGTGAGGTGTCAACCGAAACGGTTGGCAACCGTACAGTGACCCTATCTACTACTAGTGCATTTATATCAAAGTTAACATTACGATCTATCCGAGAATAAAATTTTAAATTAATATATCCCTGGGTAGCTTTACTAGTACCTCCGATACCTTTAACTACAGGACATGAAAGTGACCTATTTATTACTAAGCCTAAGCGCTGACAACATTGTCGTGTTATAAAGCTATTTTGGGCTCCGCTGTCCAGCAGTGCACGGACGCTTTGTTCGTTCCCACGCGAAACCCTAACCAAAATACGCGCCGTACCCAGTAACACGGTTGAAGGAGGTTGTGCTCCCATATTTGTCAATGAGCACAGAGCGACATCACCAGGTCGACCGCTAGAATGGTTGACCTTAGTAGGGGTGAATTCCTTGTCCGCTTTACTTGACGCCGCTATGTTGCTATTTTCAAAATGTAATAGCGTGTGATGTTTCCTGGCGCACTTGCTACATACGGAACTCGAATTGCATTTTGGAACTAAATGCTTATCACTTAAGCAGTTCAGACATAGGTTGTTTGTCTTTACTAATTTATAACGTTCGCTTGGTGAATATTTACGAAAAGTCGCACAATTATATAAATTACCGTGTTTATCTTTACATACGATACAAGTATGCTGAAGTGATGTTGACGTAGCGGTTACGTACGTTAACGACCCTGCTATTTTAGATGGTTGAGTCTGTCTACGGTCGACGCACCTTTTAATCTCTTGTTTAACGTTCGGAGAGCGCTGCATCACCTTTATTTGATCTCGCACGAACGATGCTAATGAATGAAAGGAAGGCATCTCCGAGCTACGATGCTCCATTTCAAACGCACGCACGGTGTCGGGGTCTAATTTCTGTCAGTAAATTTTAAATTCTTAAGTGCAGCCACCGATGCCACAAATTTATCTAGAAACTGCTCTAAGCCGTTGATGTTCGCGGATGATATAGGTTTAAGATCGAAAATCTGGTTCAAATATTCGGAAGCTAACATTCTCCTATCTTCATATTTAGTTTTAAGCGTTTCGAATATTAATAAGTAATTGTTTGCTGTAGGTGTAAACCCAGAGCAGATCGACTGTGCCCTGCCACTAAGTTTACTAATTAAGTAATATAATTTTTCAGCGTCCGATAACGATGGGTTATTGTGTATATTGTTTTGAAAACTACTGAAGAAAAAGGGCCACGTCTTAATATACCATTGAATACCGGAATATCTATTGGCGGCAACTTAATTGAGTCACGAGGACGTACCTGCAATTCCGGCTTTGCTTCGTTTTGAGATTGTAGGAGTTTTGCCGTTCTTTTCACTCGACACAACATATCTTCGAATGCCAGCAGCGGTTGGTAGTTCACTATGTATTTCGGGTCGATTTGTAATTCCAAATGATTAATTTGGTCTAATATTCTTTCGTAATCCGTCCGCAAAGAATCCACCGTTTCAATTTCATTCAGAAAAGTTTCCCGCACCGCTTCTACATTAATGTTCTTTATATGATCGCTAATGTTTTGTATACGTGAAAAAAGTACGTCCCTCTTGGCATAAAGCGTTTTAATTTTAAATTCACTTCCACTAACTGCCATTTTAAATTATTATAACAAAGTTATTAATCACAATTAATCTCACACGCATAAACGATGGACGATGGACGCTCGGTATGCCGTATTACGTAATTAAATCGAACACCTGCTACAGTCGAGGCGACACGTTGCTTGCTAACTCAATGTTTTTATAAAGATTGTCGGGTAATCGTACCAAACGGTTGCTATCACACTGTTTCAATTTTAAACCTTAAATTTAACCAAATACGAGCGCTATGAAATAAACAATTCTGTTTGCGAGTACCTAATCAAAATTTAAACGAACACTATTTACACTATTTACGAACACTAATTATTCGACCAGAAAATGGTTGGATAACCACTAAACCCCAATCCAAATCCTGCCCGAAGTGACCATAAAATGATGGAGCCACGTGTTTAAGGCTGCCGAAGTCTAGTTCCCCGGTCGAACCTTAAACCTATTGCGCGAATTATTAATCTAAGTGGACTGTATCTACTAATGCTTCTACACTTGTATATGCGGTACAATGCACTCGCTCTTCCCAAAAAAACGAACTATTATGCCAAATCGATGAAAGGAATCCTGCTTGATTAGGAAAACACAAAATTGGAGCGGGTTAAAACTACTATATCAAGCAGGAAAATACTATTAGGAAAATGTTGACTCACCGGGATGTTTCTTCTGTGCGGTCGAGCACTATAACTGCGACTTCTGGAACACTCCGGAGAGAGGCGGTGCGCGACTATATCTCACACGAGGTGAGGCGGGTTCCCTGGAGCTCGATTGCTTCCAGGCTAAAGCGGTTTCTACTATCGGTGTGGTTTCAACGACGAGCGCGGCGGGAAGAGGCCACGCGTCGGTCGCGCGTGTCTTTTATATCCTCGATTCCGATGATTACGTGATGTTCTAGAATCATCTTCTTTCCCCTCCCACCCCACCAACCCGATGTGTCGATAGGAGGGTACGAACATTGAGTTACAATACCTATAGAGTCACAATCTCTAACTGACAATACTCAAAAAATGTCCGAGCGCCGTTCCATATACCTATATATTTTGATATTATATAGTTCAAAATGACATTTGCTCGAATTTAGACGTTAACCTGCTTGTATAATGTTCAAAGTCGCTCGTATGCAATGTCATCATCATTCACTCAAGGGCTTGCGTACGAGCAGGGAACAAGGCATCAGTGGAGACGCTATTTATACTAATATTATTAGGAGTTTATAATAATTGTGAAATATGAGTTTGTGAGTTTATATGTACCTAGGAGAACTAAACAACTGATTTCAAAAATTATTACACCAATTTCTTTTTAATTTACTTATCATATTAAAAAATCTTTATTTACGGCAATTATTTATTTTTAACTTACATCAAAAGACAATTCAATGCTATCTTCATTTTGTTTAATTGTTTGCTGATTGTTGTCGTGATCTAAGTTTACGTGAGTGTTGTCTTGATCTGAACTATCGTAACTTCTAAGTTGTTTTTTATTCAGCTGTAATAGAAATCATAGATCATACATTTATCTGCAAGACGTAAAATAAGCAATTTTTGAATAATGCACGCATTTTAAGAATACAAAATCGAAAGTTATAATAAAATATTACATTGTAAGCATTAAAAAGGAATAAGTTCTTACATGTAAAATGGGTTTTGCATTTTTGTTAAGCCTACTGAAACCTTTCGTTGTTGTATAAATGTCTGAAGCAGGAAAGTGATTAGAGCATACAACCGACCCTTTATATGGCTTGTAGTTTAATTCATTTCGGGCTTTTGCTATAATAACTGTCCATTCAGAGCATCTTATGGGGTTTCGAGGAAAACTAAAAACAAAAAAAAAAACATATTGTAATTATACTTTAAAATAATAAAACTCTTTCGACCTACATTTTGTACGGAAAACTAAAAAATAAAACATTTAACAACATTGTAATATTAGTACATTAAGTTTAAAATCTGTAAAAATATTTATTGTATCAATCCACTCCATAGAACCGTTAGAACATAATTTGCGAGTCACTCTCGTACGCGTGACTATTTGTTTCTCTTTTACTCTTGCATATTTGTCTAACGTGTGAAAGAGAAACGTTATCGCGGCGCCGCGCGGTCGGCGGTGAGTGTTTTAGTTTGCTAATAAAATGAAAATTATTGAAATTTAAATGAAAACATGCACTGTGGATACATAAATACGTAAATTTGGTATGATACTTACCTAAAATATGAAACACCATCCTTTTTTTCGCACGTGTCTGCTGTTATTTGGGCAGGAAATCACCGAACACTTTGGCATCGCGGACGTTGTACGAGGATTGTGGTCGCCTTACAACTAAACAAAAACTCTGCGCACTTCGCAGCGTGCGCCGAGTTTTGGCGCGGACATTTTATTTGTCTGTTTGTGACTCTATAGGTATTGTAACTCAATGGGTACGAATGATATCGTTTTGGAAAGGGATAACCGATTTGGCAGCCTACCGTCAAATAAAATAAATACGAATGGTTTTCCGCGCAACCACATACATAGTACCTACAGTAATGTTTGCATAACCTACAATAAAATACAAAAACATAATTATTTTACACTTTTTTCTGTTTTAGAAGTCGGTTATATTTTTTTCAAATTTTTTTTAATGTTACTATTTTTAGTTGAGAGTTAATACAATAAAAATAACAATAAGTTTAAGCGCTGTGTTCTTGTAAGTTGGAAGAGAGTCCATATTATCAAATTTCGTCTCGTGGGTGTCGTAAGAAACTACTTTGGAAAAAGTCAGACATATATCATTACTTAGTATAGACGGCAGTCTAGAATTGGACAGATCGTATCCGCCTGAGCATTTCATGATAAGTTGCCATTTTATGATTTGGCTTTGACTTATGTTAATATATTAAAATTATGAAAGCACGTATCTAGTAATATCGACGATAGCAGGTTACGGTGCGGCTGTGATGGCCCTTGGATCATCTCAATATGACACAATTGAGGGAGAGCGAGAGAGATAGGTAATTTATATGAAAATAATTATAATTTATATGATTATTTTTAAGCGGGTTTTAGCTAATTAATTTTTAACATATTTAAGATCTATTGTTATCGCGTAGTGCTTCAATAGCCAAACTAGAGCACCAAATGGGAACAATGCTGCTTGAAATGGTTATACCTACGAAAAATTGATTAAATAATCATCTCGTATTCTCCAAAACTGGAACGATTTTTTTATTAACAACAATATAGGTACATAGGAAGGATTGTGGCTATGTCTGTATGTAGCATATAACTGGGCAATTATATTTAGTTTTGAAACTTTCTAGTTTAAAAAATATTTACCAAAAAAATAACGAAGTTAAACGTAAAAAAAATTGCTCTAATATCACACACTGTCACTGAACACATTATTATAATATATGTCAAATCTATTACGGGAACAGTTATACTATAATTCTAACTAAAATTAAGCCAGTAACTAAACTAGAATTACCTGTGATAACTGTGTCTTCTAAATCCAATTCTTCATTGCCATCAACATTTGGTATTTCTTCTGGGATAATTCTTGGTTAAACTTGGTTTCATTAAACCGGGGAGGGTGTAGGTTCTTCTGGTGGTTTGATGTCCACTTTTACTAAGCTGGGCCATTCCTCTTTAATTGGTTGTTGGATGCTTAGCTGGGTAACAATCAATTTTTAAAATTTTATATTTTTATATGTAGTTGATGATACAAACAAAGAACAAGGTAATGGATTTTGTTACGCGGTTACCATATCTACCATTTGATATCGTAAAAGACGACATAGAGGGATTTGAAAATGGAGATGGGCAGCAGCATTTTCCTGATTACAGCATTAATAATAAAAGACAAACTGGTTTACAACATGGTTGCCTAGTGTGGCAACTATGGCAAACCTAAGCAGGACAGACTGAAAATTTTACGTAACTCATAAAAAAAACAACTTTTATGTCATCACCATCGTCACAGCCTATAAAAGTCCACAGCTGAACATAGGCCACCCCTATAGATTGCCTCATAGGGGGATTTTGCCATAGTTGACACGCTTGGCGAGCTGGCTGTCATAGGGAATTTATTATTATTTTGAGTTGTTAACAACAACTTGTTATGAGGAAGATGCTGCCGTCCATTACCTGTTTCAATTCCCTCTGTCGCCTCTTACGACAGCCACGGGACGATATGGGGCGGAGGATATTCTTTACACCACTACTACAAGGTTTAATTTATATGTAAACTAATATATTTACTGATGTTTAAGTATCTTATGTAATAAAAAAGCAATTGCAAAAATACGTGCGAAGCATTGCAACAATAGCAAATATCCAGCCTATGTATATATATTTTGATGCTTGGCGGTACACCACTGTACATTTCAAAAGGAGTTTTCTTCCACGTACAACCTCTCTGTGGAATAGTTTACCACCGGCGATTTTTCGGGACCGATACGACCTGGGGACCTTCAAGAAAAGAGCTTACTCCTTTCTAAAGAGCCGGCAACGCACCTGCAATTCCCCTGGTGTTGCGGTTGATCATGGGCAGTAGTCACTTAACATCAGGTGAGCCGCATGCTCGTTTGCTATTCTATAAAAAAAATATTCAGCAGTGGACTTCGGATAGGCCATGATGACAATGATAATAAAGGTGATGAAACATTATACAGGCTTTTAACCACGGCAACCATTATTCTAATTACATTTTTTGTTTATTATTCATTTATTACAGCCTATAAAAAATCCACTGCTCAAATCAAATTGCCTCTTAGAAGGTTATTTACCACAGTTGCTACGCTTAGCAAACAGTTTAAAAAAGTTTTATCAGGAGGATACTGCCCCAATCACAAGAAAAATAATCTAAAAAACGGTTGACCCTACAGGCCATGTCTAGAACTACCCTCTGTTTTTACGAACTAGTCAACTGATTACATCAAAAACGATCCAAGTAGAAATTTCGAAGTTATTAAAAAAAGACTATTTGAATTTTTTTGACAATGATAACTTTCGAAAGGATCAACCAATTTTGATGTAATTGGTAGCATCTGACGAGATATTTTAAGAATAATAAAATCTATTATAAATAAATGATGAGACTATAAATTCAAAAGTTATGTGAAAAAGACACGTTTTTCGAAATTTTTAGTCATTGATTTATTTCTCTTCAACGCATTAACCGATTTTAAAGCGGTTCGCAGAAAATGACGTTGTTTTCTATGCTTAAGATCTGATTAGATTTTGGAATTGGTCGTTACATCTGCTTAAAAGTTCGTAGGAATAATCAGAATAGCTTCCTAGGAACTCAAAACGTCGAGATTTGATGAAAACTCGACTTTCGAAAATGGGGGCAAAACCAATAACTTTTTCAATTTTTGAAAATCATTGATTTTCATAGCGGAAAGTTAAAAATTACTTTCATAAATCCTTATCCTCCACATAGTTGCTAATTTGTAAAGGAACGTTTTATAAACTTTAATAGTAATTGTTTATTATTATAATTTGAGTAGTTATTAGTAGTTGAATAACAATGCTGAGCCGTTCTTCAACACTGTAATTTTTACACTATTTAGTTTTTTTAGTACTAATAAACTACTACTAGTATAAACTTAATGCTGTTTTATATACCATGGTTTGACTTACCTGAGCTATATCCATACCAATGTTGTCAGTAATGTCATTGTAGGTGGGGTGATCAAACTTTGGCCTCTCAAGCTTTGTGAACTTAAGTTCTTTGCAAAGCAAGTCTCCATATACATGTAAAGTTTCCATTCAGACACCCCTGGAAATATGTTTGGCTTATGAAAGATAGAGTACAAGGTCTTACTTGAGTTACAATATCTGGAGTATCTGGGATACAAACCTTAATAAAAAAAATGATTAACTAATGCACTATAACTTTTTCTTTTACTCTACCTTTAACCCTAGAAGAGTTCTAAAGATGTGATGGTATTGTTGTTGAGTAGACAAAGCAAAATAATTTATCATCCCCTTTGAAATATTTTTACCAAATTAACTAGATTTTCTAAAATATTCTTTGATCTTTTTATAAAAAAAGAATTCAAAATATCTTAAAAAGAATAAGAGTGACAAATGAGCACACAGTCCACCTGCTGGTAAGTGGATGCTGTGGACCTTTGACATATATGATTACCCTCAATTAATAATCAAAAGGCTGATGCATTGTGCAGTGAGATACCCTGTTCCAATAAAAAGGGTCTTGGTTTCTCTAAACTCACCATAAGATACTCAGCAGCATTACGCTGCCATTTTACACTGGTGTTCTGTGGTCCTTCCCTGGTTGAGCTGACCCATTCATGCTACAACAATAATATAGCTGCAGCATGTTTCTATCACATATTAAAATTAATGATAATTGAATTATCAAGAACAAATATGAGCACCATGCTTAATCCAATAGCAAAATAAATAGAATAGATCAGCCTAAATATACATGTTATACTTTAAAGTAAAAACAACCATAACTTAAAACTAGCAGGCTGTACTTACATATTAGTCCTCAACAGATCTGAAGAGGAAATATCAGCACGACCCACAGCGCCGGCAGCGCAATTGTCAACTGTAGCAGCAGCAATAAGAGACCCACAGGAAAAGCATGGGAATTTTACTGGATCTCCTAATGTTACCCCCGGCGCATATAGTGGTGCACTCCCTGCAAGCTAATAAATGAAATGGTAGAGGTTGCAAGCGATTTAGACATCAGAAGGCAATAATTATTAAGAACATGAATATTTATAATAAATAAAATTTTATTACTAGTCTTTTTACTTTTTACTCATTTACTAATTCTTATTGGTTATAAAATATTGAATAAAACTAAATTTATTTATAAAATAGTTTATTAATTATTAAATTATTTTAATATGAATGTTTTAGAATATATGTAATCATTGTTATATCCAAATAATTTAATTTTTAATGCTCCTTAGCCCAGTAGCCTAGCAAAGACTTGCGGTGCTGAGGGCTGCGGGTTCATATCTCGCATGAAACAAGCATTTGTATGGCCTACAAATAATTATTCCAGGCCTTGGATGTTTGTCTTTGTGAAATTTATGTGTGTAAACTGCCTCCACAATACTGAAGAAAATTCTAGTGTAGGGGTTAAATTAAAATAGAAAAAACATCCTAAAATGAACATGGACAAGACAAAGGTTGTGTGTAACATCTATGTCATGCCTGTTCTGGTAGTTGTTAGGAGCACTACACTCGTAAGTTGTTGATTAGTAAACTTACCTAAGACATAGTGCAAGAAAGTTGTTTTTATGTAGAAGAGGAAGCAAATGAGCATGCGGATCACATGATGGCAAGTGTCACCAGCAGCCCATGAACAACTGCAACATCAGGGCAATTGCATGTGCATTGTCGGCATTTAAAAAATGAGTAAGCTTTATTTTTTAAGGTCCCAAATCAACTACACAAAAAGTAACTTATTGTTTGGTAATTAACAAGTTTTTGTACAGCCTATAAATAATTGGTTCTGATGTATGTGTGTGTGTGTGTGTTCCAACTGTGCAATTTATGTATGTAAACTGCCTCCAGCATACAAGAGAATCCTTTTATGAGGGTAGTATTTTATATCTTAAAATGCTTTGAAGAGGTTATTCCACAGATCCAACTTGGCTAAACAGCATTTGGGAAATTAAACTTTTTTCTCACCTTGTTTTTTTTAAGCCAGTGCTTGACCACGATCTTACCTGATGGTAAGTTGTGATGAAGACCAAGATAGTAAATCTCACTTTTTTATCATAGTAAAAGCTTATATACAATTGCATTGAAGATGCCTAGCCCAGTTTACATTTTGGCAAGGCTCGGTTTAAATGCATTATCAACAACAAAAGGGAGTGTGATCCATCAATTTATTGTACATTGGACACTTTTAAATACATGTTAATGGAACTGATTGTGCTAAGTAGTAAAAATACCTTAGGTAACACCGGAGAATGAATGATGAGGGTCGGTAGGAGGTCAGGCACTTTCCATAGAGCACATACAGTAGGCACCAAAACATCGCCTATTTTTATCATCACAGGTACACTATCAACAACGTATACGCCGACTGTTTCACACGAATGTAGAATTAATTTCATACAGCTGCTATTTGATTTTACTGGCACTAACTCTTTCACTTTCTCATCTGTAGCAGCAGGGAATTCATTTAAAGTACGCTGCGCTAAATGTTTTCTGTAAGAAAACAGTGAAAAAGCCAATAAGAATGAAACCTAAATTAAAATTATTGTGTACTTTTCCGAATTTTTAAGTGTGTTGTTAGATTTTAATTTGTATGCCTTGCCGAACATTATGGTTATTAATAAATTAATGACAGTTTAAGATTTAATATTCTTGATTACGGGAAGATTTTCCCATATTTTACACAATTTACGCGGCGTGATTTTGACAAGACGAAACCAACAGCCTCCTGTTTCCTGTATATTGGGTATGTTCCGAAATACAACGCAGTGTACTGTCCAATGAAAATGACGTATGATTTGACACTTTATTGTACTAGCGTGCCGCCGCCATATTGTGTCGGATATCTGGCCATAATAAAACAATTTTTAATTGTGTGTTTGCCGAATGAAGCATGCCAGAATTTGTTTCTATTTATTCAAATACAAAAAATTATAGAATAATTGATGGTATATCCATTAGGAGGATATAATGATTTTTGGAGCACAAAATGACAAAATAATCGCCAACACTTTTCCAAATGGCGCAAAAGTATGACGTCATATACTGTCCAATGTTTTGGAACGAATCACCGGTATAGCGTCGATTCATGACGTCATTTGCATTGGACAGTACACTGCGTTGTATTTCGGAACATACCCTTCATATACTTATTATACTCAATAGATAAATAAATATGTAGCAAGCTATTATACTCTTTGACAGCTGTCAACTGTCAAGTGTCGAGATTGGGGGTATGTTCCGAAATACAACACAGTACACTGTCAGTGCCAGAATTTGTTTTTATTTATTCGAATAAAAAAAAATTATAGAATAATTTCTAGTATCTTCATTAGGAATATATAATGATATTTGGAGCACAAAATGACAAAATAATCGCCAACACTTTTCCAATACGGCGTAAATGTATGACGTTATATACTGTCCTATTTTTTGGAACGAATCACCAGTATAGCGTCGATTCATGACGTCATTCGCATTCGACAGTGTACTGGGTTGTATTTCGCAACATACCCTATAACATGAATTGTCATTTGACAAAACCTTTCAGTTTAAAAACGAGTTTTACAATATTATAAAATATTTATTTAAATATATTATTGCTTATTATTTATAAAATAGGAGCGCAACATTCATCCACTAAAATATCATTGCACAGTGTGTTCCCTGTAACTTGTAAAACTATGCATTGAACATCTCTGAAACTTATATAGCAAATACATTAAGCAATATTCACCACAAACTGAAGTCCACTCATTCTGAATCCTAAGGTTTCTAATCCTAAAGGTTAGCTGGCAGAGAATGCCTTTTCGGCATTAAGTTCGCCTTTGTACCAAATTGTTTTGTTTGAGTGCAATAAAGAATTTTCTATCTATCTATCTGAATCCTATCAACATTCCAGTCCCATCTTTTACAATTCCTTTTTAAAAACTCTAGATGGTATCGTGCAGGTGGTCGTCCATATGAATCAAAATATTGACCGATGCCATTCGTATCAATATGTAAAGCTACCCAATGTGAGCCTGGTTTATCATCAGTATCCAAATTGCATATTATATACGTTGGTACGTGCATATTATATATGGGCAGTCTATTAGCAGTATAAACATTATTTTCTAGACTGGGATGAATTTTTTTCAGATGTTGTTGTACATCTAGTGTATCCATGATATTACTGCTATTAGTTTTTTACTTTAGCAATCTATCCAGTGGTTAACATACGAATGATCAATTATAGTGACTTGTAAATATTAAATTCTTTTGTGATAATTTTAGGAGTCATCGGCGTAGCATAACTCATAACACGAAAGAATACGAGATAAGCTTATGAGTTAAGATTAAGCTTGTTGACTCATTAAGTTACTATCAGTTTCACTGCGGAAACTCGAAGAGTGTTTTGTATAAGTTTAAATGGGGGTTTATAAAGAAATAAAAAATAATATATCGCATACAATTTGTTTTATTTAATTTTATAATGTTTCACATAGTTACATACACACAAAATGCATTACGCATAACACATAAATCTAACACACAAAACATATTATAACCTTAACTACTATAGTCTACAGTAACATTTCTGTTTTTATCTATTTCAATAGTATTATCAAACTCAGCATAAACTATACAGTTAATTGTTTGTATTAGTGAGGATTCAAATCGTACCTACTTCTTACGACTTAAAGTTGTTCAAAACGACTATAAATCAATAGCACGCTACAGACTATAAACTATAAATTTCTAGCGCGCTATTAAATACGCTATGTTATAGCGCGCTATTTATAAGAAAGCGTGTAGGAGGCCGGTAAGCGCGTTAAGTTTTACAGCACGTTATATCTCTTAGCACGTTACATTACATGTCGTTCATTGGATAGATCGCGTGCTATATAAGAACATTATTTTGTAATAAGTCGCATTTTAGACTAAAATAAAATAAAGCGGTAAAGAAAAACCAATGCACGCGTTTTCATACTTTTCAGGCTTACTAATTTTTATAATCCTAAAAATATTTTAAGTTATGTACTATTTAATTTAATAGAATTTATGTTATTTTTAGAATCGAAATAAAATTAATTATTTTTTTTATAATTGATATAAACATTATTTTAAGCTTAGTATAAATTATAAATCAAATAAAGGTGTATTTAAAAGTTTATTTATTGTATTTATAAAAATCAATTATTTACATACACTATTATATACACTTTTGTACCTGTATTTTATTTACATTTAAAAACATTAGTTAGGCTTCTTTTATCACAACTGTGTCCTTTGATCATTTATAAATATACAGTATACACTAACTAAACAACGTCTAACATTAAATTAGGTCGCGCGCGACGAATAGTGCGCTACGAGATCAAATTTTCGTCACACGTCCTCTCCCAACAGCGCTGCTGCTAGAACCACAGGCTAGAACTAATTGCCGCTTGATATTAATACTTGATAGCGCCAGCGCCATGGCAACTACTTACATAATACGCGCTATGTGCTATGAAGAGATAGCGCGCTATAATATGGTGCTATGCGCTGTATTAACCACCATTACTTCTAATCTTATACTACTGTTACGAGCTTCGGGTTCGTAACAATAAAAACTGCCGATTGAATTACCAAAATTGACACTTTAATTACTGAACACCAATTGAAACTTAAATCACACTAATAATTAATCACACTTAACACTATAGTTTACTTTAATTCACTCCGAAAGCTTCGCTCGTATCGCCAATTCAATACTGCCTAGGTCAATTCAAACGGCCTTAAATAGGCGTTTTTCACCGGAACATCCAGAATGTTACAGCAAATACTGATCCCGACCGACTAAGTGCAGAAAGATCGAGTGTGGGGATTTCTAGAAAGCTTAGTTCTTCCATTCAATACTAGATGGCGCTGTTGGTGGAAAGTTCAGGAATGACATTTTCTAGAAAGCCTTCCTCGCTCTGTTCCTCGACACTAGATGGCGCTAGTGCCAGGTACCAGACATCAACTTAGGCGCGCAACACTACCATGCTTTATGAGATTCCAATGAGATGATAAGTTTGCTGATAAATCAGGAGTTATGTTAAATGCTAATATACAGTATCTAACCTTTGGCATACTGTTCACTAGATATTCCATTTACTTCATTAAGAAAGTGAATACCAGTTACCGAGAATAGAGTATGATATGCTGATGTAAATATACTATTATTAAAGAATAGTAATTGCAAAGCTTTTGAAGGTATTTCATCAATATATAAGCTGAAAGAATTAATACCATAGTTTTCAAAGTTAAATGGATTTTTAGTAAGGGAACTATTAAGTGCAGAATAGTTCACAAATCCAATTATACATCTTTTGGATACCTGTCCTAAGAATATATTACGAAGAGTTTTTCCTTCAATACCCGATGGAATTGTTAAAACTTTTACTTCAGCTCGAGTAATAGGATATTTAGCAGTGCTAGAAGCTAAAACTTTTTGATGTGCGAGTAGAAATCCAAGTGTATGAATTAATTCGTGCTCGTCAGACAATAAGAGTTTCGTCCGTAATGCAAATTTTAAACTTTACATCGTTTGATCCAGCAATTAAATTGAAACTCTCTTGATCTAACTAATTTTACACTAATTTCAACACTATTAATTAAAATTTTATCTTGGTTGAAAATGACACCGTGAAGATGTCTAATCATTTCTATTTCCTTACTTTCACTAACCAATTCCTGTCTTTTAACAAATCCTATGTTTTTACCATCCGTAGAATCCATTCTTCCTGCTGTATCCTCATACCAATAACTACAAGTAAGATGAGATTGTTTAGCAGCAGAAGCATAATTCACGTTAATGCCTAAAGAAGATTAAACCATCAACAGTGCACTACAAAAAACATTCCAGCTACCAACTATGATAACTTTGAGCATATTTTAAGAGTGTTAAATGGTATCGGAAAGAACTTGAATTTTCTTGAATTTGAAAACCTGAAATTTCGCTATGATGAAATAACAAAATTTGTGTCTGTTTCTGTTTTGGATAAAAATATATCATCCGTAACATTATCACCCAAATTAAGTTTACAACTAGGTTATTAACCAAACAAAAATCTCCTAGAGAGAAATTTTGGAAAGTGTCCTGCTAATTTACACTTAGGGTTACCATCTAAACTTTTTTCTTCTTCTTTTTTCCTTTTTTTTAAAACGTTACCTCCACACTAGGATTTTCTCCTGTATCGTGGGGGCAGTTTACAAACACAAATTTCACAAGGACAAACACCCGGAACAATTACTTGTAGGCCATACAAATACTTGTTCCGTGCGGGATTCGAACCCCCGGCTCTTAGCGCTGTAACTCATAGCTAAGCCACTGCGTCACGGAGCCATATACTAAAATATCGATATATCAGCTGTATTTAAAAAAAAAAACAACAGTAAGTCATTTTAGTTTATTCATTTATTATATTTATTAAGCAAATTATATTATAAATGTATGAAAATGTCAGATTATAGTTCCTATTAATTATTGTTTAATTTAATTATGAGTGCCAATATTTTTCCGTAAGAGTTTTCAAAAACACTCGTTGTTTTATATGTTCTGCTGCTAAATATGTTTAGAAGCACAGGTGCTACAGATGTAGCCGAAGAAATCAAATATTTAACAGCTATTTAGATAGAACGGGAGTAAATTGTCTACCCAGCAGACAGTCGATGACGACAGTAACTCAAGTTCATAAGACGCCTAACCGATCAAAATAACTTGAGGTTTATATTAACATCGAAGCACTTGTTTCGTCGTTTTCTCTAATAGTTTACACGCACAGACACTTAAATCATAAAATCGCATCACTTTTACGAATCAAAATACAATTCAAACCATTGTATAAGCGATAAAACAGAAGCAAAAATCCGTCGATGGTCAAGTTCCCGCCAAAATACACAGTTAGTAAAGTAGTTCTAAGTTTCGTAGATTATAGGAATTTTAATACCACAGAGATATACTATACCAAATTACATTTCATCTTAAGATAGTAAGCAAATAAATAAACTGGGGCAAAATTAATAGAATAAAATAAAGTACAGAAGATTGGGTAGTAGTAGATAAAATGATTTACGGGACAAAATAAAAAATTTAAACTTTTTATGAACGCATAACGATGGATATACTTGAACGCTCCACGTCATTAAAGTTCAATGTCATTGAACGGCGTTATAGTTGGCGTTAATGTTCTTTGAAGACTTTTTATATTTGTTAAAAATAGTTCTATAAAAACCGATTCGGTTTTCCTTCGCCTTTTTAATTCTTCGATAGTTATATTAAAACATAATAATTGGATAATTCGTCGCAAAGCATCATTTTGCGCTGTACAATTCTTAAAACTTTTGAGTCTCGGATCCATTGATTTATATGTTACACTAGATAAGTAATTTCCGCGCCAAAGCGTTGTCACTTCACATAAGGCCACAGCCTTATACTCAGCGAACGTCGGTTCAGTGTTCAAAGGTGACGCCGTCCGAGTTAAGCCGAACGATTCACAACAAAAAATGGGTAAATGCGTAGTGAAAGAATGCGTTTCAAGGTCACAAAAACATAATAAATCAAGCGGAATCACTTTCCATACGTAAGTTTTAATTTATATATTCATATTAACGTTTAAAACACTAAAAAATTAAATAAAATATCGAATATTGCAATTTAGGTTCAATGTTGCCACTTTTCCGCCTTTGTGATTTTTCCACATTAATGGGAGACTGTATAATTTATGGAATAAGTTAATTTTGTTTTAAAATAAACAAGTAAAATTGATTGCTTAAAAATAAAAACTATGTTTCAACCTTTATACAAAATAATTATTCTTATTTTATTTTATTCATGAATTATCTATTAAATATATTTTACTACCTTATATCTTATATTAATAATTTTATATTAATTAAAATTTCATACAAATTTTATATTAATTATATTTCACTACCTATTTTATATTACTTGATTTATTAGTACAGTAAAAAATATTTATAAAAATATGTTTTATTTCATCATTATGTACTTCTAACTCATCTGATAAGCTTTGTATTCTTTTTTTTCTAAGGGGACGCAATAAAGTTTTTAAAATAAAATATACTTTCTTAATATAAAAACAATTAACTGAAGCTTAAAAAAAACTCATTTTTATTGCGTATTTTAGGTAAAATTTTATATAGTAAGCCACACCAACCCGCCATTGCATGTTTGTGTGTCTATCTTTATCTAATTTTAGCGACGATATTGTTTACGTAACTTGTGTAAGTGAGATAGATATATGTTTATTTAAAATTGTTATTAGTTTCAAAGCTACGTCGTCGCGTTTGGATAGTGGTTACACATTTTTCGACGCGCGGTAATGTGGTTTGCTCCTCTAGTGTTGTATAACTCAATGCTCGGATCCCACAAACGTGGCTCTGTTTGCAGAATCTTAACAAACGTAATAACTTTTTTATTATTCCGATCCTGCAACCTAGCCAGCGACCATTCCTTTGAAGTCTTACATACTTGTAATAAGGGGCTGCGACTGTGTGTGCTGGAACAGTTGGAGATTTAAAAAAAATAATGATAACAATGCACTGCTGAATGAACAAACAAATGTTTCTAATTCACCTTTGTTAAACATCTTTAAGGCCAATCTTTAATAATAATTTTAAAATTTAATAATTATAAATAACAATAATAATATCAATAAAAATAATAATAATATAAATATTAATCATAACAATAATGATAATTAGTCATAGGCAAAGTGGTGAAACGCAACCATCGGAACTTCTCTGCCGCCTGGATAGACTACAGAAAGGCGTTCGACTCGGTGCCCCATACATGGCTAAAGAGGGTCCTCGAGCGATACAAGATTGACTGTACAGTTGGAGACTTCCTCGAGCAGTGTATGGGGCAGTGGAGTACGATCCTTTGTCATCTGGGCGAGCTGATGATGGCTGCGGAGAACCACATAAGGATAAGAAGGGGTATCTTCCAGGGCGATTGTCTGAGTCCAATCTAGTTCTGCCTCTTTCTGAACCCTCTCAGTACCTTACTGGAGGGCTCCGGGAGGGGATTTCAGCTACAGAAAGGATGAACTTAAAAGGACCCGGAGGGACCTTTTCTATATGGATGACCTCAAGTTATTCGCCTCCAGTCACTCCCGTCTTATGGAATTGCTAAACATCACTTGTGAATTTAGTAATTCCATTGGAATGGAGCTGGGGACGGATAAGTGTGCGGTCCTCTATTTTGAAAGGGGAAGGGTTGCTAACTCTGAGAGCATGGACTTGTCTATGCCCGTCAATTTAAGGACCCTTTCCGAGGCTGAAACATACCGATACCTGGGTATGTCACAGAACATCGGTATCCATGAGGCTGGTATGAGACAGTCAGTTTGCGACGTGTTTTATGCACGCTTGACCAAAGTGCTTAACAGCCTTTTGTCCGGTGTGAATAAGACACACGCATATAACGGCTGGGTCATGCCTGTCCTCATGTATACCTTTGGCATACTCAGGTGGACTCAGACCGAACTTAACGCCCTGGATAGAACAGTCCGCACTACCATGACGTCTCATAGGATGCATCATCCGAAATCGTCGGTAATGAGGCTTGCCGCGAAAGCACGGTGGGCGTGGTTTTCTGAGCGCACTCACCATGCATAATCGCGAAGTGTGCAGCCTCCGTCATTACTTCCAGGCGAGATCGGGTGATCCATTCTATAATGACGTCATTTCTAGTGATGAAGGGCTTACCCCTCTATCCTTAGCCAACGAGCAATGGCAGGACCCAGCAGTGCTTAGCATTTCCGACCGGGAGACCGTATGAAAGGAGAAGGAGCTCCACGGGAGGCACTACAGGGCTCTACATGAGCCCTTCGTAGATACAATCGCCTCCCTCAACTGGCTACGTTTCGGTGACCTCTTCGGGGAAACCGAGGGTTTTGTCTGTGCAATACAGGATCAGGTTATTAAGACCAACAACTATCGGAGATACATCCTAAAGGATGGCACCGTCGACGTCTGTCGAGCTTGTCGCCATCCCGGGGAGTCACTTAGATATGTCATCTCCGGTTGTTCGGCGCTTTCTAACTCTGAGTACTTGCACAGGCACAACCTAGTAGCCAGAATTCTTCACCAGGAGCTCACCCTGAAATACGGTCTCGTGGATCGGAAATTGCCGTATTACAAGTACTTGCCGGAAGCTGTGCTCGAAAATGATCGCGCCAGGCTCTATTGGAACCGGGCCATCATCACAGACAGGACTATTCTTGCGATTAAGCCTGATATTGTGCTGATTGACCGGGCACAGTCAAGTGTAGCGGCGCTGTCGTCGCGCCACAAGCGAAAAACACACCGAAGCCTAAATCGCGCTATCAACATTCCGAATCATAAACAGTATATATAGAACATCTCCGAACTATCACATGGAGTGTCGGCCGCTCCCCAGGCAGAACACCTTGCCTGGCGGGAGATCTCCCCTTTTCCTTCCTCACCGGCCACAGTGGTGACCCCGACGTGATCTGAACACGCAACCAACAACCTTCGGAAACTTCAAGCTTCCTCAACGTCATAGAATACCCCACCCATTCGCTCCCGAGCAGATATCGTCTGCAGTCTTCATATCCTGCAAGCCATCTAGCTTCACAAGGTTCATCGCAGCACTGGAATAATAATGCTTCCTGTTCCTTCAAGCTACTCTCTGCGCTATACAGTGTTCGGCACGGCTCTGAGCCTTACTGCTCGCCTATGCTTCACGGCACTCTCGCAGATTACTTGCCTTCTTCTCGACTCACCGCAGACTACAAGGCAATCCACTGGCACTTGCACATTCGTCGACAACTCGACTGCACTATCGACCTCCGGTCTGAGCAGGGGGGTGATGTAGCGGCGCTGTCGTCGCGCCACAAGTGAAAAACACACCGAAGCCTAAATCGCGCTATCAACATTCCGAATCATAAACAGTATATATAGAACATCTCCGAACTATCACACGGAGTGTCGGCCGCTCCCCAGGCAGAACACCTTGCCTGGCGGGAGATCTCCCCTTTTCCTTCCTCACCGGCCACAGCAAGGATATTTTTGGTCGACATTACCATTCCGTATGACGAGAACCTCATGAAAGCCGAAACAGATAAGCGAACAAAATATCTGGACCTGGCTCACGAGGTGACCGACATGTGGGGTGGTCGGCCGGCCGAAATTATTCCTGTAGTCGTCTCTGCGAATTGGCTAATCCCAGTCAGCCGCTCGGTTCATCTGAGGCGACTGGGACTCCGTGACGGACCGCTCCGGGCTCAAATGCAGAAGGTAGTACTCCTCGATACCGCCCGCATGGTCCGTCGGTTTCTTTCACTTTCCTCCTAACCCTCGGCCGTTTGGTCTCCCCTGCCGAGGGCTTCCATCTGGTTGGATCTTTATTTATTTACGTATTTTTTGTATTTATTTTATTTTATTGATATTTATGTATATTTATCTTTTCATTTTAATTTATAATTATATATTTATAGAATCCAACCAGATGAGAAAACTATACAGATATCCCAATAATGATAACTAGTTACAGGTTTGGCGGTCACTTGCTACTTTGGTGGGGTGCGGATGTGTCTGCGGATCAGCCGCCGTAGAGTCTACATCACCTGAGGATGCCTCCTGTAGAGGCGAAACACGTGTCGTATTATCGTCGATGGTGTGTCTTACCTGGAATAGTGGTGTTGGAAGTAGTGGTGCCGGGAGTAGTGGTGCTGAGACTAGTGGTGACGGAGTTAGTGCATGCAATTGAGTGAATTTCAAAGCAACCTCTTACAGTACTAAGAATATTTTATAAGAATTATGACAATATTACAAGAAATAAATTTTTGTTATTATATTTGGTTTAACACAACAGAATTGCCCTCTGCACATAAAGAATATATAATATATGTATATATATATTTTATATTTATTTGTGTATTTTTATTTTAAATATATAAGGGTGCCACTGAAAATCAGGGTTGGGGTGTTGTACTTCTGATACATTCCAACATATCCTGAGTGGCTTTCCTTTTTGGAGCAGAGCAGCATTAACGGGTGGATTATCTTTGTAATACACCTTATGCATTACTCCTCATTCTCTAGTTCTTTATTATTATTATTTTTTTTTCTTTTTTATATTATTGTTTGCTTTTTTTTTGTTTTTTTGTTTTACCATATAGCTATAAACAAGGAGTGAATGTCCTGTCTCATGATTTCTATGTAAAAATTTTTTTGTTTTTTGTTTGTATGACTACTTAAATGTTATGTGTTTTATGTAATCCACTTGAGTGTGTTGCATGTGCCAAATAACTCTATGTCTCGGTGGAGGTCGACATTAGGGACATAATAGGGCGACTTCGTGGCTCTACGACAGAAGAGGTTTTAACTATTTGAAGTTCATTTATAATGTTGGGTTTAGCATGTGAGAAAATGGGGGCCGCGTAGGTCATAACAGGTCGTATATAGACCTTATAAAGGGTTCGCTTGTTTCGGAGGGACATTTTACTGTGTCTGCCCAACATGCTGTTGAGCCTACCCATGTAAAATCGTGCGGTGCTAGTTACTTTCTTGATATGGGGCTCGAAAGTGAGCCTTGCATCAAGGGTGACGCCTAAATATTTGGCTTTTGTTTGCCATGGGACAGGGGTTCCTAACATCCTGATTGGCGGAATGGCAGTGAGACGTTGTCGTTTATGTTCGAAGCAAACGGCGGAGCTCTTTTCCGGGTTTACATCGATACGCCATTTTTGGAACCAAGATCCTAAGTCATTTACTGACTTTTGGATCTTGTTCCGAATCTGTGGCAGAGAGTTGCCTTTGGAGTAAAGGGCTGTGTCATCTGCGAAGAGGGCTAGTTTAACACCATTCGACGGGATAGGGATGTCGTTGATGAATAGTATATATAGGAGGGGGGCAAGCACAGAGCCTTGAGGGACACCGGCTTTGATTATACGAGTAGAGGATAGCGTGCCTTCGTGTCTAAAACGAAAGGTACGTTCCTTCAAATAGACGAGGCGGACGAGACGGTCAAGGAGGCCTAAGTCGTACAATTTGTAGATAAGGCCTTCATGCCAGACTCTGTTGAATGCCTTGGCAATGTCGAAAAAGACCGCGATGGTCTTCTGACGACGAGTATAAAAACCGCTGAGGATGTACCACTAGGCGGTGAACTTGCTGGGGGGAACAAGTGTTTGGCTCGAAACCCGAATTGTTGAGGGATGACATGAGGGTCGCCTTCTGTGGGAAACAAATGGCGCCTCATGCCCACGAGAATAACTCGTTCGAAAAGTTTGCCCATGGCCTTGAGGGAGGGAGGCTGATGGCACGGTGATTAGAGGGGAGGTGGTGAGGTTTGCCTGGCTTGGTAATGCCAATGACAGTTGCCTCTTTCCAAGAGGTGGGAAAATAGCTGAATTCGAAGCAGGCGTTGAAGATTATGGCCAATAAGGCTGCTTGGATCACCTGCTTCGGAAAGTGTTTGAGGGCTTGGTTGGAGATGCCATCCTCGCCCGGTGCTTTTTTGGACTTAATTCCTTTGATGGTAGATAAAATCTCATCTTTGGACATAGTGGTAGGGTCAGAGGTGGTGGGGGGGGGTGAGTTCCGGCGACGAACCTCGTCCTCCACTAGTTTGATATGTAGGGAGTCAGTGGATTGTGAGCTGGGAGAGCATTGAGCGGTGACGCTGTCAGCGAAGCACTCAGCCTTTTCTTCGTCCTCGAAGGTGTAGATTCAACTCTCTCAAGTTTTCTCGGACCCCCTCCCCCACCCCGACAAGCTATCGGCTGACCTGAACTGCCTACTGGCGGCTCAGGCCGAGCCTACTTAACACATCCCATAATCTGCCTTAGTTAGGCACACTTCTAAGCGGCTTTTCGCCGCTTGCGCCCTCCTTTCTTCCAAGGAGGGTCGCGTCAGTTTACGGCTTAAAGATCCCTAGTCAGATCGGTAAGCCAATCCCTTAAGGCAGTGTTTAGTGGGTAAAAGTCTCCACATAACCACGCAGCCGGCTACATGGTATGCTATGAGCATTCACTCCCTCCACCGCTTTCCGGAGAGGAAAGAAAAAATATCATTCCAGTTTGGAACCGTGTGTATTAAACTACCGTAGTAGCACTATTACAATTAGTGTCTCTCAAGGCATCACTCATCGCCCATTCCTGTTCTTGATCTATGTTAATGACTACTTTATCTTGTAGGGGTATTACGATATATTATTTGGTGATGACAACCCTTTAGTTTTAAACTCAAACGGCAGTCAGTTATTATGACGATGTAAATAATGCTATTACGATATTAGTACATTGGCTTTTAAACGGCAACATAACGAAATAACAACTAATGTTAAGCATTAGAAAAACAATGTGCTCTTAAATGGGGAGCAGTTGAGTTTTATGGATACCACTGTTCTTCTTGGAATTACTTCAGACGGCACTGTAAGAAAAACTAGAAGTCTCACTAATGTTGAAACAGCTGGGTTAATTTATAAATTTTAGTTACTTTCATAGCGTAATGTCTTATAGAATTTTGCTGTGGGGTAAAGCAACCGACATTGAAACCATTTTAGGTTTGCAAAAGAAAGAGGACCGTATGGGCAATTTCAAACTTATATTGTAAAGAGTAAAATTTAAATAAATAAACGTATTAACGTTAGCATCACATTAATAAATTTGTGCAATTATTATTCACGAAAAAGTAATGTACATAAAACATGAAATGCTTTGACAAGAACAAAGATGTTCATACTTCAAATACTAGGAACAAACACAAGCTAATACCCTATAGATTATAAATAATAGATACTTATTGAAAGACATTTTTTTTTAAATTTACCACTGGTTCGGATAAAAACTCTATCTTGGGAAGAACCAGAAAAAAACCCAACGGGACTATTTTTTAAATAACACCTTATAATCATGTATGTTACAATTAACAACACAAAACAAATTAGAAAGAGCTTGGTAGCGATCACCCTTCCCAGGGGTTATTAATTATTATCATCCGTAAATTCTTTATAATAATAATAATAAATAACCCTTTTTATACAAATTTAGTTTAATAAAATTTTGAACTTTGTGTAGGTTAAATTTTGTACATTTTCTAGGATTTTGTTGTAAAAGCGTATACATCAGTTTGACAATCAACAAGTTTAAAAAATATATTAAAGAAAAACTGCACAAAAAGGGTTATCATAATAAATAGGAATACCTTATTGAATACATTATTGAAAATAACCCCTGGGAATGAAGTAATCGCTACCATGCTGGTTCTATTATAAATTATAATTCATATATATATACCAAATGATTGTAAAAAATAATCCCGCTGGGTCTCTTCTTTCTTATTGGTTTTTCCCAGGATAGATGTATTTTTCGAATCAGTAGTAAATAAAAAAAGACTTTCACTAAGTATTAATTATGTAATAATGTATACTGAATAAAAATTATTATATTCTATTCTTACACCGCCACAACACAATAAACAACTGCGGTTGCCAAACCGATTGCTGAGCGTGGTAACTATGGCAAAATCCCATCTATAAGGCAATCTATAGGAGAGGCATTGGACTTCATAGACTGTAATGGAATAGGCCGAAATGTGTTTTTAAATAAAAATGTATCGACTTCTGTTTTAAGTAAATATTTCGTGATTCGATGTCGTATTTCATAATATATTTTGAATCAGGTCACGTAAGGCGAGGGTACCGCCGGGAGGCAGGCGAGGCGGTGCAAGGCAACCGAGCTCGATGGAATGTACCTAAGTACGTCTGACATTATCAGGGCTTACCTCGTAAATAAGCACAAATGTATAAGCATTGCATTTTTATTTAAGGCTCGATAATTAAAAGGAGGTTTGTCCGAAACTTGTTCCTTTACTGAGATTAACTTAAAATGTACAATTATCTGCAATTATAATAATTTGCGCCCACATTTTACATAAGTCGGAATTTATTAAGTTAGTCTTGAAATGAAACATTTTATCGTTATTGCAATTTTTTGTAACATATTTTACGATTGAACTGTCGACGTTACAGTGGTCATAAAATTATAATTCTGTTTTAATGTCTTGTCGATATTTCATGAAACGACTTCGGATAAATAATATTATGTACTTTTATATTATTTTTTACAGTGTAGTGGGGGCATAAGTAAAACCACTAGGTACTCTATTTCATCTCGTTGTTGTCGCAAGAAAAATAAATGGCATAAAATTATATAAACAGTTAAAACTAGCTCCAACGAAAGTTTTTACAAAAAACTATTAAGTATATATTAGTTGAATTTGCTTGGTTTTCACACGAACAATTTCTATATAACACTCTCTATAACGAACGGTACGCTCTCTTTAGCGAATATCAAGCCGTTGTTACGTAACACTAATTTTTCTATAGTAAGCCCTATGTTAACACCGATGGCGTTGGGATTCCCAGATGTGTTAGAAAGTTCCAGGAAATTGATATGTGCACTCTTTTTGTTTATTATGGTTATTGCCTACCATTCAATATATACCATTATGTTAGTAGAGGCCGAATTATGATTTAACATATCGATTAGTGTGAACCTGAAATCTATTCAGTAAACATACATACCTGTAAAAGAAAGGTTTTTTCTCTAGACCAAAAAGTTGCTTAGCTTCGTGCAATAGAAAACGGTGAAAAAAATGTGTCCGTCCACTGTATGCACCATTTGGAAGTGGACAAGGACAAGGTCTTAAAGGGTGAAAACGAAAGTAGCTCTTTGTAAGAAGATACGAAAGCAGCAGGTGCGAGCAGCAAAGCATTAAAATATGGCTATAACTGGACCTATTGTAAAATAAAAGGCTGAATATTTTGCTGCACAGCTGGATATCATAGATTTCAAGGCCTTAGAAAGATAGCTTGGAAAGTTTAAAAGGCCTGCCAATGTAAACTACCTATCCTAGAATTTTTGAATGAATGTCAAAATACGTAGCAAAGTGCAATTTAAATATTAACACAGCAAAATTGTGCAAAGAAATATAACGTAGTAGGTACACATAATCTAATATTAAATTATTATTATCATTAAGGCTTAAATTGTAATAAATACTATAAAATACCTATTTTTTTAATATTTGCCTATTTTCTACTCATTCCTTTTGACGAAATATCTTTATAACGACATAAATTGTCTGGTCCCTTGAATTCCGTTATAGAGAGTTTTCATTTTATTTATTATTTCAACGAAAGATGAAATAAAATTTTATTTGTCGAATGTCATTTTTACAATAATACTACTACTTACCTACTATCTTTTCGAAAAGAACACGCTTCAATTATCGATGGGATGATGTTGGAGCGATGGATGGAGCGATGTTTTCCATTCTATATAATTTTGTAATGCTATATTATACAATATTAAAGAATGTAAGTAATACTGATTTTAAAAAATGACAAAAAACAGGTAGGTGCGGAGTTGCTCTCAACAAACTCATTTCTAAACAGCTTTAAATTTAGTAATAAAAAGCAATGACAATTGACCATAGAGCTTACACTGGCATACACTATGCTTAATTTGACAAAGTTTTATTTTCTTCGTAAGTGTACCTAATTACTGTTATTTTTACAATAAATTAAATCATTATTTAAAATTTAAAAAAAATTTAAATAATGATTTTTTACGCCGAAGAGCTAAAATATATCACATTTTACTAAGATTCCTTTGACCGGAGCAGAAACGGCAAAAGAAATTGCACAGGTATCAGGTATCCTATTTTTGTCTTTTTAACTTATTATTACTACAGCATAGTACATAAATATATAATAGAAAACATTAACACAACCATCGGCAACTGAAGCATCTTCTATGATGCACTGAAAAAAGGAACTTGAAAATAAAGCAATCCTAGCTGACCAGTCCACACAAGTAGCATCTGTTCACAAGTAAGACGCGTGTGGCGGCCGTTGTCTTCCTCGACCATCTTATAGGAAACTTAGCAACCAGAAAGACCACATTTTCCGGTGTAGATGGCACTACTATGATTAATTATTTTAGATAAGGTAACCAGACCTGTGAAGACTCAATGACTACCGCAACCGCAGATTGGAAGTTTGTATGGCCTGGAAATAGGTATTTCGAGTCTGTATGATCGGATCTTATTTAATTGCATGTGAATCATTAAAAGATCTCCATGATAGAAGAGAAAATTCCAGTCCTAGTGTAGGATTTTATTATACAAATAGGAACAAACGAGCACTGCTGCTTAACCATAATCTGTGACACATCACGACTAGTAGCTGTATCGTCATGTCGCACAAAATTATTAGTTGAAAAAAATCTTAATATATATAAATTACGTGTCACGTTGTTTGTCCGCGATAGAATCCTAAACTAGTTAACCGATTTTAATCAAATTTGCACACCGTGCGCAGTTTGGACCACCTTGAAAGATAGGATAGTTTTTTGCCCATGAGTGATCCACAATTTTTTTTGGCGAATTTAAGGATTTTTAATAGGACATGACAAAAGGTCGTCAAAAGGGCAGACAACGTCTGCCTGGCAAGCTAGTATACATATATTAAAAAGGCTTTTGCTGTTACGCCTACAATTTTCATGCATGCAAATATTTAAGAACGGAACCCAATTGTGTTTCTCATAAAATTATATTATAACAAGTTACGGTTGTTATTTCTTATTATTTTTTCATATAATACTAAAGTAAATGTAAAGTTAAATCCTTTATAAGTATACATATATATGTACCACTGTTGGGCACAGGTGTCTTCTCACTTCTGAGAAGTCTCGACCGGGACCGGGCGGCTGTGTCTTAGGTTTTTTTGGAGTGAGGAAGGGGGGAAGCCGAAAAGGCAGGGAAGGGGTTTTTCCACTTTTTTTCTTTTTTGGGTCCTCAGAGGTGACAACGCATTCTGCATTTGATTCAACGTGAATATTTGTGGGCCACAGCGTCTACTTTTAATCAGATGGATTGTGTTTCCGTTTGCAAACTTTCCGCTCCAAGTGTCTGTCTGCTATTTAATGGCGGAAATAGTAAAATTGTGGCAGCTACCCAGACAGACTCGTAACCAGAACAGAAGTCCTACCACTAGGATAGCAGAACAATAGAAGTAGTCGTGATAACCTTATATAGAAGAACCTATGTATATAGCCAGTGCTGTTTTTCCTCGGTTTACTCAATCATTCATCTTTTCCATTTTCGTTTGGTTAATGATATAATTTAATTTACATTTCGCTTAATTAATTAAAATGTCAACTAGATTCTCTAAAAGCGAAGCGAACGCTGTCATTTAAAAATTATTGATAACTTTAATAAGAGACAAGTATCGATGCATTTTGACCTCTAAGAGTAACGCGAAATTTGCAATATTTTTTATTCTTTGTTTTAATTTTTTTTAAATAATATTAACAATGCTATAAACATTACTAATATTCCCTTTAACCACTCGTGGTAAGCTTAAATTGCTTGTGTTACGAATGGTTCACGCCAGTAGTCGAACGGTGGATTCGAACACACGACCTTTTTTGAGTTCGCGGTCCGCGCCCTGCCATTAGGCTACGCGTTTTTATACTTAGGCTTCTCGTTAAATTCTATAGCACAAATAGGTCTGCACTAGGTGGAGGTTCACGAACACTTTTTTACTTTTCACTGTTCACTTTACACAAAATACGCAGAGCAAAATAGAATTCTCTTGTTTGAGATGATAAGTTTATAGAACCAAAGACCCTTTACGTGTAACGAAGTATTCCATATTAGCTCTAGGGGGTAACAACACATGTGTATTTAAATTTTCAATAGAGGTCAGATGTAGATGTTTATGGGCCACACCATTTTCGTAGAATATTAATGTAACAGCCGTGCACACAGTCCACCCGATGGTAAGTGCATAATATGACCCATAGACATCTACATTTATCCTCGATTGAAAATCAAAATTAAGGTGCTTTGTCACTTCTGAGGACTAAGATGGAATGCCTCGTATCAAGTAACTCTCCCGGTTCTCTATGCTCAGCATAAAAACACAGCAGCGTTAAGCTGCAATTTTATGCTGGTATTCTATGAGAGCGTTGTCTTTCCCCGGTCGAACCGAGTTGCAGCATGTCTCTGCCACGTAAAAAGCATCCGTTTATCTGCTTATATAAAAGTTCAAAAAGTTAGTTGAACTTACAGTATTATACGTCCCACTCTTGGGAACGGAGCTCCTTTCATTATTGAATTGGTTTTAGGGCAAGGATGTGTCCACCGCACTGCCCTCATGAGTGATGGTGGACTTACATGTGATGTGTGTGAGTCATCGATTTTTTTTATTTATCAGATATGCAGGCTTTCTCACAAAGTTTTCCTTTCTCGTGTTGACATGCATGCTCGCTCTCTGTTAAATTTACACCGAGCGCTTACAAGTATATTTCTGAGTTCAGCTACAGCTATGGAATTCCAATACGCATTAGGTATGCTCTTTGTGATCTTTACTTATTAAGGTTGTAATAAAGCATAAAAATATTTCTATAAAATAACATCAAGATTAGTAACCTACAATTATTTATGTTAGAGATTGGATATCGTTTACACTTTCGCATTCAAACTATATCAAACCTTTGCACAACTTATACAGACAACATATACTAGCGGCGATGGTGAATCCACTACCCAATAATATGATCCCGTGGGTGTCGTAAGAGGTGACAGAGGGGAAAAAAAAAGGATTGGCAGGAACAGGAACACGTAGTGATTAGGAATTAGGTACCTACATTAGTGCCTGCAGGGATTCAACACGGGTTGTTTCCGTACATTTAGCCTCTGAGCTACCTTGGCTATGACACCATTCATCCATCCATTTATCCATCCACTACTGAACTTAGATCCCCCATATATTGCCTCATAAGGGGGATTATGCCATATTTACCACTCTTGGCAGGCGGGGAAAATGCTGCTACCAATCATCTGTTTCGGTTTCCCTTTGCCTCCAACGGCACTCACAATATGGGCTGGTGGATATCGTGCACCGCCACTGCACGCTCTACAACCATGACACAATAGTTATTATTAAATGTAATAAATAAGGAAAAACAATAATTTATGACTGAATATTTATCATCATCAATGTTGAGGATACTTAATGTAGACATCACCCACGCACACGAGCCTCGCCTCCGCACCGGCTACAAATGTAAACAGCTCCCAAGTACTTCGTTATCCGTTCTACTGTGGACCGCGTGGCTGGGTGATCAGGAACTTGGCTTCTTACGTCGTGGGCCTTAGGTTGAATCCCAGACGAAACCAACTCTGCTATAACAACAATCTTTTGTATTCGGATCTGATTGTGTTGTGTATGCTCCTGTTTTGGGTTTTTTGTCGTATGCAAGCAAAATATCTTCCTGCCAAAATTCTTATAATTTCTCAACTTCATTAAAAATAACTTTAAAAATAATTGAATAACTGGAAAGGAAAACGAATGCTAAAGCCACTCTAAGGCTGGCTCCGCAAATTAGCGACAACAAAGTTCATCATCATATGACTATGAGGCGACCAGATACTGGACCTAATGTTATACTCGTAATATTTCGAGCGGAGACAACGATATCTTTGAGGAATACTCAAAGCACGATATACACATCAGGAACGAGCTTAGAATATTTTAGCTTAGAAATCTATTTACGAGGGAGCAAAAAGTTCTATACAAGAATGAAACAAATTATTTAAGTAACTATAAATGAAAGTGCTTATTTCCTCATTTACATCTATCTTTTTTCCGAACCAGTGCTAAAAGCATAAATGACTTCCAATAAGTACTCTTGTAATCTATATAATATATAATAATTAAACTTAAAATGTTAAAGTTAAAGCCTATATACGTCCCATTGCTGGGTACAGGTTTCCCCTCATTTCTGAGAGGGTTTTTAGGGCAAGGAAGAGTACTGTCGTCCGTCGCGCTGCCACAAAACTTGTTGGTGAACTTCACGTGTCTTCGAAATATTTTTTTGTCTTACTTCTCAGACATGCAGGTTTCCTCACGATGTTTTCCTTTACCGCGATGTTCTTCTGGTAAATTGGTAATTTACCAGAAGAACATCATTATTAACGAGGTATTGCCACTGCATGCAAATTCGTTTGACGATCGATTCATTTGTCAAGACATGTTAATTAAAAACATGATGTATTGGTTTCTAACGACGCAGTTTACTTATTACGTTTCATAATCTCTAATAAATCGTGCAAACTTCGTGTATACGTGGGTTTTTATTTACACCTTCGAACCAGCGCAGTGTGACATTTGGGCCGGCTTGGGCCGGCTCTAAACATCGGACCTTGCACCCAACTATTGGTTCAAAAGTGTGTTGTTAATGTATAAAAAAATTAGATGATTTTTATATATTTTTTGCAATATTTTATATTTATATCATATACTAATAGAATAAAATATTTTTTATTCTATTTAAATTACAAGAAACTCATTAAAAATCATTTATGCTTTTACCACTGGTTCGAAAAAAAACCTCTGTCCTAGGAAGAACCAAAAAGAAACCCAGCGGGACTCTTTTTAAATATTAATTTTAATATAATTTGTTGTACAATTAAATACGAAGACATTTAGAAACAGCTTGGTAGCGCTCACCTCCTTCCCAGAGGCTATTATTTATTTTGTGCTAAAGGTTATCTTTTTTTCTTTGATAATGGACAATTACGGTTGTACTTTTACCAATGTCAAGTGTAATAAAATTATCCTTTACAATAATTTGTTTAAAAACTTATTTATAATATATTCATGCGTCACTTTTTGGCGAAGTTTTTGGGGTACTTTGATGGCAAGTTGAGGCAGCAGATATTCGATAACAATGGCATTAAGCAGCATTATTATTATTATAAGGCGCCTAAGCAGATACAACAACTGGAGGTTCACATCACCATCGAAGCACTTGTTTTATCGTTTACACCATTAGCTCACATGTGAAAGTTACAGCCTATATGCGTCCCATAGCTGGTCACAGGCCTCCTTTAATTTCTGAGATTTTAGGGCAAGGAAGTGTCCGCCGTGCTGCCCCAATGTGTGTTGGCGAACTTCACATGTCTTCAAAGTATTTTTTTTTCTTATTTCTCAGACATGCAAGTTTCCTTACGATGTTTTCCTTCACCGCCGAGCACGTGGTAAAGCTCACATGTTCAAATCATTATTTAAATAAACTTTTTAGTAGTAAGAAAAAGAAGAAGGCAAATCCTGAGATGTACCTACAACATGTCCAACGCCTAACTAGGCGACATGATGATTGGTGACAATACCAAACCATAAACCATTATCATGATCATCCTCACGTTCATTGCCTTTCCCTTTTTTAATTAATTTCATAATTAATTTCATTTTTTTTAATTAATTTCATGTGAGTAACATGAAGCAGTAAGAGTCGCATAGAGTAACAGCGCAAACATCTCGAAAATAGGCAGCATGTTGACATCGATAAGATCTCGTATAAAGTAGACTGTAAATCGCATCGCTATTGTATGAATCGTAACGAACAATGAGGAAAGGCATTATTTTTGCCAGTTAATATTCTGACAGACGTTCATGTGGCAAACATTTATGTAGCGAAAACGCATATGCAGAGAGTATATTATAACTTTTTTTTTTATATAGGATAGGGTGACAAACGAGCCCACAGTCCACCTGATGGTAAGTGGTTGCTGTGGCCCATAGACATCTACATCTATCAGCAGATGCGTTGTCACCCGTGCGGACTAAGATGGAATGCCTCTTTCCAGTAAAAAGGGTCTCCGGATCTCTACACTCACCATACGAAACACAGCAGCATTAAGCTACTATTTGACGCTGGTATTCTGTGAGAGCGTGGTCCTTCTCCGGTCGAGCCGACCCATTCGTGCTACAACTATACTACTAATATAACTGCAACATGGCTCTACCACGTATATATATATATATATATATATATATATATATATATATATATATATAACTATGTACGTTTTTCTCATATGAATGTTATTACTCTAAGCGCATTATTACTCAAACCAGTAACCAGTAAATTATATTAGGCGACATCGTCACAACTTGTTACATTGCTGCCACAGAGTACTTTTGTATCATATTCCAAACACTTTTAATGTGGTAGAGCCACGCTGCAACTATATTACAGTTGTAGCACGAATGGGTCGGCTCGACCGGCGTAGGAACGCTGTCACAGAATACCAGCGTATGCAGCTTAATGCTAATGTTTCATAGAGACAAGATAAAGCTGTAAGAGTCGCATAGACTAACATCTAGATAATAGAGATGGTTCATATGGTGAACGCAGATAACTGGAGACTTTTCTTACTATAAACGAGGCATTCCATCTTAGTCCTCAGAGGTGACAACGCATTCGCATTTTAATTTTTAATAGAGGATAAATATGTAAATGTTGGGGCCACAGCATCCGCTAATCATCAGGTGAAGTATGAGTTCGTTTGTTACCCTTATTACATAACATAACATAAACACTCACGCCTGTCATTCAGAGAGGTAAAGAAAGACTACAGACTTCCATTTTGCACGATCCCGACACACCTCTCTCTTGCTTCCTTTACATCCATATACCTACGCATACTTGCTCGTCGGTTAAGGGTACTTCTAATTTGACCCATTTTCAATACATCGCCAATTTGGTCGATAAATTTTTGGCCTAGGACGTCCCTTTCCAACTCTGCCGTTACCGTTACCCTTATTCTATAAAATAAAAACAATATATTGAACGGAGCCCAATTCAGAAACAACCTAAGTTCACAATGTATGAACATAGAGGCAGACGAAGATTATCGGAACTGCACGTGGTTTTGTAATTATATCTGTATGAAATTAATAACTAGTAAATGTAAGTACTTATAATTTTCTTTTCCCCACGCATTAACATGCGCTGAACTCATGTCACGATCCGCGGTCACGACTCACGATGCTGTCTTTCGGTGTGTATCAACGAGATGAAATGCTTTCAATAGAGTTTTTTAAAAGGAAAGTTCCGCGACGTTTTCTTAAGTTTTAAGCTTGACTTAGCGACTGAAATAAGGACGCCCTTTGTTCAAGAGGCCGTCGCTTAAGCAAACTGGAAAACAGCTGATAGGCGGAAAGTAGGAAAGCCTTAGGCGGCATTATGTGAAAGAAGGTTAAGTGGGTAAAGCGTAGTTTACACCAGTCTTAAATCTATACATATAAATAATATTTAATTGTCAGTCCGTAAATATTGAAATAAATGCCTTTTATTGGGCAGAGGGATATTTGTGTGCCATTAAGACATGAATAGTCTTTTTTAAATGTTTGTCTGTCTATCAAAACCGATTGACATATCGGTCTGTCTGTCTGTCTCGTCTTAACTTCGGAATGGCTGAACGAGCAAATCAAAATGAAATAATTGATAAAACGAGTAGCCTTTGATGACTATCTTAAACCTAAATAACGCCACATTAATGGATCGTATCTAGGCGAAGTCGCGGCGGGTTGCTAGTCTTTATATATATATATATATATATATATTATTTTTATATATATATATATATATATATATATAACTATTCTGTACGTGTGTATAAGACTAAACTCCCTAAACGGTTGGACCGACTTTGATGAAATTTTGTGTGTGCGTATGATTAAGTTGATTTGAGAATGGTTTAGATTCACAATTAAACCCGGTAGGTGGCGCTGTGGGCGAGATCCAGAAATCACTCACGCGAAGCCGGAGCGAACCGCTTGTATCTAAATATAAGTTTTAGATGTTAAACTGGTATCCTTATACAGCTTGACAGTGTTTTGCGATACGGTGTTCTGTTAATACATTCATAAGATTATGTAAGTAATAAATGGATTTTAAAATTTTCCATGCATAATCTTGACAGATAATTTCCCTTGCCCATCAGTTGTCGGCTCTTTGATTTATATTGCTAGAGCTTGACCATTACCACTTCAGCAGCCTTGTACTGGTGAACTAAGTTGACGGAATGTAGACCTGGTACGGGGAGGAAGTCGATAGATGTAGTCGGTTCGGGACCGTGTTTTGTAGCGTTTCTTGTAGGAAGACTAATTTCCGCATGGACTTGTTAAAGGCTGTAATGATGATGAATTTACATAGTCAGCTACCAGAGTTTACTATAACAGAAAACAACAACTATAATAAAAAAACAAACATTAATTAGCAAACGGATAAACCACGTGTAGTGGTGGTGTAGGAATATCCACTCCCGTATATCTTCCCCTGGGTGTCGTAAGAGGCGACAGAGGGTAACTAAACCGGGAGATGGAGCGCAGCATGTTTCTGATAACAGCAGAATAAAATCTGCGGTTGCCAACTTGCTTGCCACGCGTGGCAACTATGATTGACCCTCCTATGAGGAAATTTATGGGGAGGCCTGCGTTCGGCGGTGAAATTTTGAAAGGCTGTAATGATGATGATGATGATGAAGATGATGAAATGAAACTGTTAAACGAGCTAACAGTTTTCCTGATGTTAAGTGGCTGTAATATCACATAGGCATATCTGGCTATAGGCTACATTGTAGTATCATATAGCCTGTAAATACATAATCTTTTTTATCCCTCTTATTAGCGTTCCGGCAACTTTCCTTCAAGCAAAACGCAATGGTGGATTATTTTGCAATAGTCGGCTGAATTTGCAGAGAAGGTTCAGAATAAGAAATAGGCAAATGGTGAAGAAAAATTAATCAAAAATCTCAAACTTTCTGTACGTTTTATCTTTTAAATTCAAAATACGTGGTAAGCATTATTTTAACTGATTTTACTGTACACATTCGTAAGGGTCTATCGGTATGCAAAAACGGTGTTGCCCATAAACCACATTAAATTTGGGATAGTTTCAAATAAAAGTAGAAGTTTAAAATATATACTCTATAATAATAGTATAAGTTTAAAATATATACTCTATATATTTTAAACTTATACTATTATTTAAACTTATACTACATTATTTTGAAAATCTTCTACAACGGTACCTATATATTATTTATATATTAGAACTTAAAATCTGATTACTCTTTGTAAAATAACCCCGTTGTGTAGCTTAAGAAGTAGGTAAGAAACTTACTTACTTACTTACTTATCTTCACGCACATTCCCTAACGGGGTAGCCAGAGAGAACAGATCGCCAAGTGTCACGATCCTTACATACCTCTTTCGCTTCTTTCAGGTTCATTAACTTCTTCATACATGCACGTCTAGGTATCCGAGTACTCTTTACCCTCCCCTCTTCGAGCAATTTGCTCACATGGTCTTCGAAAGTTAGTCTCGGTCTACCTCGACACCTTTTAATATTTACTTTCGCTCTATATATTTTCTTCACCATTCGGTCTTCACTCATTCGTTCAACATGCCCAAACCATTGGAGTACGCCCCTATCAATTTTTGTGATAAGGTCATCTTTCAATCCTGCCATATTGCGAATCTCTTCGTTTCGCTTTCCGTCGGCTATGGTAACGCCGCACATTTTACGAAAAGATCGCATCTCCACTGCATTCAACATGCTTCTTCTGGCATACCCAGGTTTCGCTGCCATATAACAAAGTCGGTACCAACACTGCGTTATGTATTGCAAGGCGTGCACTCTTCACCACGCCTTGCCTTTTGACTAATGCATTCAGGGCACCATTGACTTTGTTTCCGGCAGCGACACGCCTATCCACATCTAAATCACATCTTCCATCCCGGCTGAAAGCACTCCCCAAGTATACAATTTCATTTACCTGTTCTAGACATTCCTGATTTACCCATATTTAACATTTCGTTCTCTCTTCGTCCTTTTCAAATACCAGAACCTTAGTTTTATTAGCATTCAAACGGAGACCTTTAATTTCACATTCCTCTTTCATACACGTGACTAATGCCTGCACTTCTGCTTCTGATGGTGCAATAAGCACTGCATCATCAGCATACAGCAGACAATTAACTTTAATGTCACCCAATTTCACACCCAGACAGCTATTTTCCAGCTTCTGTAAACAGCTGTCGAGATACAGTATGAACAGCCAGGAAGACATGACACAACCCTGTTTTACGCCCGCTTGGACGCTAAACATGGGTGACAGGTCATGCCCTACCCTCACACAGGCTTTACAGTCATAGTAAGGTGACTGCACAGCCCTTAACAATCGACCATCCACACCATATCCCGGCAACAGTTCCCACATTTTCTTCCTTATAACCTTATCAAATGCTTTCTCCAGATCCACAAAAGCACAGAAAATCCTCTGGTTAACACTCAGAAGCTTCTCCGTGATCATGCGGAGAGAAAACATTTGATCCGTGCATCCTCTTCCAGGTCTAAATCCGCATTGTGCCTCCCATAAGAATCTTTCCGATTTCTCTTGCATCCTACGTGTCAAAACCTTCGAGTAAACTTTACTTGCTAAACTGGTCAAGCTGATCGCCCGACAGCACCCGCAGTCAAAATGTGAACCTTTACTTTTATATAAAGACACAATGACCGCGGATCGCCAATCATCCGGGACATCTCCCGTCCGCCAGCACAAATTGCACAGCAAATGAAAGCTGTCCCAGACGCGAGGCCCACCGTACTTGACCATTTCAGCAGTAACTCTGTCTAGTCCCGCAGCCCTACCATATTTCAAACTTCGAATCGCACGTTCAATCTCTTTCATGCTGATGACCTCAGTGTCATCGAGGTCCGTGTCTGGCGTACCAGTCACGGCGTCACCCCCGAATCCTTCACTAAGATCATGAAACGCATACATTTCTCTATAAAATTCACTCCATCGCTGCATGACGTCCGATTTTTCTGAGAGGACGTCATTGGTTTTCGAAAGCACTTTGTTCATTCTTAAGGCTGTCGCACCACTCCGGGACCTTCCAACCTCTTTCCAGAAGAGTTTGGAGTTTTCCTTAAAGTTGTGCGACAACCTCTCGTCCGCTTCTATTCTACACCTTTCACGTACTTCCTCAATCAATGTTTTCGCATGAACTTTCTGCAGCTTATATCTTTCTTTCATCTTCTCTCTCATATGCTTATCGTTACTAGAGGCCAAGTAGTCTAACCATGCTTTTTTCTTCTTTTTTTACAGCTTCTCTCACTTCATCATTCCACCATGCATCTCTTCTTTTACTACTACCTCTTTTTGTGGTTCCACATACTTCTTCCGCTGCACTTACCATTCCATCCCTAAGGTTCTGCCATGTTCTCTCCACACATTCTTTCCTGCCATCGATGGTGTCAAGCTTTTCGGCCACCCTCGTGTGATATTTGTCCCTAGTATCCGCTTCCTGAAGCTTCCAGCTTCGGATGCGACAGACCGACTGTGGTTCTGTTACTGCCGTCCGGTAGCGCCAACCCGCGAACAAACCCCTAAATCTAGTAATTACTAGATAATGATCCGTTCCCAGGTCAGCACCCCTGAACACTCGTGTATCCGTTACCTGTTTTCGCAGTCAGTCATGCACCAGGAACAAATCAATCATACTTCTCTCATTCTTTCTTTCTCTAGTGTACATATGGATTTTCCTGTGATTAAACATAGTGTTTGTCACAAGAAGACCCTTTTCCTTGCATACAGCCAGTATAAGCTTGCCAGCATCATTAACCCTTTTATCGCCAAACTTTCCAAGCACCGACTCGTATCATGGTCGAGCGATACCTACCGATCCATTCAAATCACCACATACAACAGTTCTTTCGTTTCCCTTAACCAAATCTAGAACTTCTCTTACATTCTCCCAAAACTCCTCCAGCTCAGCCCTGGATGACGAAGATACCGGTGCATAAACAGCCAAAAGGAATAACTTCGTCAGTCCTAGTTTAAAGCGAACCCAGAGAAGTCTTGAGTTCACAACCTTGTATTCAGTCATAAGATCGACCAACCGGGACGACAACAGCACCCCCACTCCCTGGCAGGCGTTCTGGCTTTCCGGGACTCCGGATCATACAGCTAACGTCCCGCCAGGTAGTTCTTCAGTACCACTGCCTTTCCGTTTGGTCTCAGACATACACACGACATCTAATTCTCTTTCTTTCATTATTTCGATCAACTCATTCGTCTTATCTCTCACGCCCCCTCTAACATTCCACGTGCCAACTCTGCACTCCGTCCTCCACCTTCCGCCGTGTAGGTAAGAGAGAAAAGAAAATAAGAAAGAAGTCCTATCGCTTTTAAACATAATCTGTTACATGATTATTTTTGATGAAATAAAATAAAAATGAAATAAAATATTTCTTCGTTCCTCTTTGCTTTTTTCTTTCTATAGTTGTTACGAGCCTGCGACAAATATGATATTGCTTTACCCAAGGCGCGTTAATAATATGAAGAAAAAAGAAAGATTTTTTAATTTTATCATTATTTTCATAATTTCAAAAAAAATCTGATAAAGTAAAGCCTAAATTACTCCTGGAATTGCTCTTTACCTGTTCCTAAAGTTTCACTAAGATCTGTTCGGTCATCCCAAAGACTTAGTCGGCAGACGGACAGACAGGCAAAAAATGTAACTAAGGCTATTCATGAAATGAAGTAATGAAGATTTATTTGCTTTGAAAAAAGGGTACATTTAGGTGGTTATTGTACTCGTAAAGTGTAGTTCAGCTTTTTCAGCCATCTAAGGATAGCATGCAAATACATTTTTTATAATTAAGTTTATTAAATTTTCGAATTCAATTAAAATATTCATCATGAAATAGTCATCGTTTGCAAAATACCAATACTAATACCAATACATACAAATTTAAATTAAATTAAAATTGAAAACACAATTAAAAATATAGAACAACTGTTGTGTCACATCATTCACATTATAAAAACAATGATCATTTAGCCACCTCTAACGGGCGTCTTTTAATCTATTAAGTCTTTTATATTTTGGGGTATTTTATTAAATATGAGCATACACATCCAGTAGCAGTTTTTTTTAAAACCGAGCACTCTTGGGTATAATTTCAGCAGCAAGTCTATTGCCATTTCTGGTATTTTGCGTATAAATCTCTTTCGCTTGTCTGAAATAATACATGTTTTGTTTTACAAACTTTGCAATTTCAAGAATGTACAGGCATGGGAGAGTATAGAGTTGCAGGGGTCATTAGCATGTCTTAATGACATGCTAATGACAATGCAACTCGTAATGAGACAGTTATTTCGATATTACTTCAATTTTATTTATATGTGTTTAGGTTGTTTTACAATATATACGTGACGATAAAGATAATATAAAAGATGACCAGTCTTATCTAATACTACCTTCGATCAACAGTTGGTATTGTTGATCGAAGAATACTACATAAGATTTATAGTGTGAATGAGTCCTAACTTGTATTGGCTTCCCAGTTTGCGGTAACGGGATGCGGCCCTCTCAAGTGCTTAGCGTGTATAGAAGTAAACTAGAGCGGTCTGCCATGGGCTATAACATCTTGGGACTGAGAAGGAGGTATTTGATGACCTAATTTTTTTAAATAGAAACTCAAGAAATTAATGAATATAAATGGTTGCTCGTTTTTGGTTTATCGGATTAAATTTCGGAGACCTCTATGCATTTCGACAAACGGTTTATTTTGTTGAAACGAGTGTGATAATTTTAAAGATTTATATCATATTCTGATGCTGATTTAAATGATGCCAGACCTCGCAGATTGTTCTTAATTAGAAAATTTGAAAATGCGATGTTATAATATCCAAGCCTGATTGTCAACAATTATATAAAAGAAAATAAAACTCATCTATTCAAGGTCTAGGCACATAATCACACAAGTCAAATACTATAACACGAAAAATCGATTATGAAAAAATCGACACTATAAATAAAATTCCACGGTCTATCTATATAATCGAAATCCTTATATTAAACTGACTGAGATATTTCCATGCCATACAGTCTATTCCCGTGGTATAGTGCTACGAATGTTGGCTGCGTTTCTGCACTGATTTGCTACACTTGTGTGTGTGTCTGTGCCTTTGGACAAAAAACGAACCTCTTATCACCAGCGGCGACGACAAGTCGTGGACTCCTGGATACTATTCCTTAAGTCAAGAGACCAGAGTCCTTCGGATAACATCGTTCAGAAAACCGTGACTGGAAAACCTACTGACACTTTTCTTATATGGAAGACCGACACGTGTTTCGCACCGCGGCTGACCGCTAAACCGTAGAGTCTACATCACCCGAAGATGCCTCGTGTAGAGGCGAAACACGTGTCGTATTGTCGTCGATGGTGTGTCTTTCCTGGAATAGTGGTGTTGGGAGTAGTGGTGCTGGGATTAGTGGTGACGGGATTAGTGCACTCAATTGAGGGAGGGCGGGAAGTGTTCTTCATTCCAGGTAAGACACATCATTGTATTTTTAAGCGGATGGTTGCGAATTAATTAATGTCTTTAGTCCATCTCTTGGTAAGTGGAAGCTCTGGCCAATAGACATGTACATCTATCGTCAATTAAGAATCAAAATGTAGATGCATTGCCACCCCTGAGGACTAAGATAGAATGCCTCGTTTCCAGTGAAAAGGGTCTCCGGTTCTCTACGCTCACCATACGAAACACAACAGCGTTAAGCTACTACTTTACGCTGTTATTCTGTGAGAGCGAGATCCTGCCCCGGTCGATCCGACCCATCATTCGTGCTACAACTAATATATATATATATATATATATATATATATATATATATATATATATATATAACACATAAGCATGTATAGCTTTGAATAAAACATAGTTAGCACGGCTACCTTTATTTTTCGAATATAAAGTTTTGGTCCAATCTTCGCAGAACGAGCTTACAGTAACTCTAAAAAGCTTGGCGTGCTCAGTAGATCGGGACAGTATTTCATGCTGGCACACTGCCTGCAACTTTACAAGGCGCATGAAATACTGTTCCCATATCTGGGCTCGGGCTCCCCAGTGCTAGCTCCTTCCACTTGACCGCATCCAGCGCAGAGCGGCTCGAATCGTCAACGACCGAGTGCTTTCCGATCGGCTCGATTTATTGGCGCTGCCGCGGAGTGCTCTGAGGAATTGTTCGGATTAATCCCAGCCGCCAAATTTCATGAACGCACTACGCAGCAAAACTCCCTATACTATCGACATCATCTGGATACTTGGCAGTCCACCACTGTACGCTTCACAAGGAGTTTTTTACCGCGTACGACCTCTCTGTATATGTGAACAGTTTACTGACTACGACTACGACCGATACGACTTTGGGAAGAAAAGAGCTTGCTCCTTTCTAAAAGGCCGGCAACGCAACTGCAATTCCCCTGGTGTTTCAGTTGATCATGGGCGGGTGGCATTAACATCAGGTAAACCGTAAGCTCGTTTACCCCCTCTCCTATAAAAAAACTCCGTATTAATAGTGATAAAGATTCTCGTTTTTCGTCAGGGAGTAGTATATCTTTCGCTTCCCACGTTGGTCTAGGACTTATACGTTCCATATCTACGAGAATGTGGTATAACAAAATGAATGTAGCAATTGTGTAACTTGCCTAGCATGTGATTAAAGGGGACTATTGGGATACTGAGTCTGTGATTATGTAGGGAATGGGCTAGTCTCGTATTTCTTCTTCCACAATTTTCTATCTAAGCACATATTTTTGGCCTAAACGTGGTCCCAGTAGCTTGTTATTTTATGGACTCTTCTTACTCCCTCGCTAAGGCCATCAAAAGGAACGTTCCTGAGCTCCTAGAGCTACTTGTATCTATCAATCATGTAGCTTTACTAACTGCGCTCGTAATAAAATATATCTTGTCGCCCTCATGGTGGTAATTAATTGTCGCAATTAACTTAAAAGCCCGTATCACGTGAAACGAAGCTTTTACAGCGTGTAGCACAAGTGCATAGGCAATAGATAATAAAAGCTTAGAGGGTGTGTCTAGCCGGACTTCCGGGAGCGCCGCAGTCAGAATGACGCGTATGCCACTCCTTTCGTTCAGAACGTGCATTCGTTTTTACTAAAATGAAGAGCATAACAAAAACAACAATTGTTTAGGGCGTATAAGTCCCGAGGACTTGGTACTTCGCATAAAATACCAGAGAAAAATAACAGCGTAATGCATAGCGTTTTAGTTGAAACACTAAACACTATTTAATTAAAATACTTATGACTTTTACTTATTTAACAAACACAATTAAGTCGTATTTAATAATTGTAATTCAAAATTGACATGGATATTAACAATTTACTTTATTTAATTTTTTTAAATAGTTGGGAGCAATTATTTTATAACTTGTCACCGGAGTTGCTATAGTGTTTTGAAAATTTGCCAATCTTTTGAAATATACTTAAAGTAAATAGATAAATCGAAATTCAATAAACATGTAATCATTAATCACTGCAAAAATAATGACACAGTTTATTGGATCAAATTTATTCAAAGAATTCCATTAGTTACTATCAATTAGAATATTTCCTGGATCCAACCATATCATTGATTTGACAAAGCCGATAACTGATAAATAATTTGATATCCGAATTCATCATCTTCTAAAATTAAATATTAAATAATCAAAACATAAATTTTTAAATAAATATAACATAAGTGACAAGAGCTAAAGACCTCTCAGAAGCGACAACTTATCTGGATTTTGAATCATAATAGAGGTGCCTACGGGCCACAAGCTATAGCATCAACTTGCCATCAAGTTCACTATCACTATTCAATGTTTGAATGTCATCAGTTGTTTGTACAAAAAAAAAACATTACAACATGTTTCAGTTTTGTGTGACGTTGAGAAATGCTTTGTTGACAAATGGGTACTTATGTATTCATGTATGTCCTGTAATCAACAATACCGGCAAAATGAAACAATTCGCGTAGACTTGCGCCCCTCGCATCTTAAACGCATGTACATTGTACATAGTAGACTAAAGTCAGTAGGTTACTTTGTATGAAACATGCACATGCAAATGAATGCCTCTTAATAAACTGAACCGATTTTGATGAAAGTTTATAGGTGTTTGTGTGATTAAGTTGATTCGAGAACGATTTAGATTCACAATAGGACCCGTTAGGTGGCGCTGTTGTCGAGATCAGGAAATCATCCATGCGAAGCTGGGGCGGATAGCTAGTATTATAAATAATTTTAAGAGGTTAGTAAATCATTATTTGATTTTAAAAATGAATTTAATCAAAGTAAAATAATTAAATGACCTTATTAGCAACCAAAAATATGTTTGCGTGTTATGTGACAAGGGAGCTTCGTCCCTTCAACTAGGTTATCATCTCTATTTATTTTTTATTTATTCACAAACTTCTTAAAAAGTTTGCAGAAGTATCCATCCAAAAAGCTTATAAATTAAATTAAGTAAGTAGTAGTAAAGGTATCTTATTAAATTCTTAATAATATATTTCATTTTACTTTTATCAGGAGTCAGTCTCATCATCATATCATCATTACAGCCCTTCTCAAGTTCACTGCTGAAGACACAGGCTTAAGTCGATAGATGCCTTCTGCTCGATAGGTGGCTGAGAACCGTGCTTTGTGGTAATCTTTGGGGAAAGCCTTAGTTCAGGAAACAGTCTAATCAGATTAACTCAAATCCTTCTTGTACCAATACGACCTGGGGACCTTCAAGAAAAGAGCTTACTCCTTTCTAAAGGACCGGCAACGCACCTGCAATTCCCCTGGTGTTGCGGTTGATCATGGGCGGCGGTAGTCACTTAACATCAGGTGAGCCGTAAGCTCGTATGCCCCCTCTTTTATTAAAAAAAAAACCGAATGTTATAAAAGAAGATTATTTCGTCTTTTGGTTACAGGCTTATATCACTACTAAACTTTGAACTCTCTAAGATTATTGGTATCTAGTGTCTTCCAACTGATAGGTTTTAAGACGAACATGGACAAGACAAATGTTATGTGTAACATCTACATCACATCTACGCCGGCAGTTGTAAGGAAAACTACGCTCGAAGGTGTTGACGAGTACGTTTATCTAGGACAAATTGTCCGACTACCTAGGTAAATGCGATTTCGACTGAGAGGTCAATCGAAGAATCCAACTCGGTTAGGCAGCGTTCGGGAGATTACGTAATTTTTTCACGTATTCCTCAAAACCTGAAAACAAGAGTGTACAATCAGTGCAATGCAATGGATCTGAGACGTGGTCCTTCACTGCTGGTCGTATGAGGAAGCTTAAGACCGCTCAGCGAGCTTTGTCTCGGGGGAGGCCTATGTTCAATGGTGCACTTTTGAAGTGTTGTGATGATGATGATGATGTTTAAGAAAATTTGTTTTGTCTTTCCCTTTAATATACCGCAATACTAAATGTTCTCTTTCATGCGAAACATCTATAGCAGTGGGCGTATGTCGATAGCGTGGCGACTTTTACTGTTATTCCATATCTTAATTCAGATATGGAATAGCAGTAGATGCAGTATCAATAAGATACTTCGATAATGTTATGTCCAAGACTTTTGTAACATACTTCTTACTTTAGTAATCATCGACCAATTGTCATAGTAATACCGTCAGAGGCAACATCGCACACAACTATTACAGAAGGCACTGATTCAAAGAATTGATTAGTCTCAATTAAAAACAAATTGTTGTGTTTTTAATTTTTGCATTTAATTAATATAAATGTTTATTAAGTAAACAGTCATCTTTTTTTGAAAAAATTCTTAATATTTTAGTTTTCATCATGTCGTTTCGTTTATTTCCTGCGTGAGCTATCCTTGTATGAACATTTTTTTTGTACATTATACATATATTTAATAAAATTGATGTGTATGTTGTACGAGTACGAGCTATATCTACGAGAACGCAATATAAAGACTTATTGTACACAGCAAGATTTCAAACAGCTTTATCAAAAAAAGTATTATGAGCATGGCACAAAATCCCAAATTATGTAAAAAATCCACCCATAAGAATATTTAAAAATAGTCTTACTTCTTAATGAACATTTTTTTTGTACAAATGTATACATTATACATATATTTAATAAAATTGATGTGTATGTTGTACGAGTACGAGCTATATCTACGAGAACGCAATATAAAGACTTATTGTACACAGCAAGATTTCAAACAGCTTTATCAAAAAAAGTATTATGGGCATGGCACAAAATCCCAAATTATGTAAAAAATCCACCCATAAGAATATTTAAAAATAGTCTTACTTCTTTACTATTAGAGAGGTGCTATTATTCAATATCGGACCTTTTAAATGATCATCATCATCATCATTACAGCCCTTCACAAGTCCACTGCTGAACATAGGCCTCCCCCAAGTAACGCCACTAAGCACTGTCCTGAGCCACCTGCATCCATCTACTTCCTGCATATCTTACCAGGTCGTCACTCCATCTAGTGGGGGGTTGCCCTACACTACGCCTACCGGTACGAGGCTGCCACTCGAGAACCTTTCTTCCCCATCGGTTATCGGTTCTTCGAGCTATATGGCCTATTGCCACTTCAGCTTACTAATCCGTTAAATGATACCCATACTTAAATAAAGTTAAGTTAATTAATTGTTTGTATTATGCTATTTGTTTAATAATACAATACTTTTAATTATGATAATGTAATAACTATTCATACTCATAATTATCATATTAAATCTATTTATAATTAATTTCTAGTGTTGTTAAGAAATAAATTTTAATTTAATATTTTGCATGCCAAAATGGTAGAATGTACGGATCGTTTAAGTACTCTCTAAACATCTTATTTTAAATACCTAAATTCAAGGCAAATAAATGATCATTATTATGTAATACAGAAATAACTGGTTTCTACTGAGCTCAGTGGTTATTTACTTGCTATATTAAGAAATAAATAATGATTTAAAAATGTCTCTGTTTGTCCGTGCTTGTCTTTAGAATGGATTTATCGATTGTGAGGAAACATTACAAACGTGGAGATAGAGAGTAATGACAGGTCCTTCCTCAGCTATAGTATTTAATAAGAAAAATATGAAGATTTTTTTCAATAAACGAAAAATTGGTAAAAATGTAAATAATGTCACATTAATAGATCATATCCAGGTGAAGCCGGAACAGGTCACTAGTTTTTAAATAAGACGTTATGGATATATCCATTATATGTACTCTCGTCTATAGTAAACATTAAGATTAAATAATTGTTTACTGTGGACGATAATGTACATAAATGATTGAAATTAAAAATTTATAATTCAATAAAGTTGATTACAAAGCACAGTTGTACTGTTATTTATTACTCTGTGCACGGTAGCGCCTCTCTAAAGATTAAAGGCGGCGATAGTTCAAAGTGCTCATCCTCGCACCTCGATGTTAGTACACTGAGAATATGATTCAGTTCATTTAATAACAGACTAGCTGTTCCCCGCGACTTCGTATACGTGGAATTTATTACAATTAGATTTTATGGGTTTTAATTATTTTTCGCGGAACTCTTATTCTTCTTTTAAAACAAAAGTAGCCTACGTTACTCCTTATAACATTAGTCCAATTAAAACGAGTAAAGTGAATAAACAGCTATACATATTAAAGTCTACTGCTGAAAATAGACCTCCCCATATATTGACCCATATATTTTTATTTTCTAGTCTGGTCCCACGGGACGACATGGGCTAGTGGATATTGTTACACCGCTACGGGTATTCTAACGCCTGCAACACGTGACAGTTGTCCTTCTCTTGTAATTCTGTATTTTACGCGGTTATCGTAACTATCTTGTAGATAAGATACATCTGGTAACATGATGTGTAGTTCCGGTCCTATATGAGCTATACCAATGCCGATCGCGGACGTCAGATGATGGTATTATAGTACGAATTTTATTCCCATTGATTCTTAGAAAGGATCTTATTATACAGTTTCATTACGTGGTAGAGCCACGCTGCAGCTATATTATGGTTGTAGCACTAATGGGTTGGCTCGACCGGGGAAGGGCCACGGTTTCATAGTAAGTATACCAGCGTAAAATAGCAGCTTAATACTGCTGTGTTTTGTGTGGTTAGTTTAGAGAACCGGAGACCCTTTTTAACTGCAAACGAGACATTCCATATTTGTCATCAGGGGTGACAACGCATCTGCATTTTGTCTCTTAATCGAGGATAAATGTTCTATGGGCCACAGCATCCACTTGTTATCAGGTGAACTGCGTGCTCGTTTGTCACCCTTATTCTATAAAAAAGTAATATTTTTCCATGAAAAAATATAAGTATTTACTGCCTAGCCTGGATGCCTCCTGGCACTGCTCTCTATTTGTTCGTAAAGTTTCTTCACAATAGGTTCAGACACACCGAAGATTAGCACGGACAGACAGACAAAATTTAAAAAAAATCATTATTTATGTCATAGCATACAGATAACCCTCTGAGCTTAATATAAGCCAGATATTTTAATATTACAAACACACATTTCAGTTTTATCTATATGTGTGGAAGAGTATCTCTTTTACATTTTATCTTTTACATTTTTTTTAGTAATAGGTATTAGGTATTAGCCCTGAGATAAGATGAAGCTGTAAGAGTCGCATAGACTAACAGCACTAACATGTAGATAATAGAGAGATTTTTTTTAGTGTATGTTCTTTTTTTACAGGCAACTCGCTTGTTACATATACCACAAAGTTTGTAGAAAAAATGTCCTCATTTCTTTACACATTCAACATAATCTGTTCAGTCATTCAAATTCAAATGTCTTTACGTGGTAGAGCCATGCTGCAGTTATATTAGTAGTATAGTTGTAGCACGAATAGGTCGGCTCGACCGGGGGAAGGACCACGCTCTCACAGAATACCAGCGTGAAATAGTAGCTTAATGCAGCTGTATTTCGTATGGTGAGTGTAGAGAACCGGAGACCCTTTTTACTGGAAACGAGGCATTCCATCTCAGTCCTCACAGATGACAACGCATCTGCATTTTGATTTTTAATGGAGGATAGATGTAGATGTTTATGGGCCGCAGCAACCACTTACCATCAAGTGGACTGTGTGCTCGTTTGTCACCCTATTCTATAAAAAAAAAAAAAAAAAAAAAAAAAAGTATATGCTGCGGTCCATATGCATGTACATCTATCCTCGATTACGTATCAAAATGCAGATGCATTTTCACCCCTGAGCGTTCTAGTAAAACTCCACCTTTCCAGTCTTAGTAGTAGTAGTAGTTGACGCTAGTATTCTGTCAGTGACGCGGTCCACCCCGATCGAGCCGATCCTTCGTGCTGCAGCGAAATACAGCAGCATTAAGCTGCTGTTTGACGCTGGTACTCTGTCAGTGACGCGGTCCACCACGGTCGAGCCCACCTGCTGCAGCTTCTATTACTACATATATACATACATAAACACTCACGCCTGTCACCCAGAGGGGTAGGCTCGCCTTCTTTATGTACATCCATATACCTACGCATACGTGTTTAAGGGTACTTTTAATTTGGCCCATATCAATATATCGCCAATTCGGTCGATAAACTTCCGCCTAGAGCATCTGGGGAACAAGTTACGGCTTACGGCGTTCAGCTCAAGTCAGTCATTAATTCAATACGGGTTGCATAGTGCATACCGCACTCGGTGTTCGCTGTGCGCGGTCGTGTACCGCATGTCGTTATCGCGTGCCGGAGTTACTCGTGCGAATCAGTTTTAACTAATTAGTGAGTGAGAGTTTTTGTGAAGATCTCAGCCGTGCTGAACGCCAGTTATTTGCGGACTTCAACAAGATTTAACTTCGGTAAGTAACGGCGGTAGTCCATAACTACACAGTTATTGTACGGTTCAAACTGCTCGGTGTAACTTTTGAAGTTTGTTGTTGTTTACGTACGATAATGTTAATGGTTTATTTATAAAATTTCATGGTTATATACATTAAGTAGAAAAACAAAAAGGAATCGAATGTGTTTATCATCATTACCATTATTACGGCCCATCAACTCAACATGTCGACAGCTAAACTTAAGCCATTCTTATAAACTACACCGTCTTGAGTCATCTGCATCATGCACATCCTGAATGTACCATCAGAGCGTTTCTGCATCTAGTATGGGAAGAGGTCGCTCAATACTGCCCTTGCCAGTGGCTGCAACTCGAAAATCTTCCTCTCTTATCAGTTGTCAGTTTTTAGAGCTATATGTTTTGCTCATTGCTACTTTAGAATGCAATTTGTTTGATTTGACGCGTAATTAAATTTTAAAATGTAGGTATAAGTAGTGGTGTCGATAATAGATATCACAATTAAAGAACATTAATTTGTCTGTTTGTTCTGCAACGTCCCGCTGTTTTGCTGATTATAATTTAATGTGGCATAATTTGATTCATTTCATTCACAGCATTTATTTTATCGATTTATTAAAAAATATATCCAAGTTTATTGGATAAAATATAGCCTTGATTTTTTACTCTTAGCATTGCTATTTTTCTGTTTGTGAAGTTTCGTCATAATCCGGACAGACAGACGAAAATTTGTAAGAACCATTTCTTTAAGAATTTTTTCCAAATGGCATAGAAATAACCCTCGCAGCTTATTCACCGATTCACATAGGTTCTTTTTGTTATAAATTTAAACTTATTGTATCAGGGACTAAAGGTTTCAGCATCGTATTTTTCTACAAAACATTACCCAAACGGGTTTAAATTTATGCAACAGGCAGTCCAGCGTTATCTGGCTTACAAAATATTAAGTAACGCCTGTGTTGGTGCTTTTACATAAGCATTTAACTGTGATTGATGTAGTTAACATTATTATAAAAATTAGACTGAAAGTGAAACATTATGATTTAGTATATACGCAAATACTGCACATTGAAAAAAAAAAACTAATTTTACTTATTTTATTGCGTTCAATTTTTACCTTTTAAAGTTCTAATTCCTGACGGTTCATGTGCTTTGCAACATCCATGGTTATTGAGCGGGGTGACTGAGATATTTTACGTTCCGATTTCGTAGTTAACACGGATTACTTTCAGCTTTTAAATATTTAAACAGTTTAATGATTTTGGTTCAATCTGCCCAGAATGTGCTTACTGCATCTTAAAGTCTTGCAGTGATATGCTTGGGTTTGGTATAATTTTATTAATTACAAGATCACAACCCTTCTCTACTGAAATTAGTATTTTTTTAATTTCAATAGCCTCACAAATCATTCTTAATAGGTATCGATGTTCTATCGCGAGGATTTGTGGCCTATAAAATCTGATCCTAATGCCAGGGGTCATCTAGGATATTGTCACTTACTGCAGACCTATTGCCAATGCAAGACTTAAAGATACAGTAAGCTCATTCTGCGTAGGATGAACAGTCGTAGTCATTTACCAACAATGGTCTGTAAACATCTTTGCCATTTTCATATTTAAAGAAATAATAACTCATTTAAAAACTACTTAAGGAATATTATTTGAATTCTATCCTCCATCTATCCATATGCATATTCGAATATATATTTATTCAATTATCTTCATTGAATATTATATATATTACATAAATTTTATTTAATAATTAGTTTTTTTTTTCAGTAAATTTAATATTCTACGTTGCACCTTTCCTTCAAAATATAAAACAACAAAATTTACTTTCACGTTAAGTTTGTCAGGTAGAAATCGCTTAAAGCGATATAACCTCCTGTGGTTAAGTAGTAATAACTTTAGGTTTAAATGAAATAAAGAGTTATCTATCTATCTACCTTATCCTTATTTGAAGTGAAGTTAGTCTCATTGCTCAAAGTGTGGACTAAAACTAAGATCTAAATATCATTGATCTGAATTTACCAACTAACAAATTGTTTTGAGTGCAATAAAGAATTTATACCATTAATTCTATATCATAAACTATACCCACAGAACACTTAATATATTCCCCTATATTAGTGTTCTGTGGCTATACCATATCTATATTAGTGTTCTGTGACTATACCATATCTATATTAGTGTTCTGTGACTATACCATATCTATCTCTACCATGGATTACTCGAATTCCAAACGTATTAAACCTCAAGTGGTTACATATATACCTGTTACACATAGTTAATAAAGGGATGGAAACTGTAACAAAGGGAATAATTGCCATAGTTGCCACCATAGAAATATAAGAAACAACAACAACAACTTCTATCTTACATCTATGGCTGCCACGCTTCGCGGGTTATTGGCTGTCGCAGTTTTTATTTTCTAGTAATTATTAGGAAGATGGTGTCCATCTCCCGGGTTGTTTCCCACTGTGGTCTTCTACAACATACACGGGACGGTATTGGGCAGTGGATGTTCTTTCACCGCTCAAATATACTTTTCTTTTTAAATTTGCTTAAAATAATTAAAATATACTAGATTAAAGACGTTTCTCCCCTACATAAGGATTTCCTTCAGCATCTTGGAGACATACGAAACATTACCATGTTTTTTTAACGCGCTTTCGTGTTTGTCTGTTCGGGACGAATTTAGTAATTTAATTAAAATTAAACCTCCCGATGAGTCAGAGAATTGAAGTGTTGAATAGCTCAGAATCTGATGCCAGTGTAAGGAAATAAAACGTAAGAAAAGAAAATACGTGGTATATCAAAAATATTACAAAAACTATTTATAAATTACACTATGTCTATAAAAATCTAGACTCTTAACAATTATTTGTAGGCCATAGGATGTAGTCTACGAACACTTGTTCCGTGTGATATCCGAACGCCGCAGTTTCGGGCCACAGAGTCGCACTTGCCCATTGTATACAGAATGCCCAATATGTGTGTATATCAATTACTTAGCCAGTATGCTTCGTTATTCTGTCAAACAAGAAGCGAGACTACACTATTTATTTATTACCGCGAGGAATTGTAGTCAAGTGTATCCTCTTTTGTCGCGATCTTCATTTACTAATATTCAAGAATATCAGAGAAGTGATATTTCAAAAAATTGAACTTGTATTAATCATGTGCCGTGATGATCCCGATAATATTTGTATTTCTCCTGGTGATCCTGATCAGGATACTAGGATAAAGTTATTAAATTATTGCATTGTTGTCGGTCCTTGATACAAGTGCAAATTTTCAAATCAATCGGCCGTCTACAAGTTAGTGAAAATTACATTAAAAAATTCCTTTACATAGATACACGCGAATCTAATAGAGGCGTGTTAACTCTTAACAATAAAAATAACTAAAATTTAAGAAATCAAAACACGGTCCTGAGCCACCTGCATGCATATACTTCCTGTATCTCCTACTGCTTGCATCCATCGACTTTCTGCATCTCCTACCACATGATCACTCTATCTAGTGGGGGATCACCCCACACTTCGCTTACCGGTACGAGGTTGCGATCAGTGCGTTAAGTCAAGAACTCTTCCCCATCGGTTGGTGGTTCTCCGAGTTATACGGTTGGCCCATACCGTGCCCGTACTCCAGGACCGTGTCTTGTGGCATTCTTTGGGGGAAGGCCTATGGTTGTAATGATGATGATGGTGATGAAAGATTATAATTATAAACAATTTATTATGTTGGGAAATTACATCGCACCGATGTTTTTAGATTCAAAACCAATTTTAGATCCAAGATTAAATCATTTTTTTTTAAATCTAATAATCATGACATGAGCTTACAGTTGATTGGATGGTAAGTGTTATAAGATGTAAAAAAATATTTACCTAAGATATGCGTAATAAAATAACATCGCCTCCCTCATTGAAGTAATATGTACTTACGTACTAGAACAGCTATTTTAAACAAAAAATGTGCGCTACTCTGTGTTCGCGCGGTTGGTTTTTTTATCATAGAATAAACATAGGTAGAATGATCAGTAGGTGATAATAGATTGTATTGTTAAATAGGTGAATTATATCGAGAACAATTTTTAAATGTTGTCATTTATTTTGTATATTATATTTGCTTATTTAATATAATATTACACAATATTATATCACAATTACATTTTAATGATATTTTTATCTGAATATTTTAAAAGGTATCTATGTCAAATATAAAAAAACATACTAAATGTATGTTTAACAAAACTTATTAATATTAGGGATGGGCCGAACATGGATTTCAACGAATACGAATATTCGGCAGAAAGTTCGGTAAAACTTTTACCGAACCGAATATTCGGCCGAACATTATTCGGCAAGATCACCTCGGTGCCTAACCAATTTCTGTCGAAACTTGTTACCGTAAAGCGCGCAGGATTAGCGCCGGACCCTGCCACTCACTCCCCCGCCACACCTGACATGCCTTTGTATCATCATCTTGTACTGAGCAAATTGCCCGCGCACATGCTTATGCTTTGACTAATTTTGTGCGAAAAAAAATTCGTAGTGTTATTCTTAGTGAAAATTGATAATTATATGATAAAAATGAGTGGCAGGAGAACTACTATTTGGACTTATTTTAGAGAAACTGACGACCAAAGTAAAGTGAAATTTACGAATGTAATGTAATGTTTCTTTGTTTGATTACAAAATCATTTTATCAAGCTTTCTATTTGTTATAATTGGAAATAAATCTAAATATATAATATATCTAAAAATAATACAAGTAGATTTAACCCATAAATCATTCAACAGTAAAATTATGAAAGACGTGGCATTACTCAATTCATACATTTCAATATAGTGGACACTGAGTATACTACTTTACTGAACGTTCGGTGATTTAACCGAATATTCGGCCGAATACGAATATTCGGTAAAGTTGCCGAATATGCCGAATATCGAATATGAAACGAATATTCGGCCCATCTCTAATTGATACAATTTAAATAGATACACCATCAACAATATCAATAAACATTGTTACAATCTAAATACTACATTTTTAGATAAAGGATATGTCTTTACAGGTGTATACATCATTATAAGAAAAAAAAACTAAACTACATATAAACTATAAAACAAAAAGAAGTCAAACTAGCCAATCAAAGTAAAAGCACCACATCCAGTAATAATTACAATAAATAATAATTTTGAATCATTAATCTGGCAAGGCAGGTAACAGTAAGTCTTTACATTTTCGTCGCCAAAGGGTAAAGGGGTCGCTAAAGATGTCGATGTCATGATTATTTAAGCTGTTGTAAGTTCGCATACATCTGCTTAAAGAAGAAAACTTGCCTAAATTGGTTCTACTGATGGGAATATTGAACAAATTAGCAATTGGGTGTCTAGGAATATGATAGGGGGTTTTAAAGCACACTTTAAATTAGAATAAGAGCCATTCATGGGCTGGGCACGCAAGAGTTAAAAATGGACGAATTTATTCCACTTTGACTTTTATGTGGAAACCTAAAAAAAAAAAAGAATAATGTGCAGATTTAAATATAAAAAATTTAGCCTGATAATGATAAGTTATATACGTTTCTACAAAAAAATGTGTATAATAATATATTCGTCCTATACTTAAGTACCCACAGAAATGTCGCATCTGAACAAATTAATTTCATAATCTATATTCCATGACACGAGATGACGTCTTAGCAATAATTTGTTTTATTATTAATCTATAATACTTTTTATTGATTTAGTATCTTATTAACCGGTGAAAAGTAATTCCTTGGTTTTTAATGACATTTCTTGAATTATTTGTTCAATATCTAAGTATACATTGCGGCATATTTTTGTCAAGAGATTTTTTTTAAATCCACACAACACTTGAAAACTCTACAAGCGCCTAGCGAGTGACTGATTAAAGTGCGGTGTAAGCACCGCAGTTGAATGGAACAGAGTAGCTGAATGCAGTGTCGCCTCTAGTACGTAGTACATAGTAGCTCAATGGCCTCCCTCAATCAATCGTTGAGCCTCCGAGGACAGGAGGCGTTCTTCAAACTAAGACACATCGTTTTATTTTATTACGCAGATCGTGGCTAATTTTTAACGTCTTTGCGCAAAGTAACTCCTGATGATGGCAAGTGACCAACATAGCCTATGAAAATCTGCAACCTGCATGCGATAATTAAAATGTCAGTCATCATCCGCCATAACAATGTATAACTATACGTTTTTGTTAACTTTGCTTGAGTTGAAATTAATTAGATGCACAACGAACGAGCGGTGATACCAGACCGAATTATCCGGCCGTTTGTTTTCTTTAACTCTTTTTTTCATCGCGCAGTGAAAGTGTAGTTGAAACAATACGATTATAAAATTCGCGGGATTTGTGATTTTATAAATCTCACGTGACTTTACATAAGAGTTTTCATACGTATGACGTTGACGTGCCTAATTAATCTATTTCACACATATTTTTTTTCTAATGCGAATTTAGTAAATGTGTGATAATGCGGTGTTGTTAAGTAATATTTTACATTAAATTGTAATAGTGAGTTAATTAAGCTAGTATAAGAAAGCATTTATACGTGGTAGACTCATGATGCAGCTATATAATAGTTGTAAGCACGAATGGATCGGCTCGATCGGGGTACTCGACTTCATTCTTAATCGAGGATAAATGTAGATGACTATGGGCCACACCACGCAGTTACCATGAGGTGGACTGCCTGCTCGTTCGTCACCCTTATTCTATAACAATAAAATCATAAATCAAGCCAAAGTGTTAATTTACCACACGCTCGCTGGTGGAGGACATTATTGTAAGCAAACTTGCATATTCTGCGAAATTATAAACGAGAATAGGATGACATGTAAAGACATGGATGACTCCATCAAAGTTAATGAGAACAGCGCGGGCTTCAAGTCTCTGCTCGTAATACTGGAACACAGATATGTAAGGGACTCATAATATAGACCGTTTTTCTGTCATGCTTTTTAGGGCGTCCACAGAGGATTTTGTGATTTTTTGTCATGAATATATACCGCAAAAAATTAGGTAAGCCTCCGTAGTCGTATCGGAAAACATTTTTTTTAATGGATACGGTGACAAACGAGCACACAGTCCACCTGATGATAAGTGGTTGCTGCGGCCCATAGACATCTACATCTATCTTCGTTTACGAATCAAAAAGCGTTGTCACCCGTGAGGACTAAGATGGAATGCTCATTTCCAGTAAAAAGGGTCTCCGGTTCTCTAAACTCACCATACTAAACACAGCAGCATCAAGCTACCATTTCACAGTGGTATTCTGTGAGAGCGTGGTTCTTTCCGGTCGAACCGACCCATTCGTGCTACAACTATGCTACTCAGTATGCACGTATTTCTTAACGAATTCATTCATTATAGTCTATAAAAGTACACTGTTTGGTTGAACTTAGATCTCCCTTGTAGATTGACCATATTGGTTGCCTCATATGGATATTTGCCACAGTTGGCATGTGGTAGGCAGGTTGGCAGCCGTAGTTATTTTAGTTTCCTTCTGTCACCGCTTCGACACCCAGAGGACCATGTGTGGTGAATTCTGTTACGCCGTCACTACGTGGCAACTGTACTTCAGATTTATTTAGATGTATTAAATGAAACCAATTTTATGGATTATATCGCATTTAATTGTTACTTTATAAGAGCCGACATTTCGGGTGTTTTACAGCACCCACGGTCACGGTCACGTCACATAGGATCTCAAGTATATGGTAGCTTGGGAATAAATACATAGTTAATATTAGTGTGCCTAATTTTCGCCGTGTAGTGGCGGTTAAGAATATCCACTACCCCATATCTTCCCGTGGGTGTCGTAAGAGGCGACAGAGGGAGACAGGCAGGAGATGGGCAGCAGCATCTTCCTGATAACAGCAACTGTACGACAAAAAAAAACTGCGGTTGCCAACCCGCTCGCCAAGCGTGGCAACTATGGCAATATACCCCCCCATGAACAATTACACAAATAGACGGCCCCCAGTCCCCGGCGGCCCCGCTATTCCTGGCTACGGTGGCGACCATGGTAACGGCGGGGCAGGGGGTGCTAAGAATCTCCGGTGGAGGTTCGGTTGCCACCTACGACGACTCGACCTGGCAACATTTAACGCACGCACACTGAGGACTGACGAGAAGATCCTGGAGCTGGAAGAAGAGATAGACAAGTTGCGCTGGAGTATTATAGGATTATCCGAGGTCCGAAGAGAGGGGGAGGACACGGTAATTCTCGAATCCGGCAACTTGTTCTATCACCGGGAGGGCGACCATCTGTCCCAAGGAGGTGTCGGATTTATCGTCCACAAGTCTCTCGTCAACAACGTTGTACAGATTGAGAGTGTGTCGACGAGGGTCGCGTACCTGATACTCAGAATCACCAAACGGTATTCGCTGAAGGTCATACAGGTTTACGCACCAACGTCGGCACATTCCGATGAGGAGGTGGAGGAAATGTATGAGGATATTTCCAAAGCCATACATTCCTCCAAAACCCACTACACGGCGTTGATGGGAGACTTCAACGCAAAACTAGGCACAAGAGAAAACGGTGAGCTGAAGTTAGGGAAATTTGGAGTAGGGCAACGGAACCGAAGGGGCCAGCAGCTGGCCGACTTTATGGAGAAAGAGGGACTCTTTATGATGAACTCTTTCTTCCAGAAGCGGCCCCACAGGAAGTGGACCTGGTCGAGCCCCGACGGTTCGACAAAAAATGAGATTGACTTCATTATGACGACCAGACGCCAACTGTTCAGTGATGTCTCAGTGATCGCAAGGGTGAAAACTGGCAGCGATCACCGAATGGTTAGAGGCACACTGAACCTAAACGTTAAGTTGGAGAGGTCTCGTCTAATGAAGTCAACGCTCCGTCCCCCCTCGTGCTCTGATCCAAAATCCCGAAAACTTTCAGCTCGAGTTACACAACCGCTTTCAGTGCCTACAAGATTGCAATGCAGTGGACGATATGAATGACAAGCTCGTGGAAACTGTCCATGCGGTCGGAGCTAAGTTCTGCAAGACCCGCCGCAGAAGAACACAAAAACTCTCCGATCACACTCTTAATCTCATGGCTGTTAGACGAGAGATGAGGCTGAAATCGTCAACAGATTTGACAGCATACAGGCAACTGAACAGACAGATTTCCAAATGCGTACGGCGAGACTTACGCAACTTTAACACTGCTCGTATTAAAGAAGCGATCGAGCGGAACCAGGGCTCCAAAGTCTTTGCCAGAGATCTGTCTGCCAGAAAGAGCCAACTGTCAAGGCTGAAGACTGAGTGTGGCAGCATCGTTTCCGGGACACCTGAGATTTTGAGTGAGATTGAGAGGTTCTATGGGCAGCTGTACACATCATCGTTGGAGCCACACGCAAGTGTGAGTAACGATCCAAGAGCAAGTCTTATCCGACACTATTCCGATGATATCCCGGACGTCAGTCTAAGCGAGATTAGAATGGCTCTCCAGCACCTTAAAAACGGCAGGGCCCCAGGCGAGGATGGAATTACAGCGGAGCTTCTGAAAGCGGGTGGAACACCGGTACTTGAAGTCCTTCAGAAGCTCTTCAATTCCGTCCTCCATTGTGGCACTACTCCGGAGGCGTGGAGCAGAAGTGCGGTGGTCTTGTTCTTTAAGAAAGGCGACAACGCTCTCTTGAAGAACTACAGACCGATTTCCCTTCTGAGCCGCGTCTACGTGCTGTTTTCGAGAGTCATTACGAATCGTCTCGCACGCAGACTCGACGACTTCCAGCCTCCCGAACAAGCCGGTTTCCGAAAAGGCTTCAGTACCATAGACCACATACATACCCTGCGGCAGATTGTACAGAAAACTGAAGAGTACAATTTGCCACTTTGCCTGGCGTATGTGGACTATGAGAAAGCCTTTGATTCCGTCGAAATTTGGGCGGTGCTGCAGTCCCTTCAGCGGTGCCAAGTTGACTGTCGGTATATCGAAGTGCTGAAGTGTTTGTACAGTAGGGCTACGATGGCTATCCGTGTACAGAACCAGAGCTCGAAACCTATCCAACTGCAGAGAGGTGTAAGACAGGGTGACGTTATATCCCCGAAACTCTTCACCGCTGCTTTGGAAGACGTTTTCAAGCTACTGGACTGGAAAGGATACGGTATTAACATCAATGGCGAGTACATCACTCACCTTCGATTTGCCGACGATATAGTCCTTATGGCAGAATCGCTGGAGGACTTAAGCACTATGCTCAATGACCTCAATAGTGCCTCCCAACGGATAGGTCTTAAGATGAACATGGACAAAACAAAGATTATGTTTAATGTCCATGTCACACCTATGCCGGTAGTTGTTGGAAGCACTGTGCTCGAAGTTGTTGACGAGTACGTTTACCTGGGACAAATATTCCGATTAGGTAAGTCCAACTTCGACCGAGAGGTCAATCGACGGATTCAACTCGGCTGGGCAGCGTTCGGGAAATTACGACATATCTTCTCGTCAGGTATACCTCAATCTCTGAAAACTAAAGTGTACAACCAGTGCGTGTTGCCAGTGATGACTTACGGATCAGAGACGTGGTCCTTCACTGCTGGCCGTATGAGGACGCTCAAGGTCGCTCAGCGAGCTATGGAGAGGGCTATGCTCGGAGTTTCTCTGCGTGATAGACTCAGAAATGAGGATATCCGCAGTAAAACCAGATTGACCGACATAGCCCAACGGATTAGTAAGCTGAAGTGGCAATGGGCCGGCCATATAGCTCGAAGAACCGATAACCGATGGGGAAGAAAGGTTCTCGAGTGGCAGCCTCGTACCGGTAGGCGTAGTGTAGGGCGACCCCCCACTAGATGGAGTGACGACCTGGTAAGATATGCAGGAAGTCGATGGATGCAGGTGGCTCAGGACCGTGCTTTGTGGCATTACTTGGGGGAGGCCTATGTTCAGCAGTGGACTTGTGAAGGGCTGTGATGATGATGATGATGATGAATTTAAACTGTAGTATTCGCGTAAATATAAGAAATCATTACATATTTATTAGGTAGTTATGTAAGTACTTAATTAAATGTATTGCATTGTAAGAGTTGATTACTAGTGCAGAAATAATTTTGTTTCCAAACTTCTTATCCTCCAATTAGTCGTCAATTTTGTAATAGCTCTTACCAATCAAGGCATACTTAACATTTTTTTAAACTTATTTTTAGATTTTCAGTCTTAATTGTAGGAAATTTCATTAATGCACTAACTGGCCCGGTAGACGTTGTTCTGTCTATTCCGGTAGAAGGCGCGATGAGACTTTTTACGAAGTAAATATAAGATTTCTTTAATTACGCAATTACAGTGTTACCTATCGGGTGCTGGTTTTGTGATTTTTTACTTAACATAAGCCAAGTGCTTGACCAAAATTGTACCTGGTGGTAAATGGTCAGGAAGCCCTAAATGGTAAATCGCGTAACAAGCCCGTTGACTAGTGCATTGAAATCAGATAATCATTAAGTATTTACTGTCTTTACTTTTAACTCTTAAAGGACATGGTATATTGTTTTTATAATAAAAATGCACTTTGTTGGTGTTTCTTGCAAACACACGGTGCACCTGATGGTAAGTGGATACTTAGGCCTATAGACATCTACATTGATCCTCAATTAACACAGATTTAGGGGGTAATCTGTGTCAATTAAAAATCAAACTGCAGATGCGTAGTTACTTCTGAGTAGTATAAGTAATAAATATAGTAAGTACTATAATAGATGGAATGCCTCGTTTTAATTAAAAAGGGGCTCCGATTCTCTACACTCACAATATTAAACACAGCTGCATTGAGCTGCCATTTAATTTAATACAGCTCTTTGATATACGTGATAAAATCCGTAAAAACTAGTATTATTTAAACATTAAACTTGAAGATTATGTTAGAAAAAAAAACCGCTAAATTTATAAAACAAACTGTCCATCTTATTCTATAAAAATAAAAAATGCTCGGGTGGCAAGTTAGTACGATCGTTATTGCAAAAGTCACCGGAACATGGTGATAATGCCATTTAACGAAACATTAAACTCTGAAATTTGCTTTAGACGTCCCTTACATCCTTACGACACCCATAGAACGAGAAAGGTGATAGATGATCTTACGTGACTGCTACAGTTTACATATTATTAGTTCAGGAGATGATCAAGATATAGCATCTTCCTGAAAACAACTCAAAATAAAAAAAACTCCGGTTGTCAACCCACAAAAATAGTCCTGCTGGGTTTCCTGTTGCTTTTGTTTTTATTGGATTATTAGCTTCAAGTTATTATATGATATTCTCTACCAGATAGCCTATGATAGAACAGCCTATGATCAAACTTCTTCCCAGGCCAGAGTCTTTTTGTGAAGCAGTTATAAATTCATAAATAAGTTTCGAAAGTATTCTTGTAATCTATATTAAATGAGAATGATTTTATTATTTTCGCCTGCCAAGTAACCATGGAAGATATAAAAAGAGTCAATATTTTGGGGGAAGTCAATGTTCAGCAGTTGACTTTGACAGCACTGTAATGATGAAAATGATGATCATTGTTAGTTTAAGGAACACTTTCATACATATCGTGCTGCGACAAATAATTAATTAGATGACCAATTAACCAAATGTAACAACTACAGTATATCCTGCTATCCTGTGAGAGGACTGTGGACAGCTGTGGACTTTACGGGCAACATAACACGAATCTATTTAACTTTTACATGGTAGAGCCACGCTGCATCTACAGTATGTTTGTCAGTGTTGAAGGACCACGCTCTCACAATATAGCAGCATAAAATAGAAACTTAATGCTCCTGTGTTTTATATTATGGTGAGTGTATCGGAGAACATTTTCACTGGAAACGAGGCATTACACCTTAGGGGTGACAACGCAGCTGTATTTTTATTTTTAATCGAGGACAGATATAGATGTCTAGGGGCCGCAGTATCCACTTACCATCCGGTGGACCAACGACTACACTCCGGGCTGTGTAGTCGTTTGTCACGTTATACCATTGATTTATATTGTATTAACTCAATGCGTTATATTATTAAAAAAAGACATTGTAAACTGCTTTCATTATCTGCTAATGTTCAACTTCAATCTTTTGTTTAATGATAATATTATTAGAGTCACGTCAGCTGCAGGTACACGACAGGTTGGCATTGTTCGGGGTTCCCGGGACCGGCCCCTGCCAGTTGTGAAGTCGATTCTTCCGGTTACCTGTAAACGAAAAAAACAATTGTATACGTCTTAAAACAAAAAATGTGTGTATGTACGTCATTGAGAAAATAAAGGATGAGAACAAGGGGCAGGTTTCGTGGGTAGAAAAAATATAACGGAGTGCATATAAATTTTGCTGTATGCGTTTGTGCGAGAAGACGTCGTGACTGATAAACTTGCAAGCAATTATTCCTTTTAAATTTATTTAGTTGTTGATTGTGGATTTTGCTGAGTCCTTATAAAAGATTATTAGTAAAGAAATAGATGCATCTGACTAATGACGGTAACTTTAACCGACTGCGAAGAGCCAAAAATGAGAATAAAATTTTTGTAAAAATTTATCATAGTCATTCATTACAATTTAAAACATATAAAAGTCCACTGCTGAACATAGGTCTCACCCTTAATTGCCTCACAGGAGCGATTTTGCCATAGTTGCCACACTTTCCAGGCGGGTTGGCAAGTGCAATTTTTTATAACTTGGAGATGTTATCAGGAAATTGAGGCTGCCCATCTCATCTTCCGGTTTCCCTTTTCGCTTCTTACGATATCCATGATAATGCCCATGGAAAATTTGTAGTAGTGGATGTTCATACACTGCCACTGCCCTATACGTGATAAATATAAGTAGTAGAGATTATTGCCTATTATCAAAGATTTCTAGTACTACGATTGCGTAAGGAGCGGTATACACAATAGTTGAACGGCGTAACGAACCTACGACTTTCTGAGTCTGAAGTCCACATTCTTAACCATTTGACTCCTGTTGCTGAAATAATATTCAGCTGGAGTCTTTTTTTAATTACGACGCAAAAGCTTTTGTACTGATCTGAGAGTAATGATAAAGTTTTGAGTAGTTTACGTCTAGCCTAGACTTATTAGTCCACCTGATGGTAAGTTGACACTGTGACCCATGGGCATTTGATCTTATATCCTCGATTACCTAACAATCAAAAAACGCATTGTCACCACTACGGACTATAATACATTGATTACAGCCCTTCACAAGTCCACTGCTGAACATAGGTCTCCCCCAAGGAATCTCACAAAGCACGGTCCTGAGTCACCTGTATCCAACGACTTACTAAACGTCTTACCATGTCGTCACTCCATCTAGTGGGGGGATGCCCTACAATTCGCCTGCCTGTAAGAGTAATATAAAATAAAATCAATTAAATAGGGTTTCCATTTCTTACCACCAAATAAAAAAACAGTATTATGCTACTCTTTTACTAGTACGTTGGTTGTCTTTATGAACGAGATCCATTGGATGGTCGACCTACTTATTTGTGATGCGGCCGTAATAAATATGAGCGTGCGTTATAAGGCCTAAAATTCCTTTTACGCATCCAGTCTATCAAATGATGGCTGCCACTTGGTGAGGTAGGAGTAGGTGGTAGCACCCTTCCCGCCTGGGATTCCTTCTGGTTAGGTACCACCCTGTTTCCAATATTAATCCCAATGTTAGTGCCTGCGCTGCTGTGTAGGGTATAGAGGCCAGTTGATTAGAGGCTGAGAGGCGTAACATTTTAGTCTTCAGAGGACAACACATCTGTAGTTTTATTTGCTTGCAGTTACCTGTAGGGGACCATGTACTGCAGTAGACATAAGGTGGACGGTAAATTCGTTCGTCATTTTAGTTTTTTTTACAAAACCACTTACTTTGTTTTTTATAGAAAAAGGGTACTCCTTTTTACTAAATACGAAGCCTTCTTTCGTAGTCCTCAGGGGTGGCAGCGCATTTGCGTTTTGATTCTTAATCGAGGATGGTTGTAGATGTCTATGCTCCACAGCATCCATTTTCTACTAGAAATCTACATTTATCTTGTTTAAGAGTCAAAATGCAGATGCGACGTTACCCCTGAGGGCTAAAATAAAATTCCTTATTTCCAATAAAAAATATTTAATATTCCCAACACTCACTAAAACAAACAACAGCATTGAGTTGCCATTTTACGTTGGTGTTCTGTGAGAGCGTGCTCCTTACCCGATCGAGTCGACCCAGTTGTACTACAATCGTTTACTAACGGCGATTTTTCCGGATCAATACGACTTAGGGTAGGGACCTTCAAGAAAAGAGCTTACTCCTTTTTAAAAGATAGGCAACCCCCTGTAATCCCCTAAAGTTATTCATGGGCGGCGGTATTCTCTCATCATCAGGTGAGCCGCATGCTCGTTTGCCTCTTATAATATAAAAAACCATAACAAAGTTGCAGCATTAATTTACCACGTAAAAAAATTTAAACTATAGGTTGAGAGGCATTTCTTAGTCTTCAGAGTTGGCGTTGCCTGCAGGTGTTCTTGTGCTGCTTTAGCCACTTACCATCAGGTGGACTGTAAGGACTGAGCTGTTTCTTATTTCAGTTTTATTTTTAATAAAACCACTCACAATGAGTATGAACGTGACCGAACGGCTTAAAAATATCTTTTCAACATTTTGCGATTCAATGCAATCAATTATTTTTTATCGATATATCTATGCGTACAGCTTCCCAAATATTTTCTCACGGTCAAATGATGCAATTGGATTAGCTCTGGTCATGATCGATGCTTACTCATCTTACACACGTGAAGTGTCGAGAACGGTGAAGTCAATGAACTATGAATTGAACCCCATATTTATCGTAGTTTCCCAGTAGCAATTCAAGCTATATGTTAGAGAAGTATACTGTAAAAGAAGTGTATCATAAACGCATTTTATTATTTTTTGAATACTCGTATCTGGCGTACTAACTAAAAGGGAAGCAAAGAAGCACAACTTAGATGGTATGATCAAGTAAAAATCCCTTTAGTTTAATTAGCAATAATTATTATATAATGCCAGTTGCAGGCTGTGTTTGCTAGCCCACCTTTAGAATATAGTCTAGGTATTATTATTTATTCTGTGATACAGTATCATACTAAGGCAATCTGAATGGGTATGCAGACAATAGCACGGTTCTGGAGAGATACCAACCAAGTACTCGGGCCAGTCGGGATCAAATCAAGTCCGAAAGAGAGGCTATGATTGAGCGTGTGAATCTCACATTATAGGCAGTCTCCGAATGGGGCGATGCCAATCTCGTGAGATTCAATATTTTAATTTGAAATCTGATTCAAAGAAAAACATTCGCAATCAATATTCATATGATAGCTTACCTATTATTAAAAATATTATTTACTATAAAAGTACCTATATTACTGCTATTCGTGTATACAATCAGTTACCACCAGCTATTACACAATTAAATGGAAATATGTTCAAAACAAAATTAAAGAAATTATTAATTGAAAATGTTATTTACAGTCTTAATGAGTTTTTTAATAAAATTAATGTTAGTAAGTAGTAAATTTTAATTTTATTTTCTTAATTGTTGCATATCCGACGTGGGTAAACTGTTGAGCCTTTAACTATATGTTTTTGTACTAAGATCATATTGTGCAAAGTTATGCAATAAATGTATATCTTTATCTTTAACGCCTTCAAAAGACAAGCGTGTCTTTTCACCGCTAAAAGGAGCCCGCTCACCCTAGCCTTTTCCGGAATTTTTTTAGCGTTTTCGGAATGTATCCTTGGAGTACACTGACCGCCTTCAGTTGTTAGGGGTCGAATTTTCTCCGAACATCAACTATGGGCGGTTCATTGAGTCCAGAGCCAAAGCAGCCGCAAGGAAACTTGGTGTTCTTGTAAGGGTAGGGCGGTACATCACGCCGGGACAGCTACTTACCTTATATAAAGCGCAAGCGCGGTCGTGCATGGAGTACTGCTGTCACATTTGGGCTGGTGCTGCAAAATGCCACCTGGCAACGTTGGACTCAGTGCAGAGACGTGCTAAGAGGCTAATTGGTGACCTGGATTTAGTTGAAACCAACCTTATCAGCCTTGAGCACAGGCGCAGAGTAGCCAGCCTCTCGGTATTCTATAGGATGCTTTTCTTAGAGTGTGGGCAGGAATTGCACGCTTCAATTCCTCCCTCTCCTTTCCACCATCGGACGACCAGGCGATCGGCGGGTCTTCATTTTTGTCCCTTTGTTGTCGATATTCCACGCATTAGAACCAAACGGTTTACTCCGACTTTTTTAATGTGTACAGCAAAAGAGTGTAATAATTTGTCGGCGTCTATCTTTACGTCCGAATACAATCAGGGCATCTTCAAGGCAAAAGTGAATAGGCTTTTGTTACGCTAAGACAGTGCAATTTACCATCAGAGAATGCATCACCAGCTACTGTCAAGCACTGGCTTATAAAAGTAAAAAAAAACGAATACTATCATTATTTTAGCCTGTCAAATATATATACTCTATATAAATTAAATAAAATAATTAGATAAATACTCATAGGAAGGAATTTTGCGATAAGCGCCGTTTTCAACGCTATATCACAGCCCTAAGGTTGACTGGTAGAAAATGTTTTAGAACAAGTCCGATTTTTTTATTATACATCATGTAAGGTTTTTTTTTTATAGAATAAGAGTGACAAGGTTCAATAAATATTAAATAAATAAAATATACGATTAAATACCTGGCAAATTTTATTTTGTAGTTCGTGTCACGACAGGGAAGGTTAATTGCGAGTAATGTCTCACTTGGGTAGGCCAGAGAAATGTGTCCATTAAACCAGTTATAACTCAGTTATAGTATTATTTAATTGCTCGTTAATTACTTGTGCTATTTTTAATGATCTATTATTATATGTCATTACGTTGTAATTAATATGTTTTTATTTATTGTTTGTCTTAATATATAGATCTTTTTTACCAAACTGCCCCAGAAAGAAGACAATATTTTTGAGTGTATGTATATACATAGACTTAGAATATACTGGCATACCTAAGCCCGTGGTATGTAATTATATTCGTATTTATGTATGTCTATTTCTTTAGTACGCTCTATAGCCTAAACGGCTTGATGTATGACTTATGGAGTGTTGTTAAATTTGCCTTAGAAGTGGAAGAGACATAGGGTATTTTTTCTTTTTTAAACATTTTTTTAAATTATTATTCAACCACCTTTTTATAGTTAATATGACTAGTATAGAGAGAAAGTGTTATTAGAAATAGGTTAAAAGCCTTTTGTTAATATTTTATTATAAAACTTTATAATAAAACAATTAGAAAGTAAAATTTAAAGTTGATTTTATTAGTCTAAGACCCCGCTGTAAAATCACTACGTTCATTACGCCGTGAGTCAAACACACATTTTATATACGTTTATGAATAGGAGAATACATTGATTACACCGCAGCCAGTCAAAAGTGGCCGCAAGTACTTTTAATTAAAGTATAAAAAAATATAAATCAAATAAATAAAAAAATTAAAGTAACATTAATTAATATTCGAAAAAAAAAATTCGTTCACTTCTTTTTTAAATAAAATATTATCCACCACATCATAACAATGCATGTAAAGAATTCTAAAATCCATAGGTACTGGTGCACACTCGGCCGCAACTATCTCGCAGCCAGGTGTAAGCAGATAATATTTTGATTTATTTATACGTTCGTGACTTACACGGATGTTTTTATATCAAATTAAAACAATTTTTTTCTAATATGATGATATATTTCTACCTGTGAAAAAATAGCCGCAAATTAGGAGTGCTATCTGTTAAAAACACGAGATATCCGAGATAAAGTGAGAGAGAGTTAGCGCGCAACGCCACTTGTTAGATGAGGATGGCGAATGCCAGCTGTGTGAGTATTTAATTTATTCTTTAAATATGCTGGTTTTTCGAACTAATATTTAATGACTAAAAGGACCTTAGCCTATATGTTGTTATAGTTTCAATTTTAAATGTGGTTTGAATTTAGCTGCACCAGCTCCCATCAATACTATCAGCCTTGAATCCACGCTTGGTGATCACCATTACGGACCACACAAGTTGGCTCTTGAAGATAGGTCTGGGTAAAGACTGTCATATTTCTAAACAACCTGCATTTACCGACTACTTGCATATTTTATCAGGTCGTGACTCCATCTAGCGGGGGCTGACCTAGACTCCGCGTACGGTACGAGGCTGCACTTGAGAACCTTTAAAACCTTTATTCTTTTATTCTCATAGTCCGATGGGATGGTGTCCTGGCACGACCGGTGAGAGATCAGGCGCATGACCTACGTCTTTACGTGTTTTTGGAGACATGGGGGGTGGAACATCGTTAATTTCTTTACTTCCGGGCTACCAGTGAGAGTTGACAGAAAACCTGAATAACTGATTTTGGACCAATCCAAGATTCCCACCCGGGATCTCATGATCGTTTACGATCATCAGATAGAGTTAGTAATAAACAATTTACTACTTTATTTAGATACCGTAGGAAACATTCAGAATGGACGGAGTGCGGCCTCGAAACTTTTTGCGTCTTGGACGAGCGGATACCATTTCCTTAAGCGGCTACTCGCCTGGTATTTTGGCGTACAAAAACTCTGTCACCAAAGGTGAATCGTGAGCAACGATGCTCGATAATCATCGATAGCATATTTTGTCTCATATATGTCGATATTTTGATATAGATTATTCAATATGTAAAACAGTAACAAGTTTTGGGCGGGAACTTAACCGTCGCGTCGACGGATTCTGTTCTATTAGTTTAAAAAATGGTTTGAAGTAGATTTTAATACGTAAAAGTGATGTGCGTTCGTGTATTAAATATTTGCACATATGAAATTATTGAAAAAGACCAAACAAGTGCTTCGGTGTAGATATAAAACTCAAGTTATTTTGTTCACTTAGGCGCCTTGAATGGTTACTGTTGTATCTTCTGTTATAAATTCTAAATAAAGAAGATTTTTTGGATGTTTTGCACTGGAAATATGAAGTTTTTTCTTTAGGATTGTTTAGTGCTGTGGGATTTGCAATTGAGTGGAGTATAATATGATTATATTAAGATATGTATTCCTCCAGATTGAATTTCAATCACCGCGGCCAGTCTGAATGGTATAGTGAGTGTAGAGAACCGGAAACCTTTTTTACTGTAAACGAGGCATTCCATTTTAGTCCTCACGAGTGACAACACATCTGCATTTTGATTCTAAATCGAGGTTTATTGTAGATAACACACAGCATCCACTTACAATCAGGTGGGCTGTGTACTCGTTTGTCACTCTTATTCTATATAAGAAAAAAGACTAGCCATATTCAAAAGAGGACTTAAGCACTATGCTCAATGACCTCAATAGTGCCTCCCAACGGATACGATGAACGGGGATAAGATGAACATAGACAAAACAAAGATCATGTTCAATATCCATGTCACACCTATGCCGGTAGTTGTTGGGAGCACTATGCTCGAAGTTGTTGACGAGTACGTTTACCTGGGACAAATAGTCCGACTAGGTAAGTCCAACTTCGACCGAGAGGTCAATCGACGGATTCAACTCGGCTGGGCAGCGTTCGGGAAATTACGACATATCTTCTCGTCAGGTATACCTCAATCTCTAAAAACTAGATTGTACAATCAGTGCGTGTTGCCAGTGATGACTTACGGATCTGAGACGTGGTCCTTCACTGCTGGCCGTATGAGGACGCTCAAGGTCGCTCAGCGAGCTATGGAGAGGGCTATGCTCGGAGTTTCTTTGCGTGATAGACTCAGAAATGAGGATATCCGCAGTAAAACCAGAGTGACCGACATAGCCCAACGGATTAATAAGCTGAAGTGGCAATGGGCCGGCCATATAGCTCGAAGAACCGATAACCGATGGGGAAGAAAGGTTCTCGAGTGGCAGCCTCGTACCGGTAGGCGTAGTGTAGGGCGACCCCCCACTAGATGGAGTGACGACCTGGTAAGATATTCAGGAAGTCGATGGATGCAGGTGGTTAAGGACCGTGCTTTGTGGCATTACTTGGGGGAGGCCTATGTTCAGCAGTGGACTTGTGAAAGGCTGTAATGATGATGATGATGATATTCAAAAGACAGGATGGAAGTGCACAAGTGTGTGCGCAAGCACAATAATCGATCTCTATTCTCGTACTCCTATCCGATTGAGCGGCAATCCGACACGATCGGAGTATTTAGACTAACAGCTTTACGTACTCTCAGAGACACGGGGTTGAAACACCGCATACTTCTTGACTTCTGAGAACCTACTGAGAATTTCTAGACAAATATATTATTTTATTTTATTTTATTTTAATAAGGATAACAACAGCGTATATCACTAAATACAATTTCAAATTTATTTCAAGTATGCCAATAACAGTTATCCACATATTAAATATAAAGGTAAGCTCGGTACAGTTATAATGAATAAAAACAATGGAAATTAAACAATTTAAAACATTTTAATAAAATAACAGTAATAAAATTAAGTAGTTTTTTATTATATTGTATTATAAATCTACTGGTGACCTTTTTTAACGCCTGGAGAAAATAGGGTGTAACATGTGAACGGAGTAGAAGAAGCCTATGACACTGATATTTTATAAAAAAAAAAACAAAAACAAATATTGTGAGATAAATAAATAAATAAAAATCTATCGAAATTCAAATCATTTCCACCCTACTTTACGAACGGAAATAAAACAATAAATTTAGTAGGCATCTTTAACCTTGTCACTTCGCAGGGTCAGAGGCTAGGGCGGATATGATTTGAATTTCGATAGATTTTAATTAATTTATTTATTTAATTCAAAATTTTTGTTTTTAAATATCAGTGTCTTCTACACCGCTTGGCTTCTACTCCGTTCACATATCACACTCAAATTTTTCCAGACGGTAAAAAGGCCATGCAGTATAATATAATAAATTATATTTCTGTCAAGAATTTTGCTGCTACCCGGTTTCCCAAACTGCGACCACATTACGACCACCAAGGCCGTCAATATTTAAATTTATGTATCAATATAATCGATTATTTTACAAAACCAAAGTTCCTAACAAACACTTGGTGAAATAAAATTATATCACTAACAAATGAACACCTTGTAATCGCTTTACCCTAAATACTTACGGAAAAACGTCTTGATATGATGTGCATAATGATGTTTATATTGACTCAGTAATTTCCATTCCGAACAGTCTACTGTTGCTCGTGTTAACAGCCTTATTATAATTCTCTGTTATAAATATGGCCTAAGAACGTTTTATTTACCAAAACTAAGTAAAAACGACAACCAAATATTTAAAAAAAAAACAAATGTTAACGATCTGTTTGAAATTTAGCGTAATGACAAAAGTATTACACCCCTCAGCTATTTGGTCTCCTCAGCCTGGGATTTTTATATGGTCCCAACCACTATTAATGTATTTAAATATACTTATTATTATTATTATAAATTATGCATTTATTTTACCATCATCATTATAGCTCTTCACAAGCCCAAAGCTGAATATAGCCTCCCTAGGAACATAGGAATGTCACATCACCTGAGCCTCCTGCGTCCGTCGACTTCCTCTTCTTCCATTATTAATATTATTATTAGGGATGGGCCGAATATGGATTTCACTGAATACGAATATTTGGCCGAACGTTAGGTAAAATTTTTACCGAACCGAATATTCGGCCGAACATTATTCGGCAGGACTACCTCGGTACCTAACCAATTTATGTCGAAACTTGTTACCGTAAAGCGTGTGGGATTAGCGCCAGAGCCTTCCCCTCGCTCCCCCACCACACCTGACATGTTATTGCATCATCTAGTACTGAACAAATTGCCGGCACATGCTTATGTTTTGACTATTTTTGTAAGAAAAAAGTATTTCGTTGTGTTATTGAAACTATTTGGACCAATTTTAGAGAAACTGACGACTGTAGATAGATAAAGTAGAATAAATGCAGAAGAAATGCGGTCGCTAAGGAGTATGTTAGGGCTGAATCTGAGTGACAGGGTGAGAAACTGTGTGATAAAAGAAGAGTGTGGTTTGCAAGATGATGCATGACCAGGATTAAGAAAGGAATGCTTCGGTGGTTTGGTCATGTAGAAAGAATGAATGCGGAAAGACTGACAAAGCTAATATATGTTGCAGAAGTGAATGGAAGAGTCGGAAAGAGACGTCCTAGGCGGAAGTTTGTCGACCAAATTAGCGATATACTAAAAATGGGCCAAATTAAGAGTACCCTTAACCGACGAGCATGTATGCGTAGGTATATGGATGTGGAAGAGGCGAGAGAGGTGTGTCAGGATCGTGCTAAATGGAGTTTATCTGCCCCTCTGGGTGACAGGCGTGAGTGTTTATGTATATGTATGTATGACGACTGTAATGTAATATTTCTTTGTTTGATTCCTAACAAAATTTTATCAAGCTTTTTATTTGCTATAATTGGAAATAAATCTACAGTGCCTCAAAAACATAACGCTATATAAGAAGATTTAACCCATAAATAAATATAATAGTGTGTAGATAGTGGATACTTTAAGTACCACTTTAACGAATGTTCGGTGATTTAGCTGAATATTCGGACGAATACGAATATTCGGTAAACCTGCCGAATAACGAATATAAAACGAATATTCGGCCCACCTGTAATTATTATTATTAATGTCAATTTAGTTATAGTTATAAACGAAAAATATGAAAAAAATTATTCAGACTTTTCAAATGTTGTAGGCTTAAGTTTTTATTTTTAACTGCGTGTACGTAAATTTTGCATATTCATTTTCTGTTGAGAGTGCTAGAAGCGTTTTTTAAAGAGTTTGTTTCATATGAATACACGCAAAAGCGTTTCCGTACTTTCGTAACGGTTTCCAGCGAAAACATTTCGAGGTATTTAGTTAACGCAAAAGTTTTACGCTCATTACCAATAAATGATTTACTAATTGAATACTGGCAACACTGCTATGTTCTGTACGTTTTTTTTATAGAATAAGGGTGAGAAACGAGCACACATTCCACCTGATGGTAAGTGGATGCCGTGACCTACAGACGTCTATCCTCGATGTCACTCCTAAGGACTAAGATGGAACGCTCATTTCAAGTAAAATGGGTCTCAGGTTCTCTACACTCACAATACATAGACAACATAGAGCTGCTATTTTACGCTGGTATTCTGTGAGTAATTGGTTCTATCCCGGTCGAGCCGACCTATTCGTGCTACAATTACAATATAGCTGCAGGGTGACTACCACGTCGAAAAACTAGTCTAGAAGTATATCTGTAACGTCGATGTCTTTTTTTAACTTGATACAGCTGTCCGTATGCTACAGCAGCCACTTATTATCCAGTGACTAACTTAAGGTTTGCACCAACAATATTGCAATAATAAAAAATAACATTTCAATTATAGAATCGTATGTAAATTATATAAAATATCAGGGAATATAACTAAATTTATGGATTCTATCGCGTTTATTTAACTGATTTTACTAATTTTTAATTCCCGACGTTTCGGGTGCTTTACAGCAACCATGGTCACGGGGGGGACTGAGATGTTTGACATCCCAATGTCATTGTTAGCCCGGCTACCTTCAGTTTTTGAATATTAATTTTTGGTCCGATTTACGCAAAACGAACTTACAGTATCTTGAAGTCTTACAGTGGTATGCTTGGGTTTGGGTTTAATTTTGTTAATTATAGGATCCCAAGCAGATGGCACCCCAACTATCTTCTCTATTGAAATTTGGATGTTTTTTAATTTCAATAGCCTCGCGTATCATCCTTGGTAGGAATCGGTGTTCTTTTGCGAGGATTTGTGGTTTATCAAATCTGATGCAATGGTGGGCACGATCTTGAACATGTTCGCAGACTGCAGACTTCCCGGAGCGTCGGTGCTTCACGTCAGCTATATGTTCTTTCACGCGTGTTTTTATGGATCTTTTTGTTTGACCTATGTAAGAGAGACCACATTCACAATATAACTTGTACACTCCTGCATCTTGTAGAGGGATATTACACTTGACGGATGGTAAAAGTTTAATTTTATTCAACGTGTAGTGTTCGCGTAAATTTAAGAAATTATTAAATACCAGGGATCTCAGAACTGTGCTTTGTGGCAGACTTTAGGGAAGAGCTATGCGAAGCGGCAATTGCGATAACAATGAGGATTCTGTAGCCATGAGGAAATCTATCTTTGTTGTATGTATTTTTAAAACTTTAATTCTGAAGAAATGGTACAGACAATTGCACCCGATACATACAGTAGGTATTTTGATAGCGTAAAAAAAGTAAAGTTACATACAGCCTACATACGCCCCACTGCTGGGCACAGGCCTCCCCTCATTTTTGAGAGGGTTTTAGGGCATGGAAGTGTCCGCCGCGTTGGCCCAATGCGTGTTGGCGAACTTCACATCACAGCACTGGTGATGCTCTTTACACCGGCCGAGCCAATATTTCTCGGGAAAACGTCTCTGAGTGCCGGGACAAACTTGTGTCTGAAGTCGAGTCTCTGCTGGACAGAGTCTCGGATTGGGGGGCGACTAAATCTAGTCCAGTTTAACCCCCAGAAGACACAAGTTTGCGCGTTAACCGCTAAAAAGAACCCCTTTGTCGTATCCCCTCAGTTTCAAGGCACTCCCCTTGTTGCCTCAGCCAGTATCGGAATCCTCGGCGTCGACACATCGAGTGACGTGCAGTTTCGTGGTCACTTGGAAGGGAAGGCCAAATTGGCCTCTAAAAAAGCTTGGCGTGCTCAGCAGAGCGAGACAGTATTTCATGCCGGCACACCGCCTGCAACTTTACAAGGCGCAGGTTCGGCCGCTCATGGAATACTGTTCCCATCTCTGGGCTGGGGCTCCCCAGTACCAGCTCCTTCCACTTGACCGCATCCAGCGCAGAGCGGCTCGAATCGTCGACGACCGAGTGCTTTCCGATCGGCTTGACTCACTGGCGCTGCGAAGAGATGTTGCATCTCTTTGCGTATTTTATCGCATCTATCACGGGGAGTGCTCTGAGGAATTGTTCGGATTAATCCCAGCCGCCAAATTTCGTGAACGCACTACACGGCAAACGTCCCGATACCATCCACACCATCTGGATGCTTGGCGGTCCACCACTGTACGTTTCAAAAGGAGTTTTCTTCCGCGTACAACCTCTCTGTGGAATAATTTACCACCGGTGATTTTTCCGGACCGATACGACCTGGGGACCTTCAAGAAAAGAGCTTACTCCTTTCTAAAGGGCCGGCAACGCACCTGCAATTCCCCTGGTGTTGCGGTTGATCATGGGCGGCGGTAGTCACTTAACATCAGGTGAGCCACATGCTCGTTTGCCCCCTCTTCTATAAAAAAAAAAAAAAAAACATGTCTTAGAAATATTTTTGTATCTTATTCCTTAGACATGCAGGTTTCCTCACGATGTTTTCCTTCACCGCCGAGCACGTGGAAAATCAGCACTTAAAATTGCAATTAAAAATTTCATTGATTCCGGCGGGGGATTGAACCCGGGTTACTTGCGTTCTGTCATATTTACAGCGAGCGTTAAGGACGCGTTTACAAAATGGATAGGTACAGAATCGCACTACTACATTGACAAAAGTCACACACACTAGTGTACGCACGGTTGGCTGTGGGAATCGTAGTCAAATAAAATTATTTTGATAATTTGAAAGATTGAATTTGTTTTTAATTTCTTATACCTACCTCAGAAATATACTTCGATACGAAATATGAATACCTGCTCCAAAGACTGCTTGGCACTGGAAGCCCTCTACTGTAGTGAGATGTTAGCTCTGGACTTTGAACTGGTTTTGTCAGTTATAATAAGACCTTACCTACCTGCGGACTTGATGGAGTGACCTGAAGGTGTAATTTGGTGATTACAACACGAACTCCTAGACTAGTGGAACTGGGTGTGCCGAGTTTGGGTTCGTTTTGTTGGTTATGATGAGACCTTACCACCGGACTTGATGGAGTGACCTGAAGGTGTAATTCGGTGATTACAAGTGGAACTCCTAGACTAGTAGAACTAGGTGTGCCGAGTTTGGGTTCGTTTTGTTAGTTATGATGAGACCTTACCACCAGACTTGATGGAGTGTCCTGAAGTGGTAATTCAGTAACTACTGCTGGAATTTCTGAACGAGTAGAACTAGGTGTGCCGAATTTGGGCTCCGTTTTGTTAGTTATGACGAGTCCACACCTCCGGACTTGATGGAGTGACCTGAAGGTGTAAATCGGTGATTGCAACTGGAACTCCTAGACTGGTAGAATTAGGTGTGCCGAGTTTGGGTTCGTTTTGTTAGTTATGATGAGACCTTACCACCAGACTTGATGGAGTGACCTGAAGGGGTAATTCAGTAACTACTGCTGGAATTCCTGAACGAGTAGAACTAGGTGTGCCGAATTTGGGCTCCGTTTTGTTAGTTATGACGAGTCCATTCCTCCGGACTTGATGGAGTGACCTGAAGGTGTAAATCGGTGATTGCAACTGGAACTCCTAGACTGGTAGAACTAGGTGTGCCGAGTTTGGGTTCGTTTTGTAGGTTATGATGAGACCTTACCACCGGACTTGATGGAGTGACCTGAAGGTGTAGTTCGGTGATTACAAGTGGAACTCCTAGACTTGTAGGACTAGGTGTGCCGAGTTTGGGTTCGTTTTGTTAGTTATGATGAGACCTTACCACCAGACTTGATGGAGTGACCTGAAGGGGTAATTCAGTAACTACTGCTGGAATTTATGAACCAGTAGAACTAGGTGTGCCGAATTTCACTCCATCAAGTCCGGTGGTAAGGTCTTATCGTAACTAACAAAACGAAACCAAACTCGTCACACCTAGTTCTACTAGTCTAGGAGATCCATTTGTAACCACCTGATTACACCTTCAGGTCACTCAATCAAGTCCGGTGGTAAGGTCTCATCGTAACTAACAAAACGAACCCAAACTCGGCACACCTAGTTCTACAAGTCTAGGAGTTCCACTTGTAATTACTGAACTACACCTTCAGGTCACTCCATCAAGTTCGGTGGTAAGGTCTCATCATAACCTACAGAACGAACCCAAACTCGGCACACCTAGTTCTACAAGTCTAGGAGTTCCAGTTGCAATCACCGATTTACACCTTCAGGTCACTCCATCAAGTCCGGAGGTATGGACTCGTCATAACTAACAAAACGAAGCCCAAATTCGGCACACCTAGTTCTACTCGTTCAGAAATTCCAGCAGTAGTTACTGAATTACCCCTTCAGGTCACTCTATCAAGTCTGGTGGTAAGGTCTCATCATAACTAACAAAACGAACTCAAACTCGGCACACCTAGTCCTACAAGTCTAGGAGTTCCACTTGTAATCACCGAACTACACTTTCAGGTCACTCCATCAAGTCCGGTGGTAAGGTCTCATCATAACCTACAAAACGAACCCAAACTCGGCACACCTAGTTCTACCAGTCTAGGAGTTCCAGTTGCAATCACCGATTTACACCTTCAGGTTGCTCCATCAAGTCCGGAGGTATGGACTCGTCATAACTAACAAAACGGAGCCCAAATTCGCCACCCCTAGTTTTACTCTGCAAGAAGTTCAAATAGCGGTCACGAAAGTACACCTTCAGGTCACGCCATCAAGTCCGGAGGTAAGGTCTCATCATAACCAACAAAACGAGCCCAAACTCGGCACACCTAGTTCCGCTCGTCCAGGAGTTGCAGTAGTAGGTAAGTTTATATATCCTACTTACTTTTAGCTAAATAAAAAACTGTGAGTATAAAAATAATAATTTTATCACTTGTCAAGTACTTATGTTTCCAATTTGTTTTTTTCTAATATTTTGTGTATGTACAGCGATCTTTTCAGAATGAGCCGCTGCAAACAGGCGATACAGTGTCCACTCACGACGGCGGCCGAGCGCGGACTGTGGTTTCATCGAAATCTTTGTACAATAAATCAAAGCAGACACCAACAATAAAATAGCCCTTATTGCAATAGATTATTCATCCGTATTACCAAAATATGTGAAAAAATGTGCATTAGTTTTTATTTTTTTTACGACTATTTGTGACATTTTGTTAAAAAATAAACCCAGGGTTTTTTAATTGAATATGTCTGTCATCTTATAGTATTTTTTAAATTTTTTAAATGTGTTGATAATAGACCAAAACATGTACCGAAACACAAGCCGGTATCGTTAATTTTGTAGAAAATGGCAACGAAAGTTCGTTTTTACAATATAAAAAACTACTATTTTCAACAAAAGAGTTACAGAAGTTTGCAGATGAAGGACTAATCTATACATGGTAGTTTTTACTTATATTTGATTTGGTTTAGTTTTGTCACAAAATCTACCGAAAAACACCCTAATTTTGGTTGATTTGCAAACGCGTCCTTAACCATCTGAGCTACCACGGCTCTCCATTGATAGCGTATCGACATGAAAAAATTAAAAAGTATTTTTAAGTCCACTCTTAGCCTCAAGGATGCGTCAACCAATCAATCAAGCATTATTTATGATATTAGTCCATACTCAATACGCTGGACAAGTAGGTAACGAGCGCAGTGATGATACCCTCGCATTAACAGTTCTGCTTTCCGTCTCCAGCCTGTGAAATTGAGGTTCAGTGTTCTTAGATGGGTTTTGTACCATCAGTCAGTGAGATTAATATTTAAAATCATACCCCACTTGATATATAGTTCGTCTCTTACATTTTTTTCTTTTTCACTATATAGAGTCTGAGTGTCGTGATTTTGAATTTTGATTACTGTTATGACTTTAAAATCGGTCTCTAGAGCGCCACAAATTAATAAACATAAATACCTACATACACACACACATTATATATATATATTATTGACTGATAAATACACCACCTCCCTTTTTGCACGCAGTTGGGTATAATTGTATAAATATATTAACTCTTATCAAATCAAATAGTACTTTATACACCTATATTTTTTGTGGCAGCTAGTTGGCAAGCTAGTTAATATTCACTTACGAAAAAACTTAAGCGATTATGGCTGACGATTTGAATTATCCGGTACGCCACTTAATTGAATGTTGTGTGTTATTTATTATACATTTGTCGATTAATAGTCAGGTTTCAATATCATTGAATAAAACTAGTTTTACGGATTTCATTGCGTTTAATTTTATTGCTTTTAATTCCCGTCATTTCGGGTGCTTCGCAGTACCTATGGTCACGGGACCGGGGGGATTGAAGTGTTTGACGTCCCAATGTTAACTTTTTTTGTATTTATTGTGACTAACTGAGAGTTTTTTATGTTATAAATACCACGTTCTCGGCTATGAAGGAAAACATCGTGAGTAAAACATTATCATGGAGAAATAAAACATTTCAATTTTAAATATTAAATTAAGAATTTCAAGTCAGCACTGGACGCACTGGATCAGTGGAGCGGCACATTTGTTCAAAACGCCTTGGAGGAGTGTTCTTCCCAGCAGTAAGGAATATATAAGCTACTACAGATAGAATAATAGTGCTGTTATGTCTGGTTCATTATGACTATTGCAGCCTATCAAAAGTGTTTGTGTAAGGTTAGCTGCCGTCCCGTTTGTGATCATATCTCAAACGTTTTTTATACGTGGTAGAGCCATGCTGCAGTTACATTACTGGTATAGTTGTAGCACGAATGGGTCGGCTCGACCGAGTAGGACAGCGCTCTCACAGAATACCAGCGTGAAATAGTAGATTAATGCTGCTGTGTTTCGTATGGTGAGTGTAGAGAACCGGAGATCCTTTTTACTGGAAACGAGGCATTCCATCTTAGTCCTCACGGGTGAGAACGCATCTGCGTTTTAATTCGTAATCGAGGATAGACGTAGAGTCCATGGGTCACAGCAACCACTTACCACATGGACTGTGTGCTCGCTTCGTTATAAAAAAAAATGTAACAAAAACCGTGTGATTACCTTTAAGTGCGTGTAAGATTATAATAAATCTCAAAAGAATCAGTATTGAAACGTACAGAATTAATTTGACTTCAGGAAAAACGACCATAAAAAGTTTAATTGAATTTAAATAAATTTTTATTCGCAAAATGTACGTGTTTTTATTACCTCTGCATTAATCGGAGAATAAAAGCATTTTCGAAGACCCCTGTTTACCGATGAGCTTGTCACTTCGAGGTCATAAAACCACACTTCGGTGGCTTGCAGCAGTAGGAAAGTTTTTTTAATCTTTATTTGTGTGAAATACCTACATTTTTTTTATAAACAACTATTTTTGCCGCTGTGTTTCATACCACGAGTGTAGAGAACCGAACATCCTTTTTACTGGAAACGATGTATTCCATCTTACTCGTAGTCCTCGGGAGTGATGATTGCATTGATATCATGAGCAGCAAAACATTTCGGTTCTCAATCGAGAACAGATGTAAATGTCTATGTACCAGCATCCACTCACCATCAGGTTGACTGTGTACCTACTCGTTGGTTAGCGTGTAGTAGTTAGGTAAAAAAAACATAGAGGAGAATCTATCATAAAAACCCTAACTACTCCCGCATATCGTATCCATTATTTTTAGTGAACGGTGTTAAAGTTAACTCGAATGTTTCCGAACCTGCACACTTGACATTCCACTTGAGACAGGGTCGCTGATAAAAAGTGTCAACCACAACCTGCCCCAATCTGCCTTTAAATAAATGGTTAAATATATAAATCTTTTTTTCTTTAGAGTTTTAAGAAGGATAACAATCGTGTGACGTATATCTTTCCAGGAATGCGCTAGCTATATTATATTACTTTCTGGACATATACATATTTGAATAATATTACATTAATCTGGACAGGCTTCGTCTTATTATTGAGAGTGGAGCGGTAGACGCTACAGTGATCTTGTAGTGTTCGCGGATTATATGACAGCAATTGGAATAGACTTTACGTATGTAAGTATATTGAGGACATTCTAATATTATTGTAGAGTTGTATCGTACACATATTTACTTTTTTATGTCAATATAAGCTAAATTTTTTTTTTTATATTAGACGTTAAAAATGAATAAGTTAAGATCCACGATATAAAGTAAAATGATGTGTTTACCTACTTTGAAGCGCACCTTCCCTCAATCCCTCAATTGGTGTACTATTCCCGTCACCAGTAATCCCCGCACCACTACTCCCAACGCCACTACACTAGGAAAGACACACCTACAGGATAGGTATACCCTGACGGGGACATACCACCGTCGACTATACGACACGTGTTTCGCCTCTACACTAGGCATGCTCAGGTCACATTATAAATATAGTAGGTAAAGGTGAAGTAGACAGCCATGGCGGACCGCTGAGTACCTACATATTAGGTGGAATAGAACACATCATTTTATTTTATTACGATCTTAGCTAATTAATGTTTTACATCTTTAATCTACGAGTCAATGAACTTAAAATGAATAAAACTACTGATGCGTTAATATTCTTTAGGCCTAAATTGTTTTATTTTTAAATAAAATTAAAGTAACAATCACAATTACTAATGGATGGTTCTACTGGATGCAGCCTATGAAAACCTGCTCCAAACAAAGGAAGCTACCGATTTGTATTTCTTTGTGAGAACTATGAAGGAATGTCTCACAACCTGTAATTCTTAAAATCTCTCAAATCTGTAGTTATATTGACTCTTTTACCCATAACCCGTAGCACATAGGTGCAGTACCGCTTATTGAGAAAAATACCTGGATACGATGATGGATGGCCCGGACGACATAGGCAAAAAAGACCCTACCACCTTGTATCCAGTAAAGTTTTATAAACAACTGTATTGCTCGTGGCACGAGGATTTTGCGTCGTATTTAAAAATTACGCCATATCGCAAGTAGACACGTTCTATTCCTCGCCCACGCCGCCCTCTGCATTACGTATAAAGTTCCGTAAACAATACTATTTAATTGTGTATTATAGTATTTTTTTACTAACAAAAGTTAATGCCTAAAACCCACCTGGTCGTCAGTGAATGAGTGATAGTCTTAGATGGAAAATCGCGCTGTGTTTGTATACACTATACAAGTATATACACTCTCGCCTTAAATACACTGTGACTGCCTCGTTGGTCTGGTGGTTGTAGTAGTGCAACTGCTGGTCATGAGGTCCCCCGGGTTCAAATACCGGGTCGGGCTAAAAAAATCAACTATTGAGTTTTTCCTTCAAGAAATTCTCAGTAGCTGCCCGGAGTCACGAAGTTGGCGGTGTCTCACCCTTGTGCCTCGTAAGCACAGAAAGCTTTTATCCTCCAATCGGACTATATGAGTGAGGTAATAGAGAACATGCACTTGTGCTTGGGCACTTTAATCCTGTCCTGCACCGATGGCTGGTTTCCTAAAGAAGAAATAGATATAATTATCTATGTATATTTTAGATACTTATATAAGTGGGTAACTCATTTCCTATGGGTAATGTTTAAATACTCTAACCCTGCTTAATTTAAAGAATTCGTTAAGTCTCGTGCTGTCTCTATCACTTTAAGTTAAAGTAACTGTGACAAAGACTCAACGAATCTTAAAATTGAGTAGTATTTTTTTTTCATAAACGTTACACACTAGGATTTTCTCCTGTATCGTGGAGGCAATTTACAAACATAAATCACACAAGGATAAACATATAGACCCGGAATAGTTATTTGTAGGCCTTATAAATACTTGTTTCGTGCGAGATTCGAACCCGCGGCCCCCAGCACAGCAACTGTATGCTAAACCACTGCGCCACGGTGCCTTGAGCATGCCGTGTACCCGTTTGCTTGCAGAGTAAGAAAGTTTCCGTGATGGCATAGCACCCAAGTCATTTCTTTAATAAAATTGAAGCGACAAACCTTGGAGTAATAACATACATATTGACTATACTTTCTCTCAGTAGCAAATGAACTTAGACTCCATCCATTTATACGTGGTAGGGTCACGCTGCAGCTATATTATAGTAGAAGCATGAATGGGTCGGCTCGACCGGGGCAGGACCACGCTCTCACAGAATACTAGCCTAAAATAGCAGCGTAATCCTGCTGTTTTGTATGATGAGTGTAGAGAATGGGAGACCCTTTTTACTGGTACCGAGGCATTTCATCTTAATCCTCAGGGGTAACAACGCATCTGCATTTTGACTCTTAATTGAAGATAAATGTGTGAATGTCTATGGGCCACAGCATCCACTTACAACGACAGAATGACAGAATGACGACAGATGGACTGTGTGCTCGTTTGTCACCCAATGCTATAAAAAAATCTGATAGTGAGCGGTTACTGAATCCCTGTATTGGTCACAACAAATTTTAAAGGAATTAGACTACTGATGCATTCACAGCCCCATGGACTTAAATAAAATGTCTCACAGCCTGTAAAAACTGTAAGAAAGATAATGATTTCTTATATTTACACGAACACTACACATTTAATGATTTCTTATATTTACACGAACACTACACATTTAATGATTTCTTATATTTACGCGAACACTACACATTTAATGATTTCTTATATTTACGCGAACGCTACACATTTAATGATTTCTTATATTTACGCGAACACTACACATTTAAATAAAACTAGTTTTTACGGATTTTATCGCGTATGTTAAATTTAGCATATTCTCTTCGTTTCGAGCACTTTACAGCACCCATCTTCCACGGCTACCTTCAGATTAAAATTATTATATTATATTAATTTTAATGTGGAGGTAGCTATGGTTAAATATGACATTGGGACGTCAAACACCACCGTCCCCCCTGTGAACCATGGGTGCTGTAAAGTGCTCGAGAGGTCAGAAATATGGAATAAGTTAAAATACGCGATAAAATCGGTAAAAACTAGTTTTATTTAAATGTAAGAAAGATGTGACTTACTATAGATGACGGTATAATATATGTTTACCGTTATAACCTATTAAAGTACATTTTGAACATGGGCCTCCCCAATAAATTCTTCATAGAGGGGATTCTTTTATAACAGAGGGGGCAAACGCGCATGCGGCTCACCTGATGGTAAGTTATTACCGCCGCACATGAACAGCTGCAACATCAGGGGAATTGCAGATGCGTTGCCGGCCTTTTAAAAAGGAGTAGGCTCTTTTGTTTAAAGGTCGCTAAGTCGTATCGGTCCGGAAAAATTATTGCCTTGTTGCTTGGCGAGCGGGTTGGCGACTGCAGTTTTTTTAAATTTTAGCCGTTATTTGTAAGACGCTGCTGCTCATCTCCTGATTTGTTTCATTCCGTCGTCTCTTACGACTCCCACGGGATGATATGGGGTACTTTACTTGATATTCTTATACCGCTTGATATGAAACGTCTCACATAGATGACGACAAGTAGTGTCAAAAATGGGAGACACCTGCCATCCGCCTCCCAAGCGCGACAAATAAGGCTAATCCTCTTGGCAATGGAAGAGGTTCACGACCAGCAGTGATCTTTTATGAGCTGGTAATGGAGAAGAAGAGCATTCCTGCTTAGTCTACTGGGGTGACAACACATTTGTGAACTTATTTGTTTGGGATAAAATAGAATAGAATATTTTTCTTATTCAATATAGATTAGATACATGTAATTCTTATTGAAAGTCATTTTTTCACTTTACCACTGGTTTGAAAAAACCACTGTCCTGGGAAGAACCAACAAGAAACCCAGCGCGACTTTAAAGTAAATTATATCTACAATATTGAGAGGTTGTACAATTTATTTACAAAATGTATTTAAGAAACAGCTTCAAGCGATTACTTTATTCCCAGGGGTTATTATATTATAAATATTATCAAAAGGCCGAAGACGTCTATGATATGCAATACAAGGTCTGTAAAATCGTCTTTTTATGTTCATTGTTATAATTACTATAAAACTAGTACTACTAATGTGTTTATTTGTTTGTTCTTATAAAACTTTAAAATTATTTGTTAGTATTTTAAACAATTCCTTGAAAAAGATTTATATGTAAGATTTGTATGTAAAGTTAATAGAGAAGAATCGCGCTTGCTCGCTCACGGTGTTTATGCGTTTTGTAGATTTATACTGTGACATCATGTGACCAAATACAGTGCCCGGACACCACCTGTTTGTTGTTTGATGATTCGCTGACCACTGGAACGGTTGGTAGCGCAGTGACGAAACAGTTGGCTTGTGGAGCCTCGGGATCGAATGCCGCAGAGAAAAAGTATTTTTTGTTTACAGTTAGTTTGTAATATTGATTCTGAATTTCAATGTTTGTCAATACAATTTCTAAAGGAAACAGCGGATTACATTAAATTTGATTACTTTTATGTTTTCTACAGCACACGGTTACAACATTAGAATAAAGATAATAAATATAACATTTAGTAAAAGAGTGATCTGAATATCTCGTCAGAGCAGATTGTAGTCGACTACAATTGAGTGCCAGTGGGGTGATCATCGCTTGAGATTATGATGAATATTTGTGTGCGTTTGAGATGGACGATTTAGATTCACAAATGGATCCGGTGTGTGGCGCTGTTTTCGTGATACAGAAATCACTAGTAATATAATCGTATAAAACGTAAAATTTTTACAAAATTGCTTAGAATTTCATCGTGCAAATTATCAGCAATAGATAATTTTTAAAGTTTAAATCCTCATTATAACTTTTATCAAAAACATTTTATTATCAGTTATTAACCTGGTATTTTTAAAAGGTAACTTTTTTACATCTTAACTTGCTTTATTAAAAAATTAATGCTGTGATTCTCATTCCAGTTATTTTGAAGCATCGGTCAAAAACTCCTAATAGATAATAGGTGTATTGCGTAGGTATATGCATTTACTGAAATGTAATATGGTGTATTTTATTTAGAATCCATATATTATATAATCGTGTATATAATTCATACGTGTGTAGTTTATATTGTTTTGTCTCATAATATATTTATTTTTATAATGTACTCGTACATCTCCGTATTTTACGTAGTTTCCATGGTGTACAATAAAGTTAAATTAATAAAATATTATATTTATTATTATTTCTATATATTTTTTCTAAATTGGTTCAAAATTAGACTCGAAAAATTAGGATAGATATGCAGTAATACCTTAAAAATCAAAAATTGCTCGATCGTCTAATGCAGACGTCTCTAACCATTCGTAATCCATAAAAACATAATTGTATTCGGAAACGGTTGATTTTATCCGATGCGGTGCGATCAACTCAGTCATTGTTGCGCCGCGACCTTGTCGCGTGGGAACCGTGCTGTATTGTTTCCGTAAGCACGGTCAATTACGTCAAATTGCTTTTACTAACTACCGTAACAGCCATTGAAGTAATGTCGTAGTAAAAACAGAATAGTAGGCTAGCTTCTAAGAAATGTACCGAACGCTGCTAATATGCTAACGCGTGCGCCTGGCACGTGACAGTACGAAGTACGAACTCGTACGCACGAACTATAGCACTCACACGACTCTTGCTAAGTCGGAAAGGTCTGGCCGAGTATGGTCGCCCACAGCACATAATATAGCAAACAAATATTTTTTTAATATAAATACTATTATTTCTACCCTTTATCAATTCCAAATACAACACTCCAGCCTCAGACGAAATAAAAAGTTTTTATTTCGTCTGAGACCCCAGCCACATAACATTGCAACCAAATAAAATTTTTAATTGTAACCCGTATATATTTTTCAAATATTACAAACGAAAACAGTTTTCCAAATTGTCATGCGTCTAATATTATATCTAAAAAATAATTCCCAAGTTTTTTTTAAAAAATTATAAATTTAAAATCCGGTCTACTCGCCTTAGCCAGTCTATTTCATTAAAAAGCTTTGGTATTAAACATTTTGTTCATCTTTTACAATGGTAAACACTAGGCTGAACTTATTTCCGTTCTCTAACTTTCCTGGTTTTATTTTTATTATGCAATTTTTCTTTATAATGATTTTTATTAGTGATTTTCAAAAATAATCACACGTTAATTTAGTGTTCTACCAGTAAAATTTTACAAATAGAGAATAACTTATTATAATCTTTCTTACAATTTCCTTTAACTTTTTAATTTACAAGATATTTTAGAAATCTTGTTTTTAGATTTTTAATGTCCTTTATATAAGAAGAAAAAGTGCGACCATACACACAAGTCCATAAATTGGCTGCAGGTGTTCATGGGCTGCTTGCGCCCTCCTTTCTGCCAAGGAGGGTCGCGTTCGTATACGGCTTAGAGATCTCTAGTCAGATCGTTAAGCCAATTCCTAAAAGGTTGGGTTTAGTGGGTAAAAGTCACCACATAACCACGCAGCCGGCTGCGTGGTATGCTATGAGCATTCCCAACCTCCCTCCCCCGCTTTCCGGAGGGTTGCCCATATTTGCTTCGGGCGCAAAAAAAAAATCGTGGGCTGCAGTAAACACAGATGGACTGTAAATTCGCTGTTCATTTCATGTTTTTTAACCAAAATTGAACAGTCGTGTCGTTTTGAATTACTTATAATTGTATTGGTATTTAAAGCATTTAATTTATCTCCAGTCTCATAATTTTTAATTTAAAGTAATGCAATTGATATATTGTATACGAGTAGGCTTATTGAGGAAGAAAGATATTAAAAAAAATTTTACTTGCGACTTTCTATTTTCAATACATAAACATGGAAAGCGGCTAAGAATTGACTTGATACATTTAATGATTATACTCTCCGATCTTTTATAGTTGTAAGTTTTGATATAGCTATTTTAAAGGTGGTAACACACTAACATTTTTTCAAATATTATTTATTATCGTGCATTATTCAATGTTACCATTATTATTATAACAAACGATTAGAAACGCTTTGAAGACAAACTTCTGCCAAATACAGCATAATACTTTAGAATACTGTGCAAGTGGAAGTGTAACAATATCCACTACCGCATATTGTGCCGCGGATACACCGCCACGTGTGACAGGTGACGAGCGCAAACAAACCAGACGATGGACAGCAACGACTTTCTGATAACAATTAAAAATTAAAAAAAACCAGTTACTAACCAAAATCGGCAACCATGGCAGAGCAGATGTTTCAAAATAAACGAGGTTAATGTGCACTATAAAAAAGAGAAAAATCTGTAGAATTTGGGAAAAATGCAGATAATTCATTTAAATGTATCCTAACCATGGTAAACAATTGATGTTTATTACTTATTTTTATCGACTTTCAACATGGCGTCTCACCGATTTAGTAACTCTGTGCTTATAGACAACGACAGAAAACCGTAAAGCGACCGTTGATCATAGAAAGAGAACTGTCAGTTGTCACAACAGTGTCAGAAATACGTGAAATAATCATGTCAAACGTCAATAATCAATAAAAATGACAGCTTACTGCCATGACGGGTTTTAGTTGTGTGTTGCAATTTCAAGTGTAATTTCCTGCGCTTTACCAGCAAACAAAGCCATTATAAAATAATTGGACAATTGAGAACCGTTTAAAATGTGTTTCCCTATTTTTGAGTATAGTGTACAAGGACCTAGCCCAGACTCCATACATTTGTAACATCTCCATTTGACCCATATGAGGCAATCTATAGGTAGGCCTATGTTCAGCTTCAGCAGTAAACTTTTAGCAGGCTGTTACGATAACCATTACTGCCCGATTAACACATATCTGCATTTTTAATCGATACAAGGGAACTGTAAGTGTCTATAAGCTATTTACTGTACGGTCTGTGAACTCGTTTAATACTCTATTTTATAAAAAGGCACTCATTACTAGTGCGTGAAAACAGATATTCAGATTTCACTTATCCTGATAATAATATCCGATGTAACGTAATTTGCGTGTAGATCGAGTTCCAATGCTGGCACTAATAGGATTAGACCGTGTTGTTTACGCAGTAACATTATTTAATCTATGGTGTTGTAGTGAAATGTTTTCGGATATACTATTATATTATAATCTTATCTATATTATTTTATTAAAATTAGAATATAGGTGGTGGAAATTCTTTCATATTTGGAAATAAACAGAAAAAGAGCCTGTGGATTATTATTTTTTCCAGTTTGTGAGTTGGATCATTTTTGCACAGCACGGTTCAATTTTTAATTATGTTTTAAAAATGTAATTTAATTATAATTTTAAATGCTGATTCATAACGTGCTTGGCGTCGAAAGATAACACGGGGTTAAATATTTCGATGTAATGTGAAGTCCGCCAACATAAGCTGGGACAGCGCGGCGGACATAATTATAACCCATATTAACTATAACCCTTTCAGAAATGGAAGGAGGCTTGTGCCCAAGAGTGGGATGTACATACATAGATTGTAACTTTACTAACGTTTTAAGCATGACGGGACATAAGTCAATCATGTTTTACATATAACTATTTAATAATTTGAGTTCCACCTCCGAATGGGATTTAATTCACATTTTTTATAGTATAAGTGTAATAAACCACCACACAGTCCACCTGATGGTAAGCGGATGCTACGGCCCGTAGAAAAATATATATCCTCGATTAAAAATCAAAATATAGATGTGTTGTCACTCCTGAGGACTGAGATAAAATGCCTTGTTTTCAGTGAAAAGGGGTCTCCGGATCTCTACACTTACCATACGAAACAGCAGTATTAAGCTTCTTTTTGACATTGGTATTCTGTAAGAGCGTGGTCTTTCTCCGGTCGCGCCGACCCATTCGTGTTAAAACCATAATTTATCTGCTGCATGAATCCACCACCTGTAAAACGTTCAATCAGAATTCATGTTTCTCATTCTTGGTGTGTTACAATCTTTACATTCTCCATTAAGACTGCTCCTTTTATAATACCGCACAATAGTCCATAAATTATACCAAGTTCTTCAAGAGACATTTGCAACTGAATGAATGTAGGACCGGATCAATGAGCCGTAATATTTATAGAAAGAAACAGATCTATATGCAATAGCTATTTGGTATTGTGCAAATTTATATTATGTAAAAACTTAATATAATATTATTTAACCATCCAATATATTCTTGCCAAATATATAGTTTTATAGAAGAGGAGGCAAATGAGCATGTGGCTCACCTGATGGTAAGTGTCGGTTGCCAACCAAGGACAACTGCGCAGGCAATTTCAGGTACCTTTCCGGCCTGGTAAAAAGGATAACGTTCTTCTTTTAAAGGCTTCTAAGTCGTATCGGTTTGGAAAATCACTGGTTGTTGCCATATCTAATGTATTTTGTTATATAAGAGGAGACAAACGAACATATGGCTCACCTGATGGTAAGTGATCACCGCCACCCATGAACTTCCCAAAGAAGGTAAGCCCAGAGGAATTGTAACAGCGTGGATTACCCTTTCAAAATGACGTAAGGACCCTGTGTCTTATCGGGCCTGAAAAATGGATGCAGCCATATCGTATGAATTACTTATACATGTGAGCTTTCCATTTTCATAACTACCAGGGAGTTTTGTATATCTATACATCAGTAAAAGAAAATATTGAAAAAAAAACAAACGAAAACAACGAAGTAAATATATTTTTCAGCCCCTAGACTGTCGTGACATCAGCTGCGGGAACCTGTAAAAAACCAGGCCACATTGTATGAATTAAAAAAAATGACTTACTGTATAAATGTTATTTATCTCGCTCTCATTTATGGAAAGGCTTCCCAATAGTGTAGGTCACACTGTATTGGCGGTGTAAAAAAATCTACTACCCCATATCATACCACGAGTGTCGCAAGAGGCGAAACAAACTGAGGAATGGGCAGCAGCGTCTAGTCAGCGTCGTAATAACAACTAAAAATAAAAAAAAATTGCGGTTTTCAACCCTCTTACCAAGCGTGGCGACTATGGCGAATATGGCGAATTCAACCAACTGGAGAAGCCATGCGCGTTAATACCTAAACAAAAAATCGGTCAATTTCGGGAGGAGGCGGGGAAAATTCACTACAAATGCAAAATTGAATCTCGTCACTATACACGCACACTACAGCATTTATGTTTGTGTTCATTGCATTTACGCATACCATCAAATTGTACACGTGTCGATACACTTAACACTCAAAGATAAAATGCGATAAAATCCATTTAAACTATAGTTTCATTGAAAGTATCCGTAATTATCCGTAAATCATAAGAAATTATTGTCACCTCTTGATTTTTGAATTGTTACAAGAGAGTCTTGACTAATCCCGGCTCCGACTGGCTCTGCTGTATAAAATTGTGACTTTATTGAGATTTAAGATAATAAAAGGCCTTTCTACTTATTAATTTTTCTTTTTTATAGCCTAGATGTTTCCTGGATTTGCTCTCTTTCTGTTGGTTTTATTAACAATCGGTTCAAACATCCCGAAAATTAGCTCGGATGGACAGACAGACGAAAAATTTAGAAATGGTTATGACTGAATAACATGCAAATAACCTTCTCAGCTCAATATAAGGCAGTTATCACAATATTACAAATATAAACTTGAATTTTATTTATATTTACCTATAGATTAGTGATAACTAATAAGTGTTAGATCTTCACTTGCCATTACTTATGCTTACCCTTATTTTAAGCCAACATTTAGAGATTCGTGATTTAGTTTTTGAGTAATGTGTTGTAGATAGATGTTGCTGTTATTGTGTTAGTTACATGATGTAAACACTGCCTAAAATGTGATTATGAATTAACTTCATGATGTAATTACCAAAGAAACACTGAGTTAATTCTATTAGCCAACTTCAAAAGGATTAAAATTATTTTAAAATTCAATTTAAAACATCCGAACCGTAATACAACTTGAACATGATTTGAGTATAAACAAAATAACGTCGTAAAAACTGTCTATTTGTTACCCGGCGGCGAAGTGGTGTGTGGGCAAGTCCTTAAAGCTATTTCTCAATCTGCGTCGAGTTTCCGTCCGCGTGTTTTGTTTAAAATAGGGTTGTCCATTTCTTAGTTCAGTTTAGCCAAATACATTATAGTTTTTCTTAAGTTAGTATTACTAATACAGTAAATAAAGCTGGAGAGTAAATACGCTAATTAGTGTGAGAACACATTCACAGTGAATGTTAAAAATACACGCGTATATCGTTTGCTTTCGTTATCATCAACGTAGTCAACGACGTACGTTCATCTAACGAGAGAACCGTAGAAAATTCTAGATACTTCTGAATTTTTTAAACATTCCTTTCTTATAATACGAAACTTAGAGAGCACTTTAATAGGATTATGTTATTGATATTGACGTTGAACATTACCGAAATTAACTGCGTAGTACTCATAAGATATCGCGTACAATGAAACTAGAGATGTCTACTAGCATCAGGTTTGTGATTACAACTCTATATAATAAAAAATGCGGTTGCAATCATGCAATCTTTAAAAAGTATACTAAAGTTACAGCCCATATACGTCCCACTGCTGGGCACAGGCCTCCCCTCATTTCTGAGAGGGTTTTAGGGCAAGGAAGTGTCGGCCGCGCTGCCCCAATGCGTGTTGGCGAACTTCACATGTCTTCGAAATATTTTTTTTCTTATTCCTCAGACATGCAGGTTTCCTCACGCTGTTTTCATTCACCGTCAAGCACGTGGTAAATCAGCACTTAAAATTGCAATTAACAATTTCATTGGTGCCGACGGGGATCGATCCCGAGTTACTCGCGTTCTGTTATATTTACAGCGAGCTTAACCATCTGAGCTACCACGGCTCTATGCAATCTTTGGTAGGCATTAATGATCAAATATATAGCATAATATCATCATTACAGCCCTTCACAAGTCCACTGCTGAACATAGGCCTCCCCCAAGGATTGCCACAAAGCACGATCCTGAGCCACTTGCATCCATCGACTTCCTGTATGTCTCACCAGGTCGTCACTCTACTACGCCTAACGGTACGAGGCTGCCACTCGAGACCCTTTTTTTCCCGTCGGTGTGCTAAGAATCTTCGGTGGAGGTTCGGTAACGTAAAACGACTTGACTTGGCAACATATAACACACGCATCCTGATCCTGGAGCTGTCAGAGGAGATAGAAAAGTTGCACCAGAATACACAGTTTCTAAGCCACCTACATCCAGCGACTTACGTTGGGAGCTGCCCTACGCTTCGCTTACCTTTACGAAGTTACCACTCTTGAGAACCTGTCTTCCCCATCGGTTGTCGGTTCTTCGAGCTATATGGCCGGCCCATTGTCACTTCAGGTTGCTACGTATTTGTAAGAACGAAGGTATATTTTAGTAGAATTGACAACCCTATTGTAAACATCCATTTAATTAATTTGGTCGGCGTGCCGCATGAACGGAAACCACCATACGCAACGGTTCCGCGCATTCAAATGTCGTCCTTTGAAGCGCGGAACGACACATAGATTTCGGTAGATATCCAATAACTTTCCATTTCGTGTACACTGATACATTCGCGATCTAATGTGATTTCTTACAAACCAGTACACTATGTATGTTGTTAAAATGCAGGTGTTTGTAAATAAAAAATTAAACCATTTCTTATATTTGAAGTATTACACATTAAACTAATTTTAATTATATTCATTTTACCTCGTAATCAATATGTTGTTGTTATAAATTGTATGTATGTTATAGCTCGAAGAACCGTTTTTACCTGGTAGGGCTATGCTGCAGCTATACTGTGGTTGCAGCTCAAATAGGTTGGCTCGCAGAATACCAGCGTAAAATAGCAGGTTAATGCTGCTGTGTCTTGCTGTCGCTTGGTGAGTGTAGAGAACTGGAGACCCTTTTTACTGAAAACGAGGCATTCCTTCTCATTACTCAGGGCTGGCAACGCATCTGCATTTTGATTTTTAATTGAAGATAAATGTAGATGTCTATGGGACACAACATCCACATCCATCAGGTAGACTGTGTGTTTATTTGTCACCCTTATTTTATTTAAAAAAAAACGTTAATCGAAGGTAAATAAAGGATCTCGAGTGGCAGTCCCGGTATCAGACGAAATGTTGGGCGCCCCCTACCTCGTCGCACTACATGGTTGTTACATGGTACGGACAGATGCAGGTGGCTCAGGATTGTGTTTTATAGCATAAGGATGGTCTATATTTAGCAGGAGATTTGTAAAGGGTCGTAATGATAATGAATGGTGATGATTAATTCCTAATGATTCGGGTGCTTTCCCCGCCAGCGCCTACAAATAAAATCTCCACAATCAATAATTGAGCCTGGTTGTATATTATCCATAATCAAGAATAATGTTTTTAATTGTTTGTAGGTATAAGTAGACTTTCACAAGTACCCACAGGAAGAAGACAAACGCTAAACAATTTTGTTAAAATATCATTTATTTAAGCTTTGGTAAGATCGTCGGCAACTTTTCTAATTTAAGCAGTTGTGACAGCTGTCAAAATCTCAAGGAAGCCATTAATGTTAAGCGCGCTCAGTTCTAAAAGCTTCGAGTTTTAAATTGTCGGTGGTGATAGAAAATATTCCGCGTCAGTTTTACGGCGGAGATGAGTTATGGGAAAACGGCGATGTTGTGAAATATGACGTGCATTCTGACGGTTCTCAGAACATCATGTTGTTGTTCTTGTATAGGGTAACCATTATTGTCTGAAGTGTGAGACATTTCTAATTAGAGTGCCCCCATTTCTGTCCTAGGAGTTCGTTAGGGTAGGTGACCCTGTTACCTATTTCTGCCGCCATGAGGGCAAGTGATCTTATGCTCACCAGATGGTACTAAGGTGAACTTGTTTATTCGCAGATTGAGATAATCATTGAAAGTTGCCTTTTAAAAGGTACAGGGGGGGGGGGTAATATGGTCAGCTTAAGCTTTGCCGCTCTATAAAGCCAAAAGAGAAGAGAAGGAGAGAGACAAAAACAAAAAGTCGTATACTATAACGAATATATTAAGAAAAAATAGCAAACAAGCTTTGGCAATAATTAGGAACACTTCGAAAAATCTACTCAAAAAAAACTAACTACACTACATCATACTAAAATCGACTAAAATATTTACTATAATGTAAAATGTAAAAATGGCGTCGATAAAGCATCACCTTTTTGCCCCTTTATTAATTGATTAACCGATGAAAAGCTATCGTATCACAAAGCTATCTATGTAAACAAGGCTGTCATTTTTGAGTTACAAGATATTACCCGCACGTACTATATAAAAGTTTTTCGGTTTCCTGTTTATGTAGTTACATATACGCAAAACATTAATCTCTACACTTTTGTAACAAATGAACTTTTCTCGTTATGAAATATTTCATTTATTTCATCTAATTCCTGTCCCCTCACTATCAAGTGGCACGGCCCTGATGATAGAAAAAGTCGTGGATGCCATTCTTACCGGTGCTTGCATTGCTGCGTTCCGCTCTGAGGGGTGTAGAGTATAGGCATAGTAGAGACAGCTAGTATATTTACAGGCTATTAGGTGTTCTACGCATCTATCGCCCTCTTTGTAGTTGGCTACAGGTGCCCTGAACTTGGTTTTGATATATAAATTATAAAATATCTTATCAAACAATATTTTAAAATTAATTGCATATTTTCGGTTTATATAAAAATAAAATTTCATGATATTATTTCTTATATATACGCGAACAATACACTTTCAAATAAAAATAGTTTTTACGGATTTCATCAAGATACTATAAGTTCATACTGTGTAGATCTAAACAAAAATTAATTATTTTAATCTGTGGGTAACCGCGCCTAAGGCGACACCGTGAAAAATGCACTTCCTTTCATAGAATAGCATAGGACACCACTAAAGAAACTGGAAATTTGATATAGGTAAATTCATGTCTTTATCTTAAATTTGATTGTACAAAAACACGATTGTATAATTTTGACTCGATCATAATTATTTGCGAAAACAACCTCCAAAAATCACTATAGTTGAAATTACAACGAAATTACTTAATCTATTTATATGTTTGGGAATCACTCAAATATATTCATAACATTAATATTCATAATTTACTTGTTCATTATTTTGATTACTTAATTAAATAATTAAAAAAAAATATTTTAAGATTCTGACAATTTCTAAGCGCTTTAAATCGTCGCGGGCGCTACGCTAGACCTGATGACGGCGTTTTTTCAAGTTTTTATAGAAATTATGTATTCACTCGGATCAGTACGGCGATAGCCTTTTCGATGTGTCGTCTTAACTATGACATCGGTACGTCGAACACCTCAATCATAGATAGTGTATTAAAGTGCTCGAAATATAAAAAAGTTAATATAAGCGATAAAGTCCATAAAAGCTAGTTTTATTTAAATTTTATGTATTGAAATGTTGCAAATTTAGCGTTTTTTCATGGAAACTCCACATCTCAGCTGCATTGTCTTCTTGCGTACGTGCAACTATAAACAGATTTAGGTCGAATTTAATGCTGTCCTCCGCCTGTCTCGTTTTATGTGCCCGTCACTGTTTACCCTAATTTTCTTCCATCATGTATTTTTGACGTGTGATTGACAGATCTGTGAGTTTTAAACATCTGTAGACGAAAAATAAAAATGAACCATTTTATTATGCGATAGCAGCTTTTGAGAAGCAATAACACTACGCACTCAGTATCGTCAATTTTCAAAAAAAAAAAAGTTTATCTAGTAATAATAGGTTTACGAAGTTTCCAATATATACATATCTTATTTCGCTCTGCATCGCTTTACACCAATAAGAACTTGTATACCACAAATTATAATTCCTCTGCTTTAGATATATTCTGACAGTCCTTCCTACCTTTTATAAACTTATGCAGGCCCTATGACAAGATATTGAATATCCTGTGGCTACGCCACTATAAAATGATGTATTTAAGTTAATAAATATTTATGTACACACACACACACACACACACACACACACACACACACACACATATATATATATACATTGATATGTACTTTATAGCTATATATATATACAGTGTGAGTCTTTATAAAGTGCACATATCAAAACCAGTGAAACTACACATAATTTCATCGAAGGTAAATTATTAAAAAAATTATAAAAAATTAACCCTATTTAAATAAATTATTATAACTTTTAAACTGAATGTCCTATCAAAATGGAATAAATTTTTAAATGACTGTTAATAATTAGCGGTGCCAATAAAGTAAAAATTTCTAATAAAATGAATGTCATAAAATTAGAATAAAGAGGTTTTTGATGAAAAATCTGGTATTTTTTTCATCATTTTTACAATAACTTTAAATTTTCTCGAAAAATCGTCCCCTTAATCCTACTTTTTTATTCTTATGTTATTCTAAATCATATTAGATTTCTAATGGCAAAAACTGCACGTTTATCAGATGCACGTATGCAGATTGATTTCGATGAAATTATATGTAGTTTCCCTAGTTTTGATATGTGCACTTTATAAAGACTCACACGGGCGGATCGCCAGTCCCAAATAAAAAAAAGCTATGAATGTTATGTAATGTATTTTTAAAATTTAAATACTTTTGCAATGGTTGCAGTATATATTCTGACTTTTGTTTATCTTTTGGTAAAATTCTATTTTTTTACGTTTAACAAAAATTATTTCCATCTAAGAAAGTTACGTCTCTTCGTATCGAAATCGTAATAGATAGATTTTTTTAATGAAATAACATGTAATAAGCAAAAACCTTGATTGCGTGCGATAATTTGAATTGCAATTTAATAACCTTTACCAAATCTAGAGATGCTAAATGCAAATTGCCTTGAAACGATCGAAACAGTTGGTAACATCTGTTTACTAACTGTTTCGATTGTTGATCGACTATAAGTTTTTGCGGTTCAATTAAAATATAGAAATGGTAACTTGCATTGAATAGAAATTCCTTTAAATAAGAGTGACTAACTCGGAACTTACTTTGGTAAATATTACCAAAACCAACTGAGGGCATTGAGTTTTTTTTTTAAATTGAAGAGTTACGAATTAACTGTTTACTGCATGGTAAGTGTCCACTGCAGCCAGTGGATACCTGCAGCCAAGTTCAAACAAATAAGACTACAGATGCGTTGTCGTCACTCTGACTAAATGTCTCTCAACCTTTAATTATATAATTCTCTTTAGACGGAGATACAGCATAGCTTAGCACTTACTAGGGCCTGCAGAATTAGGCCATCTTCGGCTGCTTCACGGTAAGTGATGAAGCAGCCGAAGATGGTATAGCGAACTGCCTTAACTTCACAGAAGCCTATTCACTCCTAACTTGAAGAACCACTTATAACCTGGTGGGAAGGCAGATGTTGGAAAATTATTTCACTCCTTTACACGCACACACACACACGCACGCACATACACACACACACACACACACACACACACACGCACGCACGCACGCACGCACGCACGCACGCACGCACGCACGCACGCACGCACGCACGCTCGAACGAACGCACGCACGCACGCACGCTCGCACGCACGCACGCACGCACGCACGCACGCACGCACGTACGCACGCACGCATGCAGGCACGCACGCACGCACGCACGCACGCACGCACGAGTTATGTGAAAAAATAATAAAATTAAGTCTGGTTTGTATTCAATCCAATAATATACCTGATATCAGTTATCAGCATGTAAAGAGGGTACACACGGCTACACAATGTTACAGTTATATGAAGCTTTTTAATCTGGCAACCCTGACCCAACGGTTCGTTTAAAAAAGGTTTTGTCTTTTAAGATAAGAAGCCGCGGCAATTTGTTATGATGATTTGTAGGTTCAGCGTTATGCGTACAAAAAGGCCGTTTTATTGACAACAAAGTTCTTGGTCATGTTATCTTAAGTATTACAGTTTTTTTTTGTCGAATAGCTTTATTAAGTAACAAATTTATGTGACAATTCATATCGTTATTTTCCTACTTGTCAGTGATTTTTGTAAAAAGAAAGAATAAGTATCAGTAACATTACCATTTACCCCGTAAACACCCCAAGTTAGTTTAAAAGTTCAGGACATCCAGTCGAAGGGTGGATTCGAATGTGACTCTGAGTGTGCAAACCGTACTCTTAGGCCACTGTTGCTTTGACTTGCTTCGTTTTAATTCACTAGTGCAACACCAAATTAGCCTTTTATTTTGACGATTTTTTGACTATTCTAAGCCACCTGTGCTGGTGCAGCTGACGATGTTAAGCCACACTGACGTAGATTTATAGAAGTCTATTCACTTTTGCCTTGTAGACACCCACATTTTAATCAAAGAGAAAGACAGATACTGAAAACTTATTCCACTCCTTTGCTGAATGCATGACGAATGACGAGTCTAGTTGTCCGATGATGGAAGTGAGATTGATTGCAAAAACTTAGAATAATCTCTAGACCTGTACTTTAGACATTAAATTTTAACATATTGTTTTTTTAGACCTGTCGTTTCTTTGAGGAAGTCCATTAGGAAGGTATTAAGGATGTTAAAAATTAATTAAATCCGTGTTTATATATCCTTGTAACTAAATTCGACCCGAACCGACCCACACGAAAGCCAGTTGATATTGTAATTTTTTTCAATACTATACTATACTATTCATATTCATTACTATTAATACCTGTTAACGCAATGTTTTCTATCTATATGTGTAAAGTTTTAAAAAAATAATTTAATATAGCTTACATACGTGTAGTATGTAAGCTATAATAATTTATTTTTTCAAAACTGTAATGACTGAAAATGAATAGTATTTTATAGTATTGTGTGTGTCGGTTCGGGTCGAATTTAGTTATTTATTTTAAACTAACTTCCCGATGGGTTAGACTTGAAATTTTAAACATACGAGTAGCTCAGAATCGAATGACAATGTAAGGAATATACAATATACAAGTGGTATATTAAACATTTTTAATACATTCTTTTAAAAAAATTACTTGTTATAAAAATAAATTTAACCAAGAGCTTTTATCTCATATTTTTTATAACGTAATGATTTTTAATTGTACTGAATAAATTTTAGTTTTACATTTTACCTTACCTCTTAAATAGTACCTCGATAACTTTGAACTTTTGCATTTACAACAAATACTTATATATTGTGTAAATTAGAATTACGATTATTACTTGTTTATTGTTTGACTTCTATTTTATCATTGCTTCACTATTCTTTGTTAAATAGTATAATTTTAATTTATTTGTTGTTAAATTAATCAGTTTCATTTAATTTTAATTAAATTTATGAATTGATTACCGTCACAGCCTATTAAAGTCCACAGCTGAATATAGGCTTCCCCCAAAGATTGCCTTATAGAAGGGATATTTGCCATAGTTACCACGCTTGGCAAGCGGGTTGACAACCGCAGATTATTTTTAGTCATTATTAGGAAGACGCTGATTTGACATTTAATTTTAACATGATATTTATTCAAATAAATAAAATTAAAGTGCCAGTATGTAATGTCAAAACAACAGCTTTCTACTAAATGCTTAAGAAATTATATTGATACCTACTTATTAAAAATAGTATTTTTTAATTTTTGCCCATCTACCTATTTGTTTGTTCCGGCTAATCTCAGAAAGATGTTGTAAAGAATAACTGGCCATTTTTATTTTATAAAAAGAATTAGCGTTCCACGCAAATAAAATTAAACTCTCAACTACACGTGATCTATAATATATTTGCATGCTACAGATCTAATGTGGCGGTCTTGTGTGCTCAAAATAATTATCATAACAATGCTCAAAGCAAATAAAGGTTTATAATTATTTTCTAAAATCATATTTTGATAATCATAGCATTCCATAGTACACATAATGTACAAGATTCGGGACGATAAGTAAACCTTGGTTTAAAATGAGCCGAAATTAATTTAATATCATGCGTGCAATTTATTTTTCCAGTAACAGGCGTGGCCATATAAATAGTTTTAAAAACTCGAAATTCAATGCAAGTCAGTTTTTCGGAAAGTAGATCCACATGAGGTCTTATATAAATATGGTCCTCTTTTATAAGAAGTAAATCAATGGACATGCTTGAATTACGCGAGGTTATAAAAGTTAAACCAAATAAATGCCCCAATATTTATTCCATGAATGATAAATTAAGAAATGAGAATGGTGAGAATTGTAGTTGACCGCATAAATGCCTCATTAATCCAACATAAAAAAAGTAGGGTACACAGAGTTTATTGCGTGGTTGCAGCACGAATGGTTCGACTCGACCGCGGAAGGACCACGCTCTCGCATAATACCAGCGTAAAATTGCAGCTTAATGCTGCTATGTTTCGTATGGTGAGTGTAGAGATCCGGAGAACCTTTTTACTGGTAACGAGGCATTCCATCTCAGTCCTTACGGGTGACAACGCATCTGCATTTTGATTATTAATCGAGGATAGATGTAGATGTCTATGGGCCGCAGCAACCACTTACCATCAGGTGGACTGTGTGCTCGTTTGTCACCCTTATTCTATGAAAAAAGTATGTGCTCCTGTAATCCATTTTATTAGTGTGGGAATAGTAGTAGACGGTGCAGTGGCGACGTAAGAATTTACACAACACCGTATCTTACCGTCGAGGCGACAGAAGGGAAAAAACCAGGGGGAGGGGATTTTTGACAACTACGGCAAATACCCCCCTCCCCCGTGACAATCTATAAGGAGGCCTATGAGGCGAAAGAGATCAGAATAATAATATAAAGGATAGATTATTAGCGCTCGAGTGTATGCGCAAGCACAGGTGCACTCTCTATTATCTCATTCTCACAGTCCGATGGGTCGGGAAATCCGACACGAGCGGAGAGAGATCAGGCGCAGGACCAATTGTGAGATCGGAAGACATGACAACTGGGCTATAGTTTAATGAATGAATGTAATGAATATATATTTTAATGTCCCTGGAAAACTGCCGGAGACCTGTAAAGAAATTTATATATCTGTATAACTAATGATCTATTGATTTATTATGTACTTTAATAAACTGTAAACTGAAGTAGAACGAGTCTCAACTATTAATAAGCCGGCACAATTCCCAGAATGTTTGGTTTATGTTTGAATTTATGTCGCCCGAGTGCGGTGGCGTCAAGTTTTACGGGCCGTAAAGCTGCCGTTGGTAATGGACGAGTACTCCGGCGTCGCGGGACTGGAGCTGGACCCACGGTACTTGGTATTTGTAACTTTTTGTATGTAGCAGCCGATTGGTTCAATAGCGACCATTTTAGTAGGGTTGATGCAAAAGCTATGTTATGTATCAACATCAGTTGAGGCAAAGGAAATTAATATTTAATTTTTTTATAGGATTCACAAACGAGCACAAAGTCCATGTGATGCTAAGTCGATACTGTTGCCCATAGGTATCATATGAAAAATCAAAGTAGACGCGTTGTCACCCCTGAGGACTAAGATGGAATGCCTCATTTCCTATGAAAAGGAGAACCTTTGTTGAAACCTGGTTCGCTACACTGACCATACGAAACACAGTAGCATTAAGATGCTATTTTATGTTGGTATTCTGTTAGAGCGTGGTCTTTTCCCGGTTGAACTGGCCCTTTTATGCTTCGACCATAATATAGCTGGAGCGTGGCTCTACCACGAGAAATCGTTGAATTTTTACACGGGTAAGTGTATTCTCTTATGTCGCTACTACACGGCAACTTAGCAACGGCATGCTGGCTCGTAAGAGACGGCAAGGCAAAGCTGAAATAGGAGAACGGCAACAGCTATATAATATATCAAACTATTACAATCTATCAAAATCCACTGCCGATTTGCCACCGTTGTTACGGGCGGCAAGCGGGCTGTCAACTAAACCAAGTGGTTCTTATTTTTGTTCAGCTGTAATTAGAGATGCTGCTGCCGACCTCCCGATTCAGTTTCAGGTTGATATGGGGTAGTACAGTAACAGGATAGCTCACCCTCAATCTATCTCACAGGAGAGTATAACCTGTTTTTTATAGTAGAGGGGGCAAACGAGCATACGGTTCACCTGATGTTAAGTGACTACCGCCGCCCATTAACATCCGCAACACCAGGGGAATGCCAGGTGTTTGCCGGCCTTTTAGAAAGGAGTAACCTGTCAAATGACGCTGCCAACTGTACCTTCATATAATTTTTTTTCTCTTATTTATCGGTGTACAACAAAGTATTTCATGCATTCTTTTAACTCATTGTTTATATCAAACGAGAAATGAAGAAGAAAATATTCAAAGTTAAAGACAACATTTTAAAATGTGATATGCATTAATATTCTAACAAATTCAAAGTTTGATCACAACCCTGACATGCAGCCGCGAGTGGAGTTCGTTCTTTATGAATTCCCGTGACCCAGTCGACACTCGCTGCAATTTTTATGAAGGCAACCTACTTCAGTACATGTCGCGCTACAGCTATACCAACTTATGATTCGTATGTGACTTTTAAATTTTTAAGGATATCACTTTGACGCCCAGCGCACGTTTCCAGGGCTGTAATTTAGAAGATTTTGTGGAATATGTTTAATGGTTTTTTTTTATAGAATAAGGGTCACAAACGAGCACACAGTCCACCTAATAGTGAGTGAATGCTGTGGCTCATAGACATCCACATCTAGCCCCGATTAAGAATCAAAATGCAGATGCGTTGTCACCCCTGAGGACTAAGATGGAAAACCTCGATTCCAGTAAAACGGGTCTCTGATTTTCTACACTCACTCACTATACGAAGCACAGCAGCATTAAGCTGCTATTTTACGCTGGTATTATTTGAGAGCGTGGTCCTTCCCCGGTCGTGTCCACCCATTCATGCTACAACTATAATGTAGCTGTAGCGTGGCTCTACCACGTTATTACTACTCGGATTGTGCAAATATTCATGATGCCGTAACTGCTAGCTCTCGTACTTCAACTTTGTAATCAAATAGTGGAACTCGTTTTCTTCCCACGGGCCTCCTCTTATATATTTGTACTGCCAAGAGCATGTTGACATTGCTGTGTTATGTTTTGCAGAGGTAGACAGACTGTTCAATTATACAGACTGTAAAGCATTACAGTTTGGTCCCCCGGGATGACAATGCATCTATGACCTCTTCTGTTTGAAGATTACGCATGTGCTCTTACTTGTAGCTACTTACCAAAAGGTGTACTATCAACTCAACTCAACTCTAATCTTATAAAAATAATTACTAAGAAAGTGATACTTTAACAGATAAAAACGGCAAATAATTTTGAAGTCCTTTATCAGTGGCGTATTATTTAATGTTGAAATTTCGTATTAGAAAACTCTCACTCTTGAATCTTCAGTAAGTATTATCTCTTCAGACTTTTGTCATAATTTAGTTTTTTTAATATATTAGTTTTACAGATTTTATCGCTTTTAATCTAATAAATACAGTCTATTTGTTTATTTTAAATATTATTTATATTTTGGATGTTTCGAGTACTTTGTGACGACTACTACGAGCGTGTTTCATGAGTGCACTCATGAACCACGCTTGAACGGAAATATAGCGTAACATTAATAATAGCATAATCCACCTATTTTGTAGATATGGTAAGTAACGAACATTGGTGACCATTTAGTAGTAGTCCGAAGGGGTGACAACGTATCTATATTTTGATTCTTAATCGAGGATGAATGTAGATGTCTATGGACCACAGTATCCACTTACCATCAGGTGGATAGTGTGCTCGTTTGTCACTCTAAATCTAAAAAAGCAGCAGTATACTGCTACTTTACGCTGGTACTATGTGAGTGCATAAATCCTCTGCTGCTGCATAGCGTTTCAAGGTTGCAAATATAACGTCTGCATTATTAATCGTATTTGAGGGCAGATGTAGATGTCTATGGGCCACAGCAACCACTTATCATCAGGTGGCCTGTGTGCTCGTTTGTCATCCTATCCTATAAAAAAACAAAATCTTCCAGCTGTATAATTATAAATCACACAAGAGGTCATTTGATCGGTTATTTAGGGCAGCGGCGTTAAAGGCACGAGAAATATTTTTCATTGAAAATATGTCTTTTTGTTACAGGTAAATACCTCGCTTTCCCTGCAGATGGTAGGGCTCTCTTCCTGGATAGGAGACCAGGAGGTAGGTACCACCTTCATTTCTGCCACCAAACAGCCTGCTTGCACAGCTGCGTCCCGATCTGAAGGGTATTGGAAGCCAGTTTTATTACAGATAGTGAGGCACTTCATGTTAGTTTGCAACGCACCTATACCATTGTTTGTTTGAAGTGGCCGCTATTGGACTGCAAGTTCTTTGGCCACTTTTGTATTGTAAAAAAAAGGTGTTAGGCTTGAGGATATTGTTAAACTGCCGATTGCTTTACCAAAATTGACACTTTAACTATCGAACATCAATAACAAGTTAAACACGGTAACTGAAACATCTAGAATGTTCGAGCACATACCGGTCCCGTACCGATTGGGTGGAGAAAGTTCTAGTATGGAGTTTTCTAGAAAGCAATACTCGATGGCGCTAGTGCCATGTATCAGGCATTAATTACGGCGCGCAATAATATATAATATTATGTGAGTTTTTATTAAAACAGTATTTGGAAAAATATACTATTTATAAAGCATACAGGTTGTCGACTTACGGCGTAAGTAATCAACTTGGATCTCAAATTTTTGTCCTATGTTATCAGTATGTGTCTTCGCTAACAAAGGTCTCCCTTAAGACTTTATCTAATAAAAGACTCTTTAAGATGTTCTTAACCCAGCGGTACTCGCTAGGTGTTTACATGCACGAATACTCGCTACCGGGTAAAAAATACCACATAATTTAAATGACATTATCTTGGAAAAATAAGTTTGCATTACAAACTATAATGGTGTATTTAGTTTATTAATACTAATGTCTAATAAATAAAAGAAAATTAAAAGTTTGAATTATTATTTATTTCAAATTATAGCTTATCCTAAAAAAATACAAATTCTAACAAAAATTCTTCATAGTTTTAGAAAAATCAACAAAACAATTTTTTTCTTAGGTATCACGTAAAATTGAGATTAAAAATTATAAAACGACCTTATACACTACCAAAACAACAAAAAATAAAATACTGTTTATTTTAAATGAACATCGAGAAAATAATCGTCAAACATTATGTTTCAAAAAACTTGTACCTAATCTAACTATTTTGCTTTGACATAACAATCGCCACAAATTGGGGTCGTATGCTCACGGCATATTCTTTTGGAACACAATTTACAAGACGTCTTAGTTTTTCGGTCCTTCTTCCATTCACATACTGCACAACGGGAAGCAGATGTGGACGGTCGCAAAGCTGAGGGTGTGCTTGTGTGCGTGGCTTCGTCATTCGAGTCAGCATTGAGCATACAATCAATTTTTGTTTTGATAATTTTTGGCAAATTAGCTACTGTTGACCTCTTTTTTATCTGTGGCATCACAAGGGCCAAAGCCAGTTCTTTCAAAGCGATCCTTCTCTGAGCCATCACAGCTCCACTATTTACTTTATTTGCCTTCACTATCACGTACGCATTGATGCCGCCGACGTTCAAAAGACCATAAAACAAAACCAATGGCCATATTTTGGTAGCTCGTGCTACTGAGTAGATAGCACACATCTCATCCACAACATCGACGCCACATTTTGTTCTATTATAGTCCATGATCATCTCGGGCTTTTTTTCTTCTCCAGAATCTTTTTTGCCATCATGGTGCATAGTTGACGCCAAGAGCACGACTTTATTTTTCTTTGGAACATAAGACACAACAGTACAATTATCTTGAAATCCAAAAAGGGAACTGTGTACTTCCCGGTCTTTGGTTGAGGTATATACAAGTGGAATTTCAGCTTTATTCTTTCTCAAAGTACCCAATGCTGTCAAACCATAATCATTGAGCAAATCACGTAATAGCGGAAAACTAGTGAACCAATTGTCCATCACTATGTTACGATGACTATTCTTTATAGGTTCTACTAAGCGTTTGACGACTTCACTTGGTGAATTACTGTGATCATAAGGCCCATCATTTTTGCCAACATAAATTTCCATATTATTTGTATAGAAGGTTCGTGCGTCAGCCAACACAAATATCTTTATACCGTATTTACCGGGTTTGCTGGGTATGTATTTCCGAAATCGACAACGGCCGCGAGTCTTCTCCAACTTTTCATCGATTGTTACATTTTCGCCGACAGCATAATATTTTTTTATATTATTATTGAACTCTTCGAAAATCTCGTGAATGGGTGCTAGCTTATCTGTTTGCCTTCTTTCACCTCGTCTACGAATATTGTCAAACCGTAAACTCCGCAGTAAGAAATGGAACCTTTCTCGTGACATTGTGGCTATACAGACGTCGGAACCACTTCCATCTTTTTCCCAGAGATCTTTTGTGTTCAGGTGACCACTTCGCAATCTTCCGCAAAAATAAAGTAGTCCAAAAAGAGCTCTAAGTTCAACGATATCTGTACTTTTACAATCGCGTTCTCTTGAGAATTTAGACTTTAGCTCTTCTATATAAATGTTAGTATACTGGACTATCTTTAGTAAACACGTTTCCGGAAAAACAAGATTCCAGGCTTCTAACATAGATGAACAAGATCTGCCTTCGCCAATCGGTCCCGGCAAATGATATATAATGTTATGGGATCTTGTTCGTACACGTCGCGGCGGCTCACGAACTTGCCAGCGAGTTCTTTTGTCTTTTCCAGTAAAACGACCTCGCCTCAAGTACTTAAGCGGTACATCCTCTAAATATTCTTCATCTTCAGTATTCTCAATTTGTAAATTCGAAGGAAAACTCTCTTCCGACACTGAAGACCCATCTGAATCACTTGCTTCTTGCTCTGTTCCGCTTTCATGATCACTATGCTCCTCAAAATCTTCTATTTCTGCCACATTTTCTTCTTCACTATCTTCTTGTTCTAGACATTCTTCTATAATTCGATCCGTCAGTAGGGAACTCATCATGAACCAGCTCTAAAACAAAATAATAACATAAAAAAAACCACCAATAACATAAAAAAAAATGTAACAAGAACCGTCGCTACCGGGTATTTTTCACCCATACTCACTTTAAACGTCCGTTGTCGCCAAGCGCCGCGCGCGGAACTGGCCGCCCGGTGACGCACGAGCGTGTTAACTATTGGCCAGAAGGTACTTAAAGTCGTGAGTTGCCACCATGTTTAGTAATAAAAATATCACGTGATTTAGGTAATCTGTGGTATTTTTTACCCAGCAGCGAGTACCGCCGGGTTAAGACTGTCTTCATAAACATGTACGGTAATACGTACTAGAGCTTTGTCTGCTAGATGTCTAGACGTATAGTATGTTTATGCCGCTGTCTTAAGACGGTATTAATTAAGATGCTCTCTGAGTGTACTGTAATTATCCTCAGTACTCACTAATGCTTAAGGATGTGTGCGGCCAGACATGCATTAAAATGTTTCTTACTAAACTTAAATTGTAAAATTGAACAGGCACTAACAGAAATAGCAAGCGAAATTCATTCATATTTGTATTTACGGACGGTTATCCTAAAGACGACAGTAAATTGGGTTCTGTATAGAGACTGGTAGTTCTTTATAGAGAAATAAAAAAAAACTTTTTATTCAATATAGATTATAAGTTATAAAATACGTCTGTCCTGGAGAGAACCAGCAAGATACCCAGCAGGAACAGTTTACAAACATTAAAATCGCACAATAATTAATAAAACAAAATAAAATAGAAATAGCATTTTTGCGATCATCGCATTCTCAGCGGTTATTATAATATTTTATTATATATAATCCATAATTTATTTAATATTAATGATCTATTTCTACAATCTTTGTGTTTAATAAAGTTTTAAAACTTGGCGAAATTCAAATTTTGTATGTTTTCTGGGATTTTGTTGTAAAAGGGTATTTATTGTACATCGCCCCAGGAATGAATTACTGACTCTATGGAGTCGAGTTACTGGCACTACTAGCTTGTATCTGTTCTTAGTATTTACAGAATGAATAACACTTATTTTATCAAAACTATTTATTTTTTGTGGAAAAGAAAAAAACGCCTAATGGAGATGATGAGAAAAGGCTGACGCATGCCCTGCGCTAATCTGTTGACTCTTTAATTAGGTTTCGTCGCGCGTTGCGCAAGCAAGTGTTAACGGACGTAAATCAATGTACAGCATTGTAACCTATTTCTTTATAAATGAGACTGATAATAGCATGTTGTTTGTACCTATCTTACAATAAATAACGTGCAAATAAAAAACCCTACTGGAATCATCATTGGTGCATTGGTGTATAGAATAATTTTTATTCAATATAGATTACAAAAATACTTATTGAAAGTCATACATGTACCAACACATATACCATATATACCACTGGTTAGGTTACTTCTGGGAAGACCAGCGAGAAACCCAGCGCAGCGGGACACTTTTCTTTAAACAATAATTTACAATTTTATATGTTGTAGATCCACTTTAATATGAAAAGATTTTCAAACAGCATCTTAGTGATCACCTTATTCCCAGAGGTTATTATAATATCATGTACTATTTAATAGTATTGTGAGTGAGTGAATCATTAAATATTCTTTTTTTAATTTCAACCAACAAGGATCATAGGATAAAACATGCTATATATGTATATTAAATTTACAAGAAGTTACGTTACCTCAAAGATTACAAAACATAAATCACAGTGGGTAAGTGAGGCGGTTCCGTTCCATGGTTGTGATCGCTTGCCAACTAGCACTATTCTGTTTCAGCAGGTTTATAAACCTTCGATGCGTTTTAACTGTGAAAGGTGTGTGTGACCTCGCGGCAAATTAAACAGCGCATAACTGCAACGTAATATATTGTTGAGATTTGTGAAAGTAAAGTGTAGAATTTTTAGTAAACATGCTTTTATAAAGATTACGAAAGCAGCCAGGAATTGAAGCCTTCTGCTCGGAGTCCGTCTTCTGCTCGGGTTAAACCCTTCGGGTAGTTCTACCCTATTTCTAATAAAGACCTTGTAAAGTTGGTATAGAAAACTGGATGTTATAATACGAAGAACCGGAGATTTATTTTACTGGATATGAAGTATTCTATATTTATCCTCACGGGACAACGAAACTGCATTTTGATTCTTGGTGTATCGATGTAAGAATATCCACTAGCTCATATCAACCCGCAAATGTCGTAAGAGGCGCCAGAGGGAGACAGGCAGGAGATGGGCAGCAGCGTGTTCCTGATAACAACTTAAAATTATAAAAAACTGCGGTTACCACGCCGCCTGCCAAGCGTGGCAGCTATGGAAAAGTCCCCCCTATGAGGCAACCTTAGTGGAAGAGCTTATTTAACAATGGACTTTAATAAATTGTAGTGGATGAATGAATGGAAGGAGTATATAAGCCATAAGCATTCAGTGACAATCGAATGGACTGTGCGCTTGATTGTCACTCATATTCTATAAAAAGTATATAATAAATTCTAAAGCTCCCGCCTTAAATGGCTCGCTATCAAACAAAGGTGAGACTCTAAAATTTTGCTAGTCCTCTTCACCATCTTAAATGATCCACTTCTTAAATTTCAGTATATTTCCTCAACCCATGATAGAGCTCTACTTTCCTCGTATAATAATAAACTAAGTATCCCACTACGTTTTACTAATTTTGTTGGTAATTCCTTCACCATTCGGGCTGCACTGTTCTGAAAGTCCTTGCCCGAAGACGCTTGAAAATTATCCAATAAAACACTGTGTGAATATAATATCAGATGGTAGCTGATATGGTCAATTTGGTTACTTTTGTTGTTATTTTATTCTAATTTTAAGTTTAATTTTTTCCGATTTACTTTAATTTTTATTTTTGGCACCTATCACATTATTTTCCACACGTACCGGGTCGAATGGGAGAAAATGCCAAAAGATATCAAGTCCGCCCTATGTAATCCTTTTTATAAATTGTAAATAATAAATTAATAAATAAATCCGCCTGAGCTGACTTGTTGAAGCAACGACGTAGCTTTCTTGACTTTTGATTTCTTCTTGTATTGCCAATTGTAAATTGAAACATTTTGACTTTATATTTATCCCTAACATTGCGGACAAGTTTAGTACTCGCGGAGATCGATCTAAGGTTGCTTCTTACCATGTAATACGCATAAATCCACCGTAAAGTGTAATAAAACACGTGGAAGAGCAACGCGGCAGCTATATTACATTTGTAGCACGAATGGGTTGGCTCGACCGGGGAATGACCACGCTCTTACCGGATACCGTCATGAAATAGCAGCTTAATTACGTGGTACGTAGCTTTTTTACGTGGTATAGTTACGCTGCAGCTACATTAGTTGTAGCACAATGCTTATAGCGTAAAATAGCAGCGAAAGGCTGTTGTGTTTCGTATGGTGAGTGTAGAGAACTGGAGACCCTTTACTGGAAATGTGGCATTTCATCTTAGTCCTCAGGGTTGGAGACGCATCTGCATTATGATTCTTAATCGAGGATAAATGTAGTCTATGGGTTATAGCTTCCACTTACCATCAGGTGGGCTGCATGCTCGTTTATCACCCTTATTCTATTAATGCTTGAGGCAGTCGCTAGAACACGTTTCTTAAAAATGCTTTCGGTCTTTTACACGAAGGTAATTTTCTCGTATTCGTATTTTTTCAAAAAGTTTAAGTCAGTGTTTCTTTATTAGTCGTACTCGTGAGACAGGGATTTAGTCTCAAAGTGAAGAGCTTGCGACTCACTCAGGGAGCGTCCTTCGTCTCAGTGTTTCACCTTTTGTGCTTTATTCTTGAACCTAACAAGTATTCATGTTCATTTGCTGACTTGCAAGACAAGTAACTTTTTAAATATACAAAGATAAAAGACAATCGCTGTTTTTATTTTTATGGAGGATTTATTTACATATAAAGTATATTTATAGCATCCACGTATCAAAGCATACATTTTAATAATACTTAGATACTTTCTTGTTTTCTGGAAGCGGTTTAAATAATATTTACGTACATAAATTGTAAATGGACAAACATCAAAACCCCGAACAACTATTTTCTAGGTCATAAAAAATAGTTGTTGTGTGTGGAATATGAAATTATGATATTATTTAGAAAACGAGAGATATCCGAACGCAACAAACTGTGCTTAGGTCTCGACTGGCTGTGGTCCCTGTGGGGGACCTTTACTGTGTTCACAAACATTGACGAGAAAACTGTGTCAGCATCATAGGATCCAGACCACTCTAGTAGTGTTTATTACTAAGCAATATTTCTGGGGTGGTCCGCACCTTTGATGCAGCATCCCGTCACAGGTATGTACACTTTTTGACATAAAATAAATGGATATACTAACTTCTGATAAATGGCTTTCAGAAGTTTTAAGATTTTTCTGAAATTTTCAATTGTCGTTTCTTACGACAATCACGGGACATAATATGGCGATGGACTTACCACCAGGCACAGTATAATACACACCATACATCCATTACATTCTATCAAAGGTCATCACTGAATATAGGCCCCTACGTAGGTTGCCAGATAAGCCAAGCGTGACAACGAGCGTGGCAAGACCTGTAGTTACCACCCTTAACGAAATCCGGTTTATTTTTATAGAATAAGTGTGACAAGCGAGCACACAGTCCACCTGATGGTAAGTGGATGCGGCTGCCCGTGACATCTACATCTAACCTCGATTAAGAATCAAAATGCAGATGCGCTGTCTCCCTTGAGGACTACGATGGAATGTCTCGATTATAGTAAAACTGGATTCCGTTTCTCTACACTCACCATACGAAACACAGAAATTTCTCTGTTAGAAATTTATCAGAAATTACGCTGCTATTTTACACTAGTAGTGAGAGCGTGGTCCTTCTCGGTTGAACCGACCCTTTCGTGCTATAACCATAACATCGTTGCAACGTGGCTCTACTACGTACAAAATACGTCTAAACTTTTTTATTTTCTTGTTGTTATTAGAAAGACGCTGTTGTCTATATCCTGGTTTGCTTTCCTCTGCCACACACAGCTCGAATTGGAGTAGTGGAGCTCGTTGTAGTGGATATTCTTACTCAGCTACTACACGGTTAGTAATATAAGCAAGTATAATACACACAGACGTAATGTATGTACAACTACACGCATATGCATTGAATGCGTGCACTTCGTGCAGACGGTAATCGAGAGCTGCAAAAAAAAACGTACGGGACTGGTCGGTGCGCATGCCGCTGTCTCTGACTAGTAAGTTATCTGTGCGTCACTGCCGCATGCCGTGCAACCGTCGCATACGAAGCCGTAAAAAATAATAGTTTTAAACACCTAAAACAATACGTGATGACATGAGCTGTGATGATCCCAGTGAGAATACTAGGTCATTCAAGAAATTATTGTGATGCCGACAACAATTTAATTACACGGAAAATGTGTTTAACGTAAATACTTTACATAAGGAAGTAGAAGATAAGCCTAAACGGGTTTTAACTGCCAACTCCAATTTTTAAATAGTATCAGCGTCTACTTGAACTGAGATTAACCTTAAATCATTATGCAAGATCCGTTTAATAGTTACGCAAACACTCCATGTCCTCCGGTAGAAGTTTAAAATCTCGAAGAATGTTGGTAGACATCTCGGTAGCAACCTTAGAAAATTAACAGACAACTGCCAATTAATTATTATGCCTAAATAGGATAGATAGTTTGACGGCTCCGTGGCGCAGTGCAGGCCGCGGGTGCGTATCCCACACGGAACAAGTATTTGTATAACCTACAAATAATTGTTCCGGGTCTGGATGTTTGTCCTTGTGAAATTAAAGTTCGTAAACTGCCCCCGCAATACAGAAGTCCCCCTGGTCTGGAGGTAACGTTAACGTTATACAATACATGAACGAAAAACAAAAGAAAGCCACACCTGTCACAGACCACGCGTTTAGTTTTGGCGGGAACTCCACTCATAGCGGATTGCTGATGCTGTATCAAAGCCTACAAACCAACTATTTGGATGATAGGCGGTCCACCACTGTGCTATTTACCAGACGTTTTCTTCTTTGCACTATTTCCTTGTGGAATCGACTACCACCAGTGATTTTTCCGGAACGATACGACTTATGGACCTTCAAGAAAAAATATCAACTTTTAATTAACTCTTTGTTGATAGTTTCTGTTGATAAGTATTTACAGCATCTTTCCCTTTCCAAAAGTTCAATTTTATTTTAACCTGTACACCAGAATAAACAATATTTATAATTCATTATAGACTGGAACGATACGCGCATTACGAATGCGACAGGGGGGTCGAAAGACTTGACCTTGATTCAAAACTGGTTCATTATCAACTGAGTTACCAAATTGCTCGCTACAATTAAAAAGCAGTGGTTAAAACTGTGTATTAAATCGGAATGAAGAATATCCATCCATTATTTATGTGCTTTATTCCCGGAGAACCAAGATTACTGACATAGCGTTCTGTGTTTGTAAGCTGAAGTGGCAATGGGCTGGTTATGTCTGTCGCAGTAATGACAACCGATGGAGTAGATGTGTTATGGAGTTGAGACTGCGTCTAGGCAAATGTATTGTGGGACACCCCCTGGCCACATGGAGCGACGATCTGCGCAAGGTGGCTGGGCTAAGTGGCGCGCCTTGGGAGAGGCCTATGCCCAGTAATGGACTGCCGCAGGCTGATGATGATGACGATGACAGCTTATAAAAGTTCACTGCTTCACACAGGTCTCTCCAACTCTCCATAGACTGCTTCACTTGGCAGATGGTTTGGCAACTTGGAGATTGTCTCAGTAAAGGTATTTTTATTTATTATTTTAGTTTGCAACAGCAATGTTTAAATTTATTTTTTAGTTTTTGTCAGGAAGATCCTGCTGCTTAACTTCTTTTCCAGTTTCCCTATGTCTCTGACGATACGGGATAGTAGATATTCTTACACCGCCAATGTTGAATTAAGAAAATATTAAATGTATATTGCAAATATTTAATGTTTTCGTGATAGCAGCTTTTGCCAGCCCTCTTGCCAAGCGTGGTAACTATGGCAAAATCCTTCTTACGAGGCAATCTATGGGGGGGGGGCTATGTTCAGCAGTAAGCTTTCGATATGCTGTAATGAATGAATTGATGAATCAGGAAGATGATTCATTTATATCTGTCGCCTCTTACGATACCCACGGTGTGGTTGTGTGATTTATGGAATATTGTGGAACGGTATGTTTGTTTGTTTGTTCGTATTTTATGCGCTGCCATTCCGATTATCAGATTGTGCTTAAACTTTGTCAACATATTATTTGCACTTACGCGAAGGTTAAAGGCGTAGTAAATTAATTTACAGTACGTGGCGCGCGTAACGTACCGACAAATTTATTTAAAATTTATATATCATTCAACTTCAATGAATGTATTTTCATTCCTAATTAAACAATATAACTCTGCCAAATTTAAAAGGATATTTTCACAATAATTTCTTCTGTAGCAGCAAGAAATTTTATAAATAAATATCGCATCTTGTTATATATTATTATATCATCAAAGAACGCTTGGCACGGTTCGGGTACAGGCGGAGTTTTGTGCCTTAAACAGCGGTACCTCGACAGGTTGCTAGGTTACCTAACCGCAGGCAAGCTGTCTTACCTGCATCAGCTTCCTGAAACTAACGAGTTCCGACGCCAGTTAATCACGTAACTTTTAATTTTGCACAATTTCCGTAAACTACTAAGATATATGCGAAAGCTGTCTATACATGTATAAGGATATACAATTACTAGATGGTAGGACTTGATTTCTATATAGGAGTCCGTCCGAGTAGGGCTAGGGCACCCCTATTGTTTATTTGGCCATAAAGGTTACAAAGAGTAGATTTTCAGACTTACAGAATACCAACTTCAATAGCAGCTCATCGCTGCTGTTTCGTATGGTGAGTGTAGAGAACCATTTTACTGGAAACGAGGCATTCCATCGGGTGACAACGCATCTGCATTTTGATCCGTAATCGAGGAAATGTCTATGGGTCACAGCAACCACTTACCATCAGGTGGACTGTGTGCTCGTTTGTCACCTTTATCCTATAAAAAAGACTTAACGTCGGTTAACAATATCTGCCAGTCAATGCATGGCGTGGTAAAAAAATAGTGACAGTTGCCAATACCTAAATATTATAAACAGAAATAACTAATTACATATATTAAAATTAGTGTCATAAATTATACAAATACTTGTGAATATGACGTAGGTACGTTCTGGTCAGGTATACCTTAAAACCTGAAGACAAGATTGTGTAACCAGCGCGTGTTGCCAGTGATGACTTATGAACCTGAGAAGTGGTCCTTCACTACTGGCCGTATGAGGATGCTCAGAGTCAAGCTATGTAGAGGGCTATGTTTGCGATTTCTCTGCATGTTAGGCTTAAAATGAAGATATCCGCAGTAGAACCAGAGTAACCAACATAGTTCAGTGGATTAGTAAGCTGACAATGGACCGGCCATATACCTCGACGAACCGACAACCGTTGAGAAAAAAGTTTCTATAGTGGGTAGTGGCAGCCTTGTATCGGTAGGCGAATTTTAGGACGGCCTTCCAACTAGACGAATTGATGACCTGGTAAGACATGCATGAAGTCGATTGATGCAGGTGGCTCAAGGCCGTGTTTTGTGGCATTCCTTGGGCATAGCCTATGTTCAACAGTGGACTTGTGTAGAGCTGTAATGAGGATGATGATAATGATATCTACGAACTATCTACGAATCTGAAGTCTTCCTTACTTGAAGTCGGCTGCAGGTGTACATGGACAGCAGCAGCTACTTACCACCAGATGGATTGTGAGTTCGTTTGTCAGTTCATTTTTATAAAAGAACTATTTAAAAAAATTCGTAGCCAAATCACCCCGCGAGTGTCGAGGAAGGCAACAAAGGCAATCTTTAACAGGCGATGTGCCGCAGAATTTTTATGAAAACAAGCGACAACTATGGCAATATAGGTATGTACCATGTAATACTAACATACCCACGTATAAGCATGTTAAACTGATTTATAAAAATGAATTTATTATCATATAAGTCATATTTGTATTATAAACGCCGAGAAGCATTCGGCATCGGATGTATTACTCCATGCAGGATTTGTAATAAATTAAAAAGTACCTTCTTATTTCATATATACACATACACACATATATTACACATAACATAAACACTTACGCCACAGTCACCCAAAGGGGTGGGCAGAGACCATGGACTTCTATTTGTCACTATCCTGACATAGGTTTGCCCGATCGGAAGACCAAAATATCTGGACAAATTTTAAAAAAGTAGGGATTTTGGGGTTGTTGTCGTGAGAAATAAATATGAAAAATAAAGAGTTTATTTTTTTAATTAAGAGACTACAAAAAGTACTTTAAACAAAACTAATTTAAATAGGTACATAAGTTTTAGATAGCCACATGTATTTAGCATTGGACCTAGACTAGAGTTCACCAATTTGGATCCTTATTCAGAAAATATTTAAAATTCAAACAATTTACTTCAAAGTTATTAACTTTTATTAAATCAAAGGCCATACGTATACTTTCCAAGAAGCTTTTTATCATGAGATTTTTAGTTTTGTCGGGAGTCTGTGTGAACAGGCAATGCCAAGTGATAAGTGGGAATAAAATACGGACTTGTCACTTCTCATTTGCCACTTGTCAGTTGTCACTCGCACTTGTCACTTCTCAAAATGTAAACCAGGCCTTAATCTGGCCCGTCTTCAAATATCGCCAATTTGTTCGATAAACTCCCGTCTAGTCCGTCCCTTTTTTTTATATTTCGTAAAAAAATTAAATGATCTATATTTAAACTTAAACACCCTGGATATTTCATGCTTTTAAAACAAATTTACTTGACCTTGATTAAGAAAACCGCCCATATTTTCTGAAATTAGTTAGCAAGAATTTAATAATGATTTCAATGACAATGTATAATTAGGTACCTTTGAGACGAAACAAATTAGTTTTTTTAATTATTTTAGATTGATTGGCGACAGTCGACCTTACGTTACGGTTATTTATAAATTTAATTTTGCAGTAAATATTTATTTTAACCGCTTTTAACGTTAACCGGGTCACAACGTAAACTTTTTTTATAGAATATGGGTAACAAATGAGAACAGTCCACCTGATGGTAAGTGGATGCTGTGGTCCATAAAAATCTATATTTATACTCGATCAAGAATCAAAATGTAGATGCGTTGTCACCACTGAGGACTAAGATGGATTGTTTTGTTTCCTGTCGAAAGAGTCTCCGGTTGTCTCTACTTACTCTAGTGAGGACGGTAATGGAGGATCGAAACAAAGAAGCTGGTAGGTATATTGGGAGAACGTGGTCCTCCTTTGGTCGATCCATTCATGCTACAATCTTTATATGTAGCGTAGAGCCACGCATAAAATATTATAGTATATGTATATATACCACGTAAATTACACTAACTTCGAAAAAGTAACAAAACTAACTTGGTTTCATTCTGTCAAAGCTCTATTGCACTAACCGCTCGCAGATGGACAGCGGGACAAATATTTATATTTTTGTCTCATGTAGGTACTAATGTTACTTTCCATCCGTTCGTCGCGCACGAAGTGCTGGGTTTAATTTACTCAGGGCTGGTACAAGATGAGATTCTTTGTTTATACTATTTATATTCTTTGACAATACAATAATTTAATAAATATATTCCAGTATCTTGATCACCAGGATAAAAATAAGATTTACACGCTTTCTATTAGCTTCACCTGTAATAATGTCCTCAATACAGAATTTCGGTCGTAGCGGCATTTTTTTTTATAGAAGAGGGGGCAAACGAGCATGCAGCTCTTCTGATAGTAAGTGACTATCGCCGCTCAAGGACAACCACAACACCAGGGGAATTGAAGATGCATTGTCGACCTTTTAAAAAGGAATAGGCTCTTTTTTTGAAGGTCCCTAAGTCGTATCGGTCCGGAAAAGTCGCCGGTGGTAAATAATTCCACAGAGAAGTTGTACGAGGAAGAAAACTCCTAATAAAAACGTACAGTATTGGACCGTCAAGCATCCAGATAGTGAGGATGGTATCGGAAATTTTGACGCGATGTGTGTTCGTGAAATTTGGCTGGAACTAATTCGAACAATTCCTCAGAACACTCCTCATGGTAGATTCGATAGAAAACGCAAAGGGATGCAACACCCGCACGCAGCGCCGGTGAATCGAGCCGATCAGAAAGCACTCGGTCGTCAACGATTCGAATCGCTCTGCGCTGGATGCGGTCAAGTGTAAGGAGCTGACACTGGGGTGACCCGGTCCAGAGATGAGAACAGTATTCCATGTGAGACCAAACTTGCGCTTTGTAAAGTTGCAAGCGATGTGCCGCCATGAAATATTGTCTCGCTCTGCTGAGCACGCCAAGCTTTTTAGAGGCCAATTTGGCCTTCCCCTCCAAGTGACCACAAAACTGCCCACTATTCGATATGTCGATGCCGAGGATTCACCATTACCAGCTGAAGCAGCAAGGGGAGTGCCTTCAAACTGAGGAGATACGACAAAGAGGTTCTTTATAGCGGTTAACGCGTATCTTCTGGGAATTGGATTGGACTAGATTTACCTTTTATTTGGCCTGCCTCAACAGAGGCTAGCAATCGGCGCAGTTCAGGATTATAGTGCCCAAATGTATGCCCAAGCACACGTGCACTCTCTATTTATATAATTCCCTCACTTTCATAGCCCAATGGGACGGAAAACCGACACGACCGGAGAGAAGATCAAGCATGCTTTCCGAGGCACGGGGTGAGACACTGCCAACTTCCTGACTCCAGGCAGCTACTGAGAATTTCATGACGGAAAAATTCAATAGTTGATGTTTTTGGCCCGACGCGGGATCGAACCCAGGACCTCGTGATCAGCAGTCGCACTAGATCAACGAGGCAGTGAAACCTTGGCCTTTATACTACTGTTTATAGTACATCCATTAATGTAATCGAATTTAGTAATTCCGTTTGCACCCATTTTAAGAAGTCTGATTGAAATTATTTAGACGTTTTAAGAACCGGTGACAATACAATAATTTCATGACTATGACCTAGTGTTATTACTAGGATCTTGACAGCTCATATTCAATGCGTTAAGTTTTTCAAACTCTAATAGTATTTAAAAGTGAGATAAAATAAAATATAAAACGTTTCACAGCCCTGCCGGCTGAAGTCTCTCACGCAGGTACGCACTAAAATAGAACACGACGTAGCGTAGGTGCGGGAATCGTCACTTTTATTGGCATTCCTATAGGGCTCGTTCTTTATGTGAACTCTTCAATCTTTGTGCTGGTAATGTCTGTAGGGAGATTAAGTGGGATCATGCTTGGTTCTTTTTATTGAATGAGTGCGTCCTGAGTGGGGTAAGTCCCCTGACGGTAAGTGGATGCGGAGATGATAGACATTTTATCTTCGATTAAGAACCAAAATTCAGATGGGTTATCACGCCTGAGGTTTAAGATGGAATTCCTCGTTTCCAGTAAAAAGGTCTACCGGTTCTCTACACTCACCATACGAAACACAGTAGCATAAAGCTGCTATTTGTAGCTGGTATTCTGTGAGAGCGGTGATCTTACACCGGTATACCTATTCACGTTACAACCACAATATAACTGCAACGTGGCTCTATCACGTATGATTGATTTGTTTCCTTAAACGTAGGATTTTCTCCTGTATCATGAAGGCAGTTTACAAACATAAATGCATAAGGACAAACATCCACAATTAATTGTAAGCGGGATTCTATCCTGCGGCGACATAATTATTTTTACTTACGGACATTTCAAAGACTTGAGAATTACGTGCTTGACTTAGTTTATATTATCTACTTGTCTTTGTGCTTGTATAAAATAAAAGAGCACTAATCACGAGCTGTGATGGTCTTTTTTGTTTATTTAATCCTAGTGATCCTGACCTGGATACTAGGATAAAGTTGTTAAAATATTGTATTGTTATCGGTCAAGGTCGAGGATACGATGCTAATTTTAAATCAAACGGCCGTCTACAAGTTGATTAAAATTGCATTAAAAGATTCTCGTGCTCAGACAGATACTTACGAGTAGGTAGATACACGCGAAGCTATTAAAAGTGTGTTATTAATGCTGTGTATTACTTATACAATATTACTTTGTACATATACAATTGTGGCCTTTGGAAAGAAAAGGGAGATCTCTCGCCGGGCAAGGTGTTCTGCCCGGGGAGCGGCCAACACTCCGTGTGATAGTTCGGAGATGTTCTATATATACTGTTTATCGTTCGGAATTTTGATAGCGTGATGTAGGCTTCGGTGTTTTTCACTTGCGGCGCGACGACAACGCCGCCACATCACCCCCTGCTCAGACTGGAGGTCGATGGTACAGTCTAGTTGTCGACGAATGTGCAAGTGCCAGTGGATTGCCTTGTAGTCTGCGGTGAGTCGAGAAGAAGACAAGTAATCTGCGAGAGTGCCGTGAAGCAGAGGCGAGCAGTAAAAGGCTCAGAGCCAGAGAGTAGCTTAAAGGAACAGGAATCATTATTATTCCAGTGCTGCGATGAACCTTGTGAAGCTAGATGGTTTGCAGGATATGAAGACTGCAGACGATATCTGCTCGGGAGCGAATGGGTGGGGTACTCTATGACGATGATGAGCTTGAAGTTTCCGAAGATAGTTAGTTGCGTGTTCAGATCACGCCGGGGTCACCACTGTGGCCGTTGGAAAGAAAAGGGAGATCTCCCGCAGGGCAAGGTGTTCTGCCCGGGGAGCGGCCAACACTCCGTGTGATAGTTCGGAGATGTTCTATATATACTATTTATGCTTCGGAATTTTGATAGCGTGATGTAGGCTTCGGTGTTTTTTGCCTGCGGCGCGACGACAGCGCCGCCACACAATATTACCCAAATATTGTAATTTCGTTTCACCAGTACCTTGTCGTTTATAATATCTTCAGTATTTCGAGTAAAATCTCAAAATAGTAAAACCATAAGTTTCTCTCATTTATTCTTTTATGGCAAGCTGCCAAGTCAATTTTCTTCCGCAATACGTCGGCAAAAACTTCCGGTCTAGCTTTCTACCATAGTTTTGTTTTTAGTAACTCGCTACCTTTTTTATTTTTCTTTCATTATTAAAGTAGAAATGTCTAGTAACTTTACTCCTTTTGTTTTAACCTTTTTTTAATTAAAACTATAAAAATAGTTCCACGGTTCCGAGACGCAGTGAATTAGCAACAAGTTGCGACACCGGGCTGCCGGTTCGAACTCGTACGAGACAAGAATTTCAATGGCCTGCAAATAGTTGTTCCTGGTCTGGATTTTTGTAATTGTTAAATTGATGTATGTAAACTGCATCCACGATACAGGAAAACATCCTATATCCTCTCTGTGGGCGTAAAATTTCAAAAAAAAGCAAAAAAAAAAAAACAGTAGGTATGATGAAAATATCGTACTACTGATGCCATCGAATTATAATAGTTGCCGCGTAATGAATATGGTGGTATATGAAAACCTGTTGTCATATTTAAGTCCGGTGGATGGTAACGCGGAACACCGTAAATTATATGAACCCTTATTATTTTTTTAAATAAAAGTAGCCTAAGTTATTCCTTATAACATCAGCTACCTGTGAGTGAAAATCGGTACTCCCGTCAAAATCGGTACGGCCCATTCGGAGATTAGCAGGGCAAACAAACAGACAGACAGACGGACAAATATTTTAAAAATTGTCTTTTTGTCATATGTACCGTATATAGTTTCACATGAATTTAGTAAAAAGCTGTTATTTTGACATTACAATCAGACACTTCAATTTTAACATAACATAAACACTCACGCCTGTCACCCAGAGGGGTAGGCAGAGACTACAGACTTCCATTTGGCACGACCCTGACACACCTCTCTCGCCTCCTTCACATCCATACACCTACGTATCGTACACCACGCTCGTCGGTTAAGGGTACTCCTAATTTGGCCCGTTTTCAATAAATCGCCAATTTAGTCGATAATTTTTCGCTTAGGACGTCCCTTTCCGACTCTGCCATTCACTTCTGCAACATAAATTTTCTTTGTCACTCTTTCCTCATTCATTCTTTCCAGATGACCAAACCACCACACTTCAACACTATATATATATATATATATATATATATATATATATATATATATATACTTCAAAGGACGGAGGGCTTATAGAGATAGGTGCATCAGGTGTAAATATAATTAGTTAGAATAGAATAGAGTATTTACTATAATATACATTACATGTAATTCTTATTGAATGTCAATTTTTACTGTTACAACTGGTTGTGACAAAAAAGCTGTATTGTGAGAAAAACCAGCAAAAAAAACCCTGCGAGACTACAAAATAGGAAAGGTTGAACAAACTATTTACTATAATACTTATTTAAGAAACAGTTAGGAAGCGACCACCTCATTAAACCTATAACCCCTGTAGGTTGTTATTGAATAATAATATAATATAGTGCTGTGTTTCTTGATGCTATACATGTTCCTTTCATCTCTTCTGTGTACACACCGCGTGTTACTCACTATAATTACTTATTTTTCGAATTAACGGAGAAAACTAATTTTTATTTCACCCTCTCACTTAACAACCATCTATAGAAGTCTCAAGTGTATACTCGCCGGAGGGATTTTGAAGGGTCCTCACTGATCCCAACCAGGAAGCCCGCATCCTGGTGCCAATTATGTCCTCACGTGGCTCACGTCTTAGTAATATTGACCCAAAGGACTTGTGAAATTTGAACTCTCATACATGTTATATTCAAATCAGAGAAAAAAATGTTTGATCACGCCGTATTTATTTATTTTGAGTCACAATTGTTACCTGCCTATGTGATCGGCAGTGATGGAAAGCATTTTTAAGGAAAACTGTGAATGTGTGCAAGTCGAAATCGCATTAGAGCAGCATAGCGAACTCTTTTCTACACCATAAAGGTGTGGTATATATATTTTGACGGTAATGCTCATGAGCGAACCGCGAAGTTGTAAACTGACAATCGTATCGCTCAGTTTCGCGTTTTTTTTTTTGTTTCTTGCCTGTGCGGTGGTTTGTAGTTCCGCCTAGTACGTGTTGTTTAGTTTCGCCTAGTGTGGACCTTTACCCATAGAAAAATGAGTGAGTACCTGTGAGTACCTGTGAGTGATACTTAATCGAACATAGAATGTCTTTGAATAGATGTCATTGGTCCTCAGAACCTCCATCAGGTGAATTGTGTGCTCGTTTGTTACTCTTACATTTATAAAAATTAGGAAAACTTACTTTATTAATAGTTGCCTCAAATCTGAAAGCTCATCATTATGCTACTAATGCGACTTAGATAAGTAACACATCCTTTGACTCACACTCTGGATAATGACACATTAGATAATCGCCTATTGTAAGTGTTGCCGGTTGTATAATTAAATCGCGTTGTGAAGTCAATGAATGTAAATCCCTCACGTAGTACGAGGATTGTTAGGCGTTGTTTTCATCGCGTGTGTCGCCTGACAATGAGTGCTGTCCCTGTCGACAGACGGCGTGACTATTGCAGGGGAGGAAGTCCTCACAAGACGAAGGGCGTCGGTAAATACATATCATCTGCGTCCCTTTATCTAAACATTTCGTCATACTCTCATGGGTGTTGTTTTCTGAGCCTTTAATTGACCTATGTAAAGTTGTTTCGAGCCTGTTTTGTTTACACTTTTTACATTTTTTTTAATCTGTAAACGATTATCCTACATAACACTCGGTAAGATGAAGAATAAAAATCCGGTCATATAGCTAACAGAAAGCGAGACTGTAATGACGTTGATGATTATGAAAATAACCAATGTAATTAAACGTTATAGGTAATTTTCTGAAACAGATACTGTTGTAAGTTTTAGTGTGATAAAGTTAATTTATAACAATATGTTACGTAAAATTTAAAATATACATTTATGCCGTGTAGTGGCGGTTAAGAATATCCACTACCCCATATCTTCACGTGGGTGCCGTAAGAGGCGACAGAGGGAAATTTATTTCTTATTTTAAATATTTTAGTCTTCCGCTCTGTCTATTTCCGTGCAAATTAGAACTCAGATTCAATTATTATAGGGTTTATAATCTGATATTTTACTTACATCGCCCTGCTGCTAACGATGTGCAAACATACACTCCGACAACTCACAGAATACCAGCGTGAAATGAACCAAGCTTAATGCTGCTGTATTTCGTATGGTGAGTGTAGAGAACCGGAGACCCTTTTTACTGCAAACGAGGCATTCCATCTCAGTCCTCACGGGTGACAACGCATCTGCATTTTGATTTTTAATGGAGGATAGATGTAGATGTCTATGGGCCGCAGCAACCACTTACCATCAGGTGGACTGTGTGCTCGTTTGTCACCCTATTCTATATAAAAAAATACTCGTATATACCTTACTACTACCTTACTTACTTACGTATGTACTTTTATATTCAAATATGTACACATTTACACTAGAAAAATATTTACGAGAGCTTTGTGATACGACGCTCTGAAATTATGTCACATCTTCGTTTGTATTATCATTACAAACGAAGGTGATTCAAGACTAATCGCAGCAGCAAGTTGTGAAATTATTATTTAGTATTTTAGTTCTTTGAAATCGGCTATTACATTTTTTTACTATTTTCAATGGAATCTCAACGTTGTCTAAATAGTTAAACTAAATACTTCATTCCCTATGGCACGAAACCATTCCGAATCGATTCCGAACCGAAAACATTCCAGCCCTAAGGGCCCTAAGGGCTGGAATGTTTTCGGCTAAAAATTAAAACAGTTTATTGTCACACTAAGTTGGTCAATTTTAGTTGCATATGAGGTTCACATCTATGTTAGTAATAAAATATTATTTGTATTTTATATGGTATTATTTTACAACCGACTCCAATATAAATATAATAAAAACATCGTCAATGCTAAAGTTAAAAGTATATACGTCCCACTGCTGGGCACAGGCACTTCCTTGCCCTAAAACCCTCAGGAAGTGTCCGCCGCGCTGCCACAATGCGTGTTGGCGAACTTCACATGTATTCGAAATATTTTTTTTATTTATCAGACATGCAGGTTTCCTCACGATGTTTTGCTTCACCGCCGAGCACGTACGTGGTAAATCAACACTTATAATTGCAATTGACAATTTTATTGGTGCCGGCTGGGATCGAACCCGGGTTTCCCGCGCACTGTGAAATTTACAGCAAACGCTAACCATCTAAACTACCACGGCTCATCAATGTAGTCGAAGTCAATTAAACGTTACGCATTATTAAGGATAATTCAAAAACAACTGGTCATATTTTGATCAAATTTATATAGGACCACATATGAAGCATCAACTTTCAAATAAAAAAAGAATCATCAAAATCGTGTTTACCTAGAAAATAGTTAACACATTAAAAAGACAATATAGTACGGCCTCCTGGTTTGAAGTCGGTTAATAAAATAATATGAAATATAATAATAATGAGTAATTATGATTTGATTGACTTATAACTTCAGGTGTATTTTAACATGTAAAATGATGAATCGACCAATGACGGTAGAGCTTATCCTTTCTCTTATCATCCCTGAACTCTGCTGGTACTCTCCCGCAGTTTCTGTATAATTGAGACAGACTTTGTACGCATGATTGCGTGGTTAGTAGGTAGTTTACGTCCGCGACCGCAAACATACACCTGATGCGCTGCACAAAAAGTAAGTCCCCAATAGAGTTTTAAAGATGTTATAATATTGAACTCTCCTCACAACTGGTAACTAAAACTGGTTCTCAGACTATTCGTGTAAAAAGTTTAAGACAGCCTAAATTGGATAAAATCATTTTTAGATATGGTTTAAAATAAATGATTCGTCATCTTCATTATCATTATTATAGATATTCTTGCTATAATGACCTTGTAACACATACTATACACTTTATATACAGTATATATTTATTTAATCGACTTATATATGTATGTATAAATTACTAGCTACTAAATTATTAGCGATACGTCGGTACAATATATAAGCCGGAGAAGATTTTTGGATCTTGACAGCAGCGCCATCTACCGGGTCTGATTGTGAATCTAAGCCATTCAGGACCCATTCAAAAGCACACAAAAAATTTCATCAAAATCTTTCAGGCCGTTTTCGAGTTTTAGCAAGACTAATCGACAACAATTGGTTTTCATATATATTATATATACAGATGAATATGTTTATAAATGTATATTTATATATACACGTATGCATAGGTCTATATAAACATAAATACGTTGATTTAGTTAGTAAGTTAATGCAATTTTTGTATTTTTATCGGGCTTTCATTCTGTAACCGCCATCAAACTTATATCACTACCCTAAGGTTGACTACATGAAAATTCTTTTAGTATAATTCCGAATTTTGTTCCTATACTTTATGTTATGTGCAATAAAGAATAAATTAATAAAATACACAGTTTTGACTTTGACCTCAGCGTACTGAACAGGAATAGTACAGTGAAATTCACGAGGAATATATGTATTTGCTTATGGGTCCAGGCCACCTTCTGAAGGTCATGAGAGTAATCCATTTTGCGTCACGATACACTTGAACATTTGTGTCAATAATTTTCGTAATGAACAAAAGGTTGGTACGATAGACTGTGAATTTGGTTTAGATAAAAGATAACAGATATTACGTCGATTATAGGCGTTGTAAAAGAATTCGTAGCAGATGGTCTAGGTTGGGGCTCCTTACTGTATGTAATTAGGTCGGGAAAAAAGTTTATTTTCTTATATACAAATCAAGAAATTTTTTGCCAAGTTTAATTACATTTAATTATAATATATATGTGCCACATTGTTCGATAACTTGTTCCGATCTAGTAAGTAGGTAGTGACATAATCCCGTTGTTGTAGAAATCTTATATAATAAAAGCGATATGTAGTACTCAAAGAACACTACTCAAAGAATTCTGAAGAGACCAAAACAGGTAAAAATCTGAGGGTGCAAGATCAGGAGTATATTATGGTAGATGCATTACCACTTCCCAACCAAGCTCTCTCAATTTTTGACCGGATTGAAAACGCTTGAACCAACTTTGTGCTATTCTTACTGCATTAGGTTCATAAACGTCACAAATTTTTTTCGCGGCTTAAGTTGTTTTTTTTTTTTGTAATAAAACTTCAGAATGTACCGAATTATTTCGTTAGATTTACTCATTAAGGCCTACAGAAAAACAAATGACAAATGGCAACGAAGTAGTTTTTACTTTTCATTTTTATTTTTCTTAGTGTCCTTTAAGTGTTGATATTAAAACTAGCCAGATACAAACAGTACAGCCGAAGAGATTTTTCTTAAAGTTTTTTACTAACAAAATACGAAGAAACTTTTTTCTCGACCTATTATCTGGTTAGATATTTCTCTGTTACTTATATCTGCTGCCAAGCAGCAGTTCATATACTTTTGAGGACCGTTTGGAAAGGTATAGTGAGCCATCAATTGTTAACCTATATTATCATCACCATCACCAGTACAGCCTTACACACACGGTCATGGATCTCACGGTTCACGCGAAAGTATTCTCGTAAAATCTGGTAACCACTTCCTGATACAATCTGCAATATGTGCTGAATCACTTTATAACACTATCTAATTACTAACACGTTTTCTTCCGCAAAACCCGCCAAAGGGCCACCACTTTTTTCATCATATCTCAAAGTTAGTCGACCGTGCCGAATATCCATATCAGAAGAGTCTCAATTAAAATGAGACAAAACTGAGTTTTGTCAGTCGTAAGGAATCAGTAAACCGGACAAAGATAAATTATACAATAACGATTACTTGGACATAACTATAGCCCTTTTCGGTGTAAAGTGTAAACTATTTGATGCCAACAGAGAGCCGTAAATGCTTCCGAATCAAACAAACTCCCAGCGAGTTTAAACATTACAATGTTTATAAAGCCAATTGTAAAAGATCGTATAAAAGAAGCTTTGATAATATCTCCAAGATGAAAGTGAGATTCGATCAGGAAGCAGTATAAACATATTCGAAATCTCCGATAATTTTAAACACAAGGGCTTTTCGTAATGATTTCTTATATTTACGCGTACAACACAATAAATAAAACTATTTATACAGATTTTATCGCGTTAAATTAACTTATTTTTAGTTTTTGACGTTTTGGGTGCTTTATAGCAACCATGGTCACGGGGGGGGGGGGACTGAGATGTTTGACGTCACAATGTTATAGTTAGCCTTGCTACCTTCAGCTTTTGAATATTAATTTTTGGTCTGATCTTTGCAGAACGACCTTACAGTATCTTGAAGTCTTGCCGTGGTATGCTTGGGTTTCTATTTAATTACAACAGGTGCTGCCATCTGCTTGGGATGCCATAATTAACAAAATTATTAAAGCATCACCAACGTTTGTATGCATTGTTAAAAAAATTTACATATCTACCTGGATAGGGTACTACTTAGAACGTTGAAAAATAATCTAAAAACTGCATTATGTTTGAGTAGTTCTTTTTTGAACTTGTTAGGTCGGACTTAATGTAAAATGTATGGGAAAGTTCATTGATCAATTTACTCAACCTTAATATCGGTGAATTTGCACCAAACACTGTTCTACGAAGCGGTGGTCGAAGAATTATTCTGCTACGGGGGAACTTCGAACAGGCGATGTCGATGTCACTGTTAGCAAAAAAATTTGTAGAATTATGCAAGTGAAAAAGTCATAGGTTGAAGATTGTAAATTAGCCTATTTGCACTGGAATAACGAAACAATTTTTATTTCACAAATTAGAGAAGTATTAGAGCCTAAAAACTGATGATTAATAAATCGGCCCTTAATACGTTAACTTTATTTTAGAACCTTTGACTTTTGTCACTTATTAGCTTCTAAGTTTAATTTAATAAACTGACGAGAATTCCAGTATTAGGGATACTTCGCTAGCATCCCGTCTTTTATATCGAATTCATTAATCTTGTTGCTATACTTCGTTTAGAGATCGTCTAAAAAGATTTGTCATATTTTTAACATGAAACAGGATGCGGGACATCCGGGTGAAACTGATGACATTAAAGTTATGTATCCGTTTATCACAAACCACATATTAAGTCAAGAGATTTTTCTAAAAAAAGTTTATCTTTCATCACTTGTATTTACCACTGCATCGTGATTTCATCACTTGGATTTTCTTCTGCATCGTGATTTCCACACATAAATTGCACACAAACCTACAGATAGATCCGGAACAAATATGTATGTGCTTTACAAATTTCCGCGCTTTACAAATCGTCTCAATGTCATGTTAGCTCGGCTACCTTCAGTTTTTGAATATTAATTTTTGACCGATCTACGCGGAACGAGCTTACAGTATCCTGAAGTCTTGCAGTGGTATGCTTGGGTTTGGATTTAATTTTGTTATTTATAGGATCCCAAGCAGGTGGCAGCATCTATCAACCTTCTTTATTGAAATTAGGATGTTTTTTAATTGCAATAGCCTCGCGTATCATCCTTGGTAGGAATCGGTGTTCTTTTGTGAGGATTTTTGGTTTATCAAATCTGATGTAATGGTGGGGACGATCTTGAACATGTTCACAGACTGCAGACTTCCCGGAACGTCGTTGTTTCACTTCAGCTATAATACGTTTTTCACACGGGTTTTTATAGATCTTTTTGTTTCTCCTATGTAAGAGAGAACACTTTCATAATCTAGCTTGTCTTCTTGCATCTTGTAAAGGAATATTACACTTGATAGTTGGTAAAAATTGAGTAATCTTCTTCGGCGGCTTCTAGTATGTTTTAATGGAAGCTCGTTTCAAGATGTAGCCAACCTTGTCTGTTTCGTCTTGGCGCGCGCTCGACTGTGGCCGGCTTCACTCGTTCACTGTGACGTAGGCGCGGGATCCGAAGCTTGTTGTCTTGCAACACTTGCTTGACATGCTGCAGCTCGGCGGCCAGATGTTTTCTGTCACAGATCCCTCGTGCTCTCCGAAACAAAGATTTACCCACATTAGCTAACTGTAGATGTAAAAGGATGATAGTGAGTGCTGTAAAGCATCCGAAACGTCTAGAATTAAAAATAGGTAAACCAAACGCGATAAAATCCCTATAAATAATTTTATTCAACGTGTAGTGTTCACGTAAATTTAAGAAATCATTTCCTCATCTTTCCTTCCTTTCATCCATACATTACAACCTATTAAAGTCTACTGCTAACAGAGGCCTCACCCAATAATTTGTTATAAGTAGTAGGGTTTGGCAGGCAGTTTGGTAAGTGCAGTTTTTTATAAATTTTAATTTGTAAGCGGGAAGATGCTGCTGCCCGTTTTTCTGTTTTGGTTTCTCGTCGTCTCTTACCTATACTCCTTATCTTTAAATAATCAAAAAAAGTAATTTTCTAAACTACATGTAAAACTATAACTGTGTCTCAAAGGACTATGCAATCGCATGCAATATAAATAAAAGAACGTTTATAATTTTTCAAGAATGTTAAAAGTAACATCAAAAATTAACATTTCCTTAAGCATGTTGCCTCCAAACTGTAGCGTGCACAAATGTGTTATGTACAGTATGTTTATAGACTAGGAGGTATTCCATCTTAGTCTCTGGGGGTTGTTTCCTTGTCATTGAATTGAAATTGAATCAAGAGAAAACACCATTAAAACTTTTTTGTCTATCTGTTTGTCCGGGCTAATGACAGAACAGATTGTGATGGTATTTTACGATTATATAGAGAGCAATGTAGGGAGGAATCCAGGCTATATTTTATTCAAAAACTTTATTTATTTATTTATTTATTTGCTACTTAGTATGTATGTTACATGATATACTATTAAATACTATGCATACACACTAAGTCTCTAATGGAGACATGCAAATTTATTTATTCTTAGAAATTATATTTATACAAAATTAACACATCAAAATCAATCATTATTAAATCATTAAATTAGCAACAACAAACAATCCATCCAATTATATTCTAAAGATATCAAAAGTACCAAAAAAAAAATTATAATTAACAAATAAAGTAAATTAAATTAAACAATATTATATACCATGTCAGTTAATAACAAAAAAAATGTCAATTTTGAGCTATAGTCCTATAAAAGTTTTCATCAGTAATTTAAAAGCTCGTTTACGGAGTAAAATGTTTTTTGAAGAAGCCACTGGTATAATTTTTTTTGAAATGTTTTTATAGGAAGATCTTTTATTATGTTTGGTATTTTATTATATATTGTTTTACCCATCCAGTAACAATTTTTACTAAAGCGTTTACTTTTCGGTATTTCGCTAATTACTATCCGATCTGGGTATCTCGTGTTCATGGATACCACTTCTTTGTTAAGTTTATAAAAACTTTTCCCGTGTTGTTTTACAAATTTAGCAACTTCTAATATATATAAACAAGGCACGGTAAGATTCCCAGTTTAAAGATGTTTTCTTAAAAACGAAAAATACCTTTTACGTGTTAGAGCCGTTAAAGCGTTATATTACGGTTGTAGCATGAATGGGTCGCCTCGATCGGGGAAGGACCATGTTCTCAAAGAATACCAGCGTAAAATAGCAGCGTAATGTTGCTGTGTTTCGTGTGGTGAGTCTAGACAACCGGAAACTCCGTTTTTACTGGAATCGAGGCATTCCATCTTAGTCATCAGGGGTGACAACGTAGTTGCATTTCGATTCCTAATCGAGGATAAATGTGGATGTCTATAGGCCACAGCATCCATTTACCATTAGGTAAACTGTGTGCTCATTTGTCACCCAATACTTTTTAAAACAGTTATAAAATAAATGGTCTTAGATTATCGTAAATTTAAGTAACGCCACATTAATATTAGATCCTATCCAGGCGGAGTCAGGGCGGTTTACTAGTTATGTATACAAAAAATAATAGAACAGTAGATATTATGTATATATTTATATATTCACATTTTCAGAACCCTCAAATGAATACTTTTGATTAATATGAAAAGTATTGAATAAAAGCTAATTTTTAGGGTTTTTCGTACTTTCCTACTATTATTAAAAAGTTAAGACTGTTCAACAAACCGTGAAATATTTGCTGGCATAAACGTTCCTAAAATGGCAGCCGTGACTAGCCACGCGGCACAGATATCAATCAACACTCCGAGTGATTGCGGGCGAGATCAAAGCGAAACTTTGTCGATATCGCTTCTGAACGAATACTGAGAATTTCCACCGTCGGAAGTGAAGTTTTGCTTAAATATGCGTACAATTTATTTTTGATCATACGCCATCGAATTTAATATATTTTTTTAATAGAATAAGGGTGACAATCAAGCTCTGTTCACCAGATGGTACTTAAGTGGATTCGGTGACTCATAGCCTACTACATCTATCCTCAGTAAATAATCAAAATGCAGATGCGTTGTCACCCTCGAAGACTAACATGGAATGCCCCGTTTCCAGTGGAAGGGGTCTCCGGTTCTCTCCGAAAAAGGGAAACCATTATCCTTCACCGAGCAATGTTAAACCAGCACTTAAAATTATACATACTTGTATAATTAACAATTTATTTACGTGGTATAGCCACAGTGCAGCTCTATATTAGTAGTATAGTTGTAGCACGAATGGGTCGGCTCGATCGAGGAAGAATCACGCTCTCACAAAATACCAGCGTAAAATAGCGTAACGCTGTTGTGTTTCGTATGGTGAGTGTAAAGAACCGGAGACCCCTTTTTAGTGGAAACGAGGCGTTCCATCTTATTCCTTATTTTGATTCGTAATCGAGGATAAATGTGGACTGGAAAAATATGGACCATCAGGTGGACTGTGTGCTCGTTTGTCACTCTTCTCCTATATATATATATATATATATATATATATATATATATTATAATAATCATTGAATAAAACTACTTTAACGGATTTTATCGTGTTTAATTCTACTGATTTTTAATTCTCGACGTTTCGAGCGCTTTGCTGCCATGGTCACGGGGGACGGAGGTAACTGACACCCCGATGTCTAGAGTTAGCTCTCTTACCCCTATCGTTTGCTAAGTGTTGGACGAAAGAAAAACATCATATATCAGACATGTGCATATCTAAGAAATAAAAAAATATTTCGAACACCTTTATACCTCCCTCCATCCGAGAAATCCGGAAACCCGCATTGTGGCAGCGCGGCGGCCATAACCTCGCTCTAAAACTCTCAAAAGCAATAAGATAAGAGGTAGGCTAGAGGAAGGAAAGCAATATTATTTAATACTAACTGTGCCTCGCGACTGCCCTGCGTGTAATTTAGGGTTTTAATTTTTCACGCGGAACCCTAATTCTTTTTCTAAAATAATAGTAGCCTAAGTAACTACTACATCAGTTATCTGTCAGTGTAAGAGCTCCCGCAGACATACAATTGTAAGTTGGCCAACTATCGATCTAAATTGCGTACTTTTATAATTTAATCGACCAACTTTTTTTAATTGGTTGCTAGCCGCAGACTTAATCATTTTGATCCGTGACATTGTTGCCAGCGTGGTGCGTATGTGTGATAATGCGGGAAAAAACGCTCTAATTTTTTTATTGGATAGGGTTACAAACGAGCACACAGTCCACCTGATGGTAAGTGATTGCTGTGGCCCATAGATATCCACATCTATCCTCCTTTGTGAATCAAAATGCAGATGCGTTGTCACCCGTGAGTACTAAGATGGAATGCCTCGTTTCCGGTAAAAAGGGTCTCCGGTTCTCTACACTCACCATACGAAACACAGCAGCATTATGCTACTATTTTACGCTGGTATTCTGCGAGAGCGTGGTCCTTCCCTGGTCGAGCCGACCCATTCGTGCTACAACCACAATATAGCTGCAAAGTACAAAAAAATTGCTTTAATAATAAAAAGAAGACGAAAACAAAAGAGAACATTTTGGATGCATTCTATATTAAGTGACAGACTATAAACTCGGATGTTATCCAGATATATTTTTTTCATTCTACAGAATGAGAATTTCGTCTTTTGATGAGCTCGTATATCTCATCGGGCTAGCGATAGTCAAACGGGATACAACTTTCCGATTCGCTATCACCGTTGAAGAGAGCCTTGAATTAACTCTCCGTTAAGTTTCTGCTATAATAGCTCACCACACTACGGGTTGACTGGCAGAGAATGCCAAGAATCATTAAGTACGTCCATTGTTACTTTAGTTGTAAGGTGTTACAATTAAGATTAAAAAAATAAAAAATGGGGGGGGGGGGCTGATGTGGAACCCCGCGGCGAAGGTCTAAGTCCGAGCGTAGGGAAATCACACGCGCGCAACGGTTCGTCTTGCATCTTGGCATGCGCGTAACCAACAAAGTTGGATAATCTGCGAGCTTGCATAAGGTAACCGTGCTAACGAGCAGTTGGCCGATAGTTGGACAACTTTTTAATTGTGCGTAATCGGAAGGGAATCTTGATACTGATATGATCGGTGTCCAATTAATTACTTGGACGATTTAATTGGACAAGATATGTGTGCTAGCATATGTCACTATACCTATTGATAGGCTCTGCGATTTAGTCGGCCAACTTGTAATTGTAAGTCTGCGGCCTCTCTAAGTCTCTTCAAAATCGGTCGTGCCATTTCGGAGATTAGTCAAAACAAAGGGACAGATTTTTTTAAAATTTTGCTTTTGTTATAAGTATCGTATATACTTTCATATGCATTTAGTAAAAAGCTGTAATTTTGAAAGAAGACATGATACTTCAATTTTATTTATTTACATATTATACATATATTATATTTTTATTCTAACCTAATGCAATATTCGTAATATTGCTTTCTAGCCTGCTTCTTAAACACGGAAATAAAAACGGGATATTAAAAACATAACCTCCAAAAATTTATAATTTTTATTTTACACGAATGTACAGCGGTTATATTGGGACCCGAATTCAGGACCCATTAAGCTAATAACTTCACTACTAGTCCACACAGCTATCAAGTTGTTTGATAGATAAATTAAGTTTTCGTTCTATTTTAACTAAGCCTAAACTTAATTGCCCTTGCACTCACCATAACACATAAATAAATTTATGACACTGGGAGTGGGCATTTTATGACAGAAGGGGCCGCGAGGGTACAGACCCCAGCGTTATTAAATGTTGCTATTATTTTGATTGGTCCACATTTCAAAAGCAAACACACAACTGTCATTTTTTAAAACCAACATCATGTATTGCTCAGTCACACTGATTAAAGTTAAAATTATTATCCCTGGCCTGACAGATTTTTTTATAGAATAAGGGTGACAAACGAGCACACAGCCCACCTGATGGCAAGTGGATGCTGTGGCCCATAGACATCTTCATTTATCTTCGATTAAGAATCAAAACGCAGATGCGTTGTTGTGTATATACATATATATGTACCTACATGCATATATACTCACATAGAATATGTATGCATGTTGATTTCTATGATCTCCCTTAACTCATCAACGAGTCTTCGCATTTGACAATTGATATCTCATTCGATTTGTGCTGGTAACATCTTAGAGTAATAATAATCATCATCATCATTACAGCCCTTCACAAGTCCACTGCTGAACATAGGCCTCCCCCAAGTAATGCCACAAAGCACGGTCCTGAGCCACCTGCATCCATCGACTTCCTGCATGTCTTACCAGGTCGTCACTCCATCTAGTGGGGGGAGGTCGCCCTACACTACGCCTACCGGTACTAGGCTGCCACTCGAGAACCTTTCTTCCCCATCGGTTATCGGTTCTTCGAGCTATATGGCCGGCCCATTGCCACTTCAGCTTACTAATCCGTTGGGCTATGTCGGTCACTCTGGTTTTACTGCGGATATCCTCATTTCTGAGTCTATTACGCAGAGAAACTCCGAGCATAGCCCTCTCCATAGCTCGCTGAGCGACCTTGAGCGTCCTCATACGGCCAGCAGTGAAGGACCACGTTTCTGATCCGTAAGTCATCACTGGCAACACGCACTGGTTGTACACTTTAGTTTTCAGAGATTGAGGTTTACCTGACAAAAAGATGTGTCGTAATTTCCCGAACGCTGCCCAGCCGAGTAGAATCCGTCGATTGACCTCTCGGTCGAAGTTGGACTTACCTAGTCGGACTATTTGTCCCAGATAAACGTACTCGTCAACAACTTCGAGCATAGTGCTCCCAACAACTACCGGCATAGGTGTGACATGGACATTGAACATGATCTTTGTTTTGTCCATGTTCATCTTAAGACCTATCCGTTGGGAGACACCATTGAGGTCATTGAGCATAGTGCTAAGGTCCTCCAGCGATTCTGCCATAAGTACTATATCGTCGGCAAATCGAAGGTGAGTGATGTACTCGCCATTGATGTTAATACCGTATCCTTTCCAGTTCAGTAGCTTGAAAACGTCTTCCAACGCAGCGGTGAAGAGTTTCGGGGATATAACGTCACCCTGTCTTACACCTCTCTGCAGTTGGATAGGTTTCGAACTCTGGTTCTGTACTCGGATAGCCATCGTAGCCCTACTGTACAAACACTTCAGCACTTCGATATACCGACAGTCAACTTGGTACCGCTGAAGGGACTGTAGCACCGCCCAAATTTTGACGGAATCAAAGGCTTTCTCATAGTCCACATACGCCAGGTAAAGTGGCAGATTGTACTCTTCGGTCTTCTGTACAATCTGCCGTAGGGTATGTATGTGGTCTATGGTACTGAAGCCTTTTCGGAAACCGGCTTGTTCGGGAGGCTGGAAGTCGTCGAGTCTGCGTGCGAGACGATTCGTAATGACTCTCGAAAACAGCACGTAGACGCGGCTCAGAAGGGAAATCGGTCTGTAGTTCTTCAAGAGAGCGTTGTCGCCTTTCTTAAAGAACAAGACCACCGCACTTCTGCTCCACGCCTCCGGAGTAGTGCCACCATGGAGAACGGAATTGAAGAGCTTCTGAAGGACTTCATGTACCGGTGTTCCACCCGCTTTCAGAAGCTCCGCTGTAATTTCATCCTCGCCTGGGGCCCTGCCGTTTTTAAGATGCTGGAGAGCCATTCTAATCAGACTGACGTCCGGGATATCATCGGAATAGTGTCGGGTAGGACTTGCTCTTGGATCGTTACTCACGCGTGTGGCTCCAACGATGATGTGTACAGCTGCCCATAGAACCTCTCAATCTCACTCAAAATCTCAGGTGTCCCGGAAACGATGCTGCCACACTCAGTCTTCAGCTTTGACAGTTGACTCTTACTAGCAGATAGATCTCTGGCAAAGACTTTGGAGCCCTGGTTCCGCTCGATCGCTTCTTTAATACGAGCAGTATTAAAGTTGCGTAAGTCTCGCCGCATGCATTTGGAGATCTGTCTGTTCAGTTGCCTGTATGCTGTCAAATCTGTTGACGTCTCATCTCATCTCCCTTCTAACAGCCATGAAATTAAGAGTGTGATCGGAGGGTTTTTGTGTTCTTCTGCGGCGGGTCTTGCAGAGCTTAGCTCCGACCGCATGGATAGTTTTCACGAGCTTGTCATTCATATCGTCCATTGCATTGCAATCTTCTAGGCAATGAAAGCGGTTTCATAATTCGAGCTGAAAAGTGTCAGGATTCTGGATTAGAGCACGAGGGGGACGGAGCGTTGACTTCATTAGACGAGACCTCTCCAACTTAACGTTTAGGTTCAGTGTGCCTCTAACCATTTGGTGATCGCTGCCGGTTTTCACCCTTGCGATCACTGAGACATCACTGAACAGTTGGCGTCTGGTCGTCATAATGAAGTCAATCTCATTTTTTGTCGAACCGTCGGGGCTCGAACCGGGTCCACTTCCTGTGGGGCCGCTTCTGGAAGAAAGAGTTCATCATAAAGAGTCCCTCTTTCTCCATAAAGTCAGCCAGCTGCTGGCCCCTACGGTTCCGTTGCCCCACTCCAAATTTCCCTAACTTCAGCTCACCGACTTCTCTTGTGCCTAGTTTTGCGTTGAAGTCTCCCATCAACACTGTGTAGTGGGTTTTGGAGGAATGCATGGCTCTAGAAATATCCTCATACATTTTCTCCACCTCCTCATCGGGATGTGCCGAGGGTGGTGCGTAGTGCCTGTATGACCTTCAGCGAATACTGTTTGGTGATTCTGAGTATCAGGTACGCGACCCTCGTCGACACACTCCCAATCTTTACAATGTTGTTGACGAGAGACTTGTGGACGATAATCCCGACACCTCCTTGGGACAGATGGTCGCCCTCCCGGTGATAGAACAAGTAGCCGGACTCAAGGATTACCGTGTCCTCTCTCTTTCTCTCTCTCTTCGGACCTCAGATAATCCAATAATATGCCAGCGCAACTTGTCTACCTTTATACGTTGCCAGGTCGAGTCGTCGTAGGTGGCAACCGATTCTCCACCGGAGATTCTTAGCACCATCTGCCCCGCCATTACCATGGTCGCCACCGTAGCCAGGAATAGCGGGGCCGCCGGAGACTGGGGGCCGTTTATTTGCGTCGTTGCTCATGGGCGGATATTTGCCATAGTTGCCACGCTTGGCGAGCGGGTTGGCAACCGCAGTTTTTTATTATATTGTTGTTGTTATTAGGAAGATGCTGCTGCCCATCTCCTGCCTGTCTCCCTCTGTCGCCTTTTACGACACCCACGGGACGATATGGGGTAGTGGATATTCTCAACCGCCACTACACGGCTAATAAATAAGAGTAATAAATAAGAGTAATAATAGGTATGTTAAATTACTATTTAAGTTATCCACCATATACACCATAGTGTCAACTTAAATAATATGACATGTACTGTCAAGAACTTACCCTTATCATTACTGTTATAGCCGGTCAATAGTCCATAGCTGATCATAGGTCTCCTTAAAGATTGCCTCATAGGGTATGATGGTTAAAACTTCATCATCATTATAGCCCCCAACATAGGCTTCCCCCAAGGAATGCCACAAAGCACGATCCTGAGCCACCTGCGTCCATCGACTTCCTGCATGTCTTAACAGGCCGTTACTCCATCTAGGGGTGGGCCGCCCTACACTTTGCTTACTGGTATGAGACTGCCACTTGAGAACCTTTTAAAAACTTACGGAAAATAAATTTAAACATTAATTTTCATTTCAATAACATTTCCGCAGATGAAAAATGAATTGCAGCAAAGTAGGCCACCGACTCAGCATAGTGCTACAGTAACAGAGTTACCGCAGCGCTGATATTCTGTCGGAGCCACATAAGTCGACTCGCAAGCAATCGCTGGTCATAATTTAATATCTATTTCATCTCTAAGAATTTAGTCAAATTTAAGGTTAAATCTAGTAGTTATAATGAATTTTATATTATGTACATTACACTAACTTACTCTATGCTACGTTCGTCTACTCTATCTCTGCAATACAAAGTCTATGTTAACATTAGTCTATGGCACAAACTGTAAGTCTATGAACTTAATAATAATTTTAAAAGCGTAGTCCTTAAATTAACTACGCTAGCCTGCAGTTTATGGCTTTGCGTCTAGCTGTAAATGCGTTCCAGGAACTGTTACTGGCCGACGGGAAAGAACTTCCACTCCCACATTTACGCACGTCTAGACAGACTGCACTCCGCCAGGGAATTCAGATCAATACATTCGTATAGGTACGAAACAATAACATATCATTTCAAGTTTGAACTCTTAAATATTCATAAGGTTTTTTTTAAATAAAATAAGAGTGATAAACGAGCACACAGTCCACCTGATGGTAAGTGGATGCTGTGGCTCACAGACGTCTACATTTATCCTCGATTAAGAATCAAAACTCAGATAGGTTGTCGCCCCTGAGAAACGGAATGCCTCGTTTCTAGTAAAAAGGGTCACCGGTTCTCTACACTCAACATACGAAAGACAGCAGCATTAAGCTGCTTTAAGGTCCTGCCCCGGTCTAGCCGACCTATTCGTGCTACAACCATACAGCTGCAGCGTGGCTCTACCACGTACAAAACAAAATTAAACACAAAATAAGATTAAATGGCGGTGTAAAAATATCCACTACCCTATATCCAGCCGAGGGTGTCGTAAGAGGCGATGGGTCGCCTTTTTTGACGAGGCAATTTATTGGGAAGAACTCGTTCAGCAGTGAACTTTTATAGGATGTAATGGATAATGATAACACAAAATAATAAACTGAACATATTGATACAAGGTTCGTTTAAGAGATGTTAATTGATCGACCGCTCTCTTGCACGATGATTACAAAACACATCTGTTTTCGATTAACCGCACTACATAATGATAATAATGTCCTCCAGATCAAATTATGGTTTGGAGAGCAGACATCTGCGCAGGACAGGATTAAAGTATACCAGCGCGTGCACAAACACAGGTGCACTCACTATTTCCCACAGAACTCCTCATATAGCGCAATATATTACTTTGCTATTATCTCGCTGGGACGGCAATCCGGCACAACTGGAAAAAGATTCTTAATTTTAATCAATTACGTAAATACTCCGAGAAAACATCTGTGATTTACATATAGACAGACATATTTGGCTTAATTTAGCATGGAATGCTTAAAATAGAATGATAATTTTTTTTATATGTTTTTCTTTATGGGTCTACTGGATATTTTAGTAAATTATGGAATAAGTAGAACCTTTGTGCGAACTTTCTATAAGATTGTTTCTGTATCTTGTGAGTACATAATATAATATATGTATACACATATATTATATTATGTACTTTTGATAATTATAATATAATATAGGGTTGGTGTGTACTTAGGGTGTTTACCCTTTTTTAAAAATTTTTTTTTTCCCCGCCCCCTATTTTTTTTTCAAAGGGGGGGTGTATGGTTATGGCGCCGGGGGGGTGGGGTTCCAAAAAGCTGATTTTTTTCGTTTTATAGACTCGTAATACACTTTTGCCAGTGTCAAGATGACACAAATATATTAGCACAGATGGATATAAATATTGATGATATTTTAAAAATCGATAACAATATACGTCGAACTTGTGAGCTCAGGCCTCCATCACAAATAAGAGAAAATTCGTAAAATTTGTTTCATTTAGTACCATGCCAATATTTGTAAAAGTAGATCTTAAAATCCCCCCTATAACTACCTAAATAAGTTTCAAGTTCTATCTAAATGGTTATTTAGCAAACAACAAGCGAAACTGGCATGTTTTTATATAGTGCATCACTATTTTGGTCCGCGTCATCACATATATCTCATTATCTTGTCATTACTACAGGATATAGCGTTTCCACGTGTCGTCAGCCCGTGCCACTCATTAGGGACAGTTTAAAACCGGAATCAGCACGTCTTCCGTAACTAAACAACAGCTGGGTTAAATCTGAAAGGCCGGCTGACTTTCAGTTGTATCAATATTAGGCTACAATACATTATATAGGTTAATCATAGATATTAGTCAATATGAAAAGCATAATTTATTTACTTATTTAATTAAAATCTTTGTTGCATACCCTTAGAAAAAAAAGCTACAAAGGGCGGACTTAACTCGTAAAGGCGTTCTCTACCACTTCATAACCTATGGAGGTTATAGTTAAACTACTGTGTCATAAATATGCACACAAAAATACGCACACTATAAATGGAAGTGTTGCCATGGAAGCGTTGTCTTGTATTTAAATTAATGATTAAATTAAAGTAAATATTATTAGACTTAAAATAATTGGAAGCTGGGTCAATGTAACTATTACAAATAGTTTTTCAATTTTATTTTTCTTGTTTATAATATGATTTTCAAAGTATTTTATTTTAATATGTTTATTATAAGATTAGATATGATTTGTAATTTCTGTCTGAAGCTATATGAATTCCATGCTACAGATCAAAATTATTCTTTCTTCTATGGATAAAATCGGTTTTTACATCTATTTGTGTTATACAATGTGTGAGTGAACGCATAGCGGCTATCAAAGTGACTTGCACCGATATTACCATGTTATTTGTTTAGTTTATACATGCCAACTAATTCTCTTGATGACGTATATGAGTTTTCTGAGTGCCTTAGTGAAATAGCGGCTATTGTTGATAGCATGAATGTTGAGAGAGAATTTCAATTACAAATTTGTGTGTAACGCATTCATAGCAGTTAACTGATGAGAACGATAGTTGTTACCATAAGATTACTGGTGATATTTCAGACAGGGGCAATTATAGGCCAATCGCCTTGGCTATTGTAACAGAGCTAAAGTTCTTGACGGTGTGCTTGAGCATAGAGTGACTAGATAGCTCAATTTACATGATGCTTAATTCGGTTTAAGAGTTATAATATAATATATGTATACACATATATTATATTATGTACTCAACAAGATACAGAAATAATTCAATTTCTATTTTTCTTTAATTATGTATCCAATATATAAATATATTTATATACAAAGAAATTTAATAAAATGACTATAACCATATAATATAGTAAAAAAAAACATAAACAATAAACTCTGGTAATGCTACGAGCTGTGTGATTCTGCGTTAGAAATGACCGACTTTGATCAATTTTTAACGTGGTAGAGCCATACTGCAGCTCTATTAATTGTATAGTTGTAGCATGAATGGGTCGGCTCGACCGGGGAATGACCATGCTCTCACAGAATACCGGCGTAAAATGTTAGCTTGATGCTGCTGTGTTTACGTATGGTAAGTATAGAGTACCGAAAACCCTTTTTACCGGTAAAAATGCATTTTATCCTAGTTCTCACAGCTGACAACGTACCTGCATTTTGATTCGCAAACGAGGATAATTGTAGATGTCTATAGGCCACAGCAATCACTTACCATCAGGTGGACTGTGTGCTCGCTTGTCACCCTTATCGTATAAAAAAATAGGAACTTAGAATATACACCCTTGGAAGAAAAACACAAGGAGGGCTATAGCAAGTAGACAATAAAATGTTTTTTTTTTCCTTTGGTTGGTTAAATAGACTCGTAATACACTTTTGCCAGTGTCAAGATGACACAAATATATTAGCACAGATGGATATAAATATTGATGATATTTTAAAAATCGATAACAATATACGTCAAACTTGTGAGCTCAGGCCTCCATCACAAATAAGAGAAAATTCGTAAAATTTGTTTCATTTAGTACCATGCCAATATTTGTAAAAGTAGATCTTAAAATCCCCCTATAACTACCTAAATAAGTTTCAAGTTCTATCTAAATGGTTATTTAGCAAACAACAAGCGAAACTGGCATGTTTTTATATAGTGCATCACTATTTTGGTCCGCGTCATCACATATATCTCATTATCTTGTCATTACTACAGGATATAGCGTTTCCACGTGTCGTCAGCCCGTGCCACTCATTAGGGACAGTTTAAAACCGGAATCAGCACGTCTTCCGTAACTAAACAACAGCTGGGTTAAATCTGAAAGGCCGGCTGACTTTCAGTTGTATCAATATTAGGCTACAATACATTATATAGGTTAATCATAGATATTAGTCAATATGAAAAGCATAATTTATTTACTTATTTAATTAAAATCTTTGTTGCATACCCTTAGAAAAAAAAGCTACAAAGGGCGGACTTAACTCGTAAAGGCGTTCTCTACCACTTCATAACCTATGGAGGTTATAGTTAAACTACTGTGTCATAAATATGCACACAAAAATACGCACACTATAAATGGAAGTGTTGCCATGGAAGCGTTGTCTTGTATTTAAATTAATGATTAAATTAAAGTAAATATTATTAGACTTAAAATAATTGGAAGCTGGGTCAATGTAACTATTACAAATAGTTTTTCAATTTTATTTTTCTTGTTTATAATATGATTTTCAAAGTATTTTATTTTAATATGTTTATTATAATGATATGATTTGTAATTTCTGTCTGAAGCTTTATGAATTCCATGCTACAGATCAAAATTATTCTTTCTTCTATGGATAAAATCGGTTTTTACATCCATTTGTGTTATACAATGTGTGAGTGAACGCATAGCGGCTATCAAAGTGACTTGCACCGATATTACCATGTTATTTGTTTAGTTTATACATGCCAACTAATTCTCTTGATGACGTATATGAGTTTTCTGAGTGCCTTAGTGAAATAGCGGCTATTGTTGATAGCATGAATGTTGAGAGAGAATTTCAATTACAAATTTGTGTGTAACGCATTTACTAGCAGTGAACTGATGAGAACGATAGTTGTTACCATAAGATTACTGGTGATATTTCAGACAGGGGCAATTATAGGCCAATCGCCTTGGCTATTGTAACAGAGCTAAAGTTCTTGACGGTGTGCTTGACGTTTTTGTGGTGTAAAATACTATTTTCACACTGTCAGGTACTACACCGATAGAAATAGATCTCTGTGTGCTGCGTTTTTTGATCTCGCTAAGGCCTTTGACTTCGTTAATTATAAGATCATATGGTCAAAATTGTGTGAGCAAGGTGTATCTAAGAAGCTGATCAATATTTTTCAGTTCTAGTACGATCATCAAATTAACCAGATGGTCGGCTGCATTGTCTGAGACGTATGGACTGGAGTGTGGAGTGAGACAGGATTAATCAATTGATCAAGGAGCAAAGCAGCACCGGTATCGGATGTAGTATTGGCGGCAATATAATAAATAGCATAGGTTATGCAGATGACATAGTGGTGCTGAGTCCTTCGATTGATGCACTCAGACAACTGCTTGGAGTGTGTGGAAGATACGCCATGTTTCATAGCCTCCTATTTAATGTGAAGAAGAGTGAAGTTATGGCGTTTCGGATGGGGACTAAATAGCATTATACAGTTCCTGCGGTGTACCTTTATTATGTAGCACTCAAGAGAGTGTCCCAATTTCAGTACCTTCACCTCATAGTTAATGAAGATTTAGATGATAGCGATGATATAGAGAGGGAGCGAAGAGCGTCGTCGGTCCAGTTCAATATGTTGGTCCGCAGGTTTGTACGTTGTACGCGAAATGTGAAAATTACTTCTTTCAAGGCGTTTTGCCAATCATTATACACGTAAAACCTTTTTGTCATACGCAGCGGGCCTACAATGTTCTTCATGTGCAATATAATAATGCATTTCGGGTGCTGTTGGGGCTTCAACGATTCTGTAGTGCATCAGGCATTTTTGCTGAAGCGGAAACGAACAGCTTTCAACCTATTCCACGAAAAAGAACAGCATCTCTGATACGCAAGCTTCGATGGAGCACCAACAGCACCCTGAGAGTGGACAATAGACAAGTATGCACTGCTGCGGGTCTGCTGCAGTGGGAAGTGGGCAGAGGTATATGAATTAATTTAATTATAATTAGTTGATGATGATACTAACATATTTATAAATTACTTTACTAACCCATATGGATCATGGTCCGAAATGAATGATGGTTATTATTATTATTATTATTATTGAGTCCTTACATATGAAATTAGCGTTTTGTCATACTGACCACTTTAATCTAAAATATCTCCTCTTTGGTTAAGAATTACAAATGAAAATTTATAAATTCATTTATTTGAGTTTTGAACAGTCATTCGTTTATTTTTTCTCATTTTTTTACTTTGGCGTCGCTTATTACCGCACAATGGAAAACATGAAATACCATAAATCTATAAACACTCACGCCTGTCACCCAGAGGGGTAGGCAGAGACTACAGACTTCCATTTGGCACGATCCTGACACACCTCTCTTGCCTCCTTCACATCCATACACCTACACATACACGCTCGTCGGTTAAGGGTACTCCTAATTTGGCCCGTTTTCAATAAATCGCCAATTTGGTCGATAAATTTTCGCCTAGGACGTCCCTTTCCGACTCTGCCATTCACTTCTACACCATAAACTTTCTTTGTCACTCTTTCCTCATTCATTCTTTCCACATGACCAAACCACCGAAACATTCCTTTCTTAATCCTGGTCTTCACATCATCTTGCAAACCACACTCTTCTATTATTACACAATTTCTTACCCTGTCATTCAGATTAAGCCCTAACATACTCCTTAACGACCGCATTTCTACTGCGTTTATTCTACTCTCGTGCTTCTTCTGCCACACCCAACTTTCACTACCATACGTTAAAGTAGGGACCAACATAGCATTGTGAATTGCCATACGTGCCTTTTTCGACACATTTTGACTCTTCACAATAGAGTGCAAGGCCCCATTTACTCTATTTCCCGCATTCACTCGTCGTTCTATATCCTTATCATATCTCCCATCCCTGCTAAATACGTAGCCCAAATATACAAAACATCTACTTGCTCGATCAACTCCCCTTCTATTCTTATTTCACAAATCGTTTTATTTTCTTCTCTTTCAAAAACCATAACCTTCGTCTTACTTGCGTTCACTTTCATACCCCTTTCTTTTAATGATCCGTTCATTAATGTAACCATCATTTGCAACTCGGCCGCCGACGACGCAAGGATAACTTGATCATCGGCGTACAAAAGGCATTTGACGGTTAACTCACCCATTCTTAATCCGCATTCTTCAACTTTCAAATTTTGCAAACAACTGTCCATAAATAGGTTGAACAGCCAGGGGAAGCCACACAGCCCTGTCTGACATCTTTATGGATGTCAAACCAGTCCGAGTAGACCCCGTTTATCCTAACACAAGCACTAGAGTCCCTATAAAGAGACTCCAATGCCTGTATCAAGCCAGCGCTCAACCCAATTGAGTTCAGTGTTCGCCATAGCAAATCCCTATCCACTCTGTCATAGGCCTTTTCCAAGTCCATGAATGCACAAAAACCTTTTGGTTTTTGGCCAGAAACTTCTCCGCGATCATGCGCATGGAAAAGACTTGATCTGTACATCCCATTCCCTTTCTAAATCCCGCTTGCACATCCTAAATTTTTCCATCAGTTTCTTTCATGACCCTTTCAATCAGTACCTTACCATACAGTTTTCCCACAATGCTAAGAAGGCTGATGCCACGGTAGTTTTTACAGTCCTGCTGCGACCCTCTTCCTTTATATACTGGGACTATCACGGCTTTGCACCAGTCTACCGGTACCCGCTTCAGTTCCCAGCATAAATTAAACAAGGTGTGCAGCAGACCTGCCACCACTTCCTCTCCAGCCCTTAGCATTTCGAGTGAAACTCTATCATATCCGGCAGCCTTACCTGCTTTCATGCTTTTCATTGCTTTCATTATTTCATCTATACTTATCTCGCTACCTCTTTCCTCTTCTTTCGGTGTTGCTACTTCACTTAGTACACACGTTGTCTCCTCACTCATAAACACGCTTTCAAAATATTCCTTCCATCTCTTTAAACTCAAAACTTCATCATTCAGAATATAGCCATTCTCGTCTCTTATAGCATTCATCATAGGCTGTTTTGAATGTCCCCTGGCAGTTCTTACAAGTTTCCAGAACATTTTAATATTTGCCTGGAAGTTATCCGATATTCTTCTATCATTCTTATCCGTTCTTTCTTGCTTTTTTCTTTCAACTACTTCTTTTACTCTCTTATTAAGATGTCTAAAGACTGCCTTTTTTCTTTCAATATCACCATTCGTACCGCTAGGATTACCAGCCTTTGTTGCTAGTAAATCTAGCCATGCTCTCTTCTTTGCTTCAACTTCCATACGTATCTCATCATCCCACCATAACGTATTATTTTTTCTTTCATTCTTTCTCTTACTAACACCACATACTTCGGTAGCTGCATCCGCTAAACCTTTCTTTACATTTTGCCATATATTCTCCAAGTCTAACTCCTTCATACATAACTCATCCAAACCACTTATATTTTCTTTCAGTCTACATTTAAACTTGTTTTTATCACTTTCATCTTGTAACCTTTCTGTTCTAATACGCTGTAACGCAATGGTAGACACAGACGATCGATGGCGCCAACGCCTGAATAGACCATTAATTCGGCATAAAACTAAATAATGATCCGTTCCTACGTTAGAACCCCGGTAAACCCTCGTATCTACCACTGCGCCCCTCAATCTTTCATCCACAATTATGAAATCTATCATGCTTCTATCGTCACCTCTTTCCCAAGTATACATGTGAATCCTCTTGTGGCGAAAGCAAGTGTTCGTCACAAAAATATTCTTTTCCATACATACGGTGAGGAGACTTTTACCATTCTTATTTATACTTTCATCACCAAATGTTCCCAATATCCTTTCATAACCAAGCCTCCTCACCCCAACCCTTCCATTAAAATCTCCTAGCATAATAATATTTTCATTTCCCTTACACTTCATTAACACCATCCTTACCATTTCCCAAAACTGCTCTCGGATATAAGTGGGCTTAGACATGTCTGGGGCGTAGACCCCTAACATAAACAACTTCTTTAAGCCCACTTTCATTCGTATCCATAGCAGTCTTGGGCTTACACATTCATACTCTTTCACACATTGGCCCATTCTTTCTGAAGGAGGCATGGCCTGGCATGCCTGCTCGATCTCGTGACATCGAAACATGAAATATCGGTATATTTACGAGTACGAATTCTACCGTGGCACTAGTGCTGCAGAAACAGCTCGAAGGATTAATGATGTGTACGGTGATGGTGTCGCACGGTACGTTTTTGGTTTAAACATTTTCGTTCTGGAAATTTCGACCTTCAAAACCAACCCCGGTTGGAGACCAAAGTGGAAAATGAAGAATTAAAATCTTTTGTGGAAGCGGATCCATCACAAAACACTTCAGAGATAGCTGCGGGCTTCGGGGTAAGTGATAAAACTGTATTAATTCACTTAAAGCAAATTGGGAAATTAAAAAACTTGAACGATGGGTACCTAATGGAGACCCAGCCTAATCCTAGCCTAAACGAAAATTGACTCAGAAAAAGTTACTTGTGAGTATTTGGTGGACTAGCGCCGGTGTCGTTCACAGCTTTCTAAAATCTGGTCAAACGATTACGGCGGATATCTATTGTCAACAACTGCAAACCATGAAGGAAGAACTAGCTGCTAAACAACCGAGATTTGTCAATCGCTCTAGGCCACTGCTGTTTCAGGACAACGCAAGACCACGCACTGTATAACAAACAACCAGTAAGTTAATGAGCTACAATTGGAATATCTCTGATATTCACCGTACTCCCCGGCCCTTGCTCCAACAGATTACCATTTTTTCCAGAATTTTGACAACTTCTTTCTAGGAAAAAAATTCAACTCTGATGCGGCAGTCCAAACCGCCTTCAAAGAGTTTATTGATTCTCGCCTACATGGTTTTTTTAGTAAAGGGATCAATGAAATACCTGTATAAATATATGTTGAATATACTAACATAAATAAATAAATAAATAAAAGCCCAACGAGCTGAAAGCCCTCGGCAAGGGCAAACGGCCGATGGTTAGGGGGAATGGGAAAAAAACTGGTGATGATGGCCCAGTTCCAGTAGAGTATTATTGTCGAGCACAGCGCGTTATTTTCGAGCACAGCTTTCGACAAGTACATGTAATAAGGCACTTGTTTACGATCCACGAGACCCTATTTCACATCGAGCTCTTGGTGTAGAATCCTGGCTGCTAGGTTGGGTCTGTGGTTAGAAAGCGCCGAACAATCGGTGATTACATGCCTAAGTGACTCACCGGGATGGTGACAAGCTCGACAGATGTCGACGGTGCCATCCTTTAAGATGTATCTTCTATAAATTGAATAAAACTATAAATGCGGATTCTACCGCGTTTAATTTACTTATTTAACTTATTTTTAATTCCCGACGTTTCGAGTGCTTTACAGCAAACATCGGGAATAAAAAATAAGTTAAATAAGTAAATTAAACACGATAGAAGTCGTATATATAGTTTTATTCAATGTCTGGTGTTCGCGTAAATTTAAGAAATCATTATGTATCTCCTATAGTTGTTGGTATCAATAACCTGATACTGTTTTTCACACACAAAACCCTCGGTTTTCCAAAGAGGTCACCGAAACGTAGCTAGTGGAAGGAGGCAACTGTATTTACGAAAGGCTTATGTAGAGCCTTGTAGAACCTCCCGTGGAGTTCCTTCTCCTTCCATACGGTTTCCTGGTTAGAAATGCTCTGTACTGCCGGGTCTTGCCATTGCTCGTTGGCTAAGGATAGAGAGGTAAGCCCTTTATCATAAGAAACGACGTCCTTATAAAATGAACCATCCGATCTCCCAACGCATGACCCAACCGACAAAAGACTGCAGGCGTGCATAAAGCATATCGGAAATCGACTGTTTCATCTCCACCTCATCGATACCTATGTTCGGTTAGGTTTCGGTATGTTTCATCCTCGGAAAGGGTCCTTATGTCCATGGGCATAGGTAAGTCTTTGCCCTCAGAAATAACAACCCTCCCCTTTCGATATGGAGGACCGCACACTTATCCGTCTCCAGTTCCGTTCTGATAGAATTGCTAAATTCACAAGTGATGTTTGACAATTCCATAAGATAGGAGCGACTGGTGACGAATAAAGATAATCCATATAAAAAGATAGGTCACTTTTGTACCTCCTTTCCGAAGCAGAAATCCCCGACGGAACTCCCCAATAAGGTACTGAAAGGCTTCAGATAGAGGCAGAACCAGATTTAAATCAAACAATAGCACCGTGAAGCCAAGAGGGTCGCTAACTGTATATTATTATTCTTAGAATATTTTATAGTGTACTAACTTATGGATTAATTAAAATATTATTATTATATTAGGACTTTGTTATGTACATATTATGTTCAGAATTTAAATATTTATTTTTCATGATATCAAAAGTCTATCGATGAAGACAGGCCTTCCCTATATGTTGCCACGTAGGGCAAGTCTTTTTCAAGTTATAATAGTGAAAAATCAATTGAAATATCATTTTTCAAAATTCGACTACTACTTTAGGAGTTACGGCTGCATATAGAAAAGGACATACATATATTATTTGAATACATACATACGACTGGCTCGTTGGTCTAGTGGTTGTAGTAGTGCGACTACTGATCATGAGATCCTGGGCTCGAATCCCCGGGTCGGGACAAAAAAAAATCAATTATTGAGTTTTTTCGTCAAGAAGTTCTCAGTAGCTGCCCGGAGTCAGGAAGTTGGCAGTGTTTCACCCTTGTGCCTCGGAAAATACATAAAGCCGTTGGCCCTGCGCCTGCTCTCTATTCGGTCGTATTAGTTTACCGTCCCATGGAACTATAAGAGTGAGGGTATAGAGAGTGCGCCTGTGCTTGCGCATACACTTGGGCACTATAACTCTGTCCTGCGCCGATGGCTAGTCTCTGTTGAGGCAGGGCGCCCTGGTCGAAATTCGGTTATTACTTACGGCTTAATACGGGATGATCCCGTAAGCGCCGTAAGACGTCAGAAGAAAGTGAAACAGGAGATGGACAGCGGTATCTTACTGACAACTCGAAACAAAAACTTCTGTTGCCAACCTGCCTGCCAAACTAGCTAGTAGCTACTATGACAAGTATCCCTATATATTAATCTATTCGGGAGGCCTATGTCCATCAGTAGACTTCTAATATTGAATGGATGAATGAAATACATGTAATGTAGGTAATATGATTGGTCAGGACCTGGTCCTGACCAATCATATTACATACATTACACATTACATTACCTCCTTTTGGGCTTCACCGTAATCGCCAAAAAATATCTAGCCCAGTCCAGACTGACGCAATGCGGATATTATGCTGCACCAAGCATCGATTCCCTTCTCAGACTGATTATAAAGCTTATACTGGAACTGTCTGGAATGTATCTCGCAGCTAAATTATGATATTAAGTTAGGAACAGAACAAAAATTATTTCAAAACATAAGTAAATAAAACATTGCGAAATAGAAATGGAGGTGGAGCGTGTGTAAATCTGAGCACTTGTTAAATATATATTTTTTGCTGATGTACATAGTGTCTGGGTTTCGGAGTCCCAGATTTAATACCATTCTTCACTAAAATAAGTACTTTTAGACATAGTAGAGCAACGCTGCAACCATATTATGATTGTGACACCAATGGGTCGGCCCGACCGGGAAACTCTCACAGAATACAAGCGTAAAATTGCTGCTGTGTTACGTATGGTAAGTTTTATTAGTAGGAGATCCTTTTAAGGGGATAGCATTCCATCCCAGTCCTCAGGGGTGACAACACCTCTGCTTTTTTATTATAAATGTAGATGTCTATGTGTCCATTCAAGCTACAACCATAATATAACTACAACGAGACTATACCACGTAAAAAGCTCTACTGATTCGATTACATCCTGTCTACCACTACAAGAGACCCGCTCTATTAAATATATTGGTGTTCAACTCGATGAAAATTTATCGTGGAATGCTAGCTGATATGGATTTTTAAAAACTGAGAAATGTACTCAAATTAACATTGTTGAAGACGGTTTATTACGCCCTAGCTCAATCGATCTTCAGCTATTACACCTCTATTTGGGGTGAAGCGTGTAAAACTAAAATTAATTATGCACACAGAGATCCCTGCTAAGAGAGCCCAACACTCAGTCTGCACAAAGAAAACAAATTTATGACCGTAAGACAACTATTCATATTACACCTAACATTGCACAAGCATAAATAATTAAGCTATGACCCTAAGATTATTGATAACAAGCGAAGAAACAATAGAATATGTAGTATGAGACACAATACAGCCTTGTTAAGAGGACAATCTTGCTTTCTCGCTCCTTATTTATACAACAATATAAATTCATTGTGAAATATCAATACAAGAACTTTGTATGAATGTAAGTTTTATTTAAAAGAATATCTTTCGAAACCTAGTTATGACGACACTGAATTATTTGTTACTATCGAAACTAACACACGTGCCGACATGCACACACACACGCGCACAAGCACACACACACACACACGCGCGCGCACGCACGCACGCACGCACGCACGCACACACGCACGCACGCACGCACCCACGCACGCACGCACCCACGCACGCACGCACGCACGCACGCACGTCGGCACGCACGCACGCACAACGCACGCATGCACGCACGCACGCACGCACGCACGACGCTAGTAGACCTATCTATACTAATAAATAAATATAATTTTCATATCATTTCATTAAAATTTTAACCAATGACAACTATAGACTTCAGAAAATATTAGACAGAACACAGTACTAGGTGTTCTGTAAGCGGAACTGTTATGCATGTCTCAAGTCCCGGGATGGCATCATTTTATTTCTGTAACAAAACCATTGTCACATGTTCAACAGACTTTGTAATGAATGTGACATCAGCATAGCGTTCATTACAACGTGGATTAATTACAATTGTCAAGTGAAATAAATTTATACGTCTTTACGTCTGTTTTCATTGACTTAAACTGAACTAATGGACGTCGGCCCTGCGGATCAGATGTCTTCACAACAAGACAAATTCAGGAGAATGTTCTCAATGTTCTTTACCATTATGTCAAGGATCGGGTTGTTAGTTATTTTTTATTTTACATTCTTTTAATTTTTCGTAATTCATTCAAAGCAACCAATCAATCAGACAAAAAAGTTCACTGACGAAAAACCTCCATTATACGTGGTAGAGCCATGCTGCAGCTATATTATGGTCGAATGGGTCGGCTCCACCGTGTTAGGATCGCACTGTCACAGAACATCAGTGTAAAAAAGCAGTTTAATGCTGCTGCGTTTCATGCCAAACCCGATCGAAGGCCTTTGCTATGTCCAAACTAACGGCCAATGCCTCCCCCTGGACTCTACTGCCTTCGCCCATTTATGAGTTAGGTAACCCTGAAGATCACCAGCCGAGCCATACGGCCACCGTACTGGCGGTCACTAATCAGCTGGTGATCCTAAAGATACCGCATGAGCTGGCTGTTAATAATAGATTCCATTATTTTAGAGAACAAGGAGGTGATGGCGATAGGCTTATAGGACGGATCGGAGCGGTTAACTTTTTTAGGGATCGGGTGCACGAAGGCTGTCTTCCGTGATTTCGGGACTTTGCCTTGACAATGACACTTTGGAAGGACCTGGAAGCAGAATTATACTTATTTTTAAGAACGCTGGTATTTACATCCCGAGACGTCGACGCGAGTACAGGCCTGGGCTCCTGCTTATGATGTAATGCAATTTTGCAGGAGCGACCAAACCAAGGCTGGGTTCTGCCTCCGATAGGCACCACCACATATGATGGAATAAATAGTTCTATTCCCTATAGCACTACATCAGCGACAGAATCAGCAACAACGCTGGGATTATCCGGCGAAAAGCAAACCCGCCTCCAAACATGGGAGTGTGAGTGGCACCGTACTCTGGATCAGACAATGGTCCGAGGAGCCAAGAGAGACCGGAGACCTGATATCAGTCCGAATGAGAGGTCAGCAGAAGGTCCAATAGGGAAGGTACATCTGGGATCCGCGTAGGCGATGTAATCAGTTGTGTTAGACCATATGCCAAAGAAAAGTCATAACCAGATCTACCCGCATGATCGGTTAAACGAAGAGAACCAAGCCATTCAGCATGGCGGGCCTTAAAAATTACCAAGTATCACGATCTTTGTGGATGCGATCTGTTGTAGCACGGAGTCTGCAGCCATCTGGACGTGGTCGATCAGTTGGTCTGTGTCAGTATTACCGCTATGTGACCTATATATGCACCCGTAGACGCGGGGATGGTCGTCGCTGTCTACGCGCAGCCATAAGATCGACAGGTCCGTCACGGCTGCCAGGACCTTTAAGGCTGCCGAGGTATCGAAAACAGATGTCCTCTCTGACGTACACGCAAACTCCGGCCCGGGGCACAAAAGAGTGTTTTGATCTGTACCCCGGGTAAGAGAGATATGAAGTGTCAACCGAAGAGGACATATGTGTCTCGGTTAGAAAGAGTAACGTTGAGCCGGCACATACGTGCAGCAGCAAGCTGCCGCGTGGCTCTACTACTGTCAAAAATAATAATTATGCTAAATATAGTAAAAGTGCTAAAATCTACTAAAAGACAATACGAAGAGTGCGCAGATTTAGTTTATACGATACTTAATATTATGATACCGTAAATAATAACGTGCCTACTTTTGCTTTTATCCCTTCTTTCCTCATGCAACAAAATGTACAATGGATAATCATTATTGTATTTAAAAAACTTATTATAAATAATTTCGATACATTGATTATATCTTCTTAGAGCGTGTGAGTGTTTGAGATGTTATAACACCTCGTGGGAAAGACGCTTATAGCGATCTAATCCATCGTTCAATGCCTTTAAAAACCATTTAATAGGCCTGAAATTTAATATTACTTACAAAATATTTTAATTGAATTATAAAATTAATTAGGTAAGATCCGCGTAATAAAACACTAGGGCCGATGCAGATGCAAACGTAAAACCTTTTGCTAGCATCATGAATGGAGCGGAGTAAAAGTCTAGTCCTTTCTAGTCTAGTCTAGTGCCTTTAGTACGGAAGACCTCCATTCGAAATATATATTTTTTGATTTCGTTTTTACATTCCAATATTGCACATGGCGGCATACATATTTTCGATCACTTGAACGACGACCCGTTAGCTCGCGGCAATTTGAGCCTGCGAATGACAATCAATTAGTTTAGTCATAACTATCTTTGTTTCAACAAAAGATTCAATCACATTACAATTGTTTTAAATTAATTCTTTTCGCCAAAATTATTACAAAAGCGCGCGCTTTTGCTTCACATGTAATTTCCCATAGACAATTTTGTTTTTGACAGGTTATTTTTTAATATATTTTTGTAAACCTTATCTGCGTTGAGCTTCAAATTGCCAAAAAAAATATGTAAATTGGCCTACGGATTACGGAGGAGATAGATTTCAAAGAATCGTTTTCTTGCGCCATGGGAGCTCCGCTCTAAAAATAATGTGTCTTACCTAGTTTAAAGAGCACCTCCCACCTATCGCAATTGCGTGCACTATCCCCGTCAACACTAATCCCAGCACCACTACTCCTAACACCACTAATCTAGGAAAGACACGGCACCGTCTGTCACAAAACACGTGTTTCGCCTATACACGAGGCATCTTCAGGTAAAGTAGACTTAGCGGTAGCGGACCGCTAAACCCACATTTACGTTATATTTCATATTTTATAATTAATTTTTAACATCTTTAATATAATGTTTTAATCAAAGTAACGCCAGATTCTATTAACTATTGAGTTAATTTAGTCTTGGTTATCGGTCTGTAAAAGTTCAGCATGGGCCTCTCTGGTATTCTATGAGAACGTGGGCCTTCCCCGGTCGAGCTACCCACGTAAACACGGGTTTTACTTTCTTTAAATGTACACCGAAAAAGTGTGAGTGCATTATAAGTAAAATCATTGATGTTTACACGACTTTATGAAAGCTATGAATGCTACACAAAAACAAAAATAATTTCATTAAAAATAGTGATGCACATTCTGTAAATACTAGGAACGAGCACAGGTTAGTTACACCAGTTATTCGACTGCAACGAGTCAGTAATTCCCTCATGGGGCAGTCCCAGAAAATATGAATGAAATTATTGAATAGAATAAAATCATTATTCATCAATATAAATGACAAGGATACTTATTTCAAGTCATTTATTACTTTTACTTTTTCGTTTGGTTGGGAAAAAACATCTGTGCTAAGAAGAACCAGCATGAAATTTTATACAATTAGTACAAAAGTGTTGTTACGAGCTTAAGGTTCGTGACAATAAAAAACTGCCGATTGAATTACCAAAATTTACACTTTTATTACCTAACACCAATTACGAGTAAAACTTAAAACACTAATAATTAACCACACTGATTCAATTTATTTCGCTCCAAAGCTTCGCTTGTCTCGCCAAATTCAATACTGCCCCGACTGCGCTTTGCAGCGCCTTTAAATACACATTTTCACCAAAACGTCCAGAATATTCAAGTAAATAATCGCGCCAACTGACCAGGCGCAGAAAGTTCGAGTGTGGGGCTTCCAGAAAGCTTAATTCTTCTGTTCGATACTAGATGGCGTTGTTGGTCGAAGGATTAGTCATTTCATTTTCTGGAAAGCTCTCCTTGCTTTGTTACCCGACACTAGGCGTCGTTTTAGACGCGCAACAGTATTTATAAACAGTATGGTAGCGATCACCACATCCTCAGGAGGTATTATCAATTTTATACAAGAAAAAAATTTACAGGACCTATCTATAAAAAAGTTTAAAATTTTTAACAAGCAAAGCAAAAATTGCTTTATTCTTTTCATTAATTAGTTACACATTATTGAAATTTCTTAATATCTTCGTATTGCGTATTTTGCATGTTCTGTTCACAAATGCAGTGAATTTTATAACTACGTATTGCAAAAATTTGTTAATAGTAATAAGTACAGTTTTAAAACAAAAATATAAATTAAATTGAAAAATTTTAAATGTTTGTCAAACATTTATCAATACAATTTTTTTTAATTAAATGATTTAAAAAATATAGTGTTTTTCTTTCTAAACAATTTTCATGTGATGTGTTGTGTCCCGCGTAATACTTATACCCAAGTCCCGATGTCGAGCCGGGTAATCTCGGAAATGCCTTTTTTGGAATTAGCAAGCTTACTGAATTTTTGAATAAAATTGATTCTATTTTATTATATTCTATGTTGATAAAAATTTTGATACTCATTATTAGGGTGAGACGATGGGCAATGCAGTGTCTATAAAATTAATATCATGGCCGCATCCACGTGCAGCTCAGAACAAATAACTATTCACACGGGAATATCGAGCTAACGAATTGTCAGCATGTGTTTTACATGTTACTTACTACCATTACTTTACACTTATAATTCCTCATTTAATTATTGAAAGCTGCGGTATACAATGCTATTAACAAATTATCTTTTCTAAAGAAAAAAAAACTTCAGTCTATGATTGATTCTCTTTCGCCGCAAACACACAACATATAATAGCACGTACAGGTGCATAATAGGTTAAAATAATAAACAGATTTTTTATTTTTATTATTTGACATTAAGCTTTTACAAGTACGAATTGCTAAGTCTACATAAATGTTCCAGACCAGAGCATATTGCTATGTGCCATTTATTAAAAAATGCCTCAACGATGCAAGGGAAGTTTCTGGATTTTGTAATTAAAATTAAATTTATATTTTCGAATCTTTTAGTCAAGTTACATTTCAGTTTGATATTTAGATAAAAAGCAGAATCTCAAGGGTTAAAAGGAGTGCTGGCGCTAAAGGGTGTTGGTTGCAAAGCGTGGGAACTCTCAATTGTTTCTTTTTGAAGGGTGCTCGTGGACGCCGACTTAATTACTCCTATTTAAGATTCTCATAACATTCCCATGGCATATGGTTATTTATTTCTTGTACAAGATTCTTTTCTAACACATTTTCACTTTAATTAATATGATCTGTATTGGTCATAAATGTATACTTCGACTAATGTTTACATCATAATTATCATTACATGCCTTCACAAGTCTATTGCTGAATATCCATCCATCGATTACAGCCTATAAAAGTCCACTACTGAACATAGGCCTCCCCCAAGGTATGCCACAAAGCACGGTCCAGAGCCACCTGCATCCATCGACTTCCTGCATGTTTTACAAAGTCGTAATTCCATCTAGTTTTAGTGTTAGTCGTTAATGTTTATTTATTTGTATAAATAAACATTATTTCAGACGAAACTTAAAAGTAAATAATAGAATCGAGAGAAGTAAAGAAATCAATGGTTTTAGTTTGAAGGATATCTATAAAACTAACTTTGACAGACCTTTTCTAGTTGGTAGGACTTATTTTATGTCTAGGAGTCCGTCTGGAAAGGCCACGCCCACTGAACCATATCTGCCACCATTCAGTATTGCCTGCATTGTTGTGGTCTAAATGGTATACAGAGCCAATGTAATAATAATTAAAGACCGAGAGGCATTCCACATTGGACCTCGGAGGTGATCTGCAGCGTTCAATGTTTAAAGTCGGTTTCAGATGTCAGTGACGGCTAATAATTTTACGTTTACCAATTGTCGCTGGTTAGGACTGAGGTTGTTTACCACGCAGTTGGTCACACAAATTCATCGTCATTGAAAAGTTATTTTTACAGAATAAGGGTGACAAGCGAGCACACAGTCCACCTGATGGTAAGTGGATGCTGTGGACCATAGACATCTACATTTATCCTCCATTAAGAATCAAAAGACAGTGCGTCGTTACCCCTGAGGACTAAGATGAAATGCCTCGTTTCCAGTAAAAAAGGGTCTTCGGATCTCTACACTCACCCTATGACCCATTCGTGCTACAACCATAACATAGCTGTAGCATGGCTCTGCCACGTATAGTTACAGTTGCGTTTTAAGTAAAAATTTAACTTCTCCGCTACTTTTTCTGGTGCCGCCCTGGTTGTAGAAAAAGTCGTGGATACTCTAGTTAATTGTAGTAGTCACTTGCCGACTTACCTATTAGATGGACTGTAATTTTGTTTTTTAAAACCAAATAAAGGAATGACTGTCGCGTGATGTTGTTAATATAAGCTCAAAGCAACAAACATATGCTTTTAAAAGAATATATATTCTTATATTATATATATATATATATATATATATATATATTTGTACACGTATCAATCCTAATTACACCACACAAGATTGAATAAAACCAATCATTAATTTTAAAATCGATCCATTTGACCCTAGTACACATAGCTATAATTGTGGGAATAGAAACGTTGAATTGAATTCATATTGAAAAAGTTAATAGTACCGTTGAAAACTAATTGTTCTTTAATCGTTAATTGGATGGGTTCAGTTTGGAGTACGTTGTTAAAGCCAGCACTGAACATGAGAGGGAAATTCGAAGTGTCATTGAAATTTATGAGAAAACATGACACATGATTTATTTTTTAATTAGTTGAGTAAAGACAATGGTTATTGGAAAGTCAACGGCAAAAATATTTAGTTCAGCTAAGGGCTTACGTTAACTTCTATTTGACGTTGAATAACCACATGAGTAAAGACTACTTACGCAGAGAATAATCGGAAATAAAATAACCGTTATAAAGTTATGTAACAATTTTACATTTTTTTTATAGAAGGTTGACAAATGAGGACACAGTCAATCAGATGGTAAGTGGATCCTGTGGCCCATAGACATAAATCTACATTTACCCTTTAATTAAGAATCAAAATTCAGATGCTTCGTCACCTCTCAGGGCTAAGATGAAATGCCTCGTTTCTAGTAAAATGAGCCTCCGGTTACTACACTCACTGAACACGTTGTCCTGTGTGGTGTGTATAAGTTATATTGGGGTTGTCTGTAAGTTCACAGCAGTGGTTAAGAGTCATGAAGTTAGCGGTGTTTCACACTTGGAAAGCAAGTAAAACTGTTGATCCCGCAACTAATATATCTCCGGTCGTATCTCATTGCCTTCCTATGAGATTATGAGAGTAGAGCCACGCTACAGCCATATTATAGTTGTAACAAGAATGGGTCGGCTCGACTGGGGCGGACCACGCTCTCATAGAATACCAGCGTAAACTAGCAGCGTAATGCTGTTGTGTTTCGTATGGTGAGTGCAGAAAACAGGAGACCCTTTTTATTGGAATCGAGGCATTCCATCTTAGTCTTCAGGGGTGACAACGCATTTGCATTATGATCTTTAGTTTAAAAATAAATATGGATGTATATGGGTCACGGCATTCACTTACCATAAGGTGGACTGTGCGCCCGTTTGTCTCCCAAGCGGTTCTTGCGCGCACGTGCTGGTGGCTAATCCTCGTTAATATTGTCCATCTTATCGAAATTTCCTCCAGAGGACAATAGCTTATCCTATCCTTGTTCTTATCATCAGGTAAACAGTTCACCGCGTCGTGGCGGTGTAAGAATATCCACTACCCCATATCGTCCCGTGTCGTTAGAGGCGATAGAAGGAAATTTATGATACAGGTGCTGGGCAGCAGCATGTCCCTGATAACAAAATAAACTGCGCTTGCCAACCCTGCCTGCCAAACGTGGCAGCTATGACAAAATCCCCCCCTCCTCACCCGCACCCGTGAGACAAGCTATGGAGAGGCCGCAGTGAACATTTTCAATAATGGATGGAATGGAAACAGTTTACTACTGCTAAACGTTGTCCTCTCCCCTAGTACCAGACGTTTGGTATTTTTTTATAGAATAAGGGTAACAAACAAGCGCACAGTCCACCTGATGGTAGGTGGATGCTGTGGCCCATAGGCATATCTACATTTATCTTTGATTAAGCATCAAAACGCAGATGCGTTGTCAGCCCTGAGGACTTAGTTGAAATGCCTCGTTTCTAGTAAAAAAGGGATTCGGATCTATACGCTCACCATACGAAACACAGCAGTATTAAGCTGCTATTTTACGCTGGCATTCTGTGAGAGTGTGGTCCTCTCTTGGTCGAGCCGACCCAATCGTGCTACAACCGTAATATAGCTACAGCGTGGCCCTACCACGTAAAAACGTAATTTTAACGCTTCTTCCAGTCACCGGCCTTGCTATTTTACATCTGGTAAAATAATAGATGTTCATAACAACGTCTTTCGTAGGTCACGAGGTCTTTTTATTTGAGGCATTTGCCAAAAACGTCTCTAATGAGATCCATGAAACGATATGAAGTGATGAATTTTTTCATTCCATTTCGAAATGTTAACATGCTGACAGTCGCGTTACTTTTATAGAAGCGAGCGAACTAGGTACCTTCTTACTCTAAATAATATTTAAATGCTAATGCTCGAAATATGGCGAATTGAAAGTGTAGAAAAAACATGTATAGTTTTATGTTGCGATTCATAAATGAATTGTGTATATTACGTATTTTGTTTTTTTTTTTTATAGGATAGGGTGACAAACGAGCACACAGTCCACCTGATGGTAAGTGGTTGTTGTGGCCCATAGACATCTACATCTATCCTCGATTACGAATCAAAATGCAGATACGTTGTCACCCGTGAGGACTAAGATGGGATGCCTCATTTCCAATAAAAATGTTATTATATAATACAAAAAATAAAAGTGTTTTTTCTTTTTTCACTGGTTCAGGTAAAACAGAACAGCTGTTTTGAGAAGAAAAGAAGTCAGATGTGACTTTTTTAAATCGCTAACTTACAATAATACATTATGTCGTTCAAGTAATAAAAAAGTAATTTTAGAAACAGCTTAAAAACGACCATAACATCCTTAGGGATAATTATTTATTCTATAGTAATATTATGCAACGTCCTATTATGCAACGTTTATTTAAAAAAAAAATATTTTTTGATAGACATACCTTGAATAAAACTAATTTCACAGATTTTACATATCGCGTTTAATTTTAACTTTTTTATTCCCTACCGTTCCAAATTTCGTTGTAAACCGTATTCAATATACCTACATTACCCCATTATTGAATTACTGAAATTTTGTAATGAGAAAATAGTGAGACTAAAACTCTTAGCTTTTTAAATAGATATCTGTAATAAAAACAAAAACTTACCTCTTAATACAATTGGACTAGGCAGACAGAAAATTAATTACATAAAAGTCTTAAAAACTATAAATGCTTAGTATTTAATTAAAAATTATTATTAATTAAAAAAATATAAAAATGAAATGCATTGTTAAATAATTTTTAAACGATTTAGTACAATTATTTATGAGTGAGCTCAATTCCCATGCGTGATAAATTTTAATTCATGGGTTGTTCGTACGATTTACGATATTTTATTAATAATAGCTATTTTAACACCCCTGCACTGCGATCGATTGCTTCTCTGCAATAGTACTCAGTCTACCCTCGGAGTCTCCGGGGGAGGACTTGCGCTATACGAAACCCTCTCGCGCCTCTCCCATCCCTCTCCTGCGAACCGGGAAGAAGGAACGTGTAAGGGAGAGGAAAGTACGCTAGACTGATTCACGTGCTGCGGATGCTGGGATGTCGATATGCAAAAAAGTAAAAGTTTATATTCTATACGGAGTACATTAAAGTCAAAAGTTATAAAAAGTGCTCTATTAAGAATGTTAGTCAAATCCTAAAAACTGCTTTACTTGTCAGTTTATAAGCAGATCACGTTCACTGAACGTGGATTTTATTTATGTTTTTTATTGAAAAGTTACACACTTCGCCATAGCACACTGCAATTCTTAATTTGTTACACAGAAATGCATTAATTCTATCTGGTACGTCTCTACAAGTGTAAACAACATTTAAGTGCATCATAAACAAAATTTAAGTTAGTCAAGGTAAGTAAAAATTTTGTTTCTCCCGTAGTAAGGAAAATTTGTAATACCTATATTTATATAAATTTTAGATTATAATTAGAAATGAGCGATTATAATTGAAATACAGAACCGAAGCGAATCGTGACGTCGTAAGAATATCCGCTACCCCAGTTCATCCCGTGCGTGTTGCAGGCGATGGCGGCGTAGGGAAACTGAAACAAGATATTATAGAACAGCAGCACATTCTTGATAACAACTTAAATAATACAAACAATGCGGTTGCCAACCCGCCTGACATGCGTGGCAGCTGTGGCAAAATCCCCACTGTGATTCAACATGTGGGGGAGGTTCATCTATGTTCAGCAGTGGTATTTTATAGGCTGCACTAGATAAATGACGTCTTTACATTTGTAAATAACATCTAAGTGCATGAAAAAAATATTGGTAAAAGTAAGTAATTACGAGTACAATATAATATCTCAAACAGTAGGAGAAATTTGTCATCTCCACCCTTGGCAGATAGATTGGCGGTTATATTTGAAAAATCAGTAAGTCTATATTATTTTCCTGTTTCACGTAAAGCTGGATGGAGTTTAATTTAAAGTTAAAACGAAAAAATTGTATAATTCTGACTGATACATAACTATTTTCTAAGATGACTTTGCTTGAAAGTCCAAGCTTATTACAGCCTTCCATGTCATATAAATGGATTGATTTTTAATTGATCATTTTAATTCAGACATACAGTTCATAAAACAATCCAAAAAGAAAATTTTGTTGAAAGTGTGGTTTGCATTTTTGATTTCTCTATTAATAAGTATAAGTTAATTAATGTTAATTTGCTAATAGAAGAAAGTAGATCACGACACAAGGCAGCGCATACACGAGGCGAATAAAACTTATACCTACTCAAGGTCTGATTCTTTTGAAATGCTTATAGTGTAATTTTATTGCTAGACCTACTTGAAAATTGGGCTATTATTAAAACTAAACAACCTTAGCTTAGGTCAGCGATAATTGATACAGTATTTGACGTACATCGTATCTTGATTACGTTGATTTTATCAGTTTGCAATCACAGCTTTTGGTCAAATATAAATTATAATACTTCAATTTTTCACAATAGAAATATTTCTTTTTGTTAAAAGTCAAGTTTTATAAAATATAAGTAAACCGAAAGTCAGTGTCAGTCAGTCAGCTTGCAAATAAAAAGAGCACAAATTGTGATAGTCATCAATATCAGAATAGAATTATTTTTATTCATTACATGAACACATATAACTCTTAAAAGTAAAATTTACAGCCTATATACGTCCCTCTGCTGGGCACAGGCCTCCGCTCATTTCTTAGAGGGTTTTTGGGGCAAGGAATTGTCTGCCGCGCTGCCCCAATACATGGCAAATGGCGAACTTCACATGTCTTGAAATATTTATTTCTTATATCTCAGACACGCAGGTTTCCTCACGATTTTTTCCTTCACCGCCGAGCACGTGGTAAATCAGCATGTAATTCTTATTGAAAGTCATTTACTACTTTACCACAAGTTCAAAAAAAAGCTCTGTCCTGTGAGGAACCAGCAAGAAATCCACCGGGAGTTTTTTTTAAACTAAGTTTTACAATGTTAAATGTTTATAAACTATTCACAAAATTTATTTTAGAAACAGCTTGGGAGGGAAAAATTCATTCCCAAGGATTATTATCAAGCATTTATTCATTTATATTATTTTACCCTTTATAGTTAAACTTATTTAAACTTGGTAAAAGAGAGAACTTGTATATTTTGTGTGATTTTGTTGTAATGGCGTGTACATTGCCCCAAGAATGAATTACCGACTTTGTGGAGTCCAGAAACTGGTATCACAAATTTCATTATATTATTTTCAGCATTATTCATATAATTTCAGTTTTTAACATACTTTTTATATAAAAGGAGGCAAACGAGCATGCGGCTCACCTGCTGGTGCTGGCCCATGCACAACTGCAACACGAGGGGAATCGCAGGCGCACCATGGCCATTAAAAAAGATGTAGGCTCTTTTCTTAAAGGTCCCTAGGTTATATCGATTCGGAATAATCGTTGGTTGCAGCTGATTCCACAAAAAGTCGTGCGACGATGAAAACTGCGTAATTAACCATACAGTGGTGGATCGCCAAGCATTCCGATGATGTAGATGGTATTGTGAATTTTGTCGCGATGATATTTGAACTTACAAGATATTAGAGCTCTTTTGGTTGACTTATCTGACTTGCTCGTCGGAGTTGATAACAATCTTTTACGTTTAACTGAAGGATAAGAAAGCCATTATAATTTAATATCCATTCAACATTAACATTGTTCTAAGTAAGGTCGTAAAATCCATTTCTTGATTGCATAATCTAGCGCAGTAATAAGTTTCACATAAGCATACATAAACATAAACACTCACGCCTATCACACAAAGGGGTAGATAGAGGCTAAGGACTTCCTTCGGTACGATCCTGACACTCCTCTATCGCCTTCGGTACGATCCTGACACACCTCTATCGCCTTCGGTACGATCCTGACACACCTCTATCGCCTTCGGTACGATCCTTACACACCTCTATCGCCTTCTAGATCTGACCTCTATCGCCTTCGGTACGATCCTGACACACCTCTATCGCCTTCGGTACGATCCTGACACACCTCTATCGCCTTCGGTACGATCCTGACACACCTCTATCGCCTTCGGTACGATCTGCCCTGACACACCTCTATCGCCTTCGGTACGATCCTGACACTCCTCTATCGTGTCCTTAGCAACCATATACCAACTCATACATGCTCGTCGGTTAAGGGTACCTAATATGGTCCATCTTCAATAAATTGCCAATTTAGTCGATAAACTTTCGTCTAAGGCGTTCCTTGCTAACTTTGCCTTTTCACTTCTGCAACATAAATTTGCACCCTTTTCTCGTTCGTTATTTCTGCATGAACAAACCACTGAGGTATCCCGTTCTTAATTCTGCTCACAACATAGTCTTGCAAATAGGTTTACATCTGTCGATTTTAAACAGGGAAATCCTACATAGGTACCTTAATTACTTTCATAATCAGATAAAGACTACTCGTAATGAAACTATGATTGTGTGTACACGATTCACTCTATTCTTGAGTAATCGACAATATTATTATGCTAGACGAGTCTAATTACAACAAAGGAAATATACCATAAGGTCGTCGGCCACCCGTGACTCGAAGTTAAAATATTTACGTTCGTTTTCAATAGATTATCAATGATCGGTTGACCGACTGCAAACGTGACGATAGCTTGTCTAGTGCAGACGCCAAAATAACACATACTTGTGGATCGATCTGTATATGTAATTAATGACTGCATCTTGGTGTGGGCGGGCAGTTGTATTTTGCTAAATTCTATAACGACATTGTGAATTTTTTGCAACAGTAGCGACAAGCAAAGTAACTTTCCACCTGGTGGTAAATAGCTAATAGCCTACCTGTAACCAACCCTAAACAAAGAATAACGTTCCTTTTGCGAGCCAGTATATTTAAGTTGTGAAACCTTCCACCTTAGTCCTTAGGGATGACCACGAATCTGTAGTTACCTTTGAAGCCTAGTTCAAGATTTCTATGAGCTACAGTTTGGTATTTACGAGTATTAGCAGGTAGACAGTTTACTTTCTCACAATAATGAGAGGAGGCCTGTACCCATCTGTGACGTACATACGATGTTACTTAAATTACTTGATTTTTCGCTTTAAATTTATATTAAATAAAGATGATATATCCAAAACATAGTTTTTGATAAAACATACGATACGGAGTAAACATAATTAAGTCAGTGATGTGTTTTGTGGCAATCGAAAGATGACATTGGAAAAATTTATGGGGACGGTCTTTGTTAACAGAGGATTATTTAGGACTATAATGATTGAATAATGGACGAATATAGTCTTTAAATTTGTAAACAATATTTAAATGCATGATAACATAATTTAAGTTAGTAAAAATAGGTTAAAAAAATTATTTCTCCGATAGTAATGAAAATTTGTTATTCAGCGTTATCTCGTTATACGTAGTAGAGCCACGCTGCAGGTACGTATATTATGGTCGTAGCACGAATGGGTCGGCTAAACCACGGAAGGACCACCCTCTCACAGAAAATAGCGTAAAAGAGCAGCTTAATACTGCTTTATTTCGTAAGGTGAGTGTAGAGGTCCGGAGATCATTTTTTACTGGAAACGAGGCATTCCATCTTAGTCCTCAGGGGTGACAACGCATTTGCGGTTTGATTCTTAATCGAGGATAAATGCAGATGGGCCACTGCATTCACTTACCATCAGGTGGACTGTGTGCTCGTTTGTCACCCTTATTCTATAAAAATAATCTCCACTCTCGAACAGGTGGATCGAATTATTAATAAACAGCATGGATAAAGTCGATGTTGAGACATTGACGATGATGAAAGTTTTCCATTGTCATCATCATCACATTATACATTATTCTGTTGCAATTATGAAAGGGATTTTCACGAAGGTTCACAACTGCCGAACTTGACCTTCGCTTGCTCCCTCCGGCATAACGCCGTCCACGTCCACTTTCTCGCGCGCCGTACACCAGTCCGCGTCGCGACTCCATCGTACGCACCGCTCGCGCTCGCTACTCGTTTCGTCCAAGCGAATTGACGCGGCAACATGTGACTTATTGTCTCAAAGGCCTTTAAGTGGTTAGTGAATTAGATATAAACTATTAATGTGCAAATTACAGGAAATAAATTATATGAAATGAAATAAGGTAAGGTTTCAGTCAACTGGAGCAGAATTTGATAGGTTTTCGTATACCTTTAACTGTCCAATGTTTCAGTTAAATGTTCGTTCTATTATTTGTTGAAATTTAATCGTAGCACAGTATTTATAGGCTATTTAAAATAATTTTCTTTCGGCATAACGCTAAAATTATATAAATAAAATAATAATTCGAATTCGAGAGAAAAAGGTAACTTTTTTGAAATATTAAATAGAGTAACAAATTAAAAAAATCAGATCCAGAACATGATATAAGCCCTGCAAAGACTAATTCGGTGCGGGAATTGAATGTTCTATCTACAGTCATGCAGTCGTCGATTAACCACTGCGTCAGCGAGGAGTTTATTAAATTAAAAATAGATTATAACGCATGGTGGAACTATTTATAGTTTATCTTAATGTTACAAAAACAATAACAATTAAAAATTATTATTTTTAATTACAAATACAATAACAATTAAAAAAAATTTAATTGTTATTGTATTTAGATAAATATTTAGATAAAGTTATTTATATGATAAAATACAACATAATAAATTCAACGTAATAGCATACAACTGTATAAATACAACATAATAAAACACAGTTGTATGAATGGAAGTGGTAAAATTAAAAATTTTGTACAACCGACTTCAATATAAATAAAATGACAATATCATCAATATAGTCGAAGTCAATTAAATACGCATTGTTAAGGGTAATCTTGATCAATATTCACAATCAAATTTCTATGTCAAAATTAAAATGAGATATAAATATATCAAAGTTTATATGGAACCACACGAGAAGCCACCAGCTTTCAAATAAAAAAAGAATCATGAAAATTGGTTCACTTAGAAAAAAGTTCTGAGGTAACGCAACACACATTTAAAAAAATACACCATATAGCACCTCCTCAACTTCTCAACTCCTTTCAAGTCGGTTGAAAACGATTCAATTGTTTCATATATCTTTATATTTAGGCAGGTTTTAATTTATTTGACGGATAACTTTTATCTGACGATTGAAAAATCAGCTCAAATAAAGACGTAAAATACAATTTGTCTTTAGTTGTGACTGCAAATATAAAATACGTATGCTTTTTTCTTATAACTGCGCTGATGTGGAGTCCCGACAGCATTCGAAGTGAGCGACAGCTGCTGAATATCATCAGAAATTATACTATATATATAACTACTTAAAAATATTAAAGTGGTACAACATTTAATTACGCTTGTCAGCTAGACCTGAACCATGTGGAAAAACTTCGCTTGCACAAAATACCAGCGTCAAAACAACATAACGCTGCTGCGTTTCGTATGGTGCGTACATAGAATGGGAGATTTTTTTTATTTTTACTAGTAAGTAATATGGCATTCCATCTAAGTCCTCAGGGGTGACGACGCATCTGCATTTGCTTCTTAATCGAGGAGAGATATCTATGGGCCATAGCAGTCACTTACCATCAGATGGTCTGTGTGCTCACTTGACACCCCCATTCTTATTTTTTTTTTAATCTGGAAATATGAGCATCTAAAATTGTCTCACAAATATTGATTTCTAATCATTCGTTTATTTTAATTCATAATGACCATTCTGATATTATTTTACGTATCTTGCGGACCACTCATAAAATGTTGAAGATATCTTTAAAATTACAAAGTTATCTACATCACAGAATATATTATAATACATAGTACCGCAGCTTAAAGAGAGGTCTTTAAACTATGCTTATCGCCCAACTGAAATCACAATTTGATCACGCCATATTTTAATGCAAATTCATCACGTTTCTTTAATTTAATAAATTCAATGGCGATATTGGATTATCATATTGTTATATGTTTTGTTTTTATAATATTTACTCGCTATCTGGGTTGACTTTTTACTGCTCTATGTGGTAGGGGGGCCCGATTAGTTATGTTTTGAATTTACTCCGGACTTTATAGATTGTAAATATAAAACGTATTTATAACTCGATCATAGCTTTACCTGTGTGGTCCAGATTTTGTGACTTTCCTTTTTAGTAAAACGACATATATTGTAAATCTGAGTATCTTGGTCTATAAAAATGTAGAATTTGTTGATAACTTAACCACTGTACCACCTACAGGATCCTAGTACAGCTAGGTATGAACCATCGTCTTTATACAACAAATATGTCGGTTAGTTTCGTTCAGAAGTAACCCACTAAAAGACACGCCAATACGATTGTATATTATTATAAAACTAATTTTAATACGATATAAAAGGTTTTGGAGTGATTCATACCTTGTTATTTATACAATATGATTTCTTTTATTTTAGATTTATTTATTTGCTCAAGCTTTTCTTGCACACAGACACATACAAAATGACGGACTTAATACCACATAGCATTATTTGCCAGTTCCTTTTGCCTTCGTAATTTGTGATTTTTTTAAATATTAGTTTTTGTGGACCGTGATTGCTAAGGGGATTAATTATACAGTAGGCAAAAAATAGAGTTCGATCCTTACCCTACTAAAATTATTAATTGCTATTTCAAACGAAGGTACACCACATTTTTAACGGCGAAGGAATACATCATACACATACATCATGATGGGAAAACAGCCAAAATTTATAGCAACGCGGCGTTTTCTTCCTTTCCCTAAAACCCTCCCAGGAATTAAATTAGGCCTGAATATTCTATCTCTTTCTTTCCTTTTTGGTTAGTGTAAAATTTTGATCCAGTGCAAAAAAAAACGTTAATGAAAGTGTGCAGAGAAAGCGTATCTCCATATGGAAATGCACATTAGCACGGTATCTTGATAGAATCTTAATAAGGCGGTTATCGTAGCGTCGCTGGAACGGCGTCGAAGGAAACTTATTTTCCGAGATAAACGACCTTATCAGTTTCAGTAGCACTAGGGTTGTCTACCCTACTTAACAATATAGTATTCTACAATGTAAAAGTCGGACTGGTATAATTCTAAGGAACATACTTAGTGGGCGGACGAAATAAATTGAGCTATGCCGTGAGACTGTTATAATTACACAGACCAAATCTCGGTCTAGGCGGTCAGTTTCAACAGCGCGGGACATGATTATACGTGTCCAAGTGTATGCGCAAACACAGCTGCGCTCTATCCCCTCACTCTCATAGTCCGATGGGACACGACACGACTGGAGAGCAGCAAACCATTAGTCTTGTTTTTTGAGGCACGGGGGTGAAAGACAACCAATTTCATGACTCCGGACTGCTAATGAGCATTCCTTTATAGAAAAACCCAATAACTGATTTTTAACCCGAGCTGGGATTCGAGCCTAGGACCACACGATCAACTACGTTTACGACCACCAGACAAAAGAGGCACTCAAAGGTGACGGTCGAGGGTGAGACTGTTAATAAAGGCTGAAAACTATTACTTAAGGCAGCAAAACTATTACTTAAACAAAATAAAAATTAAAACATTTCATTCTTTCTTTCATTACAAACTATCAAAAGTCCACTACTAAATAATGTAAATAATGCTCCAAAGATTGTTTTGCAACGATGCTTTGCAAATGGCAAATATATGCCATATTTGCCATAGTTGCTACGTTTGGGTGGTAGGTTGGCAACCACAGTATTTGAGTTGTTATCAACAGGATGCTGCTGCCTATCTCCCGTTTCATTTTAATCTATCGCCTCTTGCGACGACCACGAGATGATCTCGGCTAGTGGATATTATTACAGCGACAGTACAGGTAGTTAGTTAATTCTCTGATGACGACACTACACGGTGAATATTTTTAATTATTGCAAAACTTAGGTTTTCTTACTTCTTTATTTTTACTCCATCTACAATATTTGGTACCTGTAATTGTATTAAAAACTACTTTCTTTAATATAAAAATGTTGACAACCCTAAGTAAACAGCGAACTATCGCATCACTCGCAAACAGTATCTTTATCGCATTTAACCGAACTTTGCGTAACTTGGTGCGTCAATTGTAACCTTGACAGTTTTTTGTTTGAACTTGTAAGTTATTACAGTTATTGTATTATCTAACTCTTAGACTTTATATTCTTCATTGGATCATACTTGTGAACAGGTGCTGCTTGCACCGTTTTTATATTGAATAAGGCAGACAAACGAGCACACAGTTCTAATGGTAAATAGATGCTTTCCGTATACATCTAGATCTATCTTCGATTAAGAATTAAAATGCAGATGTGTTGTCACTTGTCATCCCTGAGGTTTAAGATGGAATGTCTAGTTTCCAGTAAAAAGATTCCAAACTCACCATACGTAACACAGCAGCATTTAGCTGCTATTTTAAGTATTCTGTGATAACGTGGACATGCCCCGGTCAAGCTGACCCATCCGTGCTGCAACCATAATATAGCTGCAACATGGCTCTACCACGTACAGTTACCGTTGTGATGACCTTCAAAATTTTCAGGAATAGTTTTACCATATAACTTGGGTCTGTATTTTTTATTGTAAAACATCTCCTATCGTAATCAATCAATCAATCAAAATAGTCTCTATTGTTCACCAATACATATGAAAACGAATTACAATCACCAATACATTAAAATAAATTAAATAGAAGGTACAATAGATGGTCGTATCGCTCTAAAAGCGATTTCTTCCAGATAAGCTTATTGCTCTAAGAACTGTTGTTTACAACGAATGGCGAATAGGGAAGTAGTATTAAGTGGTACAATTAACTGAAAGAAGAAAATATAAAAACATAACATGATAATAGTTTAAGATAGGATAAAAAAATTAGAAATAAGCTATCCTATTTGACCTTTTAAAATCAACTAAGAAGAGAATGCCTGTGGAGTTTTCTTCGCATCTTCTTCGGTTAAAAGAATCCCATTATGAAATAAGGTACGTGACGGTAATAAGGTCACCTTAAACTTTGCCGCCCTACAAAACCAAAACTAGGAGGAGGACAGTGACAAAAATACAAAATAGTATTCTATAATTAATATATTAAGAAAAAAAAACAAGCTTTGACAATAATTATGAACACTTCGAAAAAGCAACATGAAAAAATTAACTACACTACACCATACTAAAATCAAAGATTTAAATCTTTGACAAAAATCGACAAAAATGTTTATTAGTAATGTCAACTCTGATAATGGCGTCGATAAAGAAGGCCTTTTTGACCCTTTATTATTTGATTGACTGATGAAGAGAGAGATCGTATCACAAGGCCATCTTTGCAAACAAGGCTGTAGTTTTTGAATTATAAGAAAGTGACCATATTAACCGGATGACCATATTAAGACTAGAAAAAAGCGCGGTAAACCTTCTATGCTGCTGGTAGCTCTTTTAAAGAAGAATTTTTACCAGCAATGAAACGTTCGCTGTATTTTTAATTGTAATAAAACATTCCGATTGTATGGCTATAAACGTCAAAATTAATACAGTCATAACTTCGATTTTTAAAACAATGGTTAACAGTCTCAAATAACTAACTGTAACGTATTACCACAGTATTATTATACTGTGGTATTACGAAAATATTTTGTGAGTAATGTAATGTATATATGATAGACTACCCCAGGAGGGTACCAGCACCCCTGGAGAATCCCTCGCTGAGCATCCACGACCATGTTTCTCCACTTCTGAGCGTGGGTGCTCAGGCTGCCCCGCGTATTCTGGGGGGGCAATATTCCGCTCAAGACTAAAACTGCTCGGGGCAAACGGAGCAACAAGACCAAGGCGACCCCTGCCACGCTGTCCGTGAATTTCTGCAATATCAGGGGACTTCACTCTAACCTAAACGCCGTCCACTACCATCTCGAGACGGCGAGGCCGGCTCTGCTCTTTCTGACCGAGACGCAGGTGTCCTCTCCGGCTGATGTCTCGTATCTCTCCTACCCGGGGTACAAACTGGAACACTCCTTTGTGCCTCGGGCTGGAGTTTGCGTTTACGTCAGAGAGGACATCTGTTCTCGACGCCTCGGCAGACTTGAAGGTTCGGACCTGTCCATCCTTTGGCTACGCGTAGACAGCGACGACCATCCGCGCGTCTACGGGTGCCTCTATAGGTCCCATAGCGGTAATGCCGAAACAGACCGACTCTTCGACCACGTCCAAATGGCTGCAGATTCGTTGCTACAGCAGATCCCCTCCGCAGAGATCGTGATCCTCGGCGACTTCAACGCCCATCACGCCGAATGGCTCGGTTCACGTTTAACCGATCATGCGGGGAGATCTGTTTGTGATTTTGCCTTGGCATATGGTCTGACACAACTGGTTACTTCGCCTACGCGGATTCCAGATGTGGAGGATCATGCACCTTCCCTGTTGGACCTTCTGCTGACCTCTCACCCGGACGGATATCAGATTTCCGTCGACGCCCCTTTAGGCTCCTCGGATCATTGTCTTGTCCGGAGTGTGGTGCCACTCACGCTGAAATCGCGGTTGCATTCTGCAGGCTGCCGCCGTGTTTGGCACTATAGGTCAGCTGATTGGGATGGGATGCGGTCTTTCTTTGCATCCTACCCTTGGGGGCGGGTTTGCTTCTCGCCGGATGATCCCAACGTTGTTGCGGATTCTGTCGCTGATGTGGTACTTCAGGGTATGGAACTTTTTATTCCTTCCTCTGTGGTGCCCATTGGAGGCAAATCTCAGCCATGGTTTGGTCGCTCCTGTAAAATAGCATCATGCTATAAGCAGGAGTGCTACCAAGCCTGGGCTGACGCATCAGCGTCCAGGGATGTAAACACCAGCGCTCTAAAAAAGAAGTATAATTCCGCCTCTAGGTCCTTCAAAAGAGTCATTGCCAAGGCAAAGTCAGAGCACATAGGCAGAATTGGCGAGAGACTAGTTCGTCTTCCTTCTGGAACCCGTGCATTCTGGTCTCTCGCCAAGGCTGTCCAGGGGAATTTCTGTCAGCCATCTCTTCCATCTCTGCACAGGGAGGACGACTCACTGGCCCACACCGCAAAGGAGAAAGCCGATCTTCTAGGCTCTTTCTTTGCGTCTAACTCGACTCTCGATGACGGGGGGGAGTACGCCGCCGACCATCCCGCGGTGTGAGTGCTCCATGCCGGAAGTGCACTTCACTCAGCGCTCGGTTCGCAAAGCACTCCTCTCCCTGGACATCCATAAGTCGAGTGGGCCTGATGGAATCCCCCAATTGTGCTGAGGACGTGTGCTCCAGAGTTGGCACCGGTTTTAACGCGTCTTTTCCGGTACTCCTACTCCCTAGGCGTAGTCCCAAAATCATGGAAGACGGCTTTCGTCCACCCGATCCCTAAAAAAGGCGACCGCTCAGACCCGTCCAACTACCGGCCTATCGCCATCACCTCCTTGTTCTCCAAAACAATGGAGTCCATTGTAAACTGCCAGCTCATGAGGTACCTTGAGGATCACCAGCTGATTAGTGACCGCCAATACGGTTTTCGCCGTGGTAGGTCAGCTGGTGATCTTCTGGTCTACCTAACTCACAGATGGGCGGAGGCAGTAGAGTCCAAGGGGGAGGCATTGGCCGTTAGTTTGGACATTGCGAAGGCCTTCGATCGGGTTTGGCACAAAGCGCTTCTTTCGAAGCTCCCTTCCTATGGGCTTCCCGAGAAATTGTGCGATTGGATCACCAGTTTTCTTGCAGATCGGAGCATCAAGGTCGTTGTAGACGGTGCAAGCTCCGATTGCAAGCTTATTAATGCTGGTGTTCCACAGGGCTGCGTGCTATCGCCAACGCTGTTTCTTCTGCATATCAATGATATGTTGCAAACCCGTAGCATTCATTGCTATGCAGATGACAGCACTGGTGATGCTCTTTACACCGGCCGAGCAAATATTTCTCGGGAAAACGTCTCTGAGTGCCGGGACAAACTTGTGTCTGAAGTCGAGTCTCTGCTGGACAGAGTCTCGGATTGGGGGCGACTAAATCTAGTCCAGTTTAACCCCCAGAAGACACAAGTTTGCGCGTTAACCGCTAAAAAGAACCCCTTTGTCGTATCCCCTCAGTTTCAAGGCACTCCCCTTGTTGCCTCAGCCAGTATCGGAATCCTCGGCGTCGACATATCGAGTGACGTGCAGTTTCGTGGTCACTTGGAAGGGAAGGCCAAATTGGCCTCTAAAAAGCTTGGCGTGCTCAGCAGAGCGGGACAGTATTTCATGCCGGCACACCGCCTGCAACTTTACAAGGCGCAGGTTCGGCCGCTCATGGAATACTGTTCCCATCTCTGGGCTGGGGCTCCCCAGTACCAGCTCCTTCCACTTGACCGCATCCAGCGCAGAGCGGCTCGAATCGTCGACGACCGAGTGCTTTCCGATCGGCTCGATTCACTGGCGCTGCGAAGAGATGTTGCATCTCTTTGCGTATTTTATCGCATCTATCACGGGGAGTGCTCTGAGGAATTGTTCGGATTAATCCCAGCCGCCAAATTTCGTGAACGCACTACACGGCAAACGTCCCGATACCATCCACACCATCTGGATGCTTGGCGGTCCACCACTGTACGTTTCAAAAGGAGTTTTCTTCCGCGTACAACCTCTCTGTGGAATAATTTACCACCGGTGATTTTTCCGGACCGATACGACCTGGGGACCTTCAAGAAAAGAGCTTACTCCTTTCTAAAGGGCCGGCAACGCACCTGCAATTCCCCTGGTGTTGCGGTTGATCATGGGCGGCGGTAGTCACTTAACATCAGGTGAGCCACATGCTCGTTTGCCCCCCTCTTCTATAAAAAAAAAAAAAAAAAAAAAAGAGTAATATAACCCCATGGTACATTTAGTACAAAGGTGATATTCAGTCCTTCTTACATCAACAAGCAATTTCAGTAATAAGCTTCACGTGTCACTCATACAACAATACAAATGCTTGTGCTTTTGAACCAAAATAGGATAATAATTTTTGCTTTTCATAGAATTAATTTTAATTTCAACTAGGAATTAAATCCAGGATTGTGTATGTACTTTAATACATATATGATTGCTATTTGCTGTTTAAGGACGCGTTTACAAAATGGATAGGTATAGAATCGCACTACTACATTGACAAAAGTCACACACACACTAGTGTACTCACGGTTGGCTGTGGGTATCGTAGTCAAATGAAATTATTTTGATAATTTGAAAGATTGAATTTATTTTTCATTTCTTATACCTACCTCAGAAATATACTTCGATACGAAATATGAATACCTGCTCCAAAGACTGCTTGGCACTGGAAGCCCTCTACTGGTAGTGAGATGTTAGCTCTGGACTTTGAACTGGTTTTGTCAGTTATAATAAGACCTTACCTACCTGCGGACTTGATGGAGTGACCTGAAGGTGTAATTTGGTGATTACAACAATAGGAACTCCTAGACTAGTGGAACTAGGTGTGCCGAGTTTGGGTTCGTTTTGTTGGTTATGATGAGACCTTACCACCGGACTTGATGGAGTGACCTGAATGTGTAATTCGGTGATTACAAGTGGAACTCCTAGACTAGTAGAACTAGGTGTGCCGAGTTTGGGTTCGTTTTGTTAGTTATGATGAGACCTTACCACCAGACTTGATGGAGCGACCTGAAGGGGTAATTCAGTAACTACTGCTGGAATTTCTGAACGAGTAGAACTAGGTGTGCCGAATTTGGGCTTCGTTTTGTTAGTTATGACGAGTCCATACCTCCGGACTTGATGGAGTGACCTGAAGGTGTAGTTCAGTGATTACAAGTGGAACTCCTAGACTTGTAGAACTAGGTGTGCCGAGTTTGGGTTCGTTTTGTAGGTTATGATGAGACCTTACCACCGGACATGATGGAGTGACCTGGAGGTATAGTTCGGTGATTATTTTAATATTATTTTGTTATTAGGAATTTCACTCCGTCAAGTCCGGTGGTAAGGTCTTATCGTAACTAACAAAACGAAACCAAACTCGTCACACCTAGTTCTACTAGTCTAGGAATTCCATTTGTAACCACCTGATTACACCTTCAGGTGACTCAATCAAGTCCGGTGGTAAGGTCTCATCGTAACTAACAAAACGAACCCAAACTCGGCACACCTAGTTCTACAAGTCTAGGAGTTCCACTTGTAATCACTGAACTACACCTTCAGGTCACTCCATCAAGTCCGGAGGTATGGACTCGTCATAACTAACAAAACGAAGCCCAAATTCGGCACACCTAGTTCTACTCGTTCAGAAATTCCAGCAGTAGTTACTGAATTACCCCTTCAGGTCACTCTATCAAGTCCGGTGGTAAGGTCTCATCGTAACTAACAAAACGAACCCAAACTCGGCACACCTAGTTCTACCAGTCTAGGAGTTCCAGTTGCAATCACCGATTTAGACCTTCAGGTCACTCCATCAAGTCCAGAGGTATAGACTCGTCATAACTAACAAAACGGAGCCCAAATTCGTCACCCCTAGTTTTACTCTGCAAGAAGTTCAAATAGCGGTCACGAAAGTACACCTTCAGGTCATGCCATCAAGTCCAGAGGTAAGGTCTCATCATAACCAACAAAACGAGCCCAAACTCGGCACACCTAGTTCCGCTCGTCCACGAGTTGCAGTAGTAGGTAAGTTTATATATCCTACTTATTTTTAGCTAAATAAAAACTGTGAGTATAAAAATAATAATTTTATCACTTGTCAAGTACTTATGTTTCCAATTTGTTTTTTTCTAATATTTTGTGTATGTACAGCGATCTTTTAAGAATGAGCCGCTGCAAACAGGCGATACAGTGTCCACTCACGACGGCGGCCGAGCGCGGACTGTGGTTTCATCGAAATCTTTGTACAATAAATCAAAGCAGGCACCAACAATAAAATAGCCCTTATTGCAATACATTATGATTCATCCATATTACCAAAATATGTGAAAAAATGTGCATCAGTTTTTATTTTTTTTACGACTATTTGTGACATTTTGTTAAAAAATAAACCCAGGGTTTTTTAATTGAATATGTCTGTCATCTTATAGTATTTTTTAAATTTTTAAATATGTTGATAATAGACCAAAACATCTACCGAAACACAAGCCGGTATCGTTAATTTTGTAGAAAATGGCAACGAAAGTTCGTTTTTACAATATAAAAAACTACTATTTTCAACAAAAGAGTTACAGACATTTGCAGATGAAGAACCAATCTATACATGGTAGTTTTTACTTATATTTGATTTGGTTTAGTTTTGTCACAAAATCTACCGAAAAACACCCTAATTTTGGTTGATTTGCAAACGCGTCCTTAAGTGAAAGGATCAAGGAAAGTAAAGACATTTTCAGCCGTGGACGTATTCAGGCTGATGTCAAATATAATTTTTAAGATTTCAAATACAATATTTAAAAAACTTTTGTGATTGTTAGTATATTTAATATTTAATACTAAAATGCGAGTATTATTGGGCAGAGTACTATGAACTCAAAGTATTATTTCACTTAATAATTACCTGAAAGTGGGGCAAACACCGACATAAGGATTTTAATGTACCTTATAAATGTGCTGGTGATATTCCTAGACCACTGAAAAGTGAAAAATATTTAAACTTATAATAATAAATTGTACCGACTTTAAAAATAAAATAAAATAACCTCCACTTTGCTTCTAAAGTCGAGGCTTTACTCGTGATTCTTCGATTTGTCTCTTCACTATGTGACACCAACTTCAGAAACTATGATATGGAAATCATTTTTTTAATATTTGAAGTTGATTCATGTTTTATTAAAAGTTGAATTATTATTTATTTATTATTAATAATTTCATACATTAAATTTATTAATTAAACATTAATTACGTTACAATCATACGTTTATAGAAACTTTACCGAGTACCGGTATCGCCGACAGTGACAAATATATGAGAGTGAAGTAAAAAATTGCACTTACTATTTGTTATTTGTTAAGTGGGTGACCAGCTACTGCAGGATGTAACGCCCATTTTTTTATGCGCTCAGTAGCAAATAAAGGCTGCCCTCCAGTAAACGGGGGAGGGAGGTGGAGGGAGGTGGTGAATATTCATAGCATACCCCGCAGCCGGCTGCGTTGTTATGTGGAGACTGTTACCCACTAAACACCGCCTTTTGGGACTGGCTTATTGACCTAGCGAGAGATCTTTTAAGCCGTATCTGACGCGACCCCCCCCCCTTGGGTGAAAGGGGGGCGCAAGCGGCGAGTAGCCGCTTAGAAGTGTACCTAACTAAGGCAGATTATAGGATGAGTTGTGGAAGCTCGGCCTGAGCTGCCAGGAGGCAGTTTAAGTCGGCCGAAAGCTTGTTGGTGGAGTCCGAGAGAGAGAGTTACTATAGCGAGTGCGAAGTGGGGCTGCATAAGCAGCTGCCTCGTGAATGAGGCGATTTGGGTGGGACTCTGAGACTTCGAAGAATTTTTTAGAGAGTGATTTTAGGAACTTCTGGATTGTCGGCAGCTCTAAGTATCTGTGGAGGTCGGCGTTGCGGACGTAATAGGATGAGTTCATAGCCCGACGACTGAAGAGGTTTTGAACTATTTGAAGTTCATTTAAAAATCTAGGATTGGGATGAGCAAAAATGGGGGCCGCGTAAGTCATAACGGGTCGTATAAGGAGCTTATATAGGGTTCGCTTGTTGCGGAGGGACATTTTACTGTGTCTGCCCAACATGCTGTTGAGCCTACCCGAGTACGTGCGAGTTACTTTCTTGATATGGGGCTCGAATGTGAGCCTTGTATTAAGGGTGACGCCTAAGTATTTGGCTTTTGTTTGCCAGGGGACGGGATTCTTAACATCCTGATTGGCAGAATGGGAGTGAGATGGCGTCGTTTATGTTCAAAGCAAACAGCGGAGCTCTTCTCCGGGCTTACGTCGATACGCCATTTTTTAAACCAAGCTCCTAAGTCAGTAACTGACTTTTGGATCTTGTTCCAAATCTGTAGCAGTGAGTTGCCTTTATAACGCTCATGGATCATATTACTTATACAGGAAGTTTGTTTTGTAGTGTTAATCTAAGTTTTTTTGTGTGTAATCCTAATATTATAATTTGTATTATTTATTGAATATGGGCATGGTTAGTTTAGGTTTTCCCGAATTGAGAGTTTGGAATGAATAAGGTTAAAACTTTAAAGGTTAAAACGTTTCAACTCATTATTTCTTGAATTCTTAAAATTCGTTAAAAATTCTTGTACAAGAAGGGTGAACTTTAGTTTGCCGTGTATCGGTATAATTTGCAATGACTTACAGAAAATATGGCAAGCATACTACGATGTTTATCACACACACGCTCAATATGTTCTTTATCTACCACGAGCCCTAAGTAGGCCTGTGATTCCACTGGGTTTGGCTTCGCAGTTACATGTCATTTGGACCTGTCTTCTGTGAAGGCATTAATGGTCATGCGCAATGATCCTAGGTTATAACCTTACTCCTATTTTGACTAGAGCTGCTGTACATTAACTTGGTCTTAGCGGCATTAATTTAAGACTCAGCCTTTTTATGTGACCACTTTATAAGAATATCAATATCGTCTTGTAGGAGGTTGAGAGTGTCGTTGATATTATTCACAGTCCCGAGCAAACAAGTATCATCAGCATACTGGGAAAATCACATCGCCGGATAATATTTACCAGACTATTAACATACATACATACATACATATACATAAACACTCACGCCTGTCACCCAGAGGGGTAGGCAGAGACTACGGACTTCCATTTGGCATGATCCTGACATACCTCTTTCGCCTCCTTTACATCCATATATCTACGCATACATGCTCGTCGGTTAAGGGTACTTCTAACGTGGCCCATTTTCAAAATATCGCCAATTTGGTCGATAAACTTTTTCCTAGGGCGTCCCTTCCCGACTCGGCCATTCACATCTGCCATATAAAGTTGCTTTGTCACTCTTTCCTCATTCATTCTTTCTACGTGACCAAACCACCGAAGCATTCCTTTCTTAATCCTGGTCACAACATCATCTTGCATACCACATTTATCTCTTATCACGCAATTTCTCACCCTGTCATTCAGATTACACCCTAGCATATTCCTTAAAGACCGCATTTCTACAGCATTTATTCTACTTTCGTGCTTCTTCTGCCACACCCAGCTTTCACAACCATACATTAAAGTAGGGACTAACACAGCATTATGAATTACCATACGTGCCTGTTTTGACAAATTCTGGTTCTTCATAATAGAGTGTAGTGCCCCATTCACTCTATTCCCTGCATTTACTCGTCGTTCTATATCCCTATCATATCTACCATCCCTGCTAAATACACATCCCAAATACACAAACTCATCCACTTGCTCAATCAACTCTCCTTCTATTCTTATTTCACATACCGTTTTGCTTTCTTCTCTTTCAAAAACCATCACTTTCGTCTTACTTGCGTTCACTTTCATTCCCCTTTCTTTTAATTCCCAGTTCATTAATGTAACCATCATTTGCAACTCTGCCGCCGATGACGCAAGTATGACTTGATCATCGGCATACAAAAGGCATTTGACGGTTAACTCGCCCATTCTTAACCCACATTCTTCATCTTTCAAAGTTTGCAAACACCGGTCCATAAATAGGTTGAACAGCCAAGGGGAAGCCACACAGCCCTGTCTGACACCTTTTTGGATGCCAAACCAGTCCGAGTAGACCCCATTGATCCTGACACAAGCACTAGAGTCCCTATAAAGAGACCTTAATGCCTGTATCAAACCAGCGCTCAACCCATATGAGTTCAGTGTTTGCCATAACACATTCCTGTCCACTCTGTCATAAGCCTTTTCCAAGTCCATGAACGCACAAAAAACTTTCTGGTTTTTGGCCAAAAACTTCTCCGCAATCATGCGCATGGAAAAGACTTGATCTGTACACCCCATTCCCTTTCTAAAACCCGCTTGCACATCCCAAATTTTTCCATCAGTTTCTTTCATAACTCTTTCAATTAACACCTTAGCATACAGTTTACCCACAATACTAAGCAAGCTGATACCGCGGTAGTTTTTGCAGTCCTGCTGTGACCCTTTTCCTTTATATATTGGTACTATAACTGCTTTACACCAGTCATCCGGTACCCGTTTTAATTCCCAACATAAATTAAACAAGGTGTACAGCAGGCCTGCCACCACTCTATTCTCATATATATATCTATTAACATACATGTAGTATTAGATACTATTATTGCTTACTCGCTAACATCTTATGTAGATTTCTACTCCTGTTCATGAATTTAGTTCTTCTAACGCGATCACCGTGATTACATTTATGAAATTTTGAAGTCTACTCAAACGTAAAAATATACTGGCATGTGGTGCTAATCAATATTCAATGGAACCAATATTAATAAAGATCATGATTTAACCTTATTTTATTTTTGGTAGTCTGTGGCGGAGTAATATATATTTAAACTTTTATAGTCTGTAATGAAACGTCACAGCTTTTATAAAGCTAAAATGTTCATATCTAAATGAAATATTATATTTTAATAATAGTATACAAATTACCAACTAGTTCCTCTCCTTCAAATTTGCACAATTTAATTTACTGATAAAATATCGATATATTAATAGACCGTCACTATTTCTAAAATATAAATCTGGCCCAGTACTCGATTACAATTATGAGCTATGACTCAAGAACGTGATACAACAGGTTACATTATTAATTATATTGTTCATGAGTGTAACCCCACTTTCGAAGTTCCTGACGTCTACTATACTCAACCAAATCCAAGAAATACATTTTGACAGCTGTCAGATTTATTGCACTAGGCATGTAAACCAAAAAAAATCGCTACGTACTATATTCAATTCTTAAGAAAAATCGATATTGATTCTTTAGAGTTGATAATCAGTTTTGTTTCGATTAATACCAGAATATAATAGAAGTGAATAATTTAAAATACAAAATTTATCAGTGTTTTCGTATTTATTGTTACTCCTTATTTCTAGAGGCGAATTTAAAATCGAATATAGATTAAAAATAAATTTATTCAATCACTTTCACTACAACTAGGCGAGCTGTCGTTGTTTAGATTAATTTTGATATTCAATAGTGTAGTCAAAATTAATATCCCTTTCAATGTCATCCATATTAATTTTCTTGTATTCTTCACCACTTTTGCTCAATCATCCTTTGTGACATACTTCCTTCAGTAAACCTTCCTTAATCTTCTTTATAGTAAACGGTGGCTTGGTGTTGTGTCATGCTCCGTAGCTTATAAAATCATAAGATGTTTGCATTTAGAACATTTTAAATGAGAACTAGCCCTTTATTTGGGCACAAACAATTCAATAGCGTTATTTTGGGAGTGGTATGTTGCTAGTCTTATGCCCGTGCCATTTTGCTAATTTATCAATAACATACAAAAGTTTTCGTAGTTTATTTCGCTTTACTAATTGTATTTCAATAGTTTCATGTCCGCTCCCACTCATTTGTTTTGCAACCATGCTACTAAATCTGCTTTCTTGTTTGGTTGGGTTGGTGATTTATCAATTTGGACAGAATTTCCGTCACGGTCCCTCGGCTAACGATCTTCTGGGTTGGAACTGGAGGGCGGGTCATGGTGGGACCGATGGAGGGTCTCGGCAAAACGTTGTCAAGGACGGGGACAAACTTAGGTCTGAAGTCGAGACTTCGTGGAACAAAGTCTCGGACCGGGGCCAACTAAATCTAGGTAGAATCTAGATCAATTCCCAGAAGACGCAAACATGTGTCTTCTGGGGATTGTACTGGACAAGCCCCAGAAGACACATGTTTGCGCGTTTACTGCTAAAAAGAACCCCTTCGCCGTATCTCCTCAGTTTCAGGGCACTCCCCTTGTTGCCTCAGCCAGCATCGGAATTCTCGGCGTTGACATATCGAGTGACATGCAGCTTCGTGGTCACTTGGCAGTGAAGGGCAAATTGGCCTCTAAAAAGCTGCTTGGCGTGCTCGGCAGAGCGAAACAGAATTTCATCACACCGCTTGCAACTTTACTAGGCGCAGGTTCGGCCGCACATGGAATACTCTTCCTATCTCTGGGCTGCTACAACCATAATATAGCTGCAGCGTGGCTCTACCGGGTCGAAATGATTACCGCCGGCCATAAGCAACTGCAACACCAGGGGAATTGCAGGTGCGTTGCCGGTCTTTTAAAAAGGAGTAGGCTCTTTTCCTGAAGGTTCCTAAGTCGTATCGGTACGAAAAAATCTCTGGTGGTAGTCTATTCCACAAGAAAGTTGTGCGTTGAAGAAAACTTCTTTTAAATCGCATGGTGGTGGACCGCCAGTCATCCATGGTATGGACGGTATCGCGAGTTTTGTCGCGATGTGTGATGGTGAAATTTTGTGGCTGGAATTAGTCCAAACAATTCCTCAGAGCACTCCCCGTGGTAGATGCGATAAAATACGCAAAGAGATTTAACATTTCTTCGCAGTGCCACTGAATCAGTGAGCCCCAGCCCAGAGATGGGAACAGTATTCCATGTGAGACCGAACCTGCGCCTTGTAAAGTTGCAGTCGGTTTGCCAGCATGAAATACTGTCCCACCCGCCGAAGATTCCGATTCCTGCTGAGGCAACAAGGGGAGTGCCTTGTGTTGCCTAGTGCGTATGTGAACATAAGACGAAGGAGGTTTTTTAGCGGTAAACACGCAAACTTGTGTCTTCTGGAGATTAAACTGGACTAGATTTAGTCACCCCCTTTCTGAGACTTTATTCAACAAAGTTTCAACTTCAGACACAAGTTTTGCCTCGGTACTCTGCGCCGTTTTTCCAAGAAATATTGGCACGGCCGTTGTATAAATCATCACCAGTGCTGTCGTCTGCATAGCAATGAATGTTACCGGTTTGCAACATATCATTGATATGCAGAAGAAACAGCGTTGGTGATAGCACGCAGCCTTGTGGAACACCAGCGCTAATGGGCTTGTAATCGGAGCATGCACCATCTACTACGTCCTTGATGCTCCAATTAGCAAGAAAACTGGTGATCAAATTGCACAATTTCTTGGGAAGCCCATAGGAAGGAAGCTTCGTAAGAAGCGCTTTGTGCCAAACCCGATCGAAGGCCTTCGCTATGTCCAAACTAATGGCCAACGCCTCCCCCTGGACTCTACTGCCTCCGCCCATTTATGAGATGTGTAACCCAGAAGATCACTAGCCGAGCGACCGCGACGGAAACCGTACTGGCGGTCACTAATCAGCTGGTGGTCTTCAAGGTACCGCATGAGCTGGATGCTAATAATGGATTCCATAATTTTAGAGAACAAGGAGGTGATAACGATTAGCCTATAGTTTGGCGGATCAAAGTGGTTACCTTCTTTAGGGATCGGGTGCACGAGGGCCGTCTTCCATGATTTCGGGACTACGCCGAAGGAGTAGGAGTACCGGAAAAGACGTGTTAAACCGGTGTCAACTTCTGAGCACACGTCTTCAGCACAATAGGAAGGACGCCATCCGGCCCACTCGACTTTTTGCCGTCCAGGGAGAGGAGTGCTCTGCGCACTGAGCGTTGGGTAAACATTACATCCTGCATGGAACACTCACTCCGCGGAATGGTCGGCGGTATGTTCCCCCCGTCATCTAGAGTCGAGTTGGACGCAAAGAGAGAGCCCAGCAGATTGGCTTTGTCCTTTGCAGCATGGGCCAGTGAGTCGTCGTCCCTGTGCAGAGATGGGAGAGATGGATGACAGAAGTTCCCTTGGGCAGCCTTGGCGAGAGACTAAAATGCACGTGTTCCCGAAGGAAGACGAACTAGTTTCTCGCCAATTCTGCCGATGTGCTCTGAATTTGCCTCGTCAATAACACTTTTGAAGCACCTGGAGGCAGAATTGTACTTCTTTTTAAGGGTGCTGGTATTTGCATCCCGAGACATCAGCCCAGGCCTGGTAGCACTCCTCCTTATTGTTGTAAAACGTCTTCTGTTACAATTGTTTGATGTTGAAACGATGTCTGTTTCTTGAATTTTAAAAGGTTCTTTGTAAAGACCAATTTTCGACAAAAATATTCATATGTGTTTGACTTTTATTCCTATTTCGGCAAATTTTATTGATTATTTTATTATTAATTGTATCAACATTACTGTAACAACTTATTCTTATTCTCAAAGACGGCTGTTTCTACAGATAAACTCTATTAGGTTTTCGTTATACTTTATAATATTCTAAACTTATGAAATAACAAATACATAAATTGCAAACACACAAATTAGTATCCTTGTACAAACTCATTACCGTGATGTGTTCTTTATGTTATTGGTGTGTACATAAATAAAAATAGCTAAATAATCTAACATTATAGAATTTCCCTTCTTGTTGATTTTTTTATAAGTAATATAATTTAGTAATAATAAGGGTGACAAATGAGGCCATCAAGTGGACTAGCAGAATACCTGACTGGAAGTCGTAATGTAGCACAAAAGGAACAAAGAAAACTAAAAAATTGGTTGAAATCCTATAGAGCTGCCACCTCTTTCAAATCTTTCAATATTTTCTAATAGTTATAGTTCGGTAGTAGCTCACATGGTTAGCGCTGGCTGTAAATTCCACAGTACGAGAGCAATCCGGGTTCAATCCCCGCCGGCACCAATGAAATTATTAATTGCAATTTTAAGTGCTGATTTACCACGTGCTCGGCGGTGAAGGAAAACATCGTGAGGAAACCTGCATGTCTGAGAAATAAGAAAAAATATTTCGAAGACATGTGAAGTTGGCCACCACGCATTGGGGCACCGCGGCGAACAATTCCTTTTTTTATATAGAATAGGGTGACAAACGAGCACACAGTCCACCTGATGGTAAGTAGTTGCTGCGGCCCATAGACATCTACATCTATCCTCGATTGCAAATCAAAATGCAGATGCGTTGTCACCCGTAAGGACTAAGATGGAGCGCCTCGTTTCCAGTAAAAAGCGTCTCCGGTTCTCTACACTCACCATACCTATTTTACGCTGGTATTCTATGAGAGCGTGGTCCCCGGTCGAGCCGACCCATTCGTGCTAAAACTATACCGCTAATATAACTGCAGCGTGTCTATACCACTTATAAAATCCTTGCCCTAAAACCCTCTCAGAAATGAGCCTGCGTCCAGATGGGACGTATATAGGCTGTTACTTTTTTTTTAGTTGTAGTTCAAATCCTTTCATATAGCTAAAAGAAAGGTTTAAAGAGTTTCCAAAGTATAAAGGTAACAAACAACTAACTAAAGAACTGAAGAAGTAAGTGCTGTGGCCTATATACATCTATCGTCGATTAAGAATAAAAATGCATATGCATTGTCACCCCAGAGGATTATGATCTCTCACTATACTAACCACACGAAACACGGCACCATTAAGCTGCTATTTTACGCTGGTAGTCCTTGAGAGCGTGTTTTATTCGCAGTCAAGTCGATCTATTCGTGCTGCAACAGTAATATAGTATTAAAGTAGAACTAGGGTTATCAAATCTGATTATTTATTTATTTATTTTTGTTTATTTGTAATGATACACTAAAAGTAAATATAATACCAAGTAAATGCCTCACTATTTACAGGTTAGCACGGCATGTGCCAATATCAAGGTAACTTATTGCATATTATAAAACGAAAGGAAATCAACAATTTAACAATAATAGAGCTAAGAGATTTTATTCATCATTATTGATATCAATGTCACGTATAGTCTTTTTAATTTCAGATACAGATTTTTTGTTACGCTTTTTTCAGTCGAACAGATTCTATTTACTTTTACTGTACCTAAAATTAATTAGGTTTAATAACACAAATATCAATCAATCTATTATACACCAACTTATCTATTCTTAGGAGCGTGTTCTGTCATCTGATGATAACAGTTATGATTACGCGGTACGACACGACGTGACATAATCCTCGCGTTTTATCTGAAATAATTTCACCAGCGCGAGTGAACGGGCGGTGACCGCGGTAAACCATTTCCTTACTGTACACGTATTACTTATATATTCTAGAGTACAGGCGGGATATATCATCTTCTTATCCATATGCCAACCTCATCTACTGGCGACTAAGAGCAAAGGTGGATTGATGATGTTCGATGATGATGATGATGAATATAATTAGACGTTATTTTAAGACAATCTTATCTTCTTCGTAGTGAGAGAACGGTCCCACCTTTATTTGATCTGTTACTTTACAAATACATTTAACAACTGCCTCTTTGGTCTATTTTGGATTGTGAGGACCCGCGTTCAAATCCCAAGTCAGGCTAAAAATCAATTATTGAGTTCTTCTATCAAGTAATTCTCAATAGCAGCTCGGAGTCAGAAAGTTAGCGATGTTTCAACCCCGTGCATAGGAAAGTACGTAAAGCCGACAGTCCTGCTCCTAAACTCGCTCCGGTCGTCTCGGTTTGTCGTCTCATCATATTATGCTGTGAGGGAATAGAGTGTGCACCTGTGCGTGAACAAACACTCGTGCACTATAATGCTGTCATGCACAAGTCGAGATTGGCTGCCGTGACCGAAATGCACTATGGAGAACATCATTAAGTACTATATTTAGAAGAAAAAAAACTGATTAATTTTGTATTGAACAATTATTTTAGCTGATAGATCTTAACAAAGTAATTTCTTTCTAATCTTAAAAGTTAATTTCGCCGTTTTACACTTTCATAGTAATTAGGGTAAGTTGTGTGTGGCTTTGGTAGTGCGTTCATTTGGCGATTAATCCGAACAATTCCTCAGAGCACTCTCCATGGTATATGCGAAAGAAAATGCAAAGAGATGCAACATCTCTTCGCAGTGCCAGTGAATCGAGCCGATCGGAAAGCATACGGTCGTCGACGATTCGAGCCGCTCTGCGCTGGATGCGGTCAAGTGGAAGCAGCTGGTACTGGGGAGCCCCAGCCTAGAGATGGGAACAGTATTCCATGTGCGGCCGAACCTGCGCCTTGTCTTTACAAGGCGCAGGTTCGGCCGCAACTTTTTGCAGGCGGTGTGCCGGCATGAAATACTGTCCCGCTCTGCTGAGCACGCCAAGCTTTTTAGAGGCCAATTTGGCCTTCTCTTCCAAGTGACCACGAAACTGCACGTCACTCGATATGTCGACGCCGAGGATTCCGATACTGGCTGAAGCAACAAGGTGACTTACTGTTTTTAATTAAAAATATATCCACTTATAAAATTTATACAATTAATTACGACTGTGATATCTCATTAAGAGATTCAGGACCTAACTCATAACGTATTATTTTTTGTTGTACACAACATTATTATGGGAGTTTGGCGCGAATCATGATTTGAACTGGATTTTAATATGTAAAAGTGGTGAGATTTGCGTATTAAATGTCTGCGCATATGAACTTTTAGTTAAACGGTAAAACAAGTAATCCGATTGTGATTTAAACCACAAGATAACGTGTCTGCTTGAGATGCTATCGCCATCAACTGTCTGCTGGCTCAAGCTGTTGTCAATATCTCCCAAAAACTTCGCTAAGTGACGCAACAACAATTTATAAAGAAGTGTACAACCTATAAAAGATGTTTTATTATTACTTCATACTGGCAAAAGTACAATCGAACGAGTTCATTACCAAAAAAAAAACAGCATTATTATGACGTAATATTTCTGTCAGTAGACGCATCTACAATTATTCAATGTAAAACCATTAATACAACTATTGTTGGAGAAATTTGAACATAACGATTGTATCGTCACCCACGCGCGGATAAACACAAGTTTCGCAACTGTCCATTGAAACGTAATCGATGCTTAATAGAATTCTAAGACGCGTGCTGAAACGATTTTTGTCACGACCGAGTAACCTTGTTGTAATCTGTGAGTGTCATTCTGGCCGTACGTAGCGTACTAGAGGTAATCGATATATTATTTGTAGTAGTACACCGCTGAATTGATTATTTAAAATTAAAGAAAACTAAATACTTAATACAAAAACAATATTGATTACTAAGTATAACAATTTTGATGACTATAAAATTAAAATATGTGTTTTTCATAATAATAATTCAAAACTAAGTAGGTAAAAAACACGAAAAAAACGTTACTTAATGTCTAAATCTCACTATCAAAGTTTCCGAACTGCGGTATATATTCCGGACTACTATCACACCGAGCGGTGCCGGCTTACTGGGTTCAATACTGAGAATGAAAAAAGGAGATCTTCTGCCGTTACTCGACGAGAAATCTCTCTTTCCTAACACATGTCTTAAGTTCTGTCTTTGGGCGGGCCGGCCGGGGTAGGACCACACTCTCATAGAGTGCCAGCGGGATACAGCAGAGTAATGCTGCTGTGTGTATGTGCAGAGAATCTGAGGTCCTAACTGGTAATGAGAATGGAATGCCCATTTTTCCTCAGAGGTGATGCGTCTGAATTTTGATTCTTTATCGATGATAGATGTAGATGTTTATAGGTCACAACATCCACTTATCTTCAGGTCCACTATATGCTTCCAAAAGAAATACTTTATAACGCCAGTTTTCATTAAAACTTTATATGATCTTTAACATGAAATATATCGATATTGTAAAACTTGTACATCACTAGACTTCCTTTTCCTTTTTAAAGTGTCACAGATCACGTTACGTTAATTAAGTAATTATCATAGCGAGCAAATCGCTTGCATTCAAACCTTTAATTAAAATAACATAAATTTCTCAATGTGTGTGTTATAATAGTTTTGTTACTAATTAGTTATTTTTTTTAGAAAGTTGTTTTGAAAATATGCATTTACGTTGATAGAATTTTACATAACTTCGTATTATTGCTCTGTAATTTGTTGTAAAAGCAAACTTCACAATTCATTGAGCATGAAATTCCCGACCATTATATATACAATATAAATTGTTGTGTATAATATTATCTCAAAGCTTATTTCTCGATTATTTGCTTCACCGAGACTTTAGTACGCGAGTGTAATATGGTCATCCGGTTAATATGGTCACTTTCTTATTACTCAAAAAGTACATCCTCGTGTACATAGAAATAGAAGGCTCTGTGATATGATAGCTCTTCATCTGTCAATCAAATAATAAAGGGTCAAAAGGTCGCTGCAATATCGACGCCATTTTGACAGTTAATATTATATTATATATTTTAGTCGGACTTAGTATAGTGTTGTGCAGTAAGTTTTTTTTAAGTCGATTTTTCGAAGTTTTCCTAATTATTGGCAAAGCTTGTTTGATGTTTTTTCTTAATATATTAGTTATAGTTTTTTTAACTCAACGCTCCTGTGTTTGTGTTACTTTGTGTTTTTGTCTCTGTCCTCTTCCTAGTTTTGGTTTTATAGGGCGGCAAAGTTTAAGGTGACCATATTACCGTCACGTACCTTATTATTAAAGTACGCGCGTCACTCGGGTTGGATTCCTGCCGGCACCAATTAAAATTTTAATTGCAAGTGCTGATTTACCACTTGCTCCTTGGTGAAAGAAAATATCGTTATAAACTTAGGTATATATCTTAGAAAAAAAAATCGAACACATGTGAAGTTCGGCAAAACGCATTGGAGCAACGCGGCGAACGTTTCCTTAAAACCCAGTCAGAAATTAGAGGAGGCTAGTGCCTAGCATTGGAAGTGAATGAAGACTCACTAGGTGGCGAAAATAGGCAATTTGTGGTGCCAAATCGGACGGATTCCTAGGCCAAAGCTGCCCTGCCATCTCGTGTGCATGCATTCGTTCGATTTCAATTTAATAGTTGATTTACTAGTCAAATACTAAGTGGTAGGACAAAGACTTATTTTATGTCTAGGAGTCCGCTTATTACCTATTTCTGTCGCCAAGTAACAATGTGTGCACTGCTTCCGGTCTGAGAGTTAAGGACCGTTAGCGGTTTTATTTAGAATAGACGTAACAAACGAGCACAGTGTACCGTATAGTAATTGGTTGCTGTAACCCATAAAAAGTAAAGTTACAGCCTATATACGTCCCAGTGCTGGGCACAGGCCTCCCCTCATTTCTGAGAGGGTTTTAGGGCAAGGAAGTGTCCGCCGCGCTGCCCCAATGCCTGTTTGCATGTCTTCGAAATATTTTTTTTCTTATTCCTCAGACATGCATATTTCTTCACGACGTTTTCCTTCACCGCCGAGCACGTGGCTAATCAGCACTTAAAATTGAAAATAAAAATTTCATTGGTGCCAGCGGGGATCGAAACCGGGTTACTAACGGGTTATAGTTACAGCGATGGTTAACGCATCTGAGCTAGGACATCTGTGACCCATAGACATCTACATGTATCCTCAATTAAGAATCAAAATGCAGATGCGTTGTCACCCCTGTAGGCTAAGATGGAATGACTCATTTCCAGTGAAATGGGTCTCCGGTTCTCTACACTCATCATACGAAACACATTAAGCTGCTATTTTACACTGGTGTTTTATGAGAGTGTAGTCCTAACTCGGTCGAGCAGACCCACGTGCTACAACCATAATACAGTTGCAGTGTGGCTTTACCACACGACAAAAGTCCTTACTCATTACTCTGTGGCTCTACCGCGCATACTATTGCTTGTAGGTGGTCGTGGGCTGTATAAATCTTAAAATAGGGTTGTAAGCTTGTTTGTCATTTTGCTTTTATAAAAAATTTTTTTCTGAAATTCCACTTTACGCTATAATTTTATCACTTTCGCTTTTTCGTGGAACAACGCCCAACGGAAGTTGTGTCCGACCAACGACTTTTTTTCAATTTCACGCCAACTTAGTTATTAATATTTTGAGTGGAGTCTCTCTGAAGATATCATTACGATTTCTCCGACAATTGCGTAGCGATGATTGTTGCCAATAATAGTTATTTAAAATTACTTTTTGAAAAGTAATATTTTTCTAGGCCCCATGAGTTAGGAGATACCAACTGCATAACTTAAGACATGATTATGCGGCATATTTTGTTGCTTTTTTAACAGTCTGGAACAATCCGCGGGTGGGTTTGTAGATTTATTATCATGATTTATATCAGATTTTTCTCAATTATACTTTTGGAGATACGGTGGGGGACAGCAATACTAATATTACTCATGTAAATGTAAAAGTTTATTTGTTACAATAACAAAATCTAGTCTAGGTGGTAATTTAGGAGATACTACCATCATAATAATGTAATAGAATCATTTATAAATATATTTAGGGATTATTTGGGTTACAAACAGTAAACACAGTATAGTATTCACAGTTAAAATATTTTATACGTGGAAAATAATTAAATAGGTAAATAGTTTTTATATGCAGCAGTGCCATGCTGTAGCTATATTACGGTTACCTGTGCTATGAACTCTGGAAGAGGCCGCAGATTCCTAATATACAGACTAGTTGCAGTTTAATGTCAGAAACTTCATAAAATTTTGTAATTTATTTTTGAGAATAAAATATTTATTTATTATTCTGGTTGTAGCACGTATGGGTCGGCTCGACCAGGGAAGAACAACGCTCTTGCAGAATACCATGGTAAAATAGCAACTCAATGCTCTTGTGTTTCGTATGGTGAGTGTAGAGAACCGGAGATTTTTTTACTGGGAAGGAGGCATTCAGTCCTCAGGGTGACAACGCATCTGCTATTTCATTCTTAATCGGGAATATTTGCCGATGTCTATCTAAAGACTAAAAATAAAACATTTCACAAAATGTAGTTTAATATTAGTTTATTCTTAGTTTGTCGTATTTATATTTAGTCTGTCACCATTATTCTATGAAAAAAAAACTTAATTGATATAAGTACCACATACGATAATCTTCTTCTCATACCCTTTTCACCATTTTACCTTTTAGTAACCCCTGCCAGCACTATTGCTTAATTCTTATTATTTCGATATATTTGCAATGAATATCAATTCCAATCAAAACACAGCAAAATTGCAGTGGAATCTTATCGCGTTTAATTACTTTAATTTATTTTTATTATTATCCCGACGTTTCGGGTGCTTTACAGCGCCCATGGTCACGGGGGGACTGAGATGTTTGACGTCCCAATGTCATAGTTAGTCCGGCTACCTTCAGTTTTTTAATATTAATTTTTGGTCCGATTTACGCAAAACGAGCTTATAGTATCATGAAGTCTTGCAGTGGTATGCTTGGGTTTGGGTTTAATTTTGTTGATTATAGGATCCCAAGCAGATGGTAGCACCCAACCATCTTCTCTATTGAAATTTGGATGTTTTTTAATTTCAATAGCCTCGCGTATCATCCTTGGTAGGAATCGGTGTTCTTTTGCGAGAATTTGTGGTTTGTCAAATCTAATGTAATGGTGGGGACGATCTTGAACATGTTCGCAGACTGCAGACTTCCCGGAGCGTCGGTGCTTCACATCAGCTATATGTTCCTTCACGCGGGTTTTTATAGATCTCTTTGTTTGACCTATGTAAGAGAGACCACATTCACAATCTAGCTTGTACACACCTGCATCTTGTAGAGGAATATTACATTTGATGGATGGTAAAAATTGACTAATCTTCTTCAGCGGCTTGTAGTATGTTTTAATGGACGCTCGCTTCAAGATGTAGCCAATCTTGTCCGTGACTCCTCCAACATATGGTAGTAGAGCAGGTGCGCGCTCGACTGTTGCCGGCTTCACTCGTTCACTGTGACGTAGGCGCGGGACCCGAAGCTTGTTGTCTTGCAATACTTGCTTGACGTGCTGAAGCTCCGCGGCCAGATGTTTTCTGTCACAGATCCTTCGTGCTCTCTGAAACAAAGATTTACCCACGGTAGCTAACTGTGAAGGATGATGGTGAGATTCACCATTTAAATATCGGTTGGTATGGGTCTTTTTCCTATACACAGTGTGACCAATAGTGTTATCAGGATTTCGGATGACTAAACATCTAGGAAAGCTAAAGAATTATTTGCCTCTAACTCCATTGTGAATTGTATTTTAGAGTTTATGGAGTTAAGGTGGTCTAAAAATGCAGTTACTTTGTCAGATGGTAAAATTGTGAAAGTGTCGTCTACGTACCGCTTATAGAACCTTGGATTTACAGGAGCAGTAAGAAGGGCTTTCTCCTCAAAGACCTCCATGAATATGTCGGCGACTATGGGAGACACAGGTGAGCCCATCGCCACACCATCTACTTGCTTGTAGAACTCCTCCTTCCACAAGTCGTATTAGTCGTATTTTAAAATTATATTCCGATCGGAATATAATTTTAAAATACAACAACTTTTATCGGATGAAAGTACATATAAAAAGGTCAAAGCAGACCCTACAACTAACACGCTTAAAACAACTAGCGATTTAATAAAGAAATACTCCGAAAAATTAAATCTCGACGTGAATTCGCTAATACCATCATGTGCCAAACCACCGAGGTTGTATGGGTTACCGAAGATACACAAACCAAACGCTCCACTACGTCCCATAGTGAGCCAGATCGATTCACCAACTTATAAGCTGGCACAATACTTAGCAAAAATACTATCACCACTGAGAGGACATACCAGAGCACACACAAAGGATTCATACCATTTTGTGAGTGAGATAAAAGACCTACATCTCGCTAACAATGAAACTATGGTCAGTTTTGATGTTCAGTCACTATTTACATGCCTACCTATTGTGGACTGCATCTCAATTGTAACTAGGAAGCTAGAAGAAAATAACATGCCTCAAGAATATGCAATACTACTTGAACATTGCCTCACATCTGGCTATCTATTGTGGAAGGAGGAGTTCTACAAGCAAGTAGATGGTGTGGCGATGGGCTCACCTGTGTCTCCCATAGTCGCCGACATATCCATGGAGGACTTTGAGGAGAAAGCCCTTCTTACTGCTCCTGTAAATCCAAGGTTCTATAAGCGGTACGTAGACGACACTTTCACAATTTTACCATCTGACAAAGTAACTGCATTTTTAGACCACCTTAACTCCATAAACTCTAAAATACAATTCACAATGGAGTTAGAGGCAAATAATTCTTTAGCTTTCCTAGATGTTTTAGTCATCCGAAATCCTGATAACACTATTGGTCACACTGTGTATAGGAAAAAGACCCATACCAACCGATATTTAAATGGTGAATCTCACCATCATCCTTCACAGTTAGCTACCGTGGGTAAATCTTTGTTTCAGAGAGCACGAAGGATCTGTGACAGAAAACATCTGGCCGCGGAGCTTCAGCACGTCAAGCAAGTATTGCAAGACAACAAGCTTCGGGTCCCGCGCCTACGTCACAGTGAACGAGTGAAGCCGGCAACAGTCGAGCGCGCACCTGCTCTACTACCATATGTTGGAGGAGTCACGGACAAGATTGGCTACATCTTGAAGCGAGCGTCCATTAAAACATACTACAAGCCGCTGAAGAAGATTAGTCAATTTTTACCATCCATCAAATGTAATATTCCTCTACAAGATGCAGGTGTGTACAAGCTAGATTGTGAATGTGGTCTCTCTTACATAGGTCAAACAAAGAGATCTATAAAAACCCGCGTGAAGGAACATATAGCTGATGTGAAGCACCGACGCTCCGGGAAGTCTGCAGTCTGCGAACATGTTCAAGATCGTCCCCACCATTACATTAGATTTGACAAACCACAAATTCTCGCAAAAGAACACCGATTCCTACCAAGGATGATACGCGAGGCTATTGAAATTAAAAAAACATCCAAATTTCAATAGAGAAGATGGTTGGGTGCTACCATCTGCTTGGGATCCTATAATCAACAAAATTAAACCCAAACCCAAGCATACCACTGCAAGACTTCATGATACTATAAGCTCGTTTTGCGTAAATCGGACCAAAAATTAATATTAAAAAACTGAAGGTAGCCGGACTAACTATGACATTGGGACGTCAAACATCTCAGTCCCCCCCGTGACCATGGGCGCTGTAAAGCACCCGAAACGTCGGGATAATAATAAAAATAAATTAAAGTAATTAAACGCGATAAAATCCGTAAATAATAGTTTTATTCAATGTGTAGTGTTCGCGTAAATTTAAGAAATCATGCAGTGGAATCTTCAAGGTTAGATTGCTGTTGTTATAATTAGTATACATTTTCTCTTATTATAGACGTCTAATAGCTAACCACTGGAGCAAAGCTAGTTGCGCCATCTAGCGGCGTCTCGTGCGTACCGGTCACGCGTAATCAAACACGCACGCTACAGAATGTACGCACATTCTTTACTAAGTGCAGAAAACGAGGAAATTATATTTTGAAATATTTTCAGGGATATCGTTTCAAATACAATCAAATTTTTTTAAACGTTACCCTCATACTTGAATTTTCTCCCGTATTGTGGAGGCAGTTTACGATTTTCACAAGGGCAAACATCCAGACCCGGAACAATTATCTGCAGGCCATACATACTCTTGTTCATTGCGGGATTCGAATTTAGAACCCGCGTTCATCAGCGCCACAATTCAATGCTGAATAACTGCCTATTAGACTGTTATGATTATGGAAAAAATATTTACGAGTCTTCTAAAAGATTTCGAAGTTATCCACGTGAACTTAAACGTGTGGTTAAACTCGACATAAAAGCAAGTTCCGCGCCAAATGCATTTGTTTACTGTATGCACAGTGGTTAGTTTCTCAATAAAACCGAAGTTTATCTGACGGTACATGCTTTCACTGATTTTCACTCAACATTGTGTGAACGACCTTATGGTTACGCAAGGGGAGCCTATGGGGAGATGTATTATAATTGATATCAATAAACTTTATGTATATTATCTTATAACTAGCGATAGATGTCGGTATAATCATCTTACTTATGTCGATGTTCTACACGTGGTAGAGTCACGTTGCGGGTATATTACGGTTGTAGCACGAGGCGACAGGTATCAGCCTTAAATGTGTGAAACGTCTGGTTCTGCAGTCGATACTCCACCTGCCAAGATCTTGTTTATCTTTACCGCTACCGCCCACTAAGTCCACTGCTGAACATGGGCTTCCCCCATAGATTGCCTCATAGGATGTATATTTGCCATAGTTGCCACGCTTGGCAAGCGGGTTGGCAATCGCAGTTTTTATTTTTTTATTGTTATTAGGAAGACGCTGCTGCCCATCTCCTGACTTCTTTCATTCTATCACCTCTTACGACTCCCACGAGATGAATATGGTAGTGGATATTCTCTAACTGTCACTACACAAACTAAGTACCCATACCGGTGACGGGTAGTAGCGCCAAAAATGCGAAACTGGGTGCGATGTAGTCAACATATGTCAAGCACTTCCTACAATGGGAAAAGTCCTTGCCCAGACGTTTGCGGGTCTGAAAAAAAAGAAGAAGCCTCTCCTAACGCTCTACACTCAGACCTGAGTTTTTTTTAAATTATGATAATAACAAACTTACATCCCAACTGATTGTAAGTAGTAAGATGACAGCCAACTTCAATTCATGAAGACCAGAGGCACGTTGTCACCTCTGAGTATCAAGATTTAATGCCTGCGTGTGATTATACTAGCTCTCTTTAAGCTTCAGATCGAAACACAGCGCTGCAAGTACTGCTATTTGGATTTAGAAATAGACAAGAAGTTGGTACCTACTCAAACAGACTCCTTGGCAGAAGAGAAGTCCTAGCAGCTAGAAAAGTTAGTCCACAGAAGTGACAAAGCATGCCTTCTTCGTTTGAAATTGGTTGTAGGAATTCGTGGTGTTCAGTAACCACATGTCTCGCTTGGTTTGTACGTCTAAAACAAGTCTAAAATCCCAACTGCGTTAAAAAATTACTGAACAAAAACATTTCCCGCCCTTTTTGTATATGCATATGCAATATATAAACTAAAATATATAAATATAGATATATAAATGTTGTATAGCCTATGTCATTCCCGCAATTAAGACAAACCTTACGACACCTCATATGTTAAAAATCCCTCAATCAGTTTAGGCTACAGAGCGTGCCAAAGTAATAGACATATATGTACATACATATAGACATACATAATCTCGAAAGTATTACCATCTTCTTGGTTTTGACATTCGGTTAAAAAACATTATCGAACGACGTAACCCTTTTAATAGCCAAGTTTACGTAAGAAGTTAAACGTTTCTTATATTCCATTTAAATACATATACAAATTTAAATAACTTAAATACTTTAAACGCTTGCTTACTTTTTCTCTCACCAAAAGGTTAATGTGTTATTTAATTTAATTAGCAATTTTGATTAAAATTTGAAACCCTTCGTGACTTCTACAAAGGCGTGTAGCATTCAAAATGAGATGAAAGTGAAACTTATCCATTAGGTATACCTGTTCCGGCGAACTTCGGGCACTGCCCACAGTCAACGCAACATGGACATTACGTGTTTAACGCCGTTTCCATGAATAATTATCTATAGACAGTTGTTTAGGAATACAAACGATAAAGGCGACCGATAATGATATACTTGTTAGCCCTTTCTTGTAGATAGCGCAATGAATTTCACTCCGAATTTATTTCGGAATTTTTACAGTGTAAATATAAAATTTATTAATAACTCCAACATAATCCGATATTCAGAAACATACCCGATAATTTAAAAAAAACTTACCTAAAATCCTGAGCTGTTCAACGTCCAGATGTCATAGTTAACCGCGGTTACTATAGATTAAAAGTGTTAATTTTTGTTCCGAGCTACACATAAATGTATGTATGAACTTATAGTATCCCGAAGTCTTCCAGTTGTATACTTGGGTTGGGATTTAATTTTATAACTTATAGGATCCCAAGCAGATGGTAGCACCCAGCCATCTTCTCTATTGAAATTAGGATGTTTTTTGATCTCAATAGCCTCGCGAATCATCCTTGGAAAGAATCGGTGTTCTTTAGCGAGGGTTTGTGGTCTATCAAATCTGATGTAGTGACGGGGCGATCCTGTAAAGTGTAGAGTATAAAAATTCCTGTAAAGTGTAAGCTGTAAAGTGCTCAAAATGTCGGGTATAAAAAAAGTTAATATACGCGATAAAATCCATAAAACTAGTTTTATTTAAATGTCTTACCTAGTTTGCAGAACTAGCACTAATCCCTGCACCACTACGCTCTACACCATTACACTAGGAAAGACGCACTACCGTAGGTAATACGATCTCCATATGTCAATATTTAAGCACAGATGTTGTTACATACTTTAAGCGCACCTAATCATAGCGATCTCCTGTCTGTTTTTGAACAAACCATTTATGGAGTAGCTTGAGTAATGGCTCAGCAATCAGCCCCGTTAGATGAAGACACGCGAGACTCTGTGTGCTTATAAGCACTAAGCACTAGTTACAGGCTGACGTAATGATTACATTCTTTACTATAAGAATAAATTTAAAAAAAATATTATCTTTGTTTCTGTGTGACTTCAATCATTTCCGTTAGGTGAAGACACGCTGGGGTCTGCGTGTTTATAAGTACTAGGCACATGTGTTTGCAGTTAAAACGTTATAGTTACTAAAGTCTGAAGTAATGATTAGATCCTTCTCTATAAAGAGCATAAACTTAAAAATGTTTCTAATTTCTATATTTCTGGGCGACTTAAATCAGCCCCGTTAGGTAAAGACATACAAGAGTCTTTTTGTTTATAGGTACTAAGCACATGTGTTTACAGTTTACATGTTCTCGTCACTAAAGGCTGACGTAATGATTAGATTCTTCACTGAGAAGAGCATAAATTTAAAAATGTCTCAAACTTATATAGACCTCGATCCCCGCTGTAGAAATTCTGAAATAGGATCTTCATAGAGTAGAGCATAAATTTTAAAATGTTTCTATTGTCTGCATTTCTATATGATTTTCCGTGTCACAGAAACACAGAAAATAAAAACCATGCAACTTCAAGAACAGTGAAAAGCAAAACTATAATATGTAGAGCTCAATCCCTGGTGACGGATTATCTAAAATAGGTAAATAAATTGTTATAAGTGCTGGTTTATTATGTACTCGGTTGTAAAAGAAAACGTTCCAGACAATATGTATTTAATAGCTGTTCCCAACGACTTCGTCCTCGTGAAATTTATACGGTTGGATTTGCTTTTTTTTTACATGGAACCCTAATTGTTTTTCTAAAATAAAATAGCCTTAGCTATTCATCATAACATCGGCTAACTGCCAATGAAAGTCCCGTCGAGATCGGTCCAGCTATTTCGGAAATTAGCCGCAACAAACAGAAAGACAGACAAAAATTTTAAAAATTGGTTTTTGTTATAAGTACCATCAGTATTCAAATTAGTATGAATTCTTTGCGTGTGCTCTGGTATATCCTCTATCGTATATCGTTGATAGTATTTTTGCTAAGCGTTGAGCTAAGTGAGCCAACTTATAAGTTAATGAATCGATCTGGCTCACTATGGGATGTAGTGGAGCGTTTGGTTTGTGTATCTTCGATAACCCATACAACCTCGGTGGTGTTGCAAATGATGGTATTATCAAATTTACTCGAGATTTAATTATAACTTACATCATAAATATACTTTAATATACATTTAGTATATTATTTTGACATTACATACAGACTCTTAAATTTTATTTATTTGTATAGATATAGATAATGAAGGTAATGATCGTTCAACACGATCTATGTATATACCTACTGCACTACGGCGATCTCATTCCTAGTTGATACCCTATCAAATATTAATAATGATGTAGAGAAAAGTCTATGAAAATTACTGTACCTTAAATTCGAACTTTTCTATAGAAAATGGTAATATAAGTAGGGTTGTTGCGCTGGTTTTCGGCCTTTTAGTGGAGTTGTCAACTTTGAGGTATAATAAAAAACAATTGCCATTATGGTACCTAGTGCTGTTAATGTTAATTTGTAGCTTATATAATTTAGTTTTCATTTTTATAACTCATTGATGCTACACAAGAATATAATAATTTTTGACGTGAAAAATATGCAAAGCGCTAGTTATCGGCCCCAAAATTTAGATTTCGGCCTACAAGAATTTTAGTTTTCGGCCACTGTATTAGAAGAGATAATACAAACTTAAAAGTGTTTTTATAAAATCAGGGAATGGCAAAACGGTTTGGAAAATCGGTTTTGGCACTCTTTAATTTTTCTTTTTCAAAATTTCTTAGTTCTCACTTCTCTATTTTAACTTTCTCTTTATCTTCAAAAGATTTTCGCCACACCACGGATGAAATTGCTGCAGAAGAAGGTGCACGTGTACTGTTAACAGTTAATTTTTTTACTTGTTACTGTTTAATTAAATGTTTTTTTTTCTATTGCATCTCTATATTCTTTATTTAATAGTACTGAAACCAATGTTTCACTCGTTTGTAGAGGTGTACCAATCTGTTTTGTTGGAATATCAACCCACACATTTTCTAAAGTTTCAGAGATCTTGTTGTTATCATCGGTGTTTGTAGTGGTATCATCGTGGTCATTTCAGGCACTGTCAGTACTGTTGTCGTTGGTAGACTTATTTGAGTTTGGATTACAAGAACATCATATAACGATACTAAGGAACCAATTTCCAAATAACTTTTTGACAAATGCAATGTTCAAATTTTGTAATCGATCAACGATTCTGATGCATCGGTAGATGAATAAATAGTTCCCAGAACATCGTGAGTTAGAATACGTTTATATTGGTCTGTGTTGCACAGACTGTCTGGAGACTTAAATGGACTTAGCGGTCTTATATTGTTTAATTGGAGAATTGAGTCTTCTTCGTTGGACTATCTGTGTGGAACAATATTGATATGAGAAGACTTCGTTTTAATTTCCCTATCTCATTCACTATAATAGCAACTTTAATGTTTTTTTTCTGCCAAAGTTGATTTAAAATGTTTCTAAATTTTCTTGTGGAAACTAAGTCTGCGTTAGTTATTTCTTTAGAAATATTTATTCTTTCTTTGAATTATCACTGATTAGTCTTTCCAGGGTTTTCTGGACTCATTTTGAGTATTCCACTGCATTAAGATCTGTTTGATAAAGTCCACATTTTCGGAAGCCATTTACTTATTATATTTCTTTGGAAGAGCCATCTGAAGAAAAAAAATTCTTATTGAATCTTCTTCCTAAAACGCAATGTGAATGAAATATTTCATGAAATAGCCGTAAACGTAAACTAAAACAGCATTCTATTTTCTTCCACCTTATTCTTCATACAATTTTAAGTTGGCCGAAAACTAAATAATTATTTTAAAGTCAATCCAGTTTTCGGCCACAACCGAAATGGGTATTTTTTGTTTTATCACTAAATTGCAGTACTTGGTGGCCAAAAACTGAAAGTTAGGGTATATGCACGGTACAATACAATATAAGTAAGAAAGATGAATTAAAGTACGTAACCAAATAAATGAAAGAGGCAAAGTATTTAGGCTAAATTCAGGCTACTTTTCGGTCGCCAACTAAATAATAGGACATTTTTATGTGTCACTTTTCTGCCACTTAATTTATTTACTCATATTAAATTGTATTTAAATTAAGTAATCAATAAAATATTATAATAATCAATGTCAAATAACTGTATTAAGTTATTTATACAGTCCAATATAAGCATAATATTAAGTAAATGTGTTAAATACAGCACGAAACTTAATTTTGAATGGAACGCGCGCCACTATTTTTTTTTTGCTCGATCTTACACGTTTTGATAGTTTCTGTACCGGCGTCGAACTAAGCTATTTATTATAAATCGGGTGTTGTGTTTACCTGAATAATTAATGTTACCAGATATAGTGCAACTGTTTACAAATGCATTAAACTTCATTTCGTATGATAATATTTATTAAAACCGTTATTAAATTAAATTTACTGCATCACCTCGTGCCAAAGGCCGAAATCTAGACCCGGCCGGCTTACCAGCGCATCGACCCTAAATATAATTTATACTTATTGATATTGATACCAGCGACGGATAACAATAAATACATATTTGCTTAAAAATCTAATACTTCTTAGAAATTTCTTTTCATATACTATATACACATAATGTATGATTATTACATGAAATAATGTACAGTGACAAGCCGCTAGTAAAAAATTGCCATTAGATTCACTTTGGATGTTAAAATTAAAACATCTAAATAATATATTTTCGCAAATTTTTGCATAATAAGATGGACTCCATTAAATATTTACAAAATCTACGAACATTCTGATACCCCATCATAAACGAAGATAAATTGGACAATAAATAATTATTCGGACATCAACACACCACAGCTCGTCGCTCGCGGCATCAGATTCACTTTCGTTTACGCACCGTCACGGTCAAGGCAAACGACGAAGCGCTTCTGTTAGGTACTAGTGTGATATTTAGAACCTTACGGAATTTATTTAACAGTATTTTAAATAATAATAAAAAATTATGATTTCTTATATTTACGCGAACACTACACATTGAATAAAACTAGTTTTATGGATTTAATCGCGTTTAATTGTACTTATTTAGTTCCCCACGTTTCGCCCCGTGACCATGGCATGGGTACCGCAAAGAACCCGAAACGCCAGGAATTAAAATAATAAAAATTGAAAGCGATAAAATTCGTAAAACCAGTGCATGATTAGCACTTTTAAGTGATTTACAATAATTATCGACCAATTTTTTTAATCATACAAGCAATCACTTCAACGTCGTATATTTTCTCAAACATACTGCAACAAGATGAGTGAAATAATCTTAAAATTTGCATTAAAACCGCAAATTAAAACCGTAACATCGATACGCAGTGTAACTTTATGTGTGTAAATTACACGTTGCCAGCCACATTACAGTAATTTAATTACTCTGTAATGCTAATGCATTCAAGGGTAATAAAAACAGATCTTTATTCGCGTGATTCATAATAAACGCTGTTTAAAAAGAAAACTTTTTAAATTATAAAACTATTTATGGCCAGCATTTTTATTTATAGCCACATTGTATACAATTTTTCTAAATAGTTAAATATGGGATACAGCCTATTAAAAGTTCGCTGCTTATCATAGACCACCCTAATAGATCGTCTCACAGTTCCCCATTTGTCACACATTTGCCTTATTTTTTGCGCATTTTTTTTGTTTGAGCCCATCTCCTGTTCCAGTTTCCCCTTTCTCATCTCTGACGAAACCCACGCGATGGAATAGTGGAAGCGGATTTGATTTTGCGGATTTTAATGCGTTTTCTTATTGTACATTATGTCCGAGCACCTAAGTTTAGTCGTCGGTGGAGACGCTACTAAATTAACGATTGTAGGCATAGGTACGTAGTGCTATTAGTATTAGTAGTACTAGTAGTACTACTAACACTATATACTAATAAGAATTACTTGAAATCTATATTGAATAAAAATATTTTATTTTTATTTTATTATTTATGTAATTAAAGTAACTTATTATGTGCGGTCATTATAATAATAACAATAATAAATTTTATCTATACAGATATCCCAATAATATTAATAATCTTTATTGATAAACATATTACATGCACAAAATTTACAGTGGTCATTAGCCCCTAAACTAGGATATAATACCTGTATTTCAGGGGCTAGTTTCCTTCCATATTCTTAGGTCAATTACTATAACTTGTTTATCTATGTATTATATTTATAATGTTTATTATTTGTTCTGTGTACTATTATTCATTCTGTGGTGCGGTTAACAAAAATATAGTGACGGGAGTTTTGGCGGGAACTTGGCCGTAGACGGATTGTCACTCCTGTTTGTCGCTTGAATAATGGTTTGAAGTGGATTTTGATTCGTAAAAGTATTACGATTTTGTGAATTAAGTGTCCGCGCGTGTGAACTATTAGAGAAAACGATGAAACAAGTGCTTTGATGTCGATACCTCAAGTTATTTTGATCGCTTGGGCGCCTTATGAACTTGAGTGGCTGTCGTCATCAACTGTTCGCTAGGTTGAGCTGTCGTCAAAGTCTCCCAAGGGCTTCGCAATATGACGCATCAGCATATTGTGAAGAAAAAGAACATAAAATGAAGATTCCGAAAGAAAGGATAGGCTCAAAGAAAGGAAGGTCTAGAAACCAGAGCCGTAAAGCCAGTTAATAAAGAAGAAAAATATAGTGACGAAATTATCTTAAGAAAAACAAAGATAATTTGGGACTGTAGAAAATGTGAAATAATTTTATTGTTTTAGTTCATTAGAGTCGAAATTTACTGTTTATGAAAGTTGATTTTCTTGACATGATATCCACATCATATTCCTTCACATTCACCTACAAAGGGTTTCTTATTACATCAACCTATTATGGATTTTAAGCTCTAGTTCCTTTCGTTTATAGTAATATAAAATTTTTACGTTTGCAACTGATAACGGAAGTGTTACATTAATATGTAATTAAATTTAAATATGTGACCGTGTGACACTATATGATTAGTGATTACGAAATGTGTCTAAGCCTAGAGATAAATAAAACTGGTCATAAACTAATGTTAGTGTGACAAATAAATTGAAAATAAATAATAAATACATGTTATCAGTTCGAGATTATTTGTTATGTGTCTTTTTATTTAATAAAAGGTGGGTGAAAAACGAGCATACAGTCTACCTCATAAATGGACGATGTGAGCCACAGACATCTACAACTGTCCTAGATTAAGAATCATATGCAGATGCGTTGTCACACGTGAGGACTAATATGGAATGCCTCCGGTTCTCAACACTCACCATACGAAAAACGGCAGCATTTAAGCTGCTATTTTACGCGTGGTGCCTTTCTGGTCGAACCAAACCATTTGAATAGAATATAAATACCTTATACAATAAGGAATTTAAGAGCATAAATTACTTTCAATAAGTATTCTTGTAATATTTTTTAAATAAAAAATACTCTGTTCGATTCTATTGTGCAGGTTTCATCACTCCATCATCACACTTCAATTTTCACCACCGAGTGCGTTCTGAATGATCACGAGCTTTTTAATTATTCCGTTATTGAAAAACATAAATAGATACACAGATAGTGCCTTATGACAATATTAAAATATACCAAGAACCCAGCCAGGTACCAGGTAATCAACACCGACCGCAGAGCACGGAGAAAGCAGTACAAGTCGATTGTTACTGGACTTATTTCAACGGTGAGCTGTGGTTAGGTCGTATTCCATATACATCCGCATTCGAATCCCAGCCTTCGACTTTATTTTGATTCAATATCAGCCCGTAAAATAAAGAGTAATTAATAGAATCAGACGTTACTTTCCAAAAAATTATTTTATTAAAGATGTTAAAACTGGTTAGTTTAGCATCTTATTTAGACTCTTTTTCGTGGGAGGACTGGCATTGTTATCACTAAACCCAACACCGAGGTAAGACACACCTTTGATAATACGACATTCGTTCCGCATCTAAACTAGGCGTTTTCAAAAGAAATTGACTAGATAGTGTTTTTCCGGGACCACTAAGCTAGTCATTAATTTTAACATCTTTAATAACATAATAAATTAAAAAGAATAGAAGAACAATGAAAAAGTAATGATTTATTTTATTAATTTTACGTATTTTATAATTAAACGTGATAAAATTCCATCTTTAATACTAAAATATATTAAAAATAATATAAGAAAAATTAAAAAAAATATTTAAAAACGGAGAGAAAAAAACGCAGAAATTATAGAAGCACTGAAAATCAAAATGAAGATGCATTGTCATACGATTCTGTCTGATGATTTATAGGGAATATCTCATTATCAATCATATTTATCTTAATTAAGCATTCATTTTACCATTGCTATGCTAATAAGCTCTTTTCTGTTACAGTTTACCGTTGTCTGGAGAATGCGACGTGCTTTCTGACTGGTGAGTGCTCTATATTATATTATAATAAATGGTATTATTATCATAATATAGTATCATAATCGTAATATGGTTTATTTATTCTTTAATGGACGTGTGTAACGGCATTCTCCTCACTATGATTTTTTCTTTTATTTCTGAGGTGTCTTACATATATAAATTGCATGTGGAAAAAGTTCCAGACCTAGTACATAAATTTGTAGGCCATACAAATACTATAAGAAACGAAAGCCATACAAATAGCGTGAGTAACTGTGTAATAAGAGAAAAAAAAATGATTTGCAACAAGTTTGCGACTAAAAAGACAACTAAAAAAAGGAAAGATAAAGCCTATATACATCCCACAGCTGGGCCCAGGGTCCCTCTTCTTTCTGGACAGGTTATAGAGCAAATATTTATTATTCAGTGCGTGTTGACGGACTTTACATCATGCGTTTGAAATATTTTTAGCAGACCTCACCTCAACCCTCAGAGATGCAGGTTTCCTCGCGATGTTTCCTTCATCGCCAGGTACGTGCTTAAACATTCTGTTTAAATATTTACATGTATGCATTTTAGATCTTTACACACACACAGACGCGCTCATGCACGTAACGCACGCAAACGCGTTTAATATGTGATTTCAAGATATTTATTTTTCTTTTCGTGTAAAAATTTAAATTTACTTTAAATAATACTACTTACTATGTATTTAAATCTAAAGGGGATAGGTCTGTATCTCCTTAATACAGGTTACTCAGGTTACAGTAATCTAGCTAGGAGACAGAGTCAAAATTCGAAAATTTTCGAATTATTTATGGTTCACATAATATCTTAGTAACAAATATTCAAGCTAAACTATAGAAATGTCAATAAAGAAATTACTATTTTATATGTATTTAATAACACATTTTATATACTCGTTAAAATGCTAATTTGCTTACATAAGCCAATAAACCTCGCCGCATGAGAAAGCGGCTGCTGGCTGATTGTAGTTGGCTGATTTATATTTATTACTTCTTTATGGAGGTTTTAATGATTAAAAACATATACATCAAACGATAGCTATATAATGTAATTGTACTCAAATGACCAACTAAAAATAGTTATGAAGTAGAAATAGATATAGAATTACATATTAGGATTCAAATTTTGTCAAGTTTTCGGTAGTGACATAAAGTTTATCTTAAGGATATAGGCCCTGCTTTAGTAGGGAGAATTTGATGTAAACGCCAAACTTAGTAGATTTTTGTATTTTATAGAGTAGTACATATGTCTACAGACCTTTTGCAGGCATTAGGCACTGCCAATCCGTCATCAGAATTACAATTTAGGTATACAAGTCCTGTATTCAAAGGTCAGTTCAATCATCTGTCATTGCCGACAGGATGACATTTTTCTTAACAGCTACGGTGTAAAAATGCATCTTATAAATCTGACCAAACTGTCATTAATTTTGGACTGTCTAATTTATTAATCAACATAATTATATCGACATAAAAGTGGAGCTTAGCATCGTAGGATCAGCTTAATCCTAGCATAAACACTGTAATTAGAATAGAATAGAGCCATTAAATAAAATAAATATTTTTTCTCTAAATCAAAATAATGGCAGTTAAAAATCTGAGTAATGGCAACGCGCACTTTCACGCAAACCCGGAGTGACAGTTGCCGTAGCTAATCGAAAATGGCGGCAATTAACAAGTTATTTCTATGACATAATCATGTAATAATACAATGATTCTAAAAAAAGTTTTTAAAGTAAACAAACATAACATATTATTACAATAAAACGGTAGGTTTTTTGGAGAAAATTACAGCCTTAAGCCATCTATTCGTAAATAATAATCAATAATTGTCAACATGTAAATATCTTACCGCAACAGTGGATGAATTCGGATCGCATTACGGAACCTTACGGCATTACCTTAAACACATGAAGGCTTTATTCCGACATAATAACGTTCAAAATATGAATAAGAATGTTCTTAAGGCTTTCTGTACGCGCCCTGCATAATACGAATTCCGCTCAGGGTTGACACTTTACATTAAATAAGTTGCTTACTTGATATGTTAACCCCTTCGCTGTCCCGTGTACTACATATAGGTCGTTGTTATTGTTTTACTCTAAAAATCGGACAGTGAAAGTGTTACATAAGATATATTTTTACTAGTTATGTCGTAGTCGTCGTGAAGTAGCGGCATAATAGAATATATTTATCATTATCATGAAGGTAAGATGGTCATCCAGTTAATATGGTCTTATAACTCAAAAACTACAGCCTTATTTGCATAGAAGGCTATATGATTCGATAGCTCTTCATCAGTTAATAAAATAATAAAGGGTCAAAAGAGTGCTGCTTTATCGAAGCCATTTTAACTGTTGATATTATAGTGAATATTTTAGTCGATTTTAGTATGGCGTAATGTAATTAGTTTTTATTAAGTTGATTTCTCGAAGTGTTCCTAATTATTGCCAAAGCTTGTTTGCTATTTTTTTTATTGATATATTAGTTATAGTACACGACTTTATGTTTTTGTATCTATCCTCCTCCTAATTTTGGTTTTATAGGGCGACAAAGCTTAAGATGAGCATATTGCCCTCATATGCATGAGTCGATAGAGGGAAAAGAAACAGTAAACAGGCAGCAGCATCTTCCTAAGCTGGCAACTATGGCAACTGAGGCAATTTAAGGGAAAGCCTATATTCTGTAGTGGATTTTACATTATTTTACCGTAATTTCTTCGAGTCTTAGGTAAGACGAGAAAACTGAATTTGAAAGTTTATATTTGAATTTGAGAAATAGAACGAAAAATCGATAGAAAAAGAATAAGAAAATTCCCTATCAGGTGGATTTTTAAAATAAAAACAAAAGAACATTGATTGTGCTCATCTAACATTCAGACAAAAATATCTTTGTGCGTGTGTGTGTGTGTGTGTGTGTGTGTGTGTGTGTGTGTGTGTGTGTGTGTGTGTGTGTGTGTGTGTGTGTGTGTGTGTGTGTTGTCAGTCAACTTTCCTATTTGTTGGAAGAAAATGCCATTTGGCATTAAGTACCCCGTGTGTACCTTTAGCATAAAAGAGTGTTAATAAATAAATAAATGACTATTCGCTACCAGTAGCAATCAGGGGTTAAGATCTTACACTAAATTGCGTAGTAGGTACCTACGAGAGTAAAAAGATTTATTCTCACCGGCACCAACGAAATTGTTGAAAAAAAACTGACCACACGGTCAGTCAACTTTCCTAATTGTTGGAAGAAAATGCCATTTGGCATTAAGTCCACCGTGTGTACCTTTAGCATAAAAGAGTGTTAATAAATAAATAAATGACTATTCGCTACCAGTAGCAGTCAGGGGTTAAGATCTTACACTAAATTGCGTATTAGGTACCTACGAGCGTAAAAAGATTTATTCTCACCGGCACCAATGAAATTGTTAATCGCAATTTTAATTGCTAATTTACCACGTGTTTGGCCATGAAACACCATCTTTATGACGGAATCTAAACTGATTGTAACATCATAGTTTCTCCGCACGCTGGCAACCCTAACCTAATCAATCGACTCATGCGTCCGTTCCATTTTCGGGGCATTATGGCAAATTTGCCCACAGTTAAGAACCGCAACACTTACGAGCGGTTTCAATTACGATCATTATTCAGTTATCCCCCGACACACATAAGACCAGATAATAAGCTGTCAGGGACAGCAAGGTTTATTTCTTCCGTTCAACTGGTACAGTCCAACACTAAACAGGCTAACCTACAATTTTAGATATTTTGTTCTTACCGGACGCTATAGTGATACGTGACGATAGTTTGCTACGTATGTAAATCTAGTAGAAACATCCAGAGAATTCATCATACTTGGTCTAGTGGCCGTAAACACGGTTGCTAAATATGAGGTCACCGGTTCAAATTCCTGGTCGGGCCAAAACCATTTTTTGGGTTTTTCTGTCAAGAAATTCTCAGTAGCATATTGGAATCAGGAAGTTGGCTGTGTTTAACCCCCGTGCCTCGGGAAACACGTACCTAAAGCTCAGGCGTAAGACTAACGAGTCTTGCGCCTGATCTCTAAGTTTGTGTCGGTTTACCGTCCCATCGGACTATGAGAGTGAGGGAATAGAGTGCTTGCGCAATTGGGTATTAAACTCTGGCGCTAAAATCCTGTCTTGCGCAGATGGCTAGTCTCGAGGCGTACGAATTTTGGTCTGGAGGACATTATTAATCTTGCGGTATCTTATCATCATAATTATCTTATCATTTTAATTTGACAGATGTGTAAAAATGCGATGAACAACGCATTTACATTCCCTACTCTGGTGACATCAGCCATCAAGTTTTAAATTCTCGATTACTCGATTCTGCTAGAGCTGTAAGTTTTCTTTAAAATATTCAACAAAAATGTATGATATACCCCTGGGAATTAGGTGCTCGAATCCAACGTGTTTGTTAAATAAGTTTTGTACTACTCGTGCGGTTAAAGAATGGGACTGGAAATGACGTCGCCTTTATTTACCTCTTGCTTGCACTTACACTCTCCCTATCAATAATACTCACACCCGCCGGTAGAGACTACAAAAAAACTATGTTACGATATGCGTTTTTCGTACGTGCTATAACTTGTGTCCGACTTGTCATTGGCATAAATGGTAACAAAACGCCATAAACTTAAAAAATTATCCTGGTTTCGCAAATTTGTAAGTCAGACGCGTTCTGAGAGTTTTTTTTACATAATTATTCTCGATTTTGTTCATATTTTTGTTAAGTCGCTGTTATTATTTTTGTTTATTATTTATTGTAAAGCGTTCTTAGTTATTTTTTTTGTTGACTATTACGTTATTTGCTGTTTTTCTTTTATTATTTTATCTACATTCTGTTAACAATGGAGTATAAACGCGGGAAATTACTACATAGTGCTCGTAAAATTGTAATATATATAATAAACTATTTTGAGGAAGAAAACATGGCAACAAGATTGTCACTTGAATTAAAAAAAGGTGAGACCAAATTTATCTAGTAGCTATCAGTTTGTTTATAATTAATGATTTGAACAGACTATGTACCATAAAATAATAACTCAAAAATATTGTATACGCTATTCAATATTCGTTTTTTCAATCGTTGTCCATTCTTATGCACGCTACACACGGTCAGTTTAACTGATCATTCCAATTGTATTATTTATATTATAATGTTATTATTTAATTATAAATATCCAAGTTTTATTTATAAGTTTATTTATCGATATATCGAAAATCCAATATTTAAAAAAATATCAACAGTTTTAGTTCGAACTGATCAGTTGAACTGACCGTGTGTGGCGACCATTAGGGCGACTATTAAAGTCTACTACTGAATAAACTTTCCTCATAGATAGCCTCATATGAGAGATTTTTTCCATAGTTGTCACGCTTCGCAAGCGGGTTGGCAACCGAAGTTTTTTATTTTTAGTCGTTATTAGGAAGATGCTGCTGCCCATCTCCTGATTTGTTTCCCTCAGTTGCTCCTTACGACACCCACGTGGTGATATGAGGCAGTAGATATTTTTATACCGCCACTACTCGGCGGAGTGCCCTAAGGAACCCTATCACCAAGTCTATCTGTCTCTTTGTCACAGGGCTGTAACGTTTAATTATTAGCCTATAACGGTCACTTTAATGGCAAATAATGAAACGAATAAAATGTAAAAGCCCAAGGGGATCTTTATATAAGAAATCTCCAAAAAAAAAGAATTTTCTAACAATTTTTTGTGCTGCTTTTTCTTCTTGTATCTTAAAAACAGTAATACCATCATTGAATCTATGTAAAAAAAATTCTAATAATCACTATAATAATACTACATATTCTATACTTAAATAACAAATAATGAAAACAAGATAAACAGTCATAGACTTGGTGGCACGGAACCCAAGGAGATGGATTATTGGGCATGTAGGTTCAGAAAATGTATTTTTGAAGGATGCTGAGTTGATTTTTAAGCCCAAAACCAAAAACCACGATTACCATGATGAAATGAATAGGCAAAATTTCACTAAATATATTGAGGGGTAATTAATCCCAAACATACCTCCAAATAGCATCGTGGCTGAACAGCGATTGTGAAAGCGATAGCTGGTCCGATTCTAATATTGATTATGAAGTTAACGATGGGATGTCCGTAATCAAAGTGTTCTCAGACCATTCTGGTGAAGGTTCAAGAAGCAGAATTTAATTTTCAAAGATTACTTAATGTAAAAAATAAATGTCTATAGAGTTTCTTGTCTGTCTGTCACATTTGAAATACATATTTTCTTGACTGATATTTAAATTATTATAAACTTAATTTAAAAAATACATTGCTTTATTTTAGTCTTCGGGAATAATTTACTAGTCTATACTTATAAATAATTCAATCTTATCCAAGCGAAGCCAGCGCGAGTCACTGATTATAAATGTTATTTTAAAATTAAAACAAGTAGACACATAATTTAATTTAAAATTAAATTAAGTGTCTACTTGTTTATGTAATTCTATTCAAATATTTTCCTATTAATAGAAAACTTCCAACTAACCGAATAATGTACTAACTAACGTTTTAATTAACATAATAACGATATACCGTTATTAGCGGGTTTTCGTTATTTGTATTGTGCATGTTGACGTTACGGGCTCGATGAGCCGCCATATATAATTAGCTAGCAAAGACTATAATAAGTTATAATTAGTATATAGTCCATTCTTTATCCATACGCGTTATAAGTAGTTTGTAAATGCTGTATTTTAGTAACTATTAATTTTTTTTTGATAACAAAGTCCCGCTGGGACTTTTTTGTCAAAAAAAATTTTGCTAGTTCTTTTCTTTCTTTTCTTTTTTTTTTTGCTAGTTCTACCCAGAACAGAGATCTTTTTCGAACTACTGGTAAAGGTAGAAATGACTTTTAACCCTTCCGTTGTTCCGTGCACTATATATAGGTCATTGCTATTGTCTTACTATTGTGTCTGAAAACCAGATAGTGAAAGTGTTAATAAGAATTATTTTTTGACCTACATTAAATGAAAATTATTCTATTCTATTCTTTTAAAAAATGTCTTTTTCTAGGCGCCGTCAGTGTACTCTACCAGTTTTGGATTCATGTGGTCACCATTCTTGGCATCGTTACGGCGATGTCACGCGCCACGTGCCGCTATCTAGTTACGTCATTGCCAAACATTTGACTCAAATCATTATCGGTTAGGTACTTCAGGTACTCGTGACACTTAACTCTTACAATCTTCGGCTTTGTATTATTATTACAAATTGTTGATTAATTAGTTTTTAATAACTTATTTTATATTCTAGACGTTTCGAGTACTTTACAACACCCACGGTCACCACACCATGGGTTGGCTGATAGAGAATGCCTCAAGGCATAAAGTCTGCCCTTGTATTCTTATATATTAGTAAGGAATGCAATAAAGAATAAATAAATAAATAAATAAATGGTGACGAAGGGGACTGCCCTCCTTGACCTATGATGGACGTGGGAACTGCATCTCATAACCATGAGTGCTGTAAAGTACTCGAAATGTCGGGAATATAAAATAAGTTAATTATACGCGATAAAATTCGTGGTAAAAACTAGCCTTATTTCAATGTGTAGTGTTCACGTAAATATTACAAATCAATACAAATTGTTGTTTTTTTAACTTCCCTTAAGAAACTTTCTGTGTGCAAGTCATAAGTATGCACATCACGGTATCACACTCTTCAATTCGAAGTAATTCACGTTATGGCCGTATTAAGTCGGGTCGAGTACTACCTTATTATACGTAAAAAAAACTTATAGATGAAGTTAAAATAAAACCATATTACACGCATTGAATAACTGGTATTTTACCAGATTGCAGCACCAGAGGGAGGTTAATGTTTTCAAGTATATGTATGTATGTGTATGTACCTATATGTATTTATATAGGGAATTAAAATAAAATTAAAGTGTAAAGAAAATCTTTTATTTTTCGACGTAAATATAAAACTTTGTTGGTCAGTTAGTGCGAGATGAACGTTTGCGCTTTTGTTTATGTAGGGCTTCTTAATTATTCTATTCTATTCGATCATCGCATCTTCGAGTGTGTTAAAATGTAGCTGACAGCGCGAAGTCAAGGGAGCCTGATGTCAGTACGACGTTGCAGATATATGAGCTACCTGACCCAGTTAGTGCGAGATGAACGTTTGCGCTTTTGTTTATGTAGGGCTTCTTAATTATTCTATTCTATTCGATCATCGCATCTTCGAGTGTGTTAAAATGTAGCTGACAGCGCGAAGTCAAGGGAGCCTGATGTCAGTACGACGTTGCAGATATATGAGCTACCTGACCCAGTTAGTGCGAGATGAACGTTTGCGCTTTTGTTTATGTAGGGCTTCTTAATTAAATGCATACTAATCCGGTTATGGAAGTGGAAATAGTTCTTTTTAATCTACGTATGTATGTATGTTTTAAGTTTGCTACACATGTGAATTTTTTAAACAAATATTTTACGTTTTTTCAATTCTCAAAAAATGATAATTAATCATTGGATAAGATCCAACATAAATAAATTAAAAATTACAGCTGTTTTTGAATAATAGTTACCACGTTTTTAAAACATACTTAAAAGTATAAAATTCCTTTTGTTTTTTTTACAACGTTTTTCATATTCTTACATTGTCATTTTTAAATTCTGAGCTATGTTCAAATTTTCAAGTCTCCAGCTCATCGGGAAGTTGCACTCACCGGCACGGAAACTTGGCCACTCGTGAATTTGCTGATTATTTGCACTGAAACGTTTTATTAACAATAAATTAAGGGTAGATGGATTCAATAAGTTTCTCTAATGGTTTTAGAACGTAGAAATTTAATGTTTACTTTACAAAAAATTTTCTTTTCAACATAACATGTTTTTACTAAAATTAACATCTTTCCATTGTCACTTTAAAAACATTACAAAGTTAAAAATTAAGTCTGTTTCTTTATTGTCTATCATTTTTAATATCGGGTCTGAATGATGTTTCTGACGTCAACTTGCGGTATGCTGTCCCAAGCGGCCAGCGCTGCATTTCGGAGCTCATATAGAGTTCTTGGCGGTTTGGAGCTGGACTTTATCTTTGTTTTGAGATACCCCATATATGCTCAATTGGATTTAAGTCCGGGCTACGAGCTTCCTACTGTAATTTTTGTATTCCAACCACTTCCAGATATTCCTCTTCACAATGCGCGACGTGTGCATGAGGAGGAATTGGTCGTGTTCAATTAGCCCCGAAGGCATTACGTGCTCCTGAAGAACTTCCTCGATGTATCGAGTACCTACCTGTAAGCCGATTATCGACGATGACCGACTCTGTACATGCGCCGGAACTTACACCTCCCCATACCATTATTGAGCCTCCATGGAAACTCAGTTTGCGTGCTGGTAATGGGTGGAAATCTCTCTCTTCTTTTTCTCTACACTCGTTCTCGACCGTCTGGAGCTCGTAAAGCTATTCGATACTCATCTGTGAACAACACTCTAGCCCATTGCTTGTGGATCCGATTGGCATGTCCGATTCTCTTGCGAACTGAGGTCGGGCCACTCGGTGCTTTCCGAGAAGGTCTGGTCCTCATGCTGGTCTACGGGCTTTTAAATTCACTTCCTCCGTTCGTCTTTTCACTGTACGCTTACTAACATTAACGCCTCTCCGCGATTTGGAGCCGCTGGCGTATCTCAATAGCGGTCACGTAGCGGTTTCTCAAAAACTCTAGAACAATAAAACGATCGTCCCGGGACGATGTGCACCTTACGCCCCCACTGCCTGGCCTGCGGGTGTAGCGGCCTGTCTCCTGGTATCGTTTCAGTGAATACTGCATTGAGGACCGTGGTACGTTAAGCACAATAGCAACTTCACGCTGTGTCAGCCCTTTGTCAATCAATGCTACTGCTGGTGCAACTTGTGCTGGTGTTAATGGCATTTTTATTAGTTTTAAAGCACCTTTAAGTCATTTAATTAAGACACAAGATCACAATAATTGAATAACCTTAAAGTAAACTTTGCACAACACAAATTTAAAATGTGCACTTAGTTGCTCAAATGACCCGATTCAACTAAAAATTAAAGAATTCGTCATGGTGCACTTAAACATAATGAATTTTTTTTGTTTTTCCTGGGCGCTGCCGTTCGGTGTTTTTAAAAATTCCCCAGTTTTCTGAATTTAAACCATTCTCGAATTAACTTAATCACACACACTCAAAATTTCAAAAAAATCAGTCCAGCCTGTAATCACTTGCGCTCGCGAGTCTCGATCAACTGAGAGTAGAGTAATGACCGACGACCGACAGAACCGAGCGGCTATCACAGATAACTGAAAGCCTAAACTATCCGTTTGAATGATCGACCCAAACGACCCTGTTCATATGACGAGTGAATTATTGATTAGTGAACGATTGACACATCTCTACCCCGGATAGACGAAGAGAGAGACAGAAAAAAACAAGATTATAAGGATCAAAAATTTAAAAATGGTTATAGTTATAATATCTTAATAGTATTCAAATAAAACCCTGAGTTTAATAGAAGACAGTTATTTAAACATTACAGACGGTTAAATTTTGTTTATATGTATAAGTTATACAAGTTAACCAAGCTGTGAGCATTGTTGACCAACACGCTGCAGTAACCCTTTTGGTCATCTCCTCGCGGCCGGTGCGGCGTGACGTAACCGCCGGTTCCGCTTTCCGGTTGCGCCGAATATCATTACATACTTCACTTTCGCGGTGGCTCTCAGTAAGCCAGTAGACGCGTGCCGCACATTTATACAATACTAACTGCCCGCCCCTGTCTTGTCCGGGTTAAACAATTATCTATACACGGTAATTTTGCAATAACCGCAAATCAGCAAAGAATGCAAAATAGGTAATATAGACAAATGGTGATCAAAAATTAATTTAAAAAAATCTGAAACGCTTTGACCTTTTTATCTTTTAAATCGAATGGAATCTACCACGGGAAGTGCTCTATGAAATTGTTCGGATTGATTCCAGCCGCCAAATTTTACGAAAACACATCATGACAAAACTCACGATACCACTTGGAACCTTCAAAAAAACTTACTCCTTTCTGAAAGGCCAGCAACGCACTAGCAATTCCCCCGGTGCGGTGTTGCAGTTGTTCGTGAGCGGCGGAAGTCACTTTCCATCAGGTGAGCCGCATGCTCGTTACAAATATTACTCGTTATAGATACAAGTTATATTGTTAGACAAGAAACACTTTGTGATTATAAAACCGTATAAAGCACTCGGAAATAAAGCATAAAGTAGGGTAATATGTTATGGTTTTTGCATCTTGTAGATAACATCGATTTTTTTTTAGAAAAAACAACTGCTTTGAACAATCAGTTTTAAGATCAAGGTAATATTATCAAATTAACGTCTCAAGTTTTGATTGATGATATAACAAGAAAAGCCATCCGTTATAAAGAACCCTTTTGTCGTAAATCCTTAATTTCACTTCAATTGCAGCCTCAGCCAGCATTGGAATCCTCGACGTTGACATACCGAATTATGTTTAGTTCCGCAGTCAACTTGGAAGGGAAGCTTAAATTGACTTATAACAACCTTGGCTTGCGCAGTAGACGGGACAGCATTTCATGCCGGCATAACACTTCTCCTCACATGGACTACTATTCTTAACTCTGAGCTAGGCAGTCCAGTGCCAGCTTCCTCCAATTGACCGCATGCAGCGAAAAGCGGCGGCATCGACGACTGAATTTATTCTGATCGGCTTGATTCACTGGCATTGTGAGGAGATATGGCGTTAATTTGCACGAGTAGTAAAAAAATATACCGCAGTTTGCGAAGTCGTTCTCACCGCCTATCTACTCAAGTATTGCATTTCTGCTGCTATAGAAGTACGAAAAACTTATCTAAGAATTAATTAATTATGAGAATTAGAATTTCTAGTTTATAAAAATCTTTTAAAAAGATTTACGATGAACTTGAAATCGGCAGAACATCGCGTACCCTACCGTAACCCTTTACTGTATGTACGCTCGCCGACGCTTTCGCGATCAAGGTGTGCAAAAAGTCTAACAATGTTATTACGCAGTCATACCGTACACCCAAGGAAGTGAACTTTTTATAAATTAAGTCGTTACATATTTCATAAAGCAATTTAATACCTACTCTCCACCGCTAATTAATCTCTAGTAGTGAGTTACTACGTAGTAACTAGGGTTACCAACTCCCGTTTCATGTTTTACAGGATTTGATGAAACTAAATAATGTCCTTTATTATAAAGGACATAGGGTTTAAATAAAGGATATCATATTGTTCTTAATAAAATACTGTTATGGTATCAGTGGCAACATTTATTAATATATAAAAAATAATACGCATTGTAAAGTTGTTTGTCTCTCTTTCTATATGCGTCAACTCAAAGCGATTTTTAAATTTTTGACCACAAATTGTAAAGGGAGTTTGACGATCCCTTTATTGCGCTATATTGCCTTGTCATCTATTAAAGACTTCAAATTAGGGGACAAGATCGATTATTGGGTCTGAAATAGAGAATGTTCTTCAAAGTACAAGACTTCTGGCAACCCTGGTAATAACTGACACGCGTGATACGCATCGTTATATCGTAAACTTAACAAATAAATTTAGAATTTATATTGTTAATTATAAAGTCTATTTTGGAATTTTTATGTAATAAGGTCTTAAGTGAAAATGTGCATATTTCAGGCAGGTCGTTACACTTCAACATCATCAAAACAACAACAGAATGAGATTGGCACCTTTTATAGACTTCATCATGATTATGTTCATCACATCCTATCAAAGTTCCCTGCTAAATCTAGACCTCCCCATAGAAGGATATTTGGCATTGCTGCTTCGTTTGACAGACGTTTGACAGACGGGTCGGCAACCGCAGTTTATTTTTTTAATTTGTTATAAGAAGCAGCAGCTGCCCACTTCTTGGTTTGTTTTATGTCTGCCGCCTTTAATAACAACCACGGGACGAAATTGGTTAGTGGATATTCTAACGCCGTACACTGTTGGTTTATAGGACCGGCATAGTCGGTTTATAGTACAAAACACAACAGTTTCACTCTGCTGTTTCAGTCACAGAGTATACTAGCCTGAAACAGTTGAGTGAGACTGCTGTGTTTCGTTTGGTGAGTGTGTAGAACCGGAGGCCCTTTTTTTGGAAATGGGGCGTTCCATCTTGGTTGAGGATAGATATCATCATGGAGGGTCAAGTAGAATTTGTGCTCGTTTTTCACGCTTATTTTGTAAAAAAGGGAAAGTAATTTTCTTGTTGATATTCATTTTCTATTTATGTTTAGTTTATTAGCATGTTTTTCCGAATTTCGGTCACAGCGGCCAGTCTCAACGGCGGCCACCCACCTGCGAAGGACAGGGTTATTGTTCACAATTGTGTGCGCAAGCAACTCCCTCATTTTCATTATCCGTTGAAACGTTGAGACGGTATTTCGCGACGACCGGAGAGTGATCAGGCGAAAAACCAACGCTTTACATGTTTACCGAGACAGGGGAGTTAAACACCACCAACATACTAACTTCTAGCTGCTACTTACAATTTCTTGTAAGAAAAACCCAATACATAACTACTTTTGGCCCGATCCGGGATTCGAACCCAAGACCATATGATCCGCAGGCACGCCTACGGCGAAACTAACGGAAGTCAATACGTATATCATGTCAATGTAATGATACCAATAAAAAGTAGGTATGTCTAATGTATATGTTTATGATAGTAAACGCCGTCGAAGGTGAGTGGTACAGTCGTGATCAAATGCAAATCGATTTCTTCTAAGCCCGCCTTGAGACCTCAGTAAGCACGACTTATTTATTAAAAGTACTATAGAAACAAATAACTATTTAAATTCATAGTCGTTATTCAGACTGAATAATACTATCCTCCAGACCGAATTACGATCACGGCGTCCTCTGGTCCAGTCATCTGCGCAGGACAGGATTATAGTGCGTGAATGTATGCGCAAGCACAAGTGCTCCCTCTTACTTACAACTCGCGGTACGAAAATCTAGCGGTGACCTTTATTGAGCATAATTGGCCATGTTGCGCATTATTGCGTATGATTTGCTCTGCGTATCATTCGCACATGGTGAATGATTCTCCAGGCACATTCCGTCTCCCGTACTGATACGACATTCGCAGCTATCCCCTTCAATTTTCGTTCAGCGCTAGAGTTACGTACTTACTATACACCCTTACTCTCATAGTCCGATGGGACGGTAAATTAACGTGACCGGAGAGAGATCAGGCGCCGAACTAACGACTTTACGTGCTCTCCGAAGTACGTAGGTGAAAAAACCGCCAATTTACTGACTAGGCACCTACTGAGAATTTCTTGACTGAAAAACTTCGTAACAGATTTGTTTTGGTCCGACCCGGGGTTAAAACCTCATTGTCAGCAATCGTGTTTATGAGCATAGGACCAACAAGGCAATCACACTGAATGATACATATTATGCGGCGTTGGTAAAGTAAAATCTGCTTATTATACCAGATCGTTTCTAGGATAACCCAAAATTTGATTAAGGACTGAAAGTTTTACCGTCAGATAAAAGTTATTCCACCAAATAAATCATAACCTAGCTAAATATAAAATCGAAACAATTAACCTATTTTATTCGTATAACTGTAATTTTTAATTTTTTCATGTTGTATTTTATCCTATGAATGAATTATACCTGATTATTATAATAAGCCTTAAATGATTAGAAAATCTTTTTTATGGAAGAAAAGTGGTAACGAGCATATAGTCCGCCTGATGGTAACTGGATTCTGTGGCGCGTAGACACCTACATCTGTCCTCGATTAAGAATCAAAATACAGATGCGTTGTTACCCTTGAGTACTAAGAGGAGGGATGCCTCGTTACCAGTGTCCAGGGCTTACGGTTTTTGTCTCTTACAATATGATACACAGCTGCATTATGTTGCTATTTCTACGTTGGGATTCTATGCGGATACTGTACTTCCCTGGTCGAGCCGCCCCATTCGCTTGCAGCTATAATATGCCCGCTAGTTTATTTCTGTTGCTGGGTACCTACCTTCCCAAAGAAATAGTAATAATATTACGATTTCTATGTACTTTCCAAACCAAAGATGAAGAATGCATTATCCATTTTCATGGAAATTTATAATACCTACCAGCCTTGTATCACAAAAGAAATTTTATACGTTTTAAGAATGTTTACGTAAGAATTACTTCAATCTATTTTCTCCCGTTCATTAATATTTATAACATTAGTTAAGGGTTCGAAGATATAATAGACAAAAGCTGGACACATTTTATTGGTTAACTCCAAAAGAAAGGTTACTGTATTTTATAAAGTTTACGACCAACCGCTCGTAAAACTATTTCTGTGTGAAATGTTTCCTCAAACAGTTAATTTTTGTCTTTGCCATCGTTGGATCTAAAATAACTGTAATGTAGTTTGCTGGAATATATATGCAGCAGATAATGCACATATTTTAGTTTTTTTTTTATTTATTTTTAGACGACAAACCACACTAATTTTTTTTACACCGTAGTGGCGTTTCATATACATTAATTGCACATGTTTTGACTGTCACTCTCTAGTAGCAGTTTTTTGAAGGTCACATAAAAACTTGCTCAGTTTAACCTTTGTCTTTATGGGGTTCAAACCCACAGCCCGTACTTTGGGACATAGTTTTATTATGGATTTATAGACTGGTTTTATTAACTTTCAAAAAGTGCTTAACTATACATAATATAAATAAAATTGAAACCTGTAAGACTGAAGTAACTATCTTCTATTAAGCTCGGGGGGTTATTTGGATGCTAGTACTACAATAAAAATCTTCCTCAAATATTTTACATAAACCTCATATATAGCTATTTTTTCTCCATAAAATATATGTCGAAGTAACTTTCAAATTATGCAGTATGATCATAAAATTAAAATATCGGACATTAAATAAATTTCATGATTATTTAAACTTTAACATGGGCGATAATGAAGTATTAATTTTGACATATGTAAATGAAAGGCGCCTCTCGCCTCGTCTCGCAAAAAGTTGCAGGACTCAATTTCGTCGACTAGTGGTTGAATGCAGCCCAGTGCGTTATTTGTATTTAAACTAATATCATGTAGCCAGTATTATTTTTTTTCTGAACGAAAATAATGTGTTTGCTTTTAACAAAAATATAGGCACTCGTTTATTTTTTAAATAGATATAAGCATTATAAAATTGTTTGTCGAACATTTCAATAAGATTTGTTGTAGATTATTCTAGGAGTACTAGCGTAAAATGGCAGCTTAATCCTGCTAGGTTTCTATAGTGAGTGTAGAGAACCTGAAACGGATAACAACACATTTTCATTTTGATTCTTAATTGAGGATAAATATTGGTGTGTATGGGCCACAGCATCTAATTACCATCTGGTGGTGTGTGCTAGTTAAAATTTAAAACTTGAAAATTGACACCTTATTTAGAGGTAAAGTTTAAATAAGAACAAAAATTTACTTGAGAGTTTTTATTCGGGTAATATTAAATTATGTCCTTCAAATGTAATTTCATGCAAAATAGTACCAAACAACATGATGACATGACATGACGTCTTGCCAAAAAAAAAAGTAAACATTACTGCGTATCGCGATTTTTTTATATTTATATTTAATAAAATTAAATCCCAACCCGAGCCTACAACTTCAAGATACTATAAGTTCTATGACTGCGTAGATCGGAACAAAATCGAACTGCTCAGTCCTCCCTGTGCGTCGACAGAGAAACCGACTGTGACTAGGGTTGCCAGGTAGACTACACGAGGCATCCTCAGGTAGAGTCTACATTACCTGAGGATGCCTCGTGTAGAGGCGAAACACGTGTCGTATCATCGTCGTTGGTGTGGTGGTGGAAATTTATATTTTCATTTTTTATTATAATTAATTTCCGCAAAGTAACGCCTGATTCTATCAATTATCTCAGTAAAACGATATTTTTTCAAAGTAAAACGATGCTTTTTATCATTTACCATAAAATCTTCCTAAATTCTAATGAAGTAATTTGAATAAATCAGTCTTCTATACTATATATTAATATCAATAATTGCAATAGTATGTACGTAAATAAAAAGCTGGACAGGCCGGCCACCATCTAATTTGGCCGGAAAAGCAACCAGTAAACCTGACTGTGTCCGGCTTTATCCGGACGCCTGGAAACGCTACCCGTGACCATAGGTGCTGCAAAGTGTTCGAAACGTCAGGAATATAAAATAATTTAATATACGCGATAAAATCCCTGAAAACTATGCGTAGTGTTCGCGTAAATATAAGAACGAAGTTTTTTAAAAAGTATAAACATAGGGCTTTTTCGTTATCGCTGATACGATTATGACACTGGTAATTAGGTACAACAAAAAGTTTAAATAAACTAATTACTATTTATTACTCTCTTATTCAACAAATAAACTTCAGACAACGGGTCTGATAAAATACTATTTACAATTACCAATCAAGGACAAATGTAGACTCATTTAATCAATATGTGACGATTAAATTTACAGCCTATATACGTCACACTTCTGTTCACAGGCCTCCAAGGGCAAGAAATTGTCCGCCACGCTGCCCCAATGCGTGTTGGCGAAATTCACATGCCTTTGAAATATTTTTTTCTTATTTCTCAGACATCCGGGTTTCCTCACGATGTTTTCCTTCACCGCCAAGCACGTGGTTTTTTGATTACTAATATAAGACACACACACACACACACACACACACACACACACACACACACACACACACACACACACACACACACACACACACACACACACACACACACACACACACGCACGCACAGCACGCACGCACGCACGCACGCAAGCACGCACGCACGCATGCACGCACGCACGCACACACAGATGTTTGTACATTTAGAAATTACCTATTTAGAGACTACCGTAAATTTTCTTAAAAGTTTCCACGATATCATTAAAAGTTGTACAATTTGGTTTGTTAGTATATTGTTTACAAAACACAAAGCCCATCTGCCCACGCATGTGTTCTCGACAACTGATGATATAATGATAAACATTGCACAGTGAGCGGCACAACTTCTGAACTTTTTGTATACAAAGTAAACAGCATAATAGTCACCTTGCTGACTTTAGTCACGGTAATACTATATAGATAAAATTACCGTGCTTTATTACACGTGCCAGATCCAGTCCTCCATGACGATAGCGCCATAAACAATTCGTCCGAAGACCATGAAACGCATTCTAAATACGGAATTAGTGGAGGTGTCTTCCAATAGCCGATTTGTTTATTTAAATTGGTGGATATTTTTAAAAAGTGTTTGAATTTTGACACACGATAGCAATTAAGTGGAAGTCAAAACAACTTTAGTCAGTGAGTTCACATTTAGTTCAGGTTTAGATTTAAAGTTTTAAGTAAACCAGTGGTTCTAAACCTTTTAGAGATTAGGAATAATTCAAGAGGTTTTTTGTCTTGTCATGCAACTTTTAGTATATATATATATATTTTTCTAAATAATTTAATTTATAGTAGTAAAATTTTCAAGATTTTTCGATAGATAAAACACATATATATAAATGAATATCGTAAGAGGCAGGTGCACAATGGTGCACCCCATATTTTACTGTAGCAACATGTACAGAAACCGTATTTCTACAAAACTGGAATTTTTCAAAATTAAAATTGTAAACATATAAATAAGTGTAAAGACATATACAATTATTTGTATGTCTTTACAAACTACTTCGGGTGCCTTTAAGGACCTCTAGTGCTCCACGAACCACCGGTTAAGAATCACTGCAAAGATATTTGTATATTGTTTAAATCAGTATAAAATATGTTTTTCAAAGCATTTTTCAAAAAACTTACCTGAGGTTCTGACACATCCACCAAAACCTTAAATAAACAATATTTTAACTTCTTCATCAGCTCGTAAAATCCCAATGCTGGACTTGGCCTCTCCTGTTGTAAGAAGGAATTTTTCAAATGTTGGTTACTTGCTGGTCATTGGTCTGATTTACGTTTGGCCTAAACGAGATAGTATACTGCCATCTATCGAAAGTCATGAGGTCGCTATTTTTTTGGTACCAGCAGGGATAAGCTAGCACGACTCGATTTAGGTAACTCACTTTATCTAATTTTCTAGTCTAAATTGTACGAATCAGGAGTAGAATTACAGGCTGTGAGGAGTTCCATCTTAGTCCTCAAAAGTGATAACGCATTAGCTATCCTTGTTTTAATTTAATTCGTTTAAAATAAAATAAATTCCAGTCTATTTGTTAGTTTAAAATGATAACGAAATATAACACACGTACCCGTACGCGTCAGAGCCTATTAAAGTTGATCATGGGCCTCCCCCATAATTGCCTCATAGGGGGAATATTTACCACAGTTGCCACGCTTGGCAACAGCAGTTTTTTATTTTTAGTCGTTATTAGGAATCCGCTGCTGCCCGTCTCCGCCAGTACGCGGTCAAGATATAAAACAATTATCATTAATATGAAATAAAAAAAGAAAGCAATGTCGCAAAATGCAATCTTATTTGCAAATCAAAACAACACGATAAGTTAACCGTAGAAAGTAGTTACATTATTAGGACATAATGATAAGGAGAAGAGACCAGGGAGAATCATTTAGAAAGTATTCAATTTATGCTAATGATGACTCGTGTTATTCAATATCTCGCATCAATTTGTATCTAGCTTTTTCTATCAATAAATGTAGCTTCATTTATTGATAGATGTACAGATCTGTTAGATGAACAAGTACGAATGAGCTTTAAATATGGTAAAATCCGTGTGGTTTGAGCTTGAGAGGATGCAACTCTCAATTGCATCTTGTGACCCGTGTGTATAGTAAGACGCAAATTTGGGACATGCCTTTTTTAAAGAGTACGGTTGACAAAGGAGCACACAGTCCACGTGATGGTAAGCGGATGCTGTGGCCCATAGACATCTTACCTTGATTAAAACTCATGCGTTTTCACCCTCGATGACGAAAGTCTAATGCCTCGTTTCCCGTGAAAAGACTATCCGCTTCTCTAAACTCACACAGCAGCATTAAGCTACTATTTCACGCTGGTAGTCTGTGAGAGCGTGTTCCTTCCCCGGTCGAGCCGACCCATTCATGCTATAATTATAAAATAGCTGCAGTGTCGCTCTACTAATGAAACTTGTATTTGCATGTACTCCATTATCATTCCACTGACTCAATTTTGGCACTAACCGATAATTCACAACGGTAAAGCCAATTGGGCCAGTGGCTTTAGTATGCAAAGCGGCGTTGTCTACCGTAATCTCTGGACTTTCGATGCCGCCGTCACTGGGGCGTAGAAATGACGTTCATGCTAATCATCAGTGTTATAGCGAGCAACGGGCTATAGCCACGTCGTTATATTAACTGTTAATAAAAATAGGTTTTTGGTGTAGATCCTCTTTCGCAAGTGGGTAGGTATAGCAATTCAATAATAAAATGATTTGAGTATTAATTTCATTAATTATAGTGTTCGGCTGTAAAGCAACCCCGTTACCGTGTAGTGGTGGTGTAATCCACTACCCCATATCATTGCGTGGGTGTCGTAAGAGGCGGCTGAGGGAAATCAGGAGTTATACAGCAGCGTATTCTTAAAAACGACTTAAAATAAAACACTGCGGTTGCCAACCTGCCAATATCCCTGTAGTAGTAGAAAAGTGGAGTAGACTCTACTACTCTACTTTTACTAGCGGTAATCATGATCAGCCCTTAAAAGTCCCCTAGCATAGAATAGAATAATTTTTATGCCTTACAGATTACAAATAATTCTTATCGGAAATAATTTTTTTCTCTTACCATTGGTTCGGAAAATACCTCTGACTTCGGAAGAAGCAAGAAAGCCAGCGGGACTTTTCTTTTAAATTTTACAATAAAACAGATACTAACTTCTCAGAAGACTCATTTTGATTTTCCTTAATCATCACGCTTTGCAGGCAGATTGAATATCGCTGTACAAGACATCTCGAACCTTTGAAGCTACAGCCCGTCATGGCCATGTACATGCCTGAGTATTTTATGACTAGCGAAAACAAATGGTTATACTTTCCTCTCTACACATCGGAAGTCGTTAGTTCTTTTTGGTTTCTCCCACAGGACCTAATGAATGATGTTTTCTCTTACGCGGCCATCACGCGACCTTACCAAGAAGATGAGAGGACAGAAGGTAATTGCTTCTGTAATGATCCCGAAGTGAAAGAAAAAAACATTTATTTGACCAACTCATGACATTGAGAAACATAGAAATGTGTACAAATTACATTGGTAATTATGAAGTTGAGTGATGTCAAAGAGCCTAATGAGGCATTATCAATGGATAATCTGTGACATTGATATAAAAAAGGACTTTAACTAATAAAAAAAAACAATAATAACTAATATTTGATATTCCAAATAATAAGCTATACATTTTTAAATCCTTAATCTACGAAAACGATCTGAGGAATTAGTTCTTGAATTTGCATCCAATAACGCTCTGCTAAATTGACGCGATCGGGACGGATCGGGGCCGTTAACTGTGCGGGCTAGTTCCCTCGTTACACGGCGTTAGTAAGCACATTGTTGACGGCTTACTGGACCCCTTGTACTTATTTAGAGCACATTGATCGCATCACATTGTATAGAATACAGACTATCTAGAACAGAGAAAATTGCTACTTGGAAATACTCTGTCGTCGAGTCGACGCTTACCGCCTTCATAATTATTTTAGCGTTTTGTCGACATAAAAGGAAATATATTCTGTCCTTCTGTTCTAATATATCTTTCATTTTCATTCACAAATTTTGGAATTAAGAAGTATGACAAATTAGCTATTTGTGCGTGATAGAGTCATTTTTATAGCATTGAGTCAGTTCACATGATGGTAACTGAATGCTGTGGCCCATAGACATCCCCACATTTATCCTCAATTAAGAATCAAAATGCAAATGCGTTGTCACCCTGAGGATTAAGATGAAAGGCCTCGATTCTAGTAAAAACAGTTTCCAGTTCTTTACACTCACCATACGAAACACAACAGCATTACGCTAGTATTGTGAGAGCGTGGTCCTTCCCCGGTCGAGCCGACCTATTCGTGCTACAACTATAATATAGCTGCAGCGTGGCTCTACCACGTAAAAGAATGCCGCAATCATATTACAGTAGAAGCACGAAGAAGTCGGCTGCACCTGCTATTTTACTCTGGTATTCTGTGAGGGCGTGGTCTTTCCCCGGTCGAGCCGACCCATTCATGCTAAAACCACAACCACAAATATGTCGTGTCTGCCGTCAGCAGTCATATTCAAAGCCAGAGTCTAAAACCTTTTATTTAATTTAAGCTTATTTGAATCCAATACAGCTTATTAAAGAACTTCTGCTGAACACAGGCCTCCTCCATAGTTTGCATTATAGGGGGGATACTTGCCATGGTCGTCACGCGTGGCAGGCAGGTCGGCAATCACAGTTTTTATTTTTAGGTGTTATTAGGAAGACGCTGCTGCCTATTTCTTGGTTTGTTTCTCTCTGCCGCCTCTTACGGCCCCCAGGGGATATGATAGAGTCGGGTACGTGACGGTAATATGGTCACATTATGCTTTGACGCCATATAAAACCAAAACTAGGCGGAGGACAGACACAAAAACACAGAGTTGTACACTATAACTAATATATTAAGAAAAAATATAGAAAATAAGCTTGGCCAATAATTATGAACACTTCGAAAAATGATCTTAAAAAAAATTAACTACACTACACCGTAATAAAATCAACTAAAATATTTACTATAATGTCTATTGCCAAAATGGCGTCCATAAAGCAGCGCCCTTTTAACCCTTTATTATTTGATGATGATGTAGAGCTATCATATCACATAAACATATCCACGCAAACAAGGCTGTAGTTTTTGAGTTATAATAAAGTGTATTTATCGGATGACCATATTACCCTCAAATACTATAGCATTTTTTTGAATACGGTATGCGTGTCCAGTAGTATACTGTTAATTTACTTTTCTAAAAGTTTAATTATCAGAATCACAAACGTTGTTCGCACAAGGTGGCCTTTAAAACTATTTCACCAGAAAAGTTGTAAAAAATTGTAAATCGTCCATGAAATAACCTTACGGCAACCAGATCCATGACGAATTTATAATCACATTAAATAAATATCGATTATATTGAGCTGCAAAGATACCGCTATTAATTTTTGATATCTTTACTTTAATTTTACGCATTTCATCTGTCATTTGATATCAATTTTATGGCTGTACGTTCAACTTTATATTCGTTTGATGCAGTATCTTACAAATTTAATATTAAATTACTATTAACAAGTTGCTAAATAAAAGAATTAATTATATTGTGGACTACTTTCACTGATTTTTAATAGAACTAATAAGGTTGACAAACGAGCACACATTTTATCTGGTAGCAAATGGATGTCGATAAAAAAATAAAATGTAGATGCATTTTTCACCTCTGAGAACTAAGGTAGAATGCCTAGGTAATAGTAGAAAATGGTCTTCGGTTCTCTTAACTCACCATAAGAAGTATATCATCATAAAAGTGACTGATATTTTACGCTCATATTTTGTGTTATATTGAGTGATATGGTTATAATATAAAACTCATGAAATTTATTAAATTTGATAATGACAACTTTCATTTCAAGTCGCTAAGTGCTCGGTTCTTGATTATGAATAAATATATGTTTACTAAATACAGATTTTAAATAATACCCAATGAAAATAATTTCTAATAAACCACTACTTCAGAAAATACCTATTTATGTCCTGGGAAGAGATAGCAGGAAACCCAGGGAGACTTTTTACGCAGTTTCTTATTATGTTCATATGTCAGACAATTTTTAGTATCAATCATTTTAGAAAGTGCTCGGAAGTGTTCACCTTTTTCCCAGACGTTATTATTATCAATGTATTCTTTTATATTTTAATAATCTATTAATTTGACGTCAAACAAATTTTGTATATTCTAGGACTGTTGTGCAAGCGTACTCGATACATAAATATATAACTGATATGTTCGTAGTACCCCTGAATGGATTCAAGGTGTTGCTTTTTCTTTTGGTATCTTTAGTTTAAAAATAAAAACAGAGCTTTCTTATCTTCATTAGTCTGTGATCGTACATTTGAATGGGCGCCGATTGCTATCTCGGCGTACTTCGCCCGCCCACGCTTCGCTCATTCACCAGAACAGGTCTTTGCGGATGCGTCTGTGACAATGAACTCCTATGTACTCGTAACTTGAGTTAAGTAATAATTATTTTTGTGTTGCATATAAAAATACTATTTCATTACTGCTGACACTTAACACAGTTACTTTATTGAACAGTGACTGCTTCGTAGGTCTAGGAGTCGTAAGCGACTATGATGTAGTCCTGGTTTAAATCCAGTTATTGGGATTTTAACATTTTTTTTTAATGTGTGTTAGCTCAGAATTTTTTTCTATGTGAATTATTTTTGATGATTCCTTTTTTATTTGAAATCTGGTGCTTATGTGGTCCCATATAAATTTGATCAAGATCGAACCAACAGTTTTTGAGTTATTTTTAATAATGTATATTTAATTGATTGCGACTACATTGATGATGTTCTCATTTTATTTATATTGATATCGGTTGTACAAAATTTTTTATTTTACCACTTGTTAAATCAAGAAATTCTCAGTAACAGCCTAGAGCTAGGAATTTGGCGGTGTTAACCTCCGTGTCTCATAAAGCACGCATAGCGTTGGTCATACAACCAATCTTTTTTCACTTTTATCGGGTTACCGTCCGATTGTGCCGACCGTAATTGCCGACTGTTCGAGTAAAGGAATAAACAGTGCACCTGTGCTTGCGCACACCGTCCGAGGAAGCTGTAAAAGCCAACTAGCTCACAGCACTAATGTCATATCACATAAAATAGAACTCACGCACACATTTGTGCACTACAATGTTGCCCTGCCTAAGAAAAGATGGCTCCGTGATGCTTGCGTGGTGCTTGTGTGCAATTGCTTAGCAATTAGTTGCTAAGGGACGCGGGTTTGAATCCCGCACGGAACAAGTGTATTTGTATGGCCTACAAATAATTATTTCGGGTCTGGATGTTTGTCCTTGTGCAATTTATGTTTGTAAATTGTCTCCACGATACAGGAGAAATAGTGTAACGTTTTTTTATGAAAAAACAAAAATAAATAAAGAAAATAAGAAAGAAAGAAATATTTTTAAATTGGTAAATGTTTACTAAATGGCTAGTCTCCGTTGAAACTCCCTGACCGAAATGTGGTATGGAAGGTGGAAGACATTATATTATTAAACACTACCAAGGCTATCAAGCTTTTGGAAAAATTCCAGTGATAACAAACTTGGAAAATAATGCTTACAAATACTTAATTATATGGATATTTAACTACAGTATTATTTCTTTTTCATCAATCTGTACTTGTGTGCATTAGTCTCACCTGTTGTAGCATTAACTACACCTTATTATGTCAAAATCCATCAAGACGTTTAGGAGCGTGTCAAAGAAATAGAGATTCATACATACATAAACGATAATGATAATTAATGATGTCCTCCAGACCGAATTTCGGTCACGGCAGCCAGCCTCAACGGAGACTAGCTATCTGCGCAGGACAGGATTATAATGCTCAAAGGTTATGCGCAAGTACAGGTGCACTCTGTATTCCCTCACTCTCATAGTCCGATGGGACGGTAAGCCGGCACGACCGGAGAGAGATCAAGCGCAGGACCAACGGCTTTACGTGCTTTCTCCGGGCATACATACATACATACATACTCTCGAAGAACATTAGTTTCCTTCTGAGGCGATCGGGTAGAAAAAAATAAAAGACATTTCTGTTATTAAAATATAGATCGATATGCTTAACTAATAAATATAGTAAGAGTTGTTGGGCCATTGATCGCGAACCTGATTCCTCAATGAACACATCAACGTTAGGGCGCGGGGCTTCCGCTGCCGCTGCGGTGCTGTTCCAAGTCAGAGCCTTAAAGCTTTTTTATAAACACGCCAGGACAAAGTACAGCCTACATACGCCCTACTGCTAGGCACACGTCTACTGTTATTTCCGAGTAACATAATTTTAGTATATACTCCATCAACACTGAGACTATCTGTTTCTATAAAATGGACTCAATTTGTACAAATGGTGGAATGAAAGCGTCTGAAAGATTCGTCAAAAGGTAAACTAAAAGTGTAAATAAATAATGGTTTCTCATATTTACGCGAACACTACACATTGAATAAAACTATTTATACGGAATTCATCACGTTTAATTAGGCTTCCGTACCCGAAGGGTTACCAACGGGACCCTATTACTAAACCTTCGCTGTGCGTCCGTCCGTCCGTCTGTCTGTCAGCGGGTTAAATCTCACGATCCATAATAGGTAGACAGTTAAAAATTTCACACAATGTGTATTTCTAATAAAAATAAAAATAAATTAAAAATTAAAGGGGGCTCCCCTACTAAAAACGTGTTTTTTGGCTTTGTTGCTTGATCTTAATAACGGCAACAAGCACACGCTTGAAATGCTCACAAAGTTTGTATTGCTATATTCTACCTACATAGTACCTACCTACTACGTAGGTATTAAATCTTGTACAATAGTACAGAAACCTTTATACGCGAGACAGACTCGCACTTGACCGGTTTTATTTTACTTATTTTAATTCCCGGCGTTATCCTGTGACACTGTGACTGTGTAAAGCACCCACTGTCACAGGGTAACGTCGGGAAACACGAAACGACGGGATTTTAAAAATAGTAAAGCTAAACGCGATAAAATCTATTAACAAATAATTTCAAAAAGTGTGCATGCAGGTCGCAAATTAATAAAAAATACATGAATTGTTGAATGAATTCATAATAACGATCTTTTAATTATTCGGTAGGAATCAGTATTTAATTTGGATTAATAGGTATCAATTTTTTTATTAAATGACTTTATTTTCACTACTGATTTTTGACATAAATATTAATGTTTTAGAAATTAACTCTTACTTATTTTTAAACAATTACAAGTACTATAATTGTGCAGTAACTTCAAGGGTCAATTATAACTCAGACTTAAATTATTTTTTTCAAATAATATCGAATATTTAACTTTCTATCTAAAACAAACGCTTCAGTTAACCGCTTACATCTTGTCCAACGCTGCCCGCTTCAGTGCACACTGCACTATTGTAAACAGCGCATACTGCACTCGACCGTCAAAACAAATAACCGCACTTATGTCGTTCGTTTTAGAGTCCATATTGAGTGGACATTAAAGGCCGCCGCTGTGTTTACGGTCGCGTTTCATTTTTCCACGGAACCATTGCGCGACGGTAACCAGAAACGGAAACCTTGTTTTTGTTGATTCTTCTATTTGGAGTTGCGGTGTTTGAACGCGTCCGAGATGAGGCAGGCCTGTTGTAACATTCTCCTTCCGCTTCGTCGGATTAGTTTTTTTTGAATAGCACAAGGGTGCCGAACAAGCACGCAGTCCACCAGATGGTAAATAAAGTAATGCTACTAGGATGGAATGCGTCGTTTCCATTTAAAATGGTCTCCGGTTCTCTACACACACCACACAAACACTACTAACTTACGCTGGTATTTTGTGAGAGCATGGTCCTTCCCCGGTCGGATCAACCCATTCGTGCTACTACCATAATATACCTGCACCTTACACCAGAAATCAGAACAATTAAACGCTTTTTACACGTAACAATATTTTTGTGGAACGAATCAGTGAGCTTAAACGGCAACATGCCCGCCATGTACTTGATTTTTTGTTGTGACCTGTTGCGTTTCGGTCTAAAGAGTGTAGAGCCAGTGTAAAGCGACGGCTCCATGGCGCAGCGGCTTAGCAATGAGTTGCAGCGCTAAGTCCCGCAGGTTCGAATCCCGCACGGAACAAGTATTTGTATGGCTTACAAATAATAGTTCCGGATCTGGATGTTCGTCCGTCTTTGTGAAATTTATGTTTGTGAACTGTCAACACGATACAGGAGTAAATACCAGTGTGGATGTAAAGTTTTTTAATGAAAAAGGTAGAAAGATAGATTATTACTAGCTGAGAGGCATTCCACGTTAGTCCTCAGAGAAGACGACGCATATGTAGCCTTTTTGTTTGTAGTTGGACTCAGGTCCTTGAACTGTAGTAACTAGTAACGTCTTACCATCACGTTTTATATTATAAATGAATATAGCTTGTAAAACCGACAAAATTTAGAAAATATGACGCCAAACTGAAGGAATTTGTTATTTAAATTACATTTCTGATGTCCAAGATGATGTCTGATGTCTTTATATAAGTTAATTTTAAAAATAATGGAATATGCACTTTACGAAAGAAAGCGAAATGTGCTTTATAGTATCTGGAAGCATGTCTGCGGGGTGTTGAAATGCGGCTGCCGGCACTCAGTAGCTGTTGGGGAAAACACTCCGTATCTACGTCTGTTGTTTTATTAATACAACTATGAAGTTTTGTTCTTTAAAATGTCATATCATATCATTTCAATCTTTTACCCATGAACATACAATGTAATTTTGTAATAAACACGGTAAAAAAGTAAAGAAATCTAAGGAAACTCACGCAATAAATACTCTTTTTTACAAGCAAAAGTAGCATTTTTTTTTTGTATATAACAAGGTGAGAAACGTATCTATCCTCCATTAAGAATCAAAATGCAGGTGCGTTGTCACCCCTGAAGGCTAAGATGGAATGCCTCGTTTTCTGTAAAAAGGGTTTCCGGTTATTTACACCCACCATGCGAAACACTGCTATTTTACGCAGGTATTCTGTGAGAACGTGGTCCATTCGTACTACAACCATAATATAGCTGTAGCGTGGTTCCACCACGTGATAAAAGCTATCTATATTATATCTTAATTAAGTACTCGTATTAAAACGCAAATCAAAATCCAAAAAATAAAAAATGCCTCGGCAGCCCTAAAGACTAGGCTCATCGTACGAAATACGGCAGAATTTATGCTAATATTTGAACATGGTATCGGGTTTATAACAAAAAAAAAAATACGCGGAACTTTGAAAAAAGAATTTTTTTCTTTAAAAGTGCCCAATATTTTATATAAAATTTAATCCGAACTTTCTTAATACACGTCTTTTAAGACGGCAGTTAACTTAAAAATAGTCAATAATGGTCAATCATCGCCCGAGGGAGACTTTCCGGGTCAACAGCACAACTAATTGGAGACGCTTCTATTGAAGCTTCTATTGACGCTTATATTGCCGCCGCGTCTCTTGTGGTCGTAAATTGATGTCCTGCTCCCCTGAGTAATTGCTCTGACGATTGGTGTATCCTAAGTCAGTTCTGCTGTTGATGTCATGCTGGTACAGTTATTGACCTGGTTAGTTCAATAGACTGAATAGTTTATTCGACTATTACGTTTCATCGTCCTTTATTTAAATGGCTTTCGTTTAACTTGAAATTAAAGCATTAACATTAAAGAAAACATGGACGAGTATATATTATATTAGCCCAGATAGATAGACCGTGTAATGGCGATGTAAGAATATACACTACCAACATGCCGTGGAGGCGACAGAGGGAATCAAATCAGGAGATGGGCGGCAGCGTCTTCTTATCGTTAGACTAAAAATAATACACTGCGGCTGCCAATCCGTTTGCCAAACGTGGCAACTATGGCAAATATATATACGATAAATACCATAACTATGGTAATGTCCTGTTAAATACATACATAAACACTCACGCCTGTCACCCAGAGGGGTAGGCAGAGACTACTGACTTCCATTTGGCACCATCCTGACACACCTCTCTATCTTCCTCCACAATCATGTACCTACGCATACATGCTCGTTGGTTAAGGGTACTCCTAATTTGATCCATTTTCAATATATCGCCAATTTGGTCGAAAAGTTTCGCCTAGGACGTTCCTTTCCGACTCTTCCATTCACTTTTGCAACATAAATTTGCATTGTCACTCTTTCCTTATGCATTCTTTCTACATGACCAAACCAACGAAGCATTCCTTTCTTAATCCTGGTCACCGCATCATCTTGCAAACCACACTCTTCTTTTATCACACAATTTCCCATTCTGTCACTCAGATTCAGCCCTAACATAATCCTTAACGACCGCATTTCAACTGCATTTATTGTACTCTCGTGCTTCTTCTGCCACACGCAACTCCTACTTCCATACGTTAAAGTAAGGACTAACAGAGCGTTGTGAATTGCCATACGTGCCCTTTTTGACACATTCTGTCCTGTTAAAGTTATAATAATATGGAAATACGTATCAAGTAATATCAGCGACAGTAGGTTAAGGTGTGGTTTTTATTAATTATATATGATACACCTAAGTTTAACGAACCGAATTCGGCTGCACCTAGTACTAGCCGGACAAACTTAGGTGTAACCGCACTTCGGTTTTTAGCCGTGATATATATATATATATATATATACATATATATATATATATATATATATATATATATATATATATATATATATATATATATATGTAGATTAATGTGACAAACGAGGTTACAGACCAGCTGATGATAAGTGGCTACTGCAGATTTAGATAACCGGTAACTGACTTCAAACAAAGAATTAAGGCCTCAGATTCGTTGCCACCCCTGAAGACTAAGATGGAATGTCGCACAATCTGTAATTACTGGCTCTCTGAAATCGAAACACAGGGGTACCTTGGCTAGCTTGGCGGCATTATAAGGTTGAAGAACAAAGACTGACTCCTGGACAAAAAGATACTTGAAAAATAATGATTTCGATCTAAAACAAGTGGAAAAATAAAAATTTTTGTACTTCCGACTTCAATGTAAATAAAATGAGAACATCATAAATGTAGTCGATGTCAATTAAATACGTATTATTGGGGATAACTCAAAAACTACTGGTCTTATCTGATCAATCTTGGACCTTGAGAAACACCAGCTGTCAAATAAAAATACACCTAGAAAAAAATTCTAAGGTAACACATATAAAAAAATACCGACTGTACATACAGTCGGTATTTTTTGAGAACCTGCACTTTTTTTGAAGTCGGTTGAAAGAAAATTGACTAACGAACTTACATACAATTTTTTTAACTTCCTGAATTTTTTCAACATGACTGAAGTCATCGAATAAGCAAACGAATACCCGCGACAGATGACTTTGTATCTATATTTGATACTCTACCTGAAGATTCATTTTCGTAAAGATTGATCTGTGAGAATTTTTTTTAGTATGGGGTGACAAGCGAGCACACAGTTCACCCAGTGGTGAGTGGATGCTGTTACCCATTATCCTTAATTAAGAATCCATAGACATCTGCATTTATCATCGATTAAGAATCAAATTGCAAATGCGTTGTGACTTCTGAGAACTACGATGAAATGCCTCGATGCTTTGTCACTCCTGAGGACTGAGATGGAATGTCTGGTTTCCAGCACAAGGGTCTACGATTCGAAACACAGCACTATTAAGCTGCCATTTTACGCTGGTATTCTATGAGAGCGTGGTCCTCCCCGTCGAGCCTACCCTTTCGTACTGCGACCGTAATATAGCTGCAGCGTGGCTCTACCACCTGAAAAAATTAAAACGTAAAAAATGGTACATTACCATCTAGAAGATAGAAAACAATCACGTCAATGACCTAACAAATATTCCCGTTGATTCCCGGCTAATTCAAGAATAATGTACTGCCAATTACGTGAATAAACGACAGGAGAGCATTGCTCCCTCTGTGCAAGTCGGTGCTAGACTCTTTAATTGGATAATCGCATACCCGTCGCGGCGTTCAGCCTTTCCGTGCCTCACTTTCACAATAAATCCTTATTTATCACTACATCGTAATGTGCCCGCTGAGAAGATAATTAATAGAACAAACATACACTACGGAAGTATACGCTTTGTGGTGAGATTCAAAACTCTTGTGTTATGCTGTTTAGAGAAATGCAAACGCGATGTTTTACTCTATACATACATACGTCCTACAGTATATGGACACTTTTTTACAGTATGACATACGTCCTACAGTAAAAGAGTGTCATCTCTAATATTAAAATAACTAGCTTATATTACACTTAGGGGGTTATTTATATGCTTAGAAGACAAAAGCAATCATTTTATTTTTTTATCTATCTCTCTGGCCAGGTACACGTGGTAGAGCCACGCTGCAGCTATATTATGGATACAGCACGAATGGATCAGCTCGACCGGGGTAGGACCTCGCTCTCATAGAATACCAGCGTAAAATAGCAGCTTCATGTTGCTGTTTTGTATGGTGAGTATAGAGAACAGGAGACCCTTTTTACTTAAAACGAGGCATTCTTAGTACTCACAGGTGACAACGCATCTATATTTTGATTCTCGATGACACAACTAAATGTCTATGGGCTACAGCATCCACTTACCATCAAGTGGACTGTGTGCTCGTTTGTCACCTAATTTTCGAGATTGCTGAACCGATACCAAGAGGGATCTAGGCTATATTTTGTCCTAAAAAACTTGAAGACTTTTTGTAAAAAAAAAAACAAATATTAATAAAATAAAGGGTCTTTAATCGTCTTAAATGTAAATAACGTCACATTAATATATTCTTCCCGGGCAAAACCGGGTCCGGTAGTTTTAAATAAAATAACTATGCAAATTGACCATGTAGTGGCGGTGTAACAATATCCACAACCCCACGTCACCCCGCGGGTGTCGCAAGAGGCGACAGAGGGAAACAAATCAGCAGATGGGCAGCAGCGTCACAATAACGACTAAAAATAAAAAAAACTGCGGTTGCCAATCCACTTACCAAGCTTAGGAAGGCCTATGTTAGCCGTGGACTTTAATATGCTGTAACGGTAACTATGCGAATATTAAAGTAGTAATGGGTCGGCCGTACAATACAATACAATACAATACAATACAATAACAATAATACAATACAATACAATACAATACAATACAATACAATACAATACAATACAATACAATACAATACAATACAATACCCTTTATTGAACACTAAGAAATCAACATAACAAGAAACAAACAAAGAGAAAAACAAAAGGCGGTCTTATTGCTATGCAGCAATTTCTTCCAGACAACCTAAATAGGAAATAAAAATAAGTGAAAAGTTAATTAATGGGTAGAATGCACTATAAATAATATTATAATCTACAAATATAAAAGTAAATTAATAAACATGCCGGAATTTACATAATTGACATACTAGTGGTCATAAAACGACAGGAATAGATAAAAGGAGGAGGGATATAGCTCGAAGAACCGACAACCTATGTGAAAGAAAGGTTCACGTATGGCATCCTCTTATATGCACAGTGCAGTAGGACGAACAAAGAAAATGATGCAGATTACACAGTATCGTGTTTTGTATTAATCTATTCGGTAGGATTACATATTACATTTTTTTAAATAAAACAGGAGTTACGAACGAACACAGTCCACCTGATGGTAAGTGGATGGTAAATGGCTGCTGTTCATGGACACCTGCAGGATTTTCAAACAAATAAGGCGACTGATGTTTTGTCTGCGGATTAAGATGTAGTGCCCCAAAGCCTATAATTATAATTGCTCTCTACCCTTCAGACCGGAACATAGCTGTACAACACCGCTATTTGTTGATACTGTTACGAGCTTGGGGTGCGTGACAATAAAAATTGCCGATTGAATTATCAAAATTAACAGTTTAATTACCGAACACCAATTATAACTTAAAATAAACTAATAATAAAACACAATTGTACTACTGATCACTTTAATTCGCAGTTAAATCGCTTCGAAGTACTCGCTTGAATCGCCAATTCAATGCTGGTCGATACCGACTTTATATAGGGCCTGTTCTACTGAAACGTTTATAAGGTTCGAGTACATACCAGTCCTGACTGATTAGGTGTAGAAAGTTCTGGCATGGAAATCTCTAGAAGGATCTTGATTCCTAGTTCTGCTACTCGATAATAGAGAACGCTAGTGGGCATTAATTATGACGCGCAACAATATGTAATATTATATACCGCATGTATGTAATATACGCAGCTATTTGGCGATGCAAAATATCTTACTTAACATTAGGCAAATAGCGGTGTAGTAGTACCAAACATACATGTTTGGTGGTCGATTTTTGATGGACTATAAATATGATAAATTAATCCTCCGAACATAGTTTTCATCAAATTAATTTAATAATTATATTGGTCGAATAATATAATACTTACTACTATAAAATATATGAATATTATATACTTCATCATCATAATAATCACTAACCTTCCATCCTTAACAAGTCCACTGCTGAACATAGGCCTCGAAGGGATCCCACAAAGCACATCGACTTCCTCCATGTCTTACCGGGTCATCACTCCATCTAGGTAATATCATTATATACTTAGGTATACTAATATAATACTCATTAATATAATCATAAAAAGAAACGAATAACAAACGAATAACAATTTAATTTGATGGCTGAGGGCTGAAGGCCGCGGGTTCGAATCCCGAACGGAAAAAGTATTTGTATTGCCTATAAATAATTGTTTCAGGCGTGGATGTTTGTCGTTGTGCAATTTATGTTTGTAAACTGTTTCCTCAATACAGGAGAATATCCTAGTGCCTGTAGGTCCAAGGTACCGTTTTTAATCTATTAAGTAAAAGTATTCCAATATTTATAAAAATACGACACTATTTTCTCCGTCTCTCAAATCAATTTCGTATTAAACTAAAACCTGTAAGTAACTATAGTAGGGCTCTGTAAATATGTAATAACTTCACCCGCTTCCAAATGAATCTCCATGTATGTCATGCGTAGGCTGAGGGCACACAAAGTGCAAGACTTACCTACGTCGAGCTCTTCTGAGTGACAAGCGAGTGACGTGTCACCACGGCTATTGTCACGCGTGACTTACATCTTCAAAGAGCTCTTGTGTAGGATAGGCTTTATTTTTATATGACGTAACAGCATTTAGGCAAAACGTAAATGATTAAATGCTAATAATGGCATCCACAACTTTTTCTGTTCTCTCACCGGGGTGGCGGCATTTGAAAATGAGGTTTGAATTATATTTGACAGATTTCGTAACGGGAAAGTTAATTTGTTCGAAAAATGTAAAGGTTGTTAATATTTCTTTCTGTACCATTAGTTATATTTTATATTAAGAAAATTAAAAAAAAAATAAACCAAACCACAGATATCCATAAAAACAGAAAAATAAAAAAAAGTGTTAAAAATGTGCAAAAAATTAAAGAACAAAGCAATGAGGCATTATTTTGTGTATTAACATAATACTGTAGAAAATAATAAACTTTTACATAAAACTAAATTCTCAATTGAATGATATTGTGTTACAAAAACCTTCACCTCAGTGTCAACAAGCGACATCTGGTGAGCGGAAGATTCTTAGCCCTCATTAGGTGATAATATTCTCGAGTACTATAACTATCCCACGGTCTTTTTTATTTTATTTTTTTTTTTCAGTGAAAGAGAAAGTTGTCTTGCTGTCACTGTGACTTTCATAATTACTTTTGTTGTTGGATTTTTTTTCTGTATTTACACATTATGAAATATTTTATATTTTGGTTAGGCTAAATTTGTGTTTGTGTGACATAGTTTTATTACTTAATCTTTTTAAATTGATTTTATTATTATTTGGATATTATATACATTTTTGAACTTATATTCGTAGAGCAACACTGGCCACAGGACCGGTGCGGACCGGAGGGGAGTGGCCATAGAATTTTTTGCGGGAGTAAATCTGTGCACACGAAAACAATCGTCTGTCAGTACGAAACTCACAGATAACTATTAAAATAATATACTAAAAATATAAAACATACATACCAAGATACATTATAACAGTATCGCTTGTTGACAGCGACAACTCGCATTGCAGTAGCCAGTTAGGGGGCTTGTTTCCTCGTTTGTCAATCAAATATTTAAAAAAAACATACTAGAATTCTCATATCTAAGTATTATCGCTTAGAACTGTAACGAAATTTTTAAATACAATTTTCTTATTAAATTAATATAAGGCTAGACGTAACCGATCCATCGGCCACAGCCATACAGATGCGTTAGCGAGAGTAACAGATGAATTAGCTCGTTTTCAGTAAATGAGTCTCTGGTTCTCTACATTCATCATACAAAATAACAGCCTTATGTACCACACGCATTTTTGTTGACGCTGATTCCGTGAGAATCGAGCCCCGGTCCAATCCCAAATGGGTCGACCCATTTTCGTGCTACTACCATAATATACGTGGCCCGTGGGTGATCGAAATGAATGACTAAATGTAATGACATATCTGTTAAAAACAAGCGAAATAAATTAATAAGTCATTTAATCAGGAGACTATGTTGCGCTTTCGTCTCTGAAAGTAGGATCGAAATACGAACCTTCGATCAAGGTATGATAAAAAACTAATTTTACGCAAATTGACTTATTTAACTTATTTTCACTTTCCGGCGTTTCGGGTGCTTTGCAGCACCCATGTTCGCGGGGTCCACCCCAAAAAAAGTTTACGGATAAAATCCGTAAAATGAGTTATTCAATATCAAGTACTCGTGTAAACAAAAGAAATTATTATGTTCTTTATTTATCAGCATATCTAATGTTAATAATGTTTAATGGTTACGCTTTCCGCATGGATGTGGAGGTCGCAAGGCGGTGCCTGGCCGTCCCAGTTCATTTTTATATTCATAGATCATACTTCGTCGTTCCCCGTCGAGAGACAAACTGGCACGCGATCTGTTATTATTTCTACTATTAAACTCAGACATGCGACCGTTTGTAAGGCAGCCGTACCGCTCATACTTCATGCATAGAACTTTTAAGTAAGTAGTTCAAAAAATCATTCAAAGGCAAAACATTTCCGCTGGTAATGTTATATGGGAGAAATAGATTTATGCTTGCACTTATTTCAGTTACTTATTTCATTCAATTTATGTATATACTAGCGACACGATCGTTTAATTATGACGTTATTTAAATATATGATAATCCGAGACCAATTCCATTCCAAAAAAAAACAGCAAAAAGGCAGGCAGACAGACAGACAAAAATTTTAAAAATGGTTATTCATGTCTAAATGGTCTCCAAATAATCTTCTTAGCAGACAATACACTATAGCATGTATTTACAAGCTAAAACTAACTTCAAAGAAAAAGGAACACAGATTTACACGCGCCACGCTGCAGCTATATTGTAATTGTAGCGAATGGTTGGCTTGAACGGGAAAGGACTACGCTCTCACAGAATACCGGCGTAAAATAACAGCTTAATGCTGCTATGTTTGCGTGCTGTGTGTATAGAGAAGCGGAGTTCTTTTTACTGAAAAAAGGCATTATAATATCATAGTCCGCAAGGGTGAAAACTCATCTGAGTTTTGATTCTTAATATCAGATAGACGAAGATGTCTACGGGCTACAGCATTCACTTAGCATCAGATTGACTGTGCGCTCGTTAGTCACCCTTACACTACTTTAAAAAATGTTTTTTTTTTTAAATTCAATAAAGATTACAAGTAATTCCTATAGAAAGTCATTATTTACTTTCACCACTGGTTCGCATAAAACGTCTGTCCTGGGAAGAACCAGCAAGAAACCCAGCAGGACTTTTTTTCAAAGCAACTTTTTTTTAAAAGCACAGGTAATAATATTATTATTTTTTATGACTCACTTTTATATTACTTCACGTCAAAACCAGTTACAAATCATCGTCAGATCGCAATAACAGATCACGTTTTCCCAATTATTCATGCTATGGTTTCCTCGTGTACAGACTCATTCACATGAGAGCGACGACCCTCCCACACGGTAAGACCTCACGAAAGGGCCCGTATATGGATCCTTTGACGGCGTCGGTGCCTTTTTACTTATCTTAAAGCCGTCACAAGTTCAAGGCTTCGTATTGGCAACACTGTAGCAGCTCAAACTTTAGAAATATAAGTTTTATAGAATTGTAAGTTGTAGTTAACATAGAAATATACGAGTAATTCTAAATTTCGAGTCTTTTAAGTAAAGACTTCGAGTCGGTAGAAAATCCGACTAAAATTATGTTTATACACTGTTAAATGAAGGAATTAAATCTAATTAGACAACTATATAGTATAGTATAGTAATAGTCCGACTAGGTAAGTCCAACTTCGACCGAGAGGTCAATCTATTTAACTCTGTTCGTCAGCATTCGGAATATTACGATACATCTTCACGTCAGGTATACCTCAAAACCTGAAAACTAAATTGAACAACCCGTGCGTGTTGCCAGTGATGACCTACGGATTTGAGACGTGGTCCTTCACTGCTGGCCGTATGAGACTCAAGGTCGCTCAGCGAGCTATGGGGAGGGCTATGCTCGGGGTTTCATCGGGGATGCAGGTGGCTCAGGACTGTGCTTTGTGGCATTTATTGGGGAAGGCTTATGTTCAGCAGTGGACTTGTGAAGGGCTATAATGACGATGATGATGAGACAATTAAGATGACTAATATAAAACTTTTAAGAACATCGCACATTGACTTTTCTACCTGGAAGGCCATCTGGGTAGATACCACTCTCTTACGTGTTTCTACCGCAAATTGCAGTGCTTGCACTGAAGGGTGTAGGATCCAGTATAAATACAGGCTGTGAGGCATTTAATCTTAGTCCTGTCGTGACAGTGCATCTGTAGCCATCTTTGTTTGGAGTTGGCCGCAGGGGTCCGTTGACCTCCAGTTACAGCACTTCTTCAAAAGTGTAACGTATGTGACAGCCATGGTCTGCGGACTCGACATTGCATCCGCCAGTAGAGATATACTCTTAGATCAATTATATAAATTTTACAGAGTAATGAATATACTTTTACAGAGTAAAAAATACACAAATTAAGAAGGAACATAATCCAATAAGATATAAATAAACTAATAATAATGTCCTTCAGACCGAGTTTCGGTCACGGCGAACTGTCTTAACGGTGACTAGCCATCGGCGCAGGACAGGAACATGGTGCCCAAGTGTATGCGCAAGCACAGGTGCACTCTCTATTCCCTCACTCTCGTGGTCCCGTGGGACGGTTACCGGACACCATCGGAGAGAGATCACGGGCAGGACCAACGGCACTTTACTTTGTGGATAACCGTGCTGGTTACATAATGACTAATTTTATTTATAAATTATAAATTATTTATGCGATTGTTTGTTGTCCCGAATAAAATTAAAATACTTCTTTACATGCTTCAAGTAACGGGGGTGAAACACCGCCAACTTTCTGACTCCGGGCTTCGACTGAGAATCATTTCACAGAAAAACCCAACAAACGCGGTACCTCATGATTAACAACCGCCTTTACGATCACAAGACTAACGAGGCATGTACAAACTTACACAAATTAAGAATGACGACATAATCCAATACGTTAAACAGTATTACGAAACTATATACATAAGGGCAACAGAAACATGCGGTGTGGTAGGTCCAAATATTAAAGGCGAGTCACTTTCCCTACAGATGGTCCGCTGTAGGACCCGCTTTCTTAACTGCGAGACGTGTCAGGAATAGCTTAAGCCGCAGTTAGAAATCGGCTCAACGTCTTCTTGTGCAATATGGATTACTGTTATTTCTTTGTCAATTAAACTTTTGAACAATTAGAGATAGACTAGACAAGAAGCGTCTGGAAGCATTTTTACAATATATTTATCGTAATAACTGACTCGAGGATCTCTGATATCAACACGAAATGACTGAAAGGAAATAAGATTAGAAACTGGTTTTTTTTAATGCATCTTGCATGCAGTTAATGAGAAATAGTACTATCCATCCATCCGTCCAATACAGGATCATAGGAGATTTTGCCATAGTTGCCACGCTTGGCGTGTTGCTATTACGAAAATACTGCTGCCCATTTCCTGTTTCAGTTTGTCTCTATCGCCTCTTGTAACACCCCACGGGACGAAGTATTCATCGTACGTCGTAACGATCCGTTTTTAATGCATACAAAGTGCATTTAAAAACAATTTTTATTACAAACTATTCATTCAGGAACAGTACGACTTAAACTGAAAAAAAAATTGAAAACGATTCATAATTAGTTAAACTCATCATCATCATCATCATCATTACAGGTCCACTGCTGAACATAGACCTTCCCCTATAATGCCACAAAGCACGGTCCTAAGCCACCGGCATCCATCGACTTCCTGCATGTCTTACCAGGTCTTCAGTCCATATATACGAGGCTGCCACTCGAGAACCTTTTTCCCAACCGTTGTCGGTTCTTCGAGCTATATAGCCGGTGTATTGCCACTTCAGCTTACTAGTCCGTTGGGCTATGTCAGTCACTCTGGTTCTACTGCGGATATCCTCATTTCTAAGTTTATCACGCAGAGAACCCTGAGCATACCCCTCTCCAAAGCTCGCTGAGTGACCTTGAGCGTCCTCATACGGCCAGCAGTGAAGGACCACGTCTCAGATCCGTAAGTCATCACTGGCAACACGCACCTGTTGTACAATTTAGTTTTACTTGAACTTGTATTTTATTTGTTTGTTTGTATTTTGTTGAACTTGTACAGTTTTAGTTGTACTTGTATTTTGTTTTAAATAAATGGTTTTTATGCACTTCATTTACTGCTAAATGGATCGTAAAATAAAACGAAATGTTTTTAAATGTGGAAAATGTAGAAAAAAAACTAGGCATAAGTCATAATCTGTTTATGGATTCCCAATAGAATACTGAAAACCACTCTATTGGGAATAATAAGCAAAGGTAATACGCCTAATAACCATATTGTAAAAACTTAATCACTACGCCTCAGGAGCTCGTCTTTGTCACGTTTACAAAAAAACTGGTGGCACTTTTGTATTTTAATTATAATCTATTGCGACCTTCGGACTTTATGAGTAATAATAAACACAATGCAAGCACTCGTCTCACATGCAAATTAGTATTAAATTAGTGTTAAAAGTTCTACAATCAACGTTGCCTCGAATTCTCAATGCAGCATTGACAGGGCTGGCAGGTTTTGTCACTGCGAGATGACAAAAAATTTGTTAATCTAAAATAGTATACCTATCTATTTTGATGATGATGGTGAAATGTATCCATCTGTCAACATTACCACTAACACACAGGCCATAAGGAGTAATTACCATAATCGACAAGATTGGTGGGTATAGAATCTGTAGAAGGCTTTTAAAATTTCAACTATTTTCGGTTGTTTCTTAGTCGAATTATTTTTTAATGGGAGAAGAGGCAAATATATATCTCTTTCTTTCTTTCAAACAAGCATACGGCTCACCTGATGGTGAGTGATCACCGTTGCCCAAGACATTTTTGTAAATATATTTAATAAAGTTTAAATTCAAACTTCACAATGTCATAAATTGTGTACTTAATGTAGTAATATGGGCTAGACTCAAATTATGAAGGTAAACTGTGTTTTTTATATAGGATAAGGCTGACTAAGGAGCACACAGTCCATCTAATATCTATCTATTATGGTAAGTGGATGCTGAGGCCTAGGCAAAATCATTCAGCAAGGATGGGAGATATGATAAGGACATTGAACGACGAGTGAATGCAGGAAATAAAGTAAATGGGGCTCTACACTCTATTGTGAAAAGTCAGAATGTGTCAAAAAAGGCACGTATGGCAATTCACAATGCTGTATTAGTCCCTACTTTAACGTATGGTAGTGAAAGTTGGGTGTGGCAGAAGAAGCACGAGAGTAGAATAAATGCAGTAGAAATGCGGTTGCTAAGGAGTAGGCCCAGGGCTGAATCTGAGTGACAGGGTGAGAAACTGTGTGATAAAAGAAGAGTGTGGTTTGCAAGATGATGCGGTAACCAGGATTAAGAAAGGAATGCTTCGGTGGTTTGGTCATGTAGAAAGAATGAATGCGGAAAGACTGACAAAGCAAATATTTGTTGCAGAAGTGAATGGAAGAGTCGGAAAGGGACGTCCTAGGCGGAAGTTTGTCGACCAAATTGGCGATATACTAAAAATGGGCCAAATTAAGAGTACCCTTAACCGACGAGCATGTATGCGTAGGTATAATATGGATGTGGAAGAGGCGAGAAAGGTATGTCAGGATCGTGCTAAATGGAAGTCTGTAGTCTCTGCCTACCCCTCCGGGTGACAGGCGTGAGTGTTTATGTTTATGTAAGAATCAAAATGCAAATACGTTGTTATCCTTGAGAATTAAGATGGAATGCCTCGATTCCAGTAAAACCAGTCTCTGATTCTCTACACGCACCATACAAAACACAGCAGCATTAAGCTGCTATTTTACGCTGGTATTCTGTGAGAGCTTGGTCCTTCCCGCCGATCCGACTAATTCATGCTACAACCATAATATAGCTGCAGCGTGGCTCTACCATGTATAAAACGTGCTCGTTTATCGTTTTTGAATTAAAAAAAATCAAATTAGCGAGAACGGAGAATTGGCTTATCAGAAAGACTGTTTGTTTGGCACTATTTCCTGTTTTAAATGCTCTACTATTTATGACCTACCCAGATTACCTATGGGCACTAAATTATGTACTATAACTATAACTTATTATTTTTAAAGCCTCTGATTCATACAGCCAGGAATGTTTTAAACATACCAAAAACTTCAATTAAATCAAATTAACTGGCAACCCTAAATAGTAAGGCGCCTCATTACCGAACCCATTAGGCTTATGCCACCTATTATCAACGTCGTTACCGCTTAGTCACCAAAGTCTTTTTTACAGAGTGACCGGCCGTCATGGCGTACTATCGCTGTGGCCCCACAGCCATCGGCAGCCGGGCGTCCTGGTCGGTGACGTCACCGGCCGAGCCCAAGATCGAGCGGCCTTTGAGCGGGAACTTCGACAGAATCTTTAACGCCTTTGAGAGGACCAACGCGTTCGAATACGTCCGGAGTACGTTCGAGGGAAGGGAAGAGGAACGGCATGTTGGTCACAGTGATATAGTGGTGAACCGCAAGATGAGCAGCAGTTTCGAGAGGGCGGACTGCGCCCTGGCGGCTCAGACACCCTGCTCTGAAGACGAGGATTTCTACCGCGAGAAGATACTGTACTCGCAGGCGAGACAGTTGTTCCCGCTTCAGGAGGATCTGGCTGATTGGATTAATAAGACCATTGGTGAGTCTAACACCGTTTGTAAACTAAAACGTGTCCAATATCTACTTTAGCTCTGTGGCGGTGCCTTAAGAGAATCTTTCCCCATTTCGTCCCGTGAGTAACTCGTAAGAGGGGGCTACTAAATAGCTAGACCGATTTTGATGAAAAATTTTAGTGTGTTTGGATCCGGTAGATAGCGCTGTTGTCAAAATCCACATATTATCCGTAAAAAGCCGGGGCAGAACGCTAGTTTTCTATAAAGAACATCCAATACATTAATTTCTAAGGATATTTTTAACCGAATGAAAGAAAAGGGGTTCCCAATTCGTCGGAATAGAAGGGGTTTCCTAAAAAGTGGGCCCATATTTAGTTTAGTAGTAGCATTTTGGTAAGATGTCAAAAGCACGGCTCCTGTATGACCTGCGAGCGAATAATTCCTTACCACGGCAACCGGTTTCGATGATTATATACCTTTTAGTTTTTTAACCAAGGTTTTCACTTTATAAAAGTTTAAATAAGGTACGTGAGGATAATATGGTCATCTTAAACTTTGCCGCTCTATAAAACCAAAACTGGAAGAAGAACAAGGACAAAAACACCAAGTCATATACTATAACTAATCTATTTAAAAAAACAGCAAATAAGCTTTGGCAATAATTAGGAAGATCGAAAAATCTACATAAAAAATGAACCACACTTCACCATACTAAAATCAACTAAAATATTTAAGTATAGTGTCTACCGTCAAAATGGCATTCATAAAGCAGCGCCCTTTTGACCCTTTATTATTTGATTGACCGATGTAGAGCTATCGTATTCATCTATATTTATTATTTATATATTAAACCATCTATGAAAACAAAAACCACAGGTTTTTGAGAAACTAGAAAGTGAACATATTAACCGTATGACCATATTACCTTCACGTACTATACTAGTATCATCAATTCAAATTATTTTCTTCTTTTATATATTTTATATAAAACGTTACCCAACGCTTGAAATATCTTCTACACCATGGAAGTGTCACATGGACAAACATCCATACCCAGAAATAATTATTTGTAGAACCGACAATATTTCGCAGTGTACCGGAGGCACAAGTTGCTACCTTACTCGTATGTCGTTCCGAGGGTGTCGTAAGCGACGACATGGGGAAACTAAACCAGAAAATAGGTATTAGCGTTATTCTAATAACAACTACAATTGAATAAAACTACAAAATAAAAAACTACGGTTGCCAACCGCTTGCCAAGCGTGGCAACTACTGCAAACAATATCCTTATGAGCCAAACTGTGAGGAGGGCTGTGTTAGCTGTAGACTTTGCTAGGACGTAAATATATTCATATAATAAAAAAAATACGTGTGGCACTCGGTGACTGCCGCGGTAAAGCTATTGCATGGCATTTTTTATCAACTTATGCAATTATAATTATTTATTTATTTTGTTTATGCAGTTAAGTCTTTGATATTAAATCAAGTTACACTTTTTGAGCGCGGTGACCGATAAGAAAACATTTTTTTTCTCTTATTGAATAAATGAGAAGTTAATATTGTTTAAAATATTTTAATATCTTACAATACATGTAGGTTATTCAGGAATTTTTATCATTGAGTTAGCAGCTAGTGTACACGCACACAACCCCCGTGCCGAAGTCTGCCGAGTGCCGAAATCTGCCGAACTAAAACGACGTTAGACGATGCACGGCTTTCAACGCCACACCTCCGTGCCCGTCGGAGTGGGGAGCGTGAGGTTTTTTTTCGTTACGGAATTTCTGGATTCGGTCCCCGCGCTCAAGGCCCGCGATAGAAGCTATGCAATAGTTTAAAAATGTATCCATCCATACATCCATTACAACCCATTAAAGCTCACGGCTGGTCAATGACCTCCCCATAAATTGCCTCAGGGTGGATTTTGCCATTGGTGCCACACTTGGTGGGCGGCTTGGCAACTCCACTTTTTATTATGTTTAGTTAATACCAGGAAAATTCTGTTGCCCATCTCCTGTTTTTGTTTCCCTTTATCACCTCTCGCGTAAAGAATATAACTTATGAAGTACTAGCTGAACCCGGCAGACATTGTCCTGCCAATTAATATCGCAGCAATTTTTTATATTAGAGCAATGAAATATAATTTATCAATTGCGCGTTTGATTGAAAAAAAAGCAAACAAGATCAAGTATTTTTGTTTATTAATATGAACCTATTTATATATTTATAATTTAACCTTCTCCATTAAAAAATACATTTTTTTTTATATATATATACCAAATTTGTGATGTTATAAATATAAATCAACTGCGCATGTTTGAAAGATCATCACTTGAACGGCTGGACCGATTTTGTTTAAATGAAATAAAATAAATGATTTTTATTCGATACAGATAATTGTATAATACTAATTGAAAGTCATTTTTTTATCTACCACTAGTTCGAAAAAAAACCTCTGTCCTGGCAAGAATCAGCAAGAAACCCAGCGGGACTTTTTTAAACATATTTCAATTTACAATAAATTTGATTTTTTATAGAACCAGCATGGTGGCGATCACCTCATTCCCAGGGGTTATTTTCATTTATGTATTTTTTTATATTATAATAACCCTTTTTGTACAATTTTTCATTAATAAAACATTTAAAATTTTGTATATTTTCTAGGATTTTGTTTGAAAAGCATACGCATCTTTTTCCACATTACCCTCGAAATTAATTACTTTGAAATTGTTTGTTTGGGCCCTAAATGGTCTATATTTACAATTGCACCCGGTAGGTGGCGGTGGTGTTGAGATCTGAAAATCACCCGGGCGAAGCCGGGGCGGATTTCTAGTAATAAGCAAAAAAGTTGCTATTTCTATTTGACAAACACATATATTATATGTCGGATAATATTCATTGATATCCCCTTGTTTCTTTTCATAATCTTCCGACATGTGATTTATCTTTAAGTCAACTACACGAGTGGTCTCTTACTGTCGCGTCGCCATGCCGATCTTAATCTCGCAGACACCGACGACCCGAGGGTCATGCGATCGTACGCCATTGTTGTTAACCCTATTTATTCCACCAGCACGGACAGCACGCACTCATTTCTTGTTTAATACAAGTGATATGTGATAAATTGCAGGCAAGATGATCGCTTTCCTTTTCGCACTTGTTGCTTTCCTTTTTCGCATTGTGAGGGTGAGGTTGGTAACATCGTCTTTATGATTTCTTATATTTATGTACCCATTAAATTAGTTGTTCTTGTTATTTAAATACCTACTTTAAAAAAATGTTATCCCCATTCTGGGATTTTCCCCTATATCGTGATGTCAGTTTAAGTTTACAGCCTATATACGTTCCACTGCTGAGCACAGACTTCCTCTCATGCCCTTTTAGGACTAGGAAATATCATCCACGCTGTCCTAATGCGTGTTAGCGGATTTCATATGACTTCGAAATCTTTGTTCCAAGTAGGATTTGAACCCGCGTCGCTAATAAAACTATTTTAGAAATTTCTTCTTCAGGCTACCTTCAAGGTATTATGGCATCAGGACTCAGTCCCACCGTGACCATAGGTGCTAAAAAGCACCCAAAAGGTCGGAAATTATAAAAGTTAAATTAAACGCGATAAATCAACGAGTGGTGGTGTAAGACCTCTCCCTTACCCCATATCGTCCCGTGGACAGTGTCACAAGAGACGACTGAAGAAAACAAACCAGGAGCATCTTACTGATAAAAACGCAAAATAATAAAAACTGCAGTTGCCAAACCTACTGCCAAGCGTGGCAAACATAACAACATGTCCCCTATGAGCAGTCTATGGGAGAGGCCTACACAGCAGTGGACTTAACGATGAGCGCGATAGAATCCGTAAACTATATAGTTATATTCTGCACAAGTTGTAATAACTTTTTATCGTAGACTCATGTTATAGGTATTTGTACTTTGATGCTTAATCTAGAATAAATACAGATGTCTATGGATCAAAAAATCCACTTAATACCATTATATCAGTATAAATACCATTAAATACCATTATATATATAGTCAGCTATGGAAAAGTCTATGATTTATATTTCATAAAAATATACTTGCCTAAGTATAGCGTAGGAAACGCAGAATGTAAAACGCACGTAGGTATTATGTACCGATCAACCGTTGATTAGCTTACGTAGACATTAAAATGTTTTACCTATTTATTTCTAACCTAGATTAGAACTACAGCTAAGTGTTGAGTTTACATTAAATTGTACATGACGTAGTGCGTCGGCCTACATTTTGCTTAAATGCTCTCAGTAGTGTAACGTCAACAAACGAACTATTTTATTAATTAATAACCTACGCTGGGCCACGATCAAATTACGTGTCGACAAAGTTAGTGTTTTGCGGCCTGTTTTTTAATCAGCCTTTGATAATAATGTTCCAGACCGAATTTTGGTCACCGCGGCAAGTCTCAACAGCGACTAGTCAACTGCGCAGGACAGGATTATAGTGCTCAAGTGTAAGCCTAATCACAAAAGCACTCTCTATTCCCTTACTGTCAAAGTCCGATGGGACGATAATCCGACACGAGCGGAGAGAGATCAGGCCGCTGTGGTTGCTTGTCTCTTTGGTCTAGGCTCGCGGTTTTGTTTTTTTTGCATATAGATTAAGGGTGACAAACGAGCACACAGTTCACCTGCTGGTAAGTGGATGCTGTGGTCCATAAACGTCTACATTTATCCTCGATTGTCGCCGGAGGACTAATATGGAATGCCTCGCTTTCAGTAGAAGTCTTCGGTCCCGCCTGTCGGATATGCCCATCTGACTATGAGAGTAAGGGAATAGAAAGTGCAACATAATCCTGTCCTGCGCAGAGAGTTAGTCTCCAATAAGACTGGCCGTAGTGACCGGTCTTGAGGAAATTCATTATGATATGATAATTTCATCATCCGTTTTTGTAATAAAATATTTGCACAGAAACTGACGTTATCTTAACTCTAACGGTTGAGAATTGAGAGTCGTAGTAGCGAGTTGCTATTTTATATAAAATTGAAGTGGCAAAGGAATATACCACCTGGAGGTAAGTGGCTACTGCGGCCCATAGCCACCAGAAACTAACTATGAATATAAGAGGCTACAGATGCGTTGTCACCTCTGAGGATTGAAATGGAATGTTTCACGGCCTGCAATTATATTGGCCCTCTATTCTCCTCAAAGCGGAGCCCAGTCGTGCACGCATAGTTATTTAGTGCCAAAAACACTACTATCCGGATTAACCGCTACGCAGAAGTCCTAACAGTTACATTATAGACGGTAGTCAAGTAAAAAAATTAAACTATGTGCACATATTGGTTATAATTTATTGCTAAGAAATAAATTTTGGTGTTCTGATTTCTGTACGGACGTTTTAATTGCTTTCATAAACACTTTTTCCTAGAATTAATCATAACCTCACGTATAATTTAACAATTAACGTGGAAGCGTATTTTAACGGAGTATACAATGTTCATAATTAGTTCAAAAAATCATAATTATCCGTTTTTTAATGTTTTACCACCATTAAAGATTACTGTAATTGCCTTTTAATACACACATTAATAATTTATATCGACTTTAGACTGACTGAACCTAGTAATTATAAACTCGATTCCTTGTTAAATATTTGTAGTATATAAATTCCCTGATGATTTTTGTCATCCAATGTTGTAGATGCTATTGTAATACTATTCTTTATTGATTACATCATCATCATTAGAGCCCTTCACAAGTCCACTGCTGAACATAGGCCTCCCGCAAAGAACGCTACAATGTACGGCCCTAAGCCACCTGCGTCAATCGACTTCTTACATCTTTTACCAGGTCGTCACTCCATCTAGTAGGCGACTGCCCTACAATTCGCTTACCGTTACGAGGTACTACTCGAATACCTTTCTTCCCTATCGATTATCAGAGAAATCCCGAGCATAGCCCTTTCCATAGCTGACTGCGCAATCTCGCGCTTCCTCATACGGCCAGCAGTGAAGCACCACGTCTCAGAACTATAAGTCGTCAATAGGTTGTACAATCTTGTTTTCACTTTTGAGGTGTACTTGATGAGAAGAGGAGAAGGCCCAGCCGAGTTGAATCCGTCGATTGACCTCTCGGTCCAAATTGGACTTACCTGGTCAGAATATTTGTCCTAAATAAACATACTCGTCGGCAACTTCGAGCGTAGTGCTCCGTACAACTATCAACATAAGCGTGACATGGTTGTTACACATGGTCTCTGTATTATCAATGTATATTTTAAGACCTATACGTTGGGAGGCACTATTCAGTGCTTACATCTTCCAGCGATTCTGCCATAAAGATTATATCTTCGGCAAATTGAAGGTAAGTGATGTACTCGCCAATGATGTTAATAGCGTATCCTTACCAGTCTAGTAGCTTCAAAACGTCTTCGAATGCAGCGGTGAATAGTTGCGTAGATACAATGTCACCCTGTCTTACACGGATTACACCTCTCTGAAGTTGGAAGGTTTCGTCCTCTGGTTAGTTCGGATAGCCATCGTAGTCCTACTGTACAAACACTTCAGCATTTCGATATACCGACAGTCAATTTGGCATCGCTGAAGGGACTGTAGCACCGCCTAAATTTCGACGGAATCTAAAGCTTTCTCATGGTCCACATACGCAATAAACTAGCAGATACTCTTCAGTCTTAAGTAAAATTTGCTGAATGGTATGTTATGTGGTCTATGGTAATAAATCCTTTTTGTTTTCAGCTTTAACAGGTGGCTTTTTCAGGCAGACAGATCTCTGGCAAAGACTTTGGAGCCTTGGTTCCGCTTGATCGCTTTTTCAAAACGAGCTGTATTAAAGTTTCTTAAATTCCACCGCATGCTAATTATGCATGAGATCTGTTCAGTAAACTGTATGCTGGCATACATGCTGAAGACTGCAACTTAATTTCTCCTCTAACAGCTATAAGATTTTTTTCATATTGTTTAAGCTTTTCATTCATATTGTTTGTATAATACTATAATACTCAACAGAATGGCTTTATTTTGTACGAGTATGGGTGTCGCCGGGAGCACACATATAAGTAATTACGTCGTATTATCAGTTATCACTACTACAAACCCGATTCGCTGTGTTGATGTTTGACACAAATATTTCTTTATTTTTGTTTCTAATATTCACAAAATATAAATAGTTTCGACTTACTGGTTGTAGGATATGTCTCCTTTATTTAAATTTCATTTCTCGTTGTTATTTCGACACGTAATTATTGCACAATTTGCCATTTATTAAATAATTTGCATGCACTACGCTTTGAAATAATACTAGTTTTTACGGAATTTATGTATTTCTTTTTTTACTTTAGACTATGGTCCCATGAGTTAAAAAGTTAAGTTACTATATTAAAATAGTATTTGTAGTTTTGAACGCTGACACGAAAATTCGAAACGCTTGATTGTGTTGACATTTTTAGGCGTGAATTAACATGTTAGTGACGTGCTACTTGCTACACGGGCTGCGCCCACTCCCCCGTTCTATTATAAATGTATTATAGTACTCTATGGTTGGTAGGTACTGTATTGCAATCCTTATTAACCTAATCAAACAACATTTATTTCGTCATTTTTTTTAAATCTTCAAATTTTCGGAAGAAAATATACTCCTGGCATTTCCCTATATCCGTTCGTAAAGTTTCCTCACAGTCGGTGCAGCCATTCCCAAGATTAACCGGAACAGATAGACAGGCAAAGAAAAAAATGGTTGTATTATGTTTTAATAGCATGCTAATAACCCTCTGATCAGAGCAGAGCAGTTATTGCAATATAGTTATAGCAGACACTTTAATTTTATTTATCTGTACAAAATCAACAATATTTAAAAATATTTCATCAAAATTTATAATTTCTCCATCGACCAAACATCCGCGACAGACCGTTAACTAAAATTTCTCGCAACTTTACGTGTGACTTGGCAACTACTAAGAGCTTTGGTTTACCAGGAAGACATAACTCATGGTCACTAATGCGCATGCTCACTGACCATATTGCCCTCCACCTGGCTACACTGGTTTACTTAAAAGCCGGTAACAGGATACGATTCTCAAACAAAAACTTTAACGAAATCACGGACGCGTTTCCCAAGGATGTGAGTAAAAAAATAAACTTTAACCGTGACTGTTTCTCGGTAGGAAATTTCCAAAGAATTAGTACATAAATCTGTATCGATACGAGTACAAACCGTACTGTTTTCTGATAAGTGTCGATATATTAAGAATCAATAATTACGGAATATAATTGAAAACTCAATGGAAAACTTTATGCAAAAATCTACAATTATTCGATATATTTTTGTAGTTAAGCTTCTTTTTAATAAAATTAGACTTTTAGGTATGTATGGACGACAGTTCGTACCTTCTTACTCACTTAGGTGAACTGTGTGATGGTTTCTTAAATTTACGCGTACACTAAACATTTAAATAATGCTTGTTTTTACGGAATTTATCGTGTATATTAACTTATTTATACACCCCACGTATCGACCACTTTACAGCACCCCTGGTCACGGGGGGGACTGAGATGTTCAACGTCCAGATGTCATAGTTAGCTGCGGTTACCATAGATTTAGCCTGATTTAAGATCTTCCTCGAATGTCCTTTTTGTTTGATATTTTGACACACGTAGGAATGAGATTATGATCTCGGCGTCTCTTTAAGAAATTTAAAGCTGTGAGATATCTTGCGCGCTTGGTCTTTAGATCTTCCAATCGGCGTATTTTATTTGCAGTTACCGGTCCGTACTGGTTTACATAATGATTTCTTATATTTACACGAACACCACACATTTAAATAATGCTAGCTTTTACGGATTTTATCGTGTATATTAACTTATTTTTAAATATCCGTCGTTTCGAGCACTTCACGTCGAACGTCGAAACGTCCCGTATATAAAAATTAATATACTCGATAAAATTCGTAAAAACTAGTATTATTTAAATGGACTGTGTCTTATGATATTAAACTTTTAGGTATCTCAAGGTAATCTTTTAGTCACTTAACACTTGCCATAAAGTGGACTGTGTGCTCCTTTGTTCCTTTACTTCTATAAGGAAAAAGAATTTAACATATTCAGCCATATTGATCACGTAGGTCACGCGGATCGGTTAACGCGAGAAAAAGCCAGTATATAAAATTCGAATTAAACATTTTTGTGTGAGCTTTCCGCTGTCAATTGGTTCCTAAAGCCCAAAGCACTTTTTTATTACAATTGGGGTGACAAACGATCACACAGTCAACCTGATAGTAAGTGGACAGCAATCGACACATATTTATCCTTGATTAAAAATTTAAAATGATGTGTTGTCAGCCCTGAGAACTAAGATGGAATGCCACGTTAATATAAAAATAATAAAGAAACACGCGGAAGATAAAATTATTTTATTTTCCCCGGTGATACTGCTCAGGATACTAAGATAAAGTTCCTTGATACGAGTGCAAATTTTCAAGTCAATTGGTCGTCTAGAAGTTGGTGAAAATTACATTAAAATATTTCGTTATATAGACAGATACACGCGAAGCTAATAAAACCATGTTGAAAGGGGTTTCCGATTGTTTACACTCACTATACACCGCACAGCAGCATTGTAATTATATTTCACGCTGGTTTTCAAGCTTCGTTCATAAATAAGCATTGTTTTTTGAGAAAGTTGGAAAACGTACCTTATATTTTATATACCATCCCATTAACGGCCTATAATTTTATTATCTGCATAATTTGCAAAATAAACAAACACCGCGGTGTCAACATCTGACACGAGAGTGCCATTATATTCATCTTACAGTCAATTATCCATCCCCGGACGGATCAGTTCTATTACTTGATATTCTTATTTACCATTACAATATAAACCTTCTGCTTTTTACAATTATTATGGTTTTCGCTTGCACAGATTGAAACTACAACGAGCGTTTAGCACATTGTTTCTTATTTTCCCGCGTAAATTGTAAAATGAACGAGACAGATTATTATTGTGTTAACATTTGACATGTCCGTTATTTTGAACAATTTACTTGAGTACTTGTGTTAAGATAAGAAAGTTAAAGTGAGATGAAGATTTAAGACAGTAAGATAACGTTTTTCAAAGCTTTTGACGATTAATATTTGTTATAGCAGGCCATCAAACGTCCACTGCTGAACAATAGGATTACCACAAAGATTGCCTCATATATGTGATTAATTAACCATTAACCATTTGGTTATTTTCCCCAGTTTAAATCCCGGGTTGAACCAAAAAAGTCAGTCAACTCTGAGTACTAACATGGAATATCTCGTTACCAGTAAAAAGGGAATCCGATTCATTACACTCACCATACGAAACAGCAGCGTTAAGCTGCTATTTTACCTTGGTATTCCATGAGACCGTGGTCCTTCCCGGTTGGCCGACTCATTAGTGTTACTTTCGGTTTTTTTGGGGGGGGGGGGGTTTAGTTGGGTGTTTTTTGTTTTTCATGGTGGGGGGGGGGGGGGTTTTTGGGTGTGCCCGTTACAACCATAATAATATAGCTGCAGCGTGGCTCTGCCATGTAGAAAGATTAAATATATAAAAAAATATTTTAATATTTATAAAATTGTTCATCTATTTTGTTATATTATTATATTTTATATAAATATTAAATAACATGAAAAAAAGTAAAACCGCTCATGAGGCGTGCACTTTTGGATTTTCCATACTATACATTAAGGGGAAATATAACCTCAAATTGCTTAGGAAGATCCTCCGTTATGCCGAAAATATTGCAGCATTAATTTTGAAACAAATATATGGTAAAGTTGAGGATTAATGTTAAGTACTATATAGATATATAGACGAAAACATCCGTAAAATTTTTCTCTATAGAAAAAAAAATCCAAAGTCACCTCCAAACTGAACAATAAACCGCTGTTATTCATAAAATACTTTAAATAAGATCATGAAACTTTGCATACTAACTGAACTAACTATAGAGCAGGGCTTATGTTTTTTTTATTTTTTTTAAATTACCATTACTTTCACCCTATCGTAAAAAAAAGAAATTACCTAAACTATTGACGTCCTGAAGCTTGGAAAAAACGAGCTTCAGGACGCGGACGGGGAGTTTATATTTCCCCTTAAGTGTAAGTTTTCGCTTTTCGTTTTTAAGCGACTGCCCCAGGAGGGTTATGTTTTTCGTGAGTATGTATATTATATGTATGTACGTATATTTGTTTGACACGGTCTGTAGCCTAAACGGCTTGATGGATTATAAGTTATAACTTATAACATATGAGATGTTATTGAATTGATTTTAATTATGGGATAGCCGTTAGTGATCGATGGATAGCCGTGGTAGCTCAGTGGCTAAGCGCTCGCTGTATATTTTACAGTACATGAACAACCCGGGTTCGATCCCCGCCAGCACTAATGAAATTATTAATTGGAATTTTATGTGCTGAATTACCGCGTGCTCGGTGGTTTAGGAAAACATTGTGAGGACTGCATGTCTGAGAAATCAGAAAAAAATATTTCGAAGAAATGAGAAGTCCGCCAACACGTATTGGGGCAGCGCGGCGGATATTTCCTTGCCCTAAAATGCTCTCATAAATTAGGCGAGGTCTGTGCCCAGCATTGAAACGTATATAGGCTGTAACTTTAGCTTTAACCTTAATTGTAGGAGTGAGATAGGCTATAATACTTATATATTGCATCTGCAAATACAAAAAATAAGCCGGGGCAGGTGGTTATTTAGTAAACTTTTCAAAGCAGTCGAGTTTTTTTTAATTACTGTCTTAACCGTTAAACATTCATAATTAAAAGTCAACCATGCCTCATCTCTAATAGCCTAAAATATCTATATTATAATCGGTATAATAACAGTGTGTATATTTAATGCGAAAAGGCCCCCTGTGATCAATATTATCATATCAGAAGTATCGAAGAGGTTTGATAATAAATTTGACAGCTTTGGGCAGGCTGAGTCACGGGAGGTTTGTTTAGAATGCTGCAGTCTCGGCCAGTTTTCTATTAATAGTCGCAAGCTATCGGTACTGCGAGACTACCGCTGCGTACCCCGCAGGCCGCGTTACGAATATTTAATGTCTTCTTAAGTTGTAAGGGAAGAGTGACGGCAGTTTTTAACTAAATAACTAAAATGATCGATGATCAATCAAGATTGACACGGATTTAGTATGATTCGAAGAAATATTCTTATTTTTTTATCTTATTATAAGCCAGTAGTTGACCACATTCTCACCTGGTGGTAAGTGGTGATGCAGCCTTAGATGGTAAATCGCACTGTCTTAGCGTTACAAAAGCATATTCACTCTTGCCTTAAAGACGCCCAGAGTGTATTCGAACGGAAAGATAGACGCCAACAAATTATTCCACTCCTTTGCTGTACGCATTAAAAACGTCGAAGTAAACCGTTTGGTTCTAATGCGTGGAATATCGACAACGAAAGGGTGAAAACCTGCCGACCGCCTGGTCGTCCGATGGTGGAAAGGAGAGGGAGGAATTAAAGCGTACAATTCCTATTATTACAATATATAGATACAATTCCTATTACAGGTAATTAATTAATAGAATCAGTCAGGTATTATTATATAGAAGTACAGATACTATTGGATTCAATTACAATGAACGGTCTTGGATGTTGCATGAGCATGAGGTGATGCCAGAAAACCTAATAGTTTCATATTCATAGCAATCATCTCGTTTACGCTAGACGTATAATACTCAGATCAGTGACGGACTGCAGCGTCAAAGATGCGTAATGTCTGGTACTTCGATGTTCTGGTGCAACAGGAGAAATGATTTAATAATGCTGAAAAATAAAACTACAGCTAAATATATTAAAATAAGTACATAGAACAGGTGTCATAATGTTCTTACATAATCAATTTTTTGTTGCACGATGAATTATCTGTGATCGATGAATGATGATATCGTAATTGTCTCTAATATAGTATAGTAGTCTATATAACATATATATACATTTATAGAGTATTTCAAGTGCTGTTTTTCCCTGATGAACCTAAATATATGATTTTCTATAATATGTACTTTATATTCAATCTACCGTCACAAATTTCTTATTAAATTTTATGATAAAATTTCTCACTTTCGGCGATAGATTATTTTTAAACGTAGTAGGTGTGCTGGTTTAATTTAAAACAAATCAAAAATATTTTTTTTTATTATTTCTAAAAACTAATGTGACATTCCATTCGCTACATCTTTTGTCTTGATCCGTCGTTTCAAGGCGAGCTTATTATAATTTGTTTATCAAATTTGTACTTAGACGTCCCGCATCGACACGTATTCTAAAATCAATTAACCGTTATCCTGGACAAAAACGAGTTTCCACGTTGATTCTTAATTGAGGATATTTATATGCGTCTATGGGTCACAGCATCCACTTACCATTAGCAAGTTTACGCTTTTTTTCCTATAGTTGCTTACTATCGGATTGAACAATTTAATCCCAAAGCCACAGTTTGAATGTCCACTTATTTGTTTATTATGCTGACAACAAAACATATAACAATCAAATTACATTAAAAAATACTTATTCAACAGTTCTATACCAGAATGTCCTAAATATAATTAACATATCATTTTTAATTTTTATATTAATTACAAGAGATATCAACTCTTCGGTAGACAATATCTAAGACATACTTAACTACATGTGATATGGAAATGAGTGTGTACCGTACTGTGTACAAGTGCAAGCTGTCTGTTTGTAACTCGATGGATCGCTTGGCTTGGCAAGCGGTTTAGCGACTGCATTTTTTTTAATTTAAGCTGTTATCAGGAAGATGTTGCTGTCCATCTTCATGTTTGTTTCGCCGTGTCGCCCTTTACGACACCCACGGGACGATTTGGGATAGTGGATATTCTTACATCGTACTATATCAATATGCTGCAAATTACTCATTGGGAGTATCCTTTAATCGACTTATAAAAATTGCTCGTAATGAGTACCACTACAATACTAATTGTAACAAATAATTGTCTTAAACCAGTGTAAAAATTAAACTCATAACTCCTTATTACATTTAACTCACCGTAAACAGTTTTAATATTAAAATCGATCGTGACCTCCTCTCGCAATCGACACAACATGAAAAATTAATCGCGCTGGTTGCATCGAAGGCTGACCACTTTCGCACGGACCTCGCCGATGCACTGATAGGGTGAACACTTGAAAGATCGCCGTGTTTTTAATTATGGACCTCCGCATTAAAGATGCTTAACAAGTCGTATAAGGTCACGAGACCACCACCAGTCTCACGTTATTTTGCCTTTATTTTTGTATGATATTGTAAACTTTATATTAATTAAAAAAATGATTTGGCTCGACCGGGGAAGGACTACCCTCTCACAGAATATCAGCGTTAAATGGTGGCTTAATGCTGTTGTATTTCGTATGGTGAATATAGAGATACGGATACCCTTTTTACTGGAAATGAGGCATTCCATCTTATTCTTCAGGGGTTATAACGCATCTGCATTTTGATTTTAAATCGAGGAGAGATGTAGATGTCAAAGTGCCATAACGATCACTTACCATCAGGTGTACAGATGCTATTTTACGATGGTATTCTGTGAAAGAAGAGTAGTCATTCCCAGATCGAGCCGTTCCATTCGTACTACAACTATAAAATAGCTATAGCGTGGCTCTACCACGGGCTGTATCATTTACATTTATCTAGAATAATCATGTCTAAACTTGTATAGGTTTGAGACCTAACTATTGTTTTAAGCAAAATAGGTTAACTAGAGGCGAAGGTCAAAAGGCGTTATAATGACTCGTGAAAGTCCGGTCCCCGTGGGAACTCTATGACACGAGTGGCCACAAGTTATTAAGTTTAAAATAGTGCTCGCAATGTGTATTTGTAATAAGTAGCATCAATTTTTTTGTTCATTTCTAACTTAAGTAATGAAAAATAGATGTTTAGTAGGTGTTTTTACAGTGTGGTGTCTCGTTCGCACAACACCAGACTGTCGTTGACCGTCACATGAATATCAATATAATTTATTTCTTTTAAGACAAGGCGTGTATTGATCTAAAAGGGATTTATGTAATATATACAAATAAATAAAATGTAAGTTTCTTTAATGTCAAAATAACAGATTTTTACTAGATGTATATGAAATTATATACGGTACTTATTTTTTTATAGAATAAGTGTGACAATCGAGTACACAGTCCACCTAACGGTAAGTGGATGCTGTGGTCCATAGACATCTACATTTATCCTCGATTAAAAATCAAAATGCAGATGCGTTGTCATTCCTGAGGACTAAGATGGAATGTCTTTAAAAAATTCCCGTAAAAGGGTCTTCGGATCTCTACACTCACCATACGAAACACAGCAGCATTAAGCTGCTATTTTACGCTGGTATTCTGTGAGAGCGTGGTCCTTCCCCGGTCAAGCCGACCCATTCGTGCTACAACCATAATATAACTGCAGCGTGGTTCTACCACGTAAAGTTATAAGACTTATATAACAGAACCACAATTTTTAGTTTTTTTTTTCCTGTCTGTCTGTCTGTTTGTTCCGGCTAATCTGCGAAACGGCTTTCACTGATAGATAGTTAATGTTATAAGGAGTAACTTAGGCTACTTTTATTTTAGAATAACAATTAAGGTTCCGCGCAAAAAATTAAAACCCATAAAATCCAATAGTAATAAATTCCACGCGGGCGAAGTCGCAAGTAACAGTATTACATAAGTAGTTGTGTATTACTTTGCTGTTCGTTGTATAGTGGTGAATCCTTATTCAATATAACAGCTTTTCAAGGTGGTAGCACTCCTACACTGTCTAGGATTTTGACTAGGTTGGTACACCTGCATGCTTATATCTGTGTTGCCTGCACTGAGTTCCGACCTGTAGAGGATAGAAAGCCAGTAGGTACGAGTACGGTATAGTTACAGGTTCGGACACATTCCATCTCAGTCCTCAGATGTGGGAACAAGAAGTTTCGTTTTTGAAGAAGACTTCAGTACGTATCACCAAGTAGACTACAAGATTGTTTGGCACTTCAGTTTTATTAAAAAAAAAAACCTTATTCCTTTTCTAAAGACTGTCACAAAACATGGTTATAAGCCACAAGCATTTATTAATGTCAGGGGAGAAGGAAATGAAGGGGGACAATGCTTAAGCTGCTGTATTTTTGGTTACTTAACCTTTTTTAAAGACGTTATTCCTGCACTAGGGTTATTCCCTTCATTGTTAAGGCGTTTTACATAGATACGATGATCATACTCAAATATGTGTATCGTATGCCTTATTTAAAGTCTACCCCTTAGAATTATTTACGTGAAGTTATTTAAGCTCTAATGTACGACTTCTAATGCAAAAAACAGCATTCTAATTCCACGTAATCGCAGCCTCGCCGCTCCTTAGCAATATGATCAGTTCAATAAACCTAATTATGATAGTGCGTGTACAATTTCACGGTACACTTCGTCTATTGTCCACTCGCCTAAATATGTAACGTATTAAAAGGTCAGTGGACTCATAAATGCCATCGATTTTGAAATTAAACTACATAGTGTAGAATTTAATAATATCCATAATGTTAACACGCGCCATAAATTATTTTTGGAATAAGATCTCATGTTGTACGAATATACCCAATTGATTTGCTTTTGCGAAATTTTAAAAACGCATGTACCTATCGAGCGTGCTTATAAAGAAAGGATATTTAAATTAGATGACTATTTAAAAATAAGAATGCTATGACGTAATGAGCTTCGTTAGATTTTTTTCTTATATACTCGTACATATTTCATAAGGTTAAATTGTTTCTGTTGGGAGCAAAACAGTGTACTTTTGAGTTTCCGCTTCTTTTCACAAGGTCTCCCGCAGTAGGAACATTTTGAAGTACCTACGTAGCTTTTTCCTATGGCTATGAATGATTATGACAATACTTTATTTTTCTCTTAATCGTAAATTTTTTGGACATCGTACATTTTTATAATCAACACTTTGACCTAAAGAAGGTAAAATTTTAAATTATACGTACCTAGTATACTACCTAGTATGGCTTTTAAAAAATAAATATCTACAGCGGGGGAGACCCATGCCTAGTAGACTTTTACAGGTCTGTAAACACGAAATACATGAATAGTACAATTTTATTTAATTATTGACCGTGTAGTGGCAGTGTACGAATATCCACTACCCCATATCATCCCGCGGGTGTCGTGAGAGGCGACGCATGGAAACAATCAGAAGATATGAAGCAGCCTCTATTTAATAGCAAGTGAAAATAAAAAAAACTGCGTTTTTTTTAACAGGATAAGAGTGACAAGCGAGCACACAGTCCCCATGATGGTAAGTGGATGCTAACTCTCTTATATGAGGAAGGCCTATGTTCAGCCGTGGACTTTAGGTTTGTAACAGTTAGGATAGGAATTTCAGACTGTTTCCCATTATGACGTTTACATTTAATGAAACACCGTTATTTAATTAATTGGGAATTGCGAAAGCTTGCACTTATACCAATTATTTATGTCTTCCTAATTTATAAAATGTCTTTATAACTAACGTTATAAAACTTTCCAAAAATCACTTCCTTCGTTTACCATAAGTACATAGTTCGTTCTATTTCTTATTATTGTTTACGTCTTAAAAGTACACTTTATCATTGTAAATAAAAAATCTAAATCTGTTCAAAACCACTAACTAATGCCCCGGTTTCTGGGTTAGATCTATTATTATTATTTAATTTATCATTTATTTTTTGAAAATATCCAAGTTATTCAGATAAAATAGCCTAGAGCCCATGACATCGATACATTTATTTGTTCGTAAAAAAAGCTTTTCTATTCCCTTGAAAAATATTTTTCGTCTTGGTCTGTAAAATGCTCATTAACAGCGGACTTGAGGTCAGTGTCGTCAGGAAACCGCTTTCCCTAAAGGTCTTTTTTAAGTTTGGGAATGAAAAGCAGTCACTACGGGCTAGATCTGGACTGTATAGTGAGTGTTTAATTTCCTCAAGCCCGCAGTGTCCATACAATGGGCTTGAAGCAATCGCGCCGTGTGAATCGGTGCGTTGTCATAAACAGCAATCACTTGATCAGCATTGGTCTTCCCTTTTCTCTTATTGCTTCTCTCAAACGGCGTAAAGTAGCTAAGTATTTGTCTGCGTTGATGGTTTCATTTTTTTTTTGTGTACGCGATCATTATTATTCCTTCGAAATCCCAAAACACTACGGCAATAATTTTACCGGCCATCTACTATAACTATCCTATCAAAAACACAGAGCTTGAGTCGCCACCACACAGCTTTAAATACTCCCTACAACAGTCAGCCCGAGCCTGTTTTTAAACCGCAGTGAGCATTCGCGGCACCCATCTTGCACTGACTTGTGAGGTTAAGATAGTCATTCAATATGGTGTGTATGGTACCAACGGATAGGTAAATGATTTCTGCAAACATTTTAATTCTTACTCGTGCATCTTTTGATACAAGTTTTTCAATAATTTTCACATTTTTTCTGTAGCTGCTGTGATTAGCCCATCCGGGCGGGGTCATCTTCAATACTGTCCCTGCCTGTTTTGAATTAACTTGACCACATCTGTAAGGTTGACATTGAAGGACCAGTGTCTTGGTAAATGGCCATCATTTCTTCATGGACGTTTTTTGAGTTTTCCCATCGCACGGAGTTCGATATTTTTTAACATCGTCGCGTCAGTCATTCCCGTTGCTGTGACTGAAGGTTATATGAGAAGTAATGAAATTATAAAAACTAATTTTCATATTTATACCCTCAGGTAGTGCCGTTAGCTATGTTATATAATTACCCACATTAACATATATTATGTGGGTATGTATAGTTTAGTTACTGTACATATACATTATTACATTTTCTAGTACCACTAGAAATTAAAAGACCTTATAAAACAGAAATTCTTAGCAAATATAAAATTGTAAATTTGATTTACTTATGCTGTTCTTGTCTTTGATTCCCTTTTTTGGATTTACTCCACGTTTATTGATGCCGAGCAAAGCTGTCGGTAACCGTTTGAGTTATAGTTGATTAAGCGATTTAACGGAGGTTGGTTGATTTATGTGAAAATGTACTTGAATTTATATGCTTTAAAATAACCGACGCTTCTAGGACAACCAACATACTAAGATGTCATTAACTTTTTTTTCAAATACTAGGAATACTATTAACAATACTAACACTAAACTTTAACCACATCTGATAAGATTAAAATGATTGCGTTAGGAGTGGTTCATGAATCATGACGGAAGTCGAATGGCAGATTCGAACCCACGATATTTTGAGATGACGGTCTGCACTCTGCTATTATGCTACTGTCGCTTCATCAAATCAAATCAATTAAAAAAATATAAATATTTGAGTTGACGAAATACTTTTTTAATTAAAAACTTTTGAATGAGATAGCTAGTGCCATGTAGTGGCAGTGGAACAATATCCACTATCCCAGATGGTCCCGTGGGTGTCGTAAGAAAAGACAGACGGAGACTGACACAAGTGATGGGCAGCAGGCAATAATAAGCGTGGCAACTATGGCAAGCTCCGCACTATGAGACACTGTGGGGTAGGCCTGTGTTCAGCAGTGAATTTTTGTAGGCTGGAATGGTAATGGAATGACCATATAATGAATAAGAATAGACTAGATATAAAATGTATATAAAGACAAGCTTTTATAAGTGTTGCCAATGCCAACATCCTGCTTTGTCATCAGATCAGCTCTATGATATTACGGACATACCTCGTTGGTCTAGTGGTCGTAAACGCTGTTACTGATCAGGTTGGGCCAAAATCAGTTATTGGGTATTTCTAACAAGAAATTCTCAGTAGCAATCCGGAGTCCTGACTCCGGTCTGCTACTAAGAATTTCGAGAAGTCTGACTGAGGTACAGGGTGTAACACCGCCAACATCCTGATGTCCTGATGTTTCAGCCCTGTACCTCGGAAAGCACGTAAATCAAAAAGCAAGTCTATCCAGTCGTGTCGGAGTATCGTCCTGTCGGACTATGAGAGTGAGGAAATAGAGAGAGCACCTATGCTTGCGTCTACACTCGAGCACTGTAATCCTATCCTACGTAGATGACTAGCCTCCGTTCAAACTGGCCGACGTGACCGAAATTCGGTCTGGAGGACAGATACAATCAATACAGAAAAGTTTGATATTTTTTCACTACCTTCTTCATTTTTTATACAATTGAAGCGACTAATGAAGTACAGTATACCTAAAGGTAAGTGGCTGCTGGAGCCCATCCACATCTGCAGCCAACTTTAAATAACATTGACTACAGCGTTGTCACCTCTGAGGACTAAGATAGAATGCCTCCCATCCTGTAATTGTACAGGATATAAATAATCACCAATTGGGATTGCACCTAGTGCTGTATATCGGTTTGGAGTGAATACGAGCTGGTACCTATAATAACAGGTTAGAAGGCATTTCATATAAGTCCTCAGAGGTGACAACACATCAGTGGTGTTGCAGGTGTCCAAGAGCTGCAGTGGCTTCTTAATATCGGGTGGGCTTTTAGTTTATTTCAGCATTGCCTGTGAAAAAATTAGAAGATGAGCATATAAACGATGGTTATAACCACAGAAATCGTAATAATAAGACAATTTACCAATGAAATTTTATGCCTTTATTAGTTGAATTACACGTCCTTGATGAGTTTTTACTATTATGCTGCAGTTCACCATTATAATAATATAAACTCATGTACGACGTTCCCAGCGCAACTAAATCACAAAATGGTGAATTATGTTCGTCAACACATAATAGCGGCGACAAGGTCACGCGTCTATGCGATCTATATTGTTTTATTATTACGATTATGGTTATGTCACTGTCTATCAAGAGCCATAAAATATTTTGTAGCATTTCAATAGTCGCCTCTTACTATTCTCCCGGGACAAAATGGGATGTGGATTTGAGAGCTTCTTGCTGCTTTTTCTCACAAGGTCTTCCTAACCGCAGTAGAGATTTGTTGAAGCGATGGCGTAGTTTCACTTTCAAAAAGAGTTTGTAAGCCAATTTTATAAGAAAACTATTTGACTTTGACTTTGATGAAACTTTTTAGGCCGTCACAACACTCTTACTTTAAAAAAATTGTTGTAATTAAAGTCTTATTTCTTGTATTGTGTAGTAATTGTGAAGAAATTTAAATTTTTCATGTCCAGGCACAACGTATCTGACGGGGGAGAATTTTCTGGACGTCCTGGACAATGGCGCGGAGCTGTGCCAGTTGGCGGCCGTCATTCACGATCGAGCCAGAGAGGCACTTGACCAGGGACTTATTGTTGGAGTGAGTATTATTGACTGAATTTTGTCTAAAACAATCAGTACTTAATACTTTATGACGCGTAGTTTAGTAGTTAGAGTGCCTCGTTACCGAGTCGTAAGCCGAACCAATGTATAAAATAAATAATTTACTGGTTTGCAGCGGCTTAAGTGAATATATTACTCTATTATTTCTAGTTGTCAGCTGGTGACGTAAGATTCAACTATGATATACAAGACCCTGTCTACGCTAGACGTAAAATAACTAGACTGGTGACAAAGTTTATTTCTACCTGCGAAGCGTGACTATTATGCAAAATCAACAACTGAAGAGGCACATATTACGATGTATTAGTGAACTTTTACAGGTTGATTATGGGGAAGAAGAAAACGATGAACAAATGAGAAATGTGTAAATTCTTTTTTTAAATATAAGAGGGGGCAAACGAACACCTGATGGTGACTACCGCCGCCCACGAATAACTGCAACACCAGCGAAATTGCGGATGTGTTGCCGGCTTTTTATAAAATAGTGAACAGCACCTTTCAGCACTGTTCAGCACCAATGGTCACTGCAGACTGAGGTGACCCCTGTGATTATGGGTGCTGGAAAGCACCAGAAACGTCAGGAATAAAAATCAAATAAATTAAGCGCGGTAGTTATAATCAAAGATAATATAACCTATAGCTATACATACATACATACATACATATAATATAAATAAAATTGAAGTGTCTATCTATAATATCGAAATAACTGCCTTTTTTCGAGCTCGCGAGATTATTCGCGTGCCATTATGAGACATGAATAGCCATTAGGAACATTTTTGCCTTAGTCTGTCAGTCCGGGCAACCGATTCAAACAAAACTTCACGAGCAGGCAGAGAAAAATGCCAGGAGTGATCTAGTTCATCTTATCAAACATACATACAAATATATCAGAAAAATTTGAGTGCTCTTATGATATTTGAAAATTTGTTCAATTTAATTTATTCAATATTAGCCGTGCCTGCGAGTTCGTTTGCGTTGAATCAGTAATTTTGTTATTCTAAGTGATGATGATTTATTTGTAAAGTAAACTGTCGCAAAGACTTAGAAATACACTCTGAACTGACTACTCTGATAAAGACATTCAGTTAGTCGGTTAATCAGACAAACAAACGAACTAACAAATAAACGAACCCACAAACGAATAGGGTAAACTGTACGCTTGTGTTTTATTTTATAATAAAAACATAATGACCGCAAGTAATCCCTAATTTGTCTCCCGATTTCTCTAGCCAATATTTGGTTTCCATACAACAATTAAGAGATTGCCCTAAATAAGCAAGCACAACCACCAATTATTGATATTAAATAATAAAATTGCATTGAAATCTACAATCCAATGCCTACCTTAAACTAAATACCTACACTTAAAAATATGAAATTGCGTAAGTGTCTATATTTTGTCTCATCCTGCAAACAAATGAAAAATAAAACTAAACTCAACCTAGGAAAGTTTTTTGACCTTTATGTAATAGATGTGATCTAACTTAAATCAGTTGGGTTTTCTGTCAAAAAATTCTCACGAGGGGAGTCAAGAGTTTTGCAATGTTTCATCCCTATGCCTCAGAAAGCACGTAAAGACGTTTTATCTGGATCTGATCTCACTATATATTTGTCGGATAACTAACCCGGACACAATGATACATAAGCACTTTTTAATATTTTGTGTATAATGCTCAATAACGGCAGATTTTTGTAGTTATATAATACTTAGGTATTTCTATATTTTAAAGCGAAAATATGCTTCACAATTTTTGTAGTTATATAATAGGTATTACTATATTTTAAAGCGAAAATATGCTTCACAATTTTCCTGAAGATTATTTTGATATAAATCAGTAATTTATACATGATACGTTAACAAACAGACAGACAGACAGACAGAGAATTCTAAAAGTGATAGAAATATATTCAATTACTTATTTTTAGTCTCTCTCCATCAATTTTCTTACAAAAATATAAAATGTAATACAAACATTTGTAATTTACATTTTTATTATATGTATATAATAGATTACAAAGATTCAAGAATTTCTAAACCTTCACAAGCAAACTATAAGTGTACAAAGAATTACGTCTAAAAGTGTCGTAGATTCCAGTGCATAATTAGCTGCTCGATGCTTCAGTATTAGTACTGCTGTATCGGAACCATAAATAGAGTCTAGCTTGCGCGTCTCCACCTGGAAAACCGCCAGTATTCCGTTTGCGTCCCTTCATTTAGTTTCGTTTTGTCCGCTTTGTCAGCCCACTGACAGGATACTTTATGCTCCACTAAACTACTTTGAACGTGCACGTAATTATCTGTAAGAATTACAATTTCGGTCACTAGTTCCTTATGTTTCTTTCAAACTACGACATAATGTTTTCTTCAAGCTTCATCACTAATTTTTAAAGTTTTCTTAAATCATTATTTAAAGTTTAAAAACTAATCTACAGAAAAATTTCAATTAAAATATGATATTCAAAACCTATATATGTAGCTCTGGCATAGAATTTTTATAATAGGGATATTATGCATGCACACTTGCCTAGGGTAGAGATAACGATATGCATGAAAAATACGTTATGATCTATGATGTTATTAAACTTGTTTTTTATACGCCTTTGATTATAAATTGTAATACATTTAAAAATGATATGTTAGACTTATATTATAGAAGACGTTTTGCTATTTTATATTTTTAAAAGCTTTAAAGAGCTATTATAATATCAAGGAATTTATAGATGATAATAACCCCTGGGAATGCGGTGATCACTAACAAATTCTTTCTAATTAGTTTTATGTAGTTAATTATATACTGTAATAAGATAGTAAACCGTTTTTTTATTTTTTTTTTTAAATTTTGTACCCGCTTAGTTTTTTTTGCTGTTCTATTCTGATCTTACTGGTCTTAAAATACTGCATGGTCATTATTTAATAGTGTAATAAAATTTGCATAGTTATTATTAAACGTTTTTATAACATAATTAAATTTCTGACTTGCTTATTTTTTATGTTGCATTCGCATTTGATAGTTGTTTTTAGGTATATATTTTAATTGATTTGCAAAAAAATATTGTACAACGTATGCACAAACGGTAATAAATATAGATTTTTTTGTATTCAATATAGATTATAAATATATATAATATTTATGGAACGTGTGTTGCCGGCCCTTTAGAAAGGAGTAAGCTCTTTTCTTGAAGGTCCCCAGGTCGTATCGGTCTGGAAAAATCGCCGGTGGTAAACTATTCCACAGAGAGGTCGTACGCGGAAGAAAACTCCTTTTGAAACGTACAGTGGTGGACCGCCAAGCATCCAGATGGTGTGGATGGTATCGGGACGTTTGACGTGTAGTGCGTTCACGAAATTTGGCGGCTGGGATTAATCCGAACAATTCCTCAGAGCACTCCCCATGATATATGCGAAAGAAAATGCAAAGAGATGCAACATCTCTTCGCAGCGCCAGTGATTCGAGCCGATCGGAAAGCACTCGGTCGTCGACGATTCGAGCCGCTGTGCGCTGGATGCGATCAAGTGGAAGGAGCTGGTACTCGGGAGCCCCAGCCCAGAGATGGTAACAGTATTCCATGTGCGGCCGGACCTGCGCCTTGTAAAGTTGCAGGCGGTGTGCCGGCATGAAATACTGTCCCGCTCCGCTGAGCACTCCAAGGTTTTTAGAGGCCAATTTGGCCTTCTCTTCCAAGTGACCATGAAACTGCACGTCACTCGATATGTCGACGCCGAGGATTCCGATACTGGCTGAGGCAACAAGGGGAGTGCCTTGAAACTGAGGAGATACGACAAAGGGGTTCTTTTTTGCGGTTAACGCGCAAACTTGTGTCTTCTGGGGGTTAAACTGGACTAGATTTAGTCGCCCCCAATCCGAGACTCTGATCAGCAGAGACTCGACTTCAGACACAAGTTTGTCCCGGTTCTCGGAGACGGTTTCCCGAGAAATATTGGCACGGCCGGTGTACAGAGCATCACCAGTGCTGTCATCTGCATAGCAATGAATGTTACGGGTTTGCAACATATCATTGATATGCAGAAGAAACAGCGTTGGCGATAGCACGCAGCCTTGTGGAACACCAGCATTAATAGGCTTGTAATCGGAGCTTGCACCGTCTACAACGATCTTGATGCTCCGATCTGCAAGAAAGCTGGTGATCCAATCGCACAATTTCTCGGGAAGCCCATTGGAAGGGAGCTTCGAAAGAAGCGCTTTGTGCCAAACCCGATCGAAGGCCTTCGCAATGTCCAAACTAACGGCCAATGCCTTCCCCTTGAACTCTACTGCCTCCGCTCATCTGTGAGTTAGGTAGACCAGAAGATCACCAGCTGACCGACCACGGCGAAAACTGTATTGGCGATCACTAATCAGCTGGTGATCCTCAAGGTATCTCATGAGCTGGCAGTTAACAAAGACTTGTTTTGGAGAACAAGGAGGTGATTGCGATAGGCCGGTAGTTGGACGGGTCTGAGCCGTCGCTTTTTTTAGGGTTCGGGAGGACGAAAGCCGTCTTTCATGATTTTGGGACTACGCCTAGGCAGTAGGAGTACCGAAAAAGACGCGTTAAAACCGGTGCCAACTCTGGAGCACACGTCCTCAGCACAATTAAGGGGATTCCGTCAGGCCCACTCGACTTGTGGATGCCCAGGGAGAGGAGTGCTTTGCGAACCGAGCGCTGTGGGAACTGCACTTCCGGCATGGAGTACTCACACCGCGGGATGGTCGGCGGCGTACTCCCCCCGTCATCGAGAGTCGAGTTGGACGCAAAGAAAGAGCCTAGCAGATCAGCTTTCTCCTTTGCGGTATGGGCCAGTGAGTCGTCCTCCCTGTGCAGAGATGGAAGAGATGGCTGACAGAAATTCCCCTGGACAGCCTTGGCGAGAGACCAGAACGCACGGGGTCCAGAAGGAAGGCGAACTAGTTTCTCGCCAATTCTGCCTATGTGCTCTGACTTTGCCTTGGCAATGACTCTTTTGAAGGATCTAGAGGCGGAATTATACTTCTTTTTTTAGAGCGCTGGTGTTTACATCCCGGGACGCTGATGCGTCAGCCCAGGCTTGGTAGCACTCCTGCTTATAGCATGATGCTATTTTACAGGAGCGACCAAACCATGGCTGAGACTTGCCTCCAATGGGCACCACAGAGGAAGGAATAAAAAGTTCCATACCCTGAAGTACCACATCAGCGACAGAGTCCGCAACAACGTTGGGATCGTCCGGCGAGAAGCAAACCCGCCCCCAAGGGTAGGATGCAAAGAAAGACCGCATCCCATCCCAATCGGCAGACCTATAGTGCCAAACACGGCGGCAGCCTGCAGAATGCAACTGCGATTTCTGCGTGAGTGGCACCACACTCCGGACAAGACAATGGTCCGAGGAGCCTAAAGGGGCGTCGACGGAAATCTGATATCCGTCCGGGTGAGAGGTCAGCAGAAGGTCCAACATGGAAGGTGCATGATCCTCCACATTTGGAATCCGCGTAGGCGAGGCGGGCAGGCATTTGGACGTGGTCAAAGAGTCGGTCTGTTTCGTCATTACCGCTATGGGACCTATAGAGGCACCCGTAGACGCGCGGATGGTCGTCGCTGTCTACGCGTAGCGAAAGGATGTACAGGTCTGAACTTTCAAGACTGCCAAGGCGTCGAGAACAGATGTCCTCTCTGACGTAAACGCAAACTCCAGCCCGAGGCACAAAGGAGTGTTCCAGTTTGTATCCCGGGTAGGAGAGATACCAGACATCAGCCGCAGAGGACACCTGCGTCTCGGTCGGAAAGAGCAGAGCCGGCCTCGTCATCTCGAGATGGTAGTGGTAGTTTTATAAAAGAATTTTATTTCACTAAAAAACAATTTCTTAGAAGACATTTGAAGTTCACCAACACGCATTAGGGCTGCGCAGCGGACACTTTCTTGCCCTAAAAGCCTCTCAGAAATAAGATTAAGCCCGTGCCCAGCAATGGGACGCTTATAGGCTGTCACTTTAACTTTTTAACTTTATAAAAGAATACCTATATAAAATAACTAAACACCCCACTTGTTTGCAGCCGGTGCCGCAGATCCGCGGGCGGTGCTGGCAACGTGCGGCGCGAAGAAGCTTCTTCTCGCGGGACAACACCGAGAACTTCCTCACCTTCTGCCGCGAGCTCGGCGTGCACGAGAACCTGCTCTTTGAAAGTGACGACCTAGGTACTGCATTCTTCTCTTATTTTCCTTACTTACTTCATTCCTTTAGCGACGGTGTAAGAATATCCAGCACCATATTTTGTCCTATGGGTGTCATAAGAGGCAGCAGAGGGAAACTGTAACAAGTTTTTTTGAAATATAAAACTAGCGACCCGCCCCGGCTTCGCGCGCGTGATTTCTGGATCTCGACAACAGCGCCATCTACCGGGTCCAAATCTGAATCTAAAACACCCACTCAAACACACACAAATATTTTCATCAGAATCGGTCGAGCCAGTTGTTTTAACGAGACTGGCGGACAACAATTGATTTTTATATAGATATAAGGGTGACAAACGAGCACACAGTCCACCTGATAGTAAATGGATACTGTGGCCCACATATATATCTAGACTTGTCGATTAAGAATCAAAATGGTGATGCGTTGTCACCCGTGAGGATTAAGACGGAATACTTTAATGAAATAGCTTTATTTTGCATTTAGGTAAATATCTCATACGCTTAAAATTCTGTAGCATTAAATACATTCTAACACGAGGTAGAGACATGCTGCAGCTATATCATGGTTGTAGCACGAATGGGTCGGCTCAACCGGAGAAGGACTACGCTTGTGTTTCGTGTGGTAAACGTAGAGAACCTGAGACTGTGTGAAATTAACCGTATTTCTTTTCGAACTCAAAAATTAAAAAAATCGAATATAACAAATATATATAAATATATACCTAAATATATAACTATATTCCCCGTTAATTTCTCTTTACAGTTCTCCATAACCAGCCTCGTCAGGTAATCCTGTGCCTTCTAGAAGTAGCCCGCCTCGCTACAAAGTTTAATGTGGAGCCTCCAGGGCTGGTACAGCTGGAGAAGGAGATCGCTATGGAGGAGCGTGACTCGGGACTCGACTCCGCGATGTCCGGCACCGCGTGGCAGTTCAGGGACGTGTCACCGGCTCCTGATAATGATAAGTTAGTACCGGTGCTCTGTTATTAGTCATTTTAATAATTTCGTATATTTGTAATGGACCAAGTGATTAAACAAGGCGCTATTTATAATGCCCAGGCAATATGAACAATGACAATTCAATTCGGGCACCGTAATTAATACTGATTTTTACTTCATTATTTATAATATTGTCTGGTCATAACACGACCTAACCTGACCAAACCTTTTTATTACTGTGCTCAATAAGTAACAGACTTTATTACCTATACCTTTTTGCTTTTCAATCAATACGAGTAAATGCTTTAAAGAATCGACAAACGAACAGTGGATTCGATTAATTAATGCCCCGCGCTTTTAAAAAAAGGGGCAGTTTTATTAACAGTTTTATGAATGAGATATTGTAATTTATTAGTAAATATATTTTGTTTTTAAAATTAAAAAAAAAGGTTTTCAGAGATTGTCCCTTTAACCTGAAACCGTAATATGTGCTGTAACGCAATCGCAACCGAGTAAGTTTATTAAACGATAAATTATGTAGAATTTATTTTATTAAATTTTGTCTAAATACTCTAATCGTATTGGCAATTTACATACATACATTCTAAAAAAAATAGACAAACAGTAAAATGATAGAAAAATATAATGAGATTTAACCAAAAATATAATTATTACTAACGTAACAAATAATGTCCTCTATATCGAATTTCATGTAACGTGATAAACAATTCACTTTCTTGTTACCTTTCACGCTGCATAGTAAGGACAGCACCAGCAACAACACTTTGAAAACCAAAACCGAAGAAAAGTAAGTTGATACCATGATACTGAAGCACATCATGTAGATTGTTTTTACGCAATTATACGCAAAAGAGATGCACCTCTGGTGCGCAGGGTTAGGGTCAGCCCCAAAGCATTCTTAAAATGATAAGGATATTAAGAGTGGTCTCTATCTGAAACAATGTTGTAAAATGCATTGCTCACCAGTAAATTGACTGCTGGATATATGTAGGCATTAAATTAAATTAAAGTACGGAAGAGAATTAAATACAAACATAAACACTCACGTCTGTCACCCAGAGGGGTAGGCAGAGACTACAGACTTCCATTTAGCACGATCCTGACATACCTTTCTCGCCTCCTCCACATCCATATACCTACGCATACATGCTCGTCGGTTAAGGGTACTCTTAATTTGGCCCATTTTTAGTTTATCGCCAATTTGGTCGACAAACTTCCGCCTAGGACGTCCCTTTCCGACTCTTCCATTCACTTCTGCAACATATATTTGCTTTGTCAGTTTTCCGCATTCATTCTTTCTACATGACCAAACCACCGAAGCATTCCTTTCTTAATCCTGGCCACCGCATCATCTTGCAAACCACACTCTTCCTGAAGAGAAGAGAAGAGTGAATAGAATTAAATAATAATAAAAAATACATTTAACTTCCATATATTTTTAAGATAAAGTAAAATTTACAGCCTATAATCCCATTGTTAGGCACAGGCCTCCCCTCATTTCTGAGCGGGTTTTAGGGCAAGGAAATATCCGCCGCGCTGCCCCAATGCGTGTTGTCGAACTTCACGTCTTCGAAATATTTTTTTATTATTTCTCAGACATGCAGGTTTTCTCTAGATGTTTTGCTTCACCGCCGAGCATGTGCACAATCAGCACTTAAAATTGCAATTAATAAATTTATTGGAGTCGGCGTGGATCAAACCCAAGTTTATTCACGTAATATGAAATTTAAAGACAAGTAAGTACAGCAGTTAGGTACTTAATATTAGTGTGTAATAATAGTAAAAACCTCATGACCATAACATAATATACTGTTATGGATATGAGTACCTAATTATCCCCCTATATACCCATTTGTCTTTGAGAGTGGTTAAAATTTTATCAAAAGAATTCTTCGTTTAACTCAAAAATGTCTTTCCAGATCCACATCAGAACCCTCACCGTTATCCCCGGAACCCAATGATTGTAAGTATCTAAACATTTATTTACCGGTTCTTGTTCATTAACCTACATGTACTTCCCTCGTTTGAAGGAAGATTTGTCTTAACCGTCACGCTTAGCAGGTGAAGTAATAATCGCAGTGCCCGACGTAATTACTGTTGCGTGCCATAATTAATGCCTGGTACGTGGCGAACTACCACTAGCGCCATCTAGTATCGAGTAGAAAAACTAGGAGAGCTTTCTTGAAAATTCCATACTAGTAGAACTTTCTACACCTAGTCAGTCGGAACTGGTATGTACTCGAACATTCAAGATGTTTCAGTAGAAGAAGCCCTATATAAGGCCTTTATAAAGGTTTTCTTCCTCGCAAGACTTCTTTGTGGATTCGTCTACCACCGGTGTTTTTTTTCAGACTAATAGAACTTAGAGACATTCAACAAACGAGCTCATTAGTTTTAATAAGCCCCACAACTCACCTACAATTCCTCCGGAGTTGCAGTGGTTCATGCACAGTAGCCGACACTTACCATCAGCTGAGCCGCATGCTCATTTTCCCCCTTTTCTATAAAAAAGTAAAAATGAAATCATATGATTTCCTAGCATTTCCCCTAGTTGACTTTTACGACACCCACGAAATGGGGTGAATTTACCTTAATAAATGGGAATTAAATACATTTAAATTTAAGACTAACTTCCAGCTAAGGGGAAATAGTAAAAATAATACCTCAAACCTCCGTTACGCCGAAAATATTGCAGCATTAATGTTGAAATAAATATATGGTAAAGTTGAGGATTAATGTTAGACGAAAACACGATTCCGTGAAATTCTCTCGATAGAAAAAAAATCCAAAGTTAACTTTAAACTGAACAACAAACCGCTGGTATTCATAAAATACTTTAAATTACCTATAAAGCAGGGCTTATGTTTTTTTTATTATTTTAAATTACCATGTATGTCACTGTACCAGTCAGTCGTGTGCGCGCGCGCTTGGCGTACGGCTGTTGTATCGTAGATCCACTTAAGTCAAATACGTAATTGTGCATAAATATCTAAAAGACGGTGTCTTTCCAATATCGCATCATCATCATCATCATCATCATTACAGCCCTTCACAAGTCCACTGCTGAACATAGGCCTCCCCCAAGTAATGCCACAAAGCACGGTCCTGAGCCACCTGCATCCATCGACTTCCTGCATATCTTACCAGGTCGTCACTCCATGTAGTGGGGGGTCGCCCTACACTACGCCTACCGATACGAGGCTGCCACTCGAGAACCTTTCTTCCCCATCGGTTATCGGTTCTTCGAGCTATATGGCCGGCCCATTGCCACTTCAGCTTACTAATCCGTTGGGCTATGTCGGTCACTCTGGTTTTACTGCGGATATCCTCATTTCTGAGTCTATCACGCAGAGAAACTCCGAGCATAGCCCTCTCCATAGCTCGCTGAGCGACCTTGAGCGTCCTCATACGGCCAGCAGTGAAGGACCACGTCTCTGATCCGTATGTCATCACTGGCAACACGCACTGGTTGTACAATTTAGTTTTTAGAGATTGAGGTATACCTGACAAATCTCATCATCTGTCGTTTTGTGGACTCAAATCTGATCAAATAGGCCAAATGTTAGTAATTCTTAATAATAGCAGTAGTTTTTTTTTATAATAGGCTAAATTTTAGTAAATAGTTCTTAATAATAGTTTAATACCGGTTTAAAAAAAATTAAAACTTGCTTTATTTACACTTTTATTTTCATTAGTTTATAGTTACGTATTTGAACCAAATGTATTAAGACAAGCGCTAATCCCGCCGACAAACTGTTACGCAGTTTGGTGGGTGTGAACAATGTATAATAAAAGGTTTGGTCCAGAATAAATGATTTATTATTATTATTATTATTTTCACTGTACAAAGAAATTATCGGCACTCATAATTATCGAATGGGAAAGCTGTGTCGCTTACGATCAGAATACACATTACGCAATAGGACGACGTAAAATTAAAATTGGAATAAAAATGAGAAGCGACTGGGTTGGCGTAAAGAAATAGGCATACATATGATAAACCTAATGAAATAAGTATCTAACGACCTATCTACTTACAGTATTAGTGATTACAAACATGTCGGTACATAGCATACGACGCGCGGGGAAGTGGGGACGAAATTAGAATTTGAGCTGACTTAAATTTTAACGAAATTAATTAAATTTTAATTAGGTAAATTAATGAAATTTAAATTATATTAATAAAAATTGTACTTTCACAGCACACCTAGTTCCAGATAACACAGACGCAGAAAGTACAAAATCAGAAGGTACGGTCAGCAGCACAGATTCTGATGTTCCGCTCAAACCTACCAACGAGTTGGATAAGAGAGTAAGTCGTATTGAAGTTTTTACTTCATTTGCTTAATTAAATACTTTCAAAGGCATTTTAACCGACTTCAAGAAGGAGGAGGTATTCTATTCGACTGTATGTTTTTTTTCTGTGAACCGATTTTGATGATTCTTTTTTTATCAGAAAGCTGGTATTTCTCGTGTAGTCCTTATAAATTTGATCAATATCTGACCAGTAGTTGTGAGTTATCTTTAATAATGCGTATTTAATTAACTTCGAATAAATTGATGATATTATCATTTTATTTATATTAAAGTCGGATGTACAAAACTTTTAATTTGCATTACCACTTACCATCACGTGGGATAGTAGCGAAGTACCAGCTTAGAATAGTTAAAAGAAAAAAAAAGAAAAATATGCGGATTGGCTAGGATCTACCGGACACAGGTGGAAGTATGTCAGTGGAATAGAATATCCAACATGTACATACGTGACAGAGCCACGCTGCGGCTATATTATGAGTTCCTTTTTACGGGAAACGAGGCATTCCATCTTAGTCGTCAATGGTGACAACGCACCTACTTTTTGATTCTTAATTGAAGATAAAAAGTGTACTTGTTTGTCAACCTTATTATATATAAAAATATCTTTCATCGCATTTTCATGTAATACTTATACTGTGCGGGATTCGAACTCGTTGTCAGGTAAGACATGCAAGACATGGATTCTGGTGGTCCATGACCGTGTTATGTGGCATTCATTGGAGGAGGCCTACGTTTAGCAGTGAACTTGTGAAGAACTGTAATGACTATGATGATAATTGGCAGGTGCAGCTAGTGACACGGCTGATGGAGCGCGGCTGCAGTTGCACTTCGGGGCGCTGCTCCCGCCTGCTAAAGGTGAAGAAGGTGGGCGAGGGCCGATACAACATCGCCGGCAGGAATGTCTTCATCAGGGTTAGTACTTTGAACCTCATAAACCTTTACTTTTTCTAAAGGTAACGTTACACTTAGATTTTCTCCTGTGTCATAGAGGCAGTTTACATACATAAATTTTACACTAACAAACATCCAGACCCAGAAAAATTACTTGTAGGCCATAAAAATACCTGTTACGTGCGCGATTCGAACTCGCGACTCTCAGCGCTGTGAAACATTGCTATGCCACTGCACTACGGAGCCATTAATCGTTACTCATATTAAGACATTATAAATAAACATTTGTTAAGTTTCACCATAGTAGGTTCAGCCATTCCTAAGTTTAGCGCAGACAGACATACCAAAATTTAATGAAATTGTAACTTAGTTCCTAATAGCATGCAAATAACCTTATGATAATGGAAGCCTGTTATTTTTTATATCATACAAACAAACAATTCAATTTTATTCATATGTATAGATATTATGTGGTAGAACTAAGCTGCAAGTTGTAGCACGAATGGGTCGGCTCGACCGGGGTAGGACCCCGCTCTCACAGAATATCGGCGTAAAATAGCAGATTATGCTGCTGTGTTTCGTATGGTGAGTGTAGAGAACTGGAGAAGTTTTTACTGGATATGAGGCACTCCATCTTCGTTTCACCAGGAGTGACAACGCTTCTGCATCCCTTAATCGGGTATAAATATCTATGGGACACCGGACACAGCATCCACCTACCATCTATCCATATGTGCTCGCTTGTCACACTTATTCTATAAAAAAAACCTAGATTTCAATTTCACTGCAAACAGCTAATGTAATGCAATTATTTCCAGCTGCTAAAAGGTCGCCACATGATGGTCCGAGTGGGCGGCGGCTGGGACACGCTGGAACACTTCCTGTCGCGCCACGAGCCGTGCCAGGTGCGCCTCGTGACGCAGGGCCGTCGCAACATTCTGCCAATCGCCACATCGCAATCGCCACCGCCAGATATTCCGCAATCGTTGCAATCACCACAACCACCGCTCTCCTCAGACGAGCTAGATGCTGCTAAACTCTCACCGATCCCACGCAAACCCACCATCTCCCCCGCCAGCAGTAAAACCTCAATTACAAGCAAAGAACTCCTCTCAGGCACCGTATCACCCGTAGACAGCAAAGCTTCATCTGTTAGCGGTAAATCTTCTCCAACAGATAAAGGAAGAGCCGGCAAAAGTGTTAAACCAGAGCTCGAAGTCCGAAGAACTTCCACACCTAATAAATCGCGAAACCTACGGTCCGCTTTGACTTTGCCGCTTAAAGCGGACTCTACGGTAGATCAAAAACCTCTCGCACAGCGCACTAGAAAACAATCGGCACCTTCTAGCTTTAGCACACCCAACACGCCGACTGGTAGATCGACACGAACGCCACCTGCAGAACTAAGAAAGTCTCTCACTTCCAACACTTTGCTTAACGCTCCAAAGAAATCTAGAAGTATGAGCTTGGGTGTCACACAGAAGGAGGAGAAAAAACCGTTCTGCGGGACGGAAAGATTGAACCAAGACAGAAAGAACCAAATTAGTAGAAGCAGTAGCAGCACGCCCACTAAAACTCTTACTGCTCGAAAGACACGTAGCCAGAGCTTGGCTTCCACTCCGATCAATGAGCCCAAGAAATCCTTTAGCGGAACGAATGGGTACTCAAAGAAAACAAGAAGCATGAGCCTGGCAACACCGGTAGACTTTAATAAACCTCTCATTAAAAGCGTTTCGCTGTCCACAAACGGGCCCATGACGCAGGCAGCCATAGAAGAAAGCATCAGACAGTCGTTAGCTGCGTCAATCGCTGACAACAGTTGCCCCAAAAAACCATTCTTACACATTAAAGCCAAATACAGAAGTCCACCACCGAGGGAAGTGCCTCCGAGATAATTTAACAGCTTCTTGACTCCCCATTCCATTAGTTTTATACTTTGACCTTAGGAAAACCAACACATGTCTCTATGGACGATTCCAGCGGTGTTTTGACGCTGAGGGGTGTTGTTTAAAGAGTTCAACTTAATTTCGTGAGCTACAATTAACGTATAAGCATTAATTAGATCTCCTAAGTAATCTCATTTGTTTAACCATTTAGCTATAAGTTCGAAATAAATCACGTTTATTCACTCGAAGGAGACTAGTCATAATGAGTTTGTTTTGTAATAATTAATATCTAATAGTTTTATCGATAATTAATTATAATATTGTAATTTAATTATCACCTTATATCTGCAATAATAATTCCGATTTAATTTTAATTTATAATTATTTTCATTTGTACCAATTTCATTATTGTTTTAATAATTAAATTTAAGTTTTGTTGAGATATTTTAAAGCGCCATAATTACGTACCGCGCTTTTTCGGATTTCGTAATAAAATATTTTGAGTTTATTTTACATTTTTTTATTTTTATTTACAATTTTATCTATGAGTTAATATAAACACATACAATGCACACATGTCTTCTACATTTAGCAAGCTTTACTCTAAATACTTAGCATTATTAAGCATTATAATGTACCTAGCATGTATTAACCGATTTAAACATTTATTACCTACCAAGGGTTGGTGCTCCACTAAATGGATGGCCGGTTCACATTTTTTTAGTGCTTTGAGAGAACTGGAGAGCAGATTAGTAACATTTGAATACAAGGTGCATGAAACAAACAGGTATTCCACTTGATTTTAGTAGAAAGGCGAGAATCGTAAGTACATAACAATAACGTCCTCCAGACCGAATTTCGGTCATCGCGGCACCCTAGCCGTCTGCGCAGGACAGGATTATAGTGCAGACACAGCTGATCTCTGTCATCACTCTGGAGGTCCGATGGGACGGCAAGTCGACACGACCGGAGAGAGATCATGACCAACAGCGTTGCGTGTTTCCAGCCGCGAGGATGTAACGTCGCCAACTTCCTGACTCCGGGCTGCTGCTGAGAATTTCTTAGCGGAAAAACAATAACTGATGTTGTCCCGATCCCCGATTCGAACTCAGGAACTCATGATCAGCAGTCGCGCTTAAGACCGCTAGACCGACGATAAATATAAATAATTTTGACTATTATTTGTCAATAAACCCATGTTGATAAATAATTGTCAAAATCATATATATTACAAGTCATAACCATAGGTAAAACATTTCTACTTATGTAAATCATTTTTTAAAGGATAACATAAAGTAAAAGTGCTATTAGCGAAAAACTAAAACAGACTAAACGCCATCGAGTAGTGTCAGTTGTAAAAGTGGGAACGACATTGATTTTAATTTTTTTTTTAAAAACGCTACAGGTATGGTGTTGATTAACACCACCCCCAGAGGCCCCAGACTAATTAGTGGATTCTACATTTCACCCGAACCATTTAATGTGTGTGAACCACAGAAATCGTAAATTACTATTTTTGTGGCAGAACCAACTGATCGAACAATCTGTGTAGTACGGCCTTAAGGAAAAAACAGTTCCAAATTTATTTATTAAAAATATGAAAGAAAACTAAACAATTATCACGAGTAAGACATATAAATGACGTCTCACTAACACAATCATAAGGGTACAAATACGTTTTAATACTACACATATATATTTTTGTAATGTGTCGTCACAAAGAAAGTATTTTTGCACTAGATATCATTGTAGGTATAGAAGCACGTCCAATACAGAACATTATTACTCTGTAAAGAGACCACCAATCACTAAACTAGTGATGTGCTGACTGCTGACTGACTGATCAAAAACACGCGTTAGAAAAATAAAATTTTACCTAATTTGTGATAGAGCCACGCCGCAGCTATATTATGGTTGTAGTACTAATCGATCGGTTCATCCCCTTGGACCTCTTGGACCCTTGGAGCATCACGTTCTTTCCCAGAAAGTTACTGCATTAAGGTAGGTACTGCTGTGTATCGTATGGTGTGTATAGAAAACCAGAGGCCCATTTTTACTGGTAACGAGAAAGTCCACCTCAGTCCTCAGGGTGGTACATCTGCATTTTGATTCTTAATCAAGGATAATGGGTAACAGCATCTACTTACCATCAGGTGGACTGTATGCTCGTTTGTTATTATATAAAATTATTCTATAAAAAGAGTGTATAAATTAATTCGCAGATATGATTCAACTCATAAGATACCAATTGTAAGAGTAAGCGTTTGACAATACATTCAATTTCGATATTTAACAGATATTAGTATCAAAAATACGCTTGGTATTTTGTTAGAAGTACCTACCTATTTGGACTTAATTATCGTGTCGTGTATTTTTGTTCTGTCAAGCGATTCTAATCATGTGTGAATGCGTGTGACATGTTCGCATATTAAATTATTATTATTTTTAAACGAACATCCGACATTTGAACTTTGATAGTATTGGATTTGAATCCGCTAGTTTTTGATTAGAGCTTTTCTAATACTGAAATAGACAACATAATAAAATCGACTCAGCACGTTTTAACTTAAAACTTAAAAGAGTAATAATGTTCTGTGCACTAAACCTCGTATGAAAGTGCCACAGCCACACCGACCGTCGCAGTCGTCAGTAGATACAAAATAATATTCCACAGATTAGATAAAAATCACTGACTCATGTAACATCAATAATAATTGTTAAATAGTAAGTGGCTTTAGTATAGTTAAGAATGTTAATTAGAAAGTAAATAATTTAGGAGTGAGCAAAGTATTGCAGGGATTTTAACGTATTTATAATGTTTTTACATTTAACGACAAATTTAGTCACTTGCACGCAATTTATACGATGTTGCTACCTTTTGTAATTTTTTCACATTTTCGAATTGCGTAAATTAATCATTATATATATTTTATCTTTATCATTATTGACAATGCTGCGACAGATAACCATTCCAATGATATTTTTATTCATTACGATAAGTATACAATCATATTATGTTCGTTTATGTTTACGAATTAAAAGTAGGAAGGACACTACAACAATTACTGCACTATTGTGCCAAAATTATACAAGTGTTTAAATTTGGTAATAAACTTTTTGACATTAGATTTTTTGGAGTATTTTTGTGTTTGTGCCCTCAGCCCTACTCTGTATAATAGCAAACTCTTTGTAATAACTTTAATTATTCTACGTAAGAAATTAAGTATTCGCTTCGATTAAATTATACTAGCATATCATAGCATACTAGCTATCTATGGTATAGACCATTGCACCCAAACACGAGTACACTGCTAAACACAAAAAATACTTTTTTTAAATATACTTGATGTATGCCTCGTCAACTCTTCACTCAGGTGTGTATGAAACCTTTCGTAAGTTCATAACCCAACGGTTTCCCAGTATAGGATATTATATGACATATCACAAGAGGTCGCTCGACAACTGATGCTGGTGTTGAGCTTATTAAATATATCTTTAATGCATGGGAGAATTCACAGGATGCTTTGGGTATATTCTGTGACCTATCCAAGGCCTTCGATTGTGTTCACCATGAAACATTAATGTTTGGTCATGAACAAACAGGAAACTTCAACACTACGGTGTAAGAAGTGATGCAATTAAATTAATTATTTCATATTTAAGTGACAGAATGCAAAAAGTTGTCATTAATAGTATGAGTTCTTCCGGGTCGACTGTACAAATGGGCGTGCCTCAGGGCTCGATCCTCGGCCCCTTTCCGTTTCTTGTATATATTAATGAATTACCTTACATAGTGGGGGATAACCATGATATAGTATTATTTACTGATGATACTTCATTAATTTTCAAACTAAAACGACAGTTATTAAATTACGACGAAGTAAATAATGCTATAGCTAAGGTAGTCAATTGGTTTAATGTTAATAATTTGCATTTAAATGGTACTAAAACTAAATGTATGAAATTCATAACTCCTAATGTCAAACATGTTAATACGAATGTAATTTTAAATGAGGAAGAACTGAGTCTTGTTGATACCATCATTTTTCTTGGAATCACACTAGACACAAAGCTTCAATGGCTACCCCATATATCAAAACTTGCTAGTAGACTTAGTTCTGCAGCATATGCAGTAAAAAAGATTAGAACTCTTACCAGTGTTGAAACAGCGAGAATAGTTTACTTGAGTTACTTCCACAGCATTATGTCGTATGGTATTTTGCTATGGGGACACGCGACTGATACTGAAATTATATTTATTTTACAGAAGAGACCCATTAGAGCAATATATAATTTAAAACCAAATCAGTCACTGAGACAAAAATTTAAGGAAATTAATATATTAACTCTGGCCTGTCAATACATTTATAAAAATGTAATGTACGTACACAAGAATGAACGTAGTTTTGCAAAAATAAGTGATATCCATTCTGTAAATATTAGGAACAGACACAAGCTAGTTGTACTACTTAGTTACTCGACCCCACCGAGTCAGTAATTCATTCTTGGGGTGATGTATACGCTTTTACAACAAAATTCCAGAAAATATACAAAATTTGTCATACGCAAAGTTCAAAAAAATTATTAAACTAAGTTTGTATAAAAAGGGTTATTATAATATTAAGGAATCTATGTATGATAATAACCCCTGGGAAGGGTGTTTTTAATCTCTTGTGTTGTTAATTGTAAACATCATTGTAAGCTATTATATGAAAAAAAATTAGTCCCGCTGGGTTTCTTGCTGGTTCTTCCCAGTGCAGAGGTTTTTTGCGAACCGGTAAATGGAAAAATTGACTTTCAATAAGTATTGTTTATAATCTACATTGAATAAAAAGTTTCTGTTTCTGACCTTTCAGCTTATTGTTTCGTTGGAGGGTGTAAGTCACTGGATAAAGACAAAATTCTCTTCAAATCAATCAATCAAAGCAAATCCACGCACGATGGTCAACTTTGGAGTCGGACTAACAACTGGGCCTTTAGGTTCTATATTCATTTTTGTGGGGCTGATAACAAAAAAGAATGTGCTATGTTACTTGAATAGTAAAAGTTGGTGATTAATGGTACATGAGGTTTGTAATTATGTAAGTGATGGGTTAGCAGCCTGTCAATTTTTTCACAGTTTTTCATCTAAACGCATATTTTTGGCTAAGCTTACCCCCACGGCGATTATAAGCGTGACGCTATGTAGAAAGTTAAAGCAATCTTGATTTGTCAAACTTACACAAATGTATTTTGAAGTATACTTAATTGCATGTCTTATGTAATAGCGTAATAGACACTCAAGTCGGCTTGACGCACTGGCGCTGCGAAGAGATGTTGCATCCCTTTGCATATTCTTTCGAATCGTCAACGGGGAGTGCTCTGAGCAATTGTTCGGGCTAATTCCGGTCGCTAAATTTCATTAAAACTCGCGATACCATTCATGCCATCTGGATGATCAGCGGTTTATCAGAAGTTTTCTTCCTCGCACAACTTCTTCGTGGAATCGGCTACCAGAAGCCATATTACCAACCGACACAACTAAGGGACTTTTAAGAAAAGAGTCTACTCTTTTTAAAATAAGCCGGCAACGCATCTGCAATTTTCCTCGTGTTGCAGTTGTTCATGGGCGGCGATAGTCACCTACCATCAGGTGCGCCGGTTGGTTGTTTGCCCCCTCTTATATCAAAAATAAAATTTACGTGCCTTTAAAATAAAACTTCTAAAAAAATTGTATCAATGAACAACGTCATAGGTGCTTGTGAATAAAAAATATCTTCGACATATGGCATAATCAATCACCTCATTTCGTTCTGAAGGTGTCGTAAGAAACAACTAGGAGATATGCCAGAAAATATCTTATAGACAGCGTTATAAGGTATAAAAATCTCTTTAACGCCGATCCTAAGTCTCCCAGACCGAGAATGACATAGAGCAGTGTCAAAAAACGCCGAACCGTCTGGCACTTCGAACGTCAATCCACTTGACAAGGGTGGCAATTAAGGCGAGTACACCCTACAACAGGATAGGCCCACGGTCAGCCGTGGACTTTAATAAGCTAATTATGAAAAAAAAACAACTATGTGATCAACAATTTCAACATGTACGTGTTAAGGTTCCACTCGTAAATTTCGAAACAAATCATCGTTGAGAGGACTCGAATGGAAAGCGGTGAGTTTGAAATGAACCTAATTAAATATATTTATTGATGTAAACAACTTATAAAAAAATCCATCGTTTTGAGATGGGGTTCTTCTGACCGAAACCGCAAAGAAACAGTAAAAGAAACGCCTTAGGTCAGGGGTAACCTTTATGTATCAACGTGCCATTTTTCTAAAGAAATGTTAATGAGCTCATGGATTTTGATTTCGTGGTTATTGGGCAACAATAATACTAAATACTATCAACTCATATCTATTTTACTACAAAAAATAAATAAAGAGTTTTGAGTTGTTATTATTTTACATTGCAAGATGTTTCAGTTATACGCGTAATTCAAAAGTAACATTAGTGTGACTTCTTCAGTTGTAGCAGATTAGATGACAAATAACTTATATTGGGGTTGTACAATCGTAAATATTACACAAATAAACTTTTAAATACAGTTATGTCAACGAAATTGACTATTATTCTATGCGTAAATGAACTATACATTCCTTGGGGGATGCGTGGACTTGTCAAGGGCAGTAATGATGATGATGATGAAACGAACTATGCATCATTAGCAATAGTAGTCCACAAAACGTAGGATCACTCGTGTTCGTTCGTAATACTTCATAGTGAACTTTGTGATCGGTGGCGTGCTCAAAATATTGCATCGCGTGCCATTCGTTCGCCATCCCTGCCCTAGGTATTAGGTAAATACTTCAAGTTATGCAGTCTACTTGATACATTTTGGCTCTACATATACTTATATATTTTATAAAAGTAAGAGTGACAAGCGAGCACACAGTCCACCTGATGGTAAGTGAATGCTGTGGCCCATAGACATCTACACTTATCCTCTATTAAGAATCAAAATGCAGATCGTTGTCACCCCTGAGGACTAAGATGGAATGCCTCGTTTCCAGTAAAAAAGGGGTCTTCGGATCTCTATACTCACCATACGAAACACAGCAGTAATAAACTGCTATTTTACGCTGGTATTCTGTGAGAGCTACAGCCATAATATAGCTGCAGCGTGGCCACCACGTATAAACACTGTGGTCAGTAAACATACATGTCTAATATCGTTTACGAATCAAAATACAGATTTATTTATTACTTTCGGCCCTGAGGGCTAAGATGGAATGCCTAGTTAATATTAAAAACCATAGAGAATGTAATTATTTCGCTTAGTAAAAGGGGTTTCTGGTTCACTACCTTTGTACTCATCAAATAAAACACATAAGTGTACATTATGCTGCTTTGTTAGGTTGGTGTATATTATACTTACTGCCTCTTTAGTATAGTGGTTGTTAATGCGGTTGTTGATCATGAGCTCCCGGGTTTAAGTCTTAGGTCTGTAGCAGCCAGACTAATCAACCCTAAACGGGAATAAATAATATATACTCTGCTGCCACCATAACGTGGAAGGCGAAGATAAAAAACATTTATTTCCTAACTATCCCCGGCTACTGAGATACTGCGGACTGCATATAGATAATTTGACGTTCTTATAAAGAAACAAGAAGCAGCCGCAAATATCATTCAGCGCCACATTGTCTTCACAGACCGTATCGTCACGTATCCGTCGACCAATTGTGAGCCGTTTCTTCAACGCCGCAGCTCGCTTCTTCTTGCTGTTCCGGAGCTGTGTTCCACGCCGCCGCCGCTCACCGACTACGCGCGCGCACTTTTTTTTGCGCCCGAAGCAAATATGGGCAACCCTCCGGAAAGCGGGGGAGGGAGGCGGTGAATGCTCATAGCATACCACGCAGCCGGCGGCGTGGTTATGTGGAGACTTTTACCCACTAAACACCGCCTTTTAAGGACTGGCTTAACGGTCTAACTAGAGATCTCTAAGCCGTATACGAACGCGACCCTCCTTGGCAGAAAGGAGGGCGCATGCGCGCGCGCACCGATCTGCATGACTTTTATAGCCCGGTCCAGCGACGTAGCTTCGTGAACATAACACGAGTCTCACGCCGGGAAACGAAACGTACATAATAGTTGTATATTTTGATTAATTTTCATTGGTCATAATGTAAGAATTATAATTGGCTAGGGAAAATAAAAATTGTTACCATTGATAAACCAATTTGGTCGATAAATTTTCGCCTAGGACGTCCCTTTCCGACTCTGCCATTCACTTCTGCAACATAAATTTTCTTTGTCACTCTTTCCTCATTCATTCTTTCCACATGACCAAACCACCGAAGCATTCCTTTCTTAATCCTGGTCACAACATCATCTTGCAAACCACACTCTTCTCTTATTACACAATTGGCGATTTATTGAAAACGGGCCAAATTAGGAGTACCCTTAACCGACGAGCATGTATGCGGAGGTGTATGGATGTGAAGGAGGCGAGAGAGGTGTGTCAGGATCGTGCCAAATGGAAGTCTGTAGTCTCTGCCTACCCCTCTGGGTGACAGGCGTGAGTGTTTATGTATGTAATATGTATGTATGATAAACCAACACCGCAGCTAGCCATATAAATATAGGCAAGGTTAACCAAAAATATTCCATTCCACATTCTATTCCATTCCATTCCATTCCATATTCATACTCCAATCGGCTTTACATAAACAGTAGTTTCATTTCTTCACCTTAAAACCACTCGGAGTCTGTTAATAGTGGACTATTCATCTCCACCATTATAGTGGTGACCCGTACGAACACCGCGTAGGAAGCCCGTGGCGAACACCGAGAAGGAAGACTTCAGTATATATAAAATCAGTGTAATCAAGCCGTCATTATGGAACAAGAGGCGAACACATATACATCAGTTGTCGAAGAAATTCAGAAGTTATCACACGAAGTCGCTGCGCTCAAAGTTTCCCAGCACCACACCTTTTACCAACAACAGTGCAACCAGCGCAATCAGCAACAGCGAAGATCACCTTTTCGTCGCAACCGCTCTGCAAGTAGAAGTCGAATAAGCTCAACGTCAAGATCCCCTTACTGCTAATATCATCGACGTTTCGGGTTCGAGGCAAGAAAATGCAAAGAACCATCGAGCGTCTGACTAACTTATACGCTCAATACGAAAACTTCGAAAGCAACCTATTCCTCAAACTTCTTCAAACATGGGAATACAGAAGACACGTACAACAGCATACCATCCTCAGTCAAACGGAATAATCGAACGATGGCATCGTACATTTTCATTCCATTCCATTTCATTCCATTTCATATTCATACTCCAATCGGCTTTACATAAACAGTAGAGTCATTTCTCCACCTTAAAACCACTCGGTGTCTGTTAATAGTGGACTGTTCATCTCCACTATTACAGGTCGAGTCAAAATCAGTAATAAGATATTTTCAGTAGCAGCCAAGAGTCAAGAAAGCAGCGTGTTTCACACTCGTGCCTGCGCCTGGTCTCTCACAGTTTTATCACTTACCTCTAAGCCTGCAGCTATCTCTGAAGTGCTTTGTGATGGATCCGCTTCCACAATAGCCTTTAATTCTTCATTTTCCACTGTGGTCTCCGGCCGTCCACGGGGTTGGTTCTGAAGGTCGAAATTTCCATAACGAAAACGTTGAAACCAAAAACGTACCGTGCTTCCTTTTGCGACACCAGCGCCGTGCACATCATTAATCCTTCGAGTTGTTTCTGCAGCACTGATGCTACGGTAGAACTTGTACTCGTAAATATACCGATATTTAATGTTTTCCATTTTGCGATAATAAGCGACGCCAAAGAAAAAAATAATGAGGAAAAAACAAATGAATGACTATTTTCAAAACTCAAATGTAATAGCTAAACGAATATATAAATTTGAATTTGGAATTCTTAACCGAAGAGGAGATATTTCAGACTAAAGTGGTCAGTACGACAAAACGCTAATTTCATATGGACCCAATATAACAATCACGTTAGAAAAGATAGGAGAAATGAGAGTGGCGAAGCTTTTTAAATCTTTTATTTATGTAAGGACTTGTGACTAATTTTTGAATGGCTTGAGCGATTTGAACGAAATTCGGAATAAGGAAACGAAACTCAAGGGGCCAGCAGCTGGCCGACTTTATGGAGAAAGAGGAACTTTTATAATGAACTCTTTCTTCCAAAAGCGGCCCCACAGAAAGTGGACCTGGTCGAGCTCCAACTGTTCGACAAATGACGACTAGATCAAATCTTGTTCAGTGTTGTCTCAGTAATCGCGAGGGTGAAAACTGGCAGCGATCACCGTATGGTGAGGGGCACACTAAACGTAAACGTGTTATTTGGAAAGGTCATGTCTAATGAAGTGAACGTTTTGTCCTTCTCGTGCTCTAATCCAAAGCCCCGAAAACTTTCAGCTCGAGTTCGATGAGCTCGAAGCAAAACCGTTTCCAGTGCCTAGATAACTGCAATGAAGTGGACGATATAAATGGCAAGCTTGTGAAAACTGTCCATGCAGTCGGAGCTAAGTTCTATATGACCCGTCGCAGAAGAACACAAAATTTCTCCGATCACACTCTTTCTTAATCGTACGGCTATTAGACGGGAGATGAAGCTGCAGTCGTCAGCAAATTTGACAGCATACAGGCAACTGAACAGACAGATCTCCAAATGGGTTTGGCGGGTCTTACTCGTATTGAAGAAGCGATTGAGCGGAACCAGGGCTCCAAAGTCTTTGCCGGAGATCTGTCTGCCAGAAAGAGCCAACTATCGAAGCTGAAGATCGAATGTGGCAGCATCGTTTCCGGGACGCTTGATATTCTGAATAAGATTGAGAGGTTCTATGGGCTGCTGTTCACGTCATCGTTGGAGCCACATGCAAGTGTGAGTAACGATGCTCGAGCAAGTCTTATCCGACACTATTCCGATGATATTCCGGACGTCGGTCTGAGCGAGATTAGAATTGCCCTCCGGCACCTTAAAAACGACAAGTCCCCGGGGTGAGGATGGAATTATAGCGGAGTTTCTGATAACGGGTGGAAAACTGATACTTAAAGTCCTTCAGAAGCTCTTCAATTCCGTCCTCCATGGTGGCACTACTGCAGAAGCATAGAGCAGAAGTGCGGTGGTCTTGTTCTTCAGGAAAGGTGACAATGCTCTCTTGAAGCAGACCGATTTCCCTTCTGAGCCGCGTCTACGTGCAGTTTTTAAGAGTCATTACGAGTCGTCTCACACGTAAACTCGACGACTTCCAGCCTCCCGAACAAGCCGGTTTCCGAAAAGGCTTTATTACCATAGACCACATACATACCGTTCGACAAATTGTACAGAGGTCCGAAGAGTACAATTTGCCACTTTGTCTTGCGTATGTAGACTATGAAAAAGCCTTTGATTGCGTGGAAATTTGGGCGGTGCAGCAGTCCCTTCAGCGGTACCAAGTGTCGGTATATCGAAGTACTGAAGTATTTGTACAGTAGGGCTACGACGGGTATCGGAGTGCAGAACCAGAGTACGAGATTCTATCCTATCCAACAGCAGAGGTATAAGACAGGGTGACGTTATATCCCCGAATCACTTCACCATTGCATTGGAAGACGTTTTCAAGCTACTGAACTGGAAAGGACGATACGTATTAACATTGATGCCGAGTACATCCCTCACCTCCGATTTGCCGAAGATATACTCCTTATAGCAGAATCGCTGGAGGACTTAAGCACTATGCTCATTGACCTCAATAGTGTCTCCCAACGGATAGGTCATAAAATGAACATGGACAAAACGAAAGTCATGTGTAATGTCCATGGTCATTGTCACACCTACGCCGGTCGTTGTTGGGAGCACTAAGCACTAAGGTCCAACTTCATACGAGAGGTTAATCGACGGATTCATCTCAGCTGTCCAGCGTTTGGGAGATTGCGACATATCTTCTCGTCAGGCATACCTCAGAATCTCAAAACTAGATGGTACAACCAGTGCGTGTTGCCAGTGATGACCAATGGATCTGAGACGTGGTAGTTCTCTGCCGGCCGTATTGCTATTGCTATTGCAATAGCAATACGGCAAAGCTATTGAGAAGGCTATGCTCGGAGTTTTTCTGCGTGACAAAATTAGGAATTAGGATGTCCGCAGTAGAACATAGCCCAACGGATTAGTAAACTGAAGTATCAATGAGCCGGCCACATAGCTCGAAGAACCGATAACCGATGGGGAAAAAGGTTCTCGAGTGGCAGCCTCGTACCAGCAGTCGAAGTGTAGGGCATGCACGACGTCGATGAATGCAGGTGGCTCATGACAGTGCTCTGTGGCATTCCTTGGGGGACGTCTATGTTCAGCAGTGGACTTAAGAAGGGCTGTAATGATGATGATGATATTTCATTTGACACGAATTATACTTTAAAATACAAAATTTGACACTTATTATTCTTTGCATCACCTCAGAATAAATAATAGTTTAAGGAGTTTGAGCACTAGCCGAGACGGTTTAACGCAGTTTCTCTCTGTATGTGATCAGCCGCCAGTGCTCACGCAACACGCGCCTCAAGCTTGTAGTAGTGTAACTATCGTAGCGCGGTTGTATGAAGCTTTGCCTCTCTGTACGGGAGGGTTTCTGTACTCCCTGCTTTTAGACCGGACCTCATGAGTCGCGTCCGGACCGCGCTAGCAGGCGGTCACGTCCGTCAGTCGTCGGCTCCCGCCTGGGCGGGAGAAGTACAGCGCGTCGCTTCACAGTGGGTGCACGTGTTGTGGGGCCAACTCGGCTTGCGTCGAGCCTCGAGGACGCCCCTGCCCCCGCCCGGGATATTACATACCCAACGCTGCGTTTAATCTACTATGTTGGAAAGCGAACTCCGAAGACCCGGCGTGCTGCTAGGAGAGCGTGCGCCTGTTGGTGACTTCGGCTCCGCGTCGAGATGCGTCTCCGCGGGACCTGGAGGTTGCTGACCCTTCGGCAGATCCCTTCCCAGAGGCGTGAGATACGCCAATTTTTGCCTAGGAATTCTCTAGACCCGGAGTGCTGCTGTTAGGAGCGCACACCTGTCGACAGGATTGACCCTGCGTCGACTCTCTGTCCGCGGGGCTCCGCGGGGTTTCGAGACTGCTGACTCTCCGGAAGCGACTACCTGGGGCCGCGCAATACGCCAACGAAGAATACCTACAATGCCGTCCTTGTACGGCTCCCAAGACCGGTCCATAGACATGGGCTGTGAGGATTACCCGGGTAATGGGGGCACCCCGAGGCCCGAAACCTGCAGGGATAAACAATAGTAGTCCCTCGCAGATGACAACACTGGGTCCTTCTTTGGTAATGCACTCGTAATATTCGTACTTTTGCAGGTGTCAAGAAATAAGAAATTACCCTATAAAATCGCGTCGCGAAGTTGTTGGGAAATTTTGATGGCAGCTTGAGCCAACAGAGAGTCGATGACGATAGTAATTTATCTCAATGCACCTAAGCAGACACATTAGCTTGAGGTTCAGATGACAACCGGAGCACTTATTTCATTGTTTCCATTTAGTTCACGTGCTCTGCCTTTAATACACAAATCGCATCATATTTTGTATCAAAATTTTCTTCAGACTATTATATAATAGATACGGAAGAAGCAATCCGCGGTCAAGTTCGCGTCATAACTCCTGGATGCAGTAATTTATTAAAATAAGAATTCAGAAAAAAAAATATTAAAGTAACATTGTTTATTGCCAGAATATGATAAAAATGTTTTTTTTTTCTCTAAATGATGGCGACCTGCCTTCTTAGTAAGCATGGCAGTGCTCGCGCTCTGGCGTTATAACAGCGTACAGCTTATGGCGTAAACAACGAAGATGCCATATTATTCTCTGTATAACATGACGTGTTGGTAAGGAACTACATTCGAATCTGTTATTGTCGGCGCCGTTACGACAGCACCGACGGTGTTCGCGGGGAGTACGAGAAGCGCGTGGGGTTTTTTTTCTCACCACCGCGTCTAAGACCGTCACTCGCCGATAGCTCGCGACCCGATCATCACCAAATTAGTTCATACTTTGAATATTTAAATAAACAATTTGCCTATTATGTGAGTCGCCTATTTTATCCATGTTCCCTAATTGAACAGTTATTACGAACACTTTGCAGCATCATGACCATAATAAGACAATGTCTGGACTGGTGATAAAGCCACGTTGCAGCCTGGGATAGGACTACGTTCTCACAGTACACCAGTGTAAATTAGCAGCTAAATGCTGCTGTGTTTCAATTGGTGAGTGTAGAGATTCGGAAAATCTTTTTACTGAAAACGATGCAATCCATCTTAGTCCAGTGGTGATAACGCGTCTGCAGTTTAATTCTTAATCGAGGATAAACGTAGATGTCTATGGGCCACAGCATCCACTTGCCACCAGATGGACTATATACTCGTTTGTCACCCTTATTCAATAAAAATATGAATGGTAACACTTATAATGTAAAGTATTGTCCACAGTGTCGGCCAACACCACGAAAGCCGCACGTGGTGGTGCCGGTGCGCGCCTCCGTGACTCCGCACAAGCGACGCTACACATACTACAATAAGATGTTCAAGCCCATCTCGTACTCTGCGCCGCAACCGCTCAAGGTTTCACTCGTGTAATTTGAAAGCACCCATCAAAATCGAAAACATTGGCTTGATTTACATATGAAAATCATTTTTGATCTTTGTGCAAATCTACATATTGAAATAAAATTGAAATGTCTGTTTGTTATATTGAAATAATTGGCATCTGGCAGGAGGGGGGTGCTATTAAGACATAAATAGCCTTTTTTTAAATATCGTCGGTCTGTGATTAAAACGAATAGATAGAGAGCAATGCCGGGATGGACGTGGGCTATATTTTATCCTAAAACTTGAAGATTTATTTTGACAGAACAAAAATGTATAAAATGAAAATTGTCTTTCATTATCTTAAATCTAAATAACGTCACATTAGTTCTCCTACCTAAGCGAAGACGTGGCGTGCTGGCACATACATTTTTAGCACAGTTTTGGTGTATGTACTCTAAATAGAAATAGTCAAGCTATTTATACAACCACAAGACTCTGGCTGCATAAGCATGCAGTACGCAATGAATATAGTCAGCGCCTTTGGTTGCATGATGTATTAGGTGGAACATAATATTGAAGCGGTCAGATGAGTCACATCATATTGATATCGACTTACGTTCAAACGTATTTGTTATTATAAATAAAAAAAAACAAAGTTCCCGTAATCCTGACTAGCTTGAAACGAGAAGTTGTTTTTTCATATCACAATTCGTATTTTTGCAAAAAATGTTAAATCAAAAATTTTTGACATGGATAAATCAGGAACTCGTAAAGTGAGTGTAAATAAGAAAGCTATTATGAATACTCTAGAGATAGGTAAGCCCTTTCGTCATTTTTCTATTTTTGTTTAATAACAATTGAGTAAAAAGCTAGTAATACTGACTTCTGTATATACAGCGTACTTGTAAATATAGAGGTCAGGGGCTAGCAACATTTTTGTTTAAAATGACAGAGCCCACTAGAAGTTGGGAGGTACTATAGTGCGATTATCATGTATAATTTTAACCAGTTTTGAGAGGTCTTTCGTATTAAAAAAAACGTATATTCTTTTATACAAAAATTAGTAATAATAATAAGCAAATATCCGTTCCAAAGTTATTTATAGGTATGATATTAATATATGTATTTTTAAAAGTGCATTGATATGATAAAAATAAAAGTCCAATACAAGTTAAACATATATTAAAATACATCCAATAGTCTATTACAAAATTATAATACTAAATGTAAAACAATACAGAAGAGCGAGGAATAAATGATTAAATTAATAAATGAAATAACATAAGCAATCTTTATTTTACTGTTACATGTTGCATAAATTGTAATACAAATATTATTATACTGCGTTTCAAACGCAAATTGTTTCAAAAAATTAGAAATAATACATTGGTATATTATTTTCTAAATCTAATTTATTATCTAGTAATTTGGCGTTTTGTTCGAATTTCATCATTACCGAAAATGTTTTCTATTGGTTTTACAAAAAAAGATATATTTTTTGGTAAATAATGGTTTTAATTTTGATGTATCAACAAATGTAATTTGATAGAATATTTAGGTTCTCATATAGGAGAAAAACGCTTTATTAATACGAATTATAAGTGAATGCAATAAACTTTGTAAACACAACTACATTTCATTTTAATATAAGTCCTCACATCCCTAGCGCAGAGAATATTTCGAAAGTATAGGCAAGTTTATACAGGCTACGAAAAAATATTTCTTAGCACATATTATATACTTCACATAGGGATTGGTTATAAGTAAAATTATATGTCAAAAAGTTATGACTGGAACTATAAGGCTTCTTAAAATAAACTTAACATTAACATAAATTAATATTTTGGTGTAATTTCTATATAAGTTTAATGCTTAATACAGTTATAAGCAAATGAGATTTCTTAAATTCAAGTCCGCGCGTTCTATATCTTGGCCGGGCTGAAGTTAGTCGTGCGTGATACGCAGATTTAGTTTTTTTTTGAACAAAATGGTGACAATAGGGAGTGGGAGGGTGGGTGATTACTAAAACTAGAGATGCGAAAACGCATATTGTGTGATTACAATTACTTAAATAATCGATTATCGTTATTATCGATTACGATTCGATTTTATTTAAAATTTGTATGGTTTATTGGTGTGTAAATTCAACATGCCATATTAACAGTGATTATGATGATGTGCATTAAAGACTATTAAAAATAAAGTTATATTATATCGTGTTTACTATTTCACTGTTTATCGTAATTCTTTATTAGATACTATTATTTTATCGAAATCCATAAAGATATTTCCATTATCTTTGGCACATCTCTATAGACTACCTGTACATGGGAAGCCAACTTTAGCCCGGCCAAGGTAGAACGTGCGTAACGTAAACGTAAATGCTTTGATTTACAAGAAGCTCATTTTTGCAATTAAGGTGCAACGAATTGGAATAAAAGTTTACATAGGTAACATTTCTTCTATGTATGTATTTATATAGTAATATTTTAGTTTTGATTACAACATATGTACAGGCCTACTGCTTATTTATCAAAGGCAAATATTTAAAGTATATAACATTAAAGATTACAGAAAAAGTCAAACAATGAATCAAGAACTCTTCATTAATCCGCAGGACTAAGATTTACAAACCCTTACCTAATTGTATTTAAGTACGGGTGAATGAAGTGTGCCATGCAACTTTTAGTTCTTCTTATTTTATTGATGGCGTGGTAAAATTCATAATACAAGAGTTTACTTTTCATGTTCAAAACTTATAAGAATATAGTCTTGAATGGCACCATTGTGCTTTCCATTAACGTTTTTAGATACTTCCCAAATCGTAATGCAATTTTCGTATAATTTCCTTTTATTTTTATTACGCTCTTTTTTCGCGTGTAATGACGTGACTAGACAATGTTGCAAATGCATCATATTCTCTAAATAACAATTTTCTATAAAGAGATCAATGGTAATTCATTCGTAAATTTTATCCTTACATGTTATTTTACAGAACTAAGTTATATGTAACCAGGCGGGAATAAACCATTGCAGAGCCTCAGACCATTCTTTTATTAGTCAAAGTGCAGCCTATGGAAATTTGCAGCTAAGAAGGCAAAGATTAAATGTTTGTATAAAAATGCAGGAACATGATATGCATAATAATTGTCTTTATGAAAACCAAATTACTTTGATTGAAGCAGTAGACATGTCCATTTGTAAATCAGCCTCAGGAAAGTCAACTGCCTTCATACATTTTACTTCTTCTTGCTTTTACCGAGTGTAAGCGTGTGATGGGACTGTGTGGTCTGTTGCTTGCGACGATTGAATTCTATTGTGTCGTCTTCTATTTTCTTGCGAAGCTCCTCTAGACGTTTCTTCTCTTCCGTGTGATCCTTCTTTAGCTTGTCGAATTTCGCGTGCAGCTGGAAGTGTTGAGATAAATTAATTTTTTAAGGCACAAAATTGATTTTAATTTTTTTATTGATTAGGAATTTGCTTTCATGTATGTAAATAGTCAAATAAAGTAAGACCCAGTACTGCATCACGAACACAGCAATTAGGGGAAAGGATCATGTCCAGTAGAGGACTGTTATGAGCATATAAAAAAAGAAAAATATCTACATGGAAGGTAACAAAGTTTAGGAAGTAATAATTAAATACTTGGTACTGGTACTTCACTAAGAATTTTTTCTGTATTGTGGAGGTATTTTACATATACATAAATCAAAGGTATCAGAAGATTTTACATGTGGTAAAGCCACGCTGCAGCTATATTATGGTTGTACCACGAATGGGTCGGCTAGACGGGAAGGACCACGCTCTCACAGAATACCAGCATAAAATAGCAGCTTAATACTGCTGTGTTTCGTATGGTGAGTGTAGAGAACCGGAGTCCCGTTTTAATGGAATCTAGGCATTCCATCTTAGTCCTCAGGGGTGACAATGCATCTGCATTTTGATTCTTAATCGAGATTAAATGTAGATGCCTAAGGGCTACAGCATCCACTTACCATCAGGTTGACTGAGTGCTTGTTTATCATCCTAATTCCATTTTTAAAAAAAGAGGATATAGGGCCAGGACTGATTACACTGATTCTCTGTCATCATCATCATCATCATTACAGCCCTTCACAAGTCCACTGCTGAACATAGGCCTCCCCCAAGTAATGCCACAAAGCACGGTCCTGAGCCACCTGCATCCATCGACTTCCTGCATATCTTACCAGGTCGTCACTCCATCTAGTGGGGGGGTCGCCCTACACTACGCCTACCGGTACGAAGCTGCCACTCGAGAACCTTTCTTCCCCATCGGTTATCGGTTCTTCGAGCTATATGGCCGGCCCATTGCCACTTCAGCTTACCAATCCGTTGGGCTATGTCGGTCACTCTGGTTTTACTGCGGATATCCTCATTTCTGAGTCTATCACGCAGAGAAACTCCGAGCATAGCCCTCTCCATAGCTCTCTGAGCGACCTTGAGCGTCCTCATACGGCCAGCAGTGAAGGACCACGTCTCAGATCCGTAAGTCATCACTGGCAACACGCACTGGTTGTACAATCTAGTTTTTAGAGATTGAGGTATACCTGACGAGAAGATATGTGGTAATTTCCCGAACGCTGCCAGGAGTGTATCCGTCGATTACCTCTCGGTCGAAGTTGGACTTACCTAGTCGGACTATTTGTCCCAGGTAAACGTACTCGTCCACAACTACGAGCATAGTGCTCCCAACAACTACCGGCATAGGTGTAACATGGACATTAAACATGATCTTTGTTTTGTCCATGTTCATCTTAAGACCTATCCGTTGGGAGGCACTGTTGAGGTCATTGAGCATAGTGCTTAAGTCCTCCAGCGATTCTGCCATAAGGACTATATCGTCGGAAAATCGAAGGTGAGTGATGTACTCGCCATTGATGTTAACACAGTATCCTTTCCAGTCCAGTAGCTTGAAAACGTCTTCCAATGCAGCGGTGAAGAGTTTCGGGGATATAACGTCACCCTGTCTTACACCTTGCAGTTGGATAGGTTTCGAGCTCTGGTTCTGTACTCGGAAAGCCATCGTAGCCCTGCTGTACAAACACTTCAGCACTTCGATATACCGACAGTCAATTTGGTACCGTTGAAGGAACTGTAGCACCGCCCAAATTTCGGCGGAATCAAAGGCTTTCTCATAGTCCACATACGCCAGGCAAAGTGGCAGATTGTACTCTTCAGTCTTCTGTACAATCTACCGCAGGGTATGTATGTGGTCTATGGTACTGAAGCCCTTTCGGAAATCGGCTTGTTCGGGAGGCTTAGTTTTTTTTTTACATATGTAGTATTAGCGAAAATATAAGAAATATATATTTTTTAAAACATTACCCACATTAGGATTTTCTCCTGTATCGTGGAGGCAGTTTACAAACATAAATTGCACAAAGACAAACATCAAGACCCGGAACAATTATTTGTGGGCCATACAAATACTTGTTCGCCATTGCGCCACGGAGCCGTCACAATTTAACAATTTTTTAAATTTACCTCCTTCTCAGCCTCCTTAAGCTCTGTTTCCTTATCCTTTACTCTCTGTATAAACATTTGTCTCATTTCATCCTCTTTCTGCTGCAGTTCTGCTAAGTGAGCACTTCGTTTTTGTTCAAACGTTCGTTGGAATGATACCTAAAAAAACGCTCGAAAGCGAATCAAAGGCTTTCTCATAGTCCACATACGCCAGGCAAAGTGGCAGATTGTACTCTTCAGTCTTCTGTACAATCTGCCGCAGGGTATGTATGTGGTCTATGGTACTGAAGCCTTTTCGGAAACCGACTTGTTCGGGAGGCTGGAAGTCGTCGAGTCTGCGTGCAAGACGATTCGTAATGACTCTCGATCGACGCGGCTCAGAAGGGAAATCGGTCTGTAGTTCTTCAAGAGAGCGTTGTCGCCTTTCTTAAAGAACAAGACCACCGCACTTCTGCTCCACGCCTCTGGAGTAGTGCCACCATGGAGGACGGAATTGAAGAGCTTCTGAAGGACTTCAAGTACAGGTGTTCCACCCGCTTTCAGAAGCTCCGCTGTAATTCCATCCTCGCCTGGGGCCCTGCCGTTTTCAAGGTACTGGAGAGCCATTCTAATCTCGCTTAGACTGACGTCCGGGATATCATCGGAATAGTGTCGGATAAGACTTGCTCTTGGATCGTTACTCACACTTGCGTGTGGCTCCAACGATGATGTGTATAGCTGCCCATAGAACCTCTCAATCTTACTCAGAATATCAAGCGTCCCGGAAACGATGCTGCCACATTCGATCTTCAGCTTCGATAGTTGGCTCTTTCTGGCAGACAGATCTCTGGCAAAGACTTTGGAGCCCTGGTTCTGCTCCATCGCTTCTTTAATACGAGCAATATTAAAGTTGCGTAAGTCTCGCTGCATGCATTTGGAGATCTGTCTGTTCAGTTGCCTGTATGCTGTCAAATCTGTTGACGATTGCAGCCTCATCTCCCATCTAACAGCCATGAGATTAACAGTGTGATCGGAGAGTTTTTGTGTTCTTCTGCGGCGAGTCTTGCAGATCTTAGCTCCGACTGCATGGACAGTTTCCACAAGCTTGTCATTCATATCGTCCACTGCATTGCAGTCTAGATTCTCTGTGGGCATATTCATTTTCTTGTATAGTTAACAGTTCATTAATCCACATTGCTCAGCCAAAATTATAAAAAAAAAACTTTAGTTTCCTATCCTATGTCCTGCGTGATAACTATAGCAAATAGGAAGCACTGTACTTTTGATAGGTTGTAATGGTCATAATGATGATGACATAGATAAATTGACACCCAGACCTGTAACAATTATTTGTAAGCCATACCAATGTGTTTAGTGCTGGAATCAAACTAGTGCGACATTTAGGGCAAGCAGTCGTCTTCTTCATTTTAGTACAAATGACAATATGGAATAATACTAATTTTACGGATTTCATCGCATATAATTTTGGCTTTATTAACATTTTTATTTCCCGATGTTTTGGGCACATTAAAGCACGGGAGTTCCCGTAGAGTCAGCCTTCATAGCTGCAAAGCACTGATGCTTCAGGAATATCTAATAAATAAACGTCTGAATCATATCTAATAATTAGAGACCGGGTTATTATATGCATTTGTATATTTAGCCACTTTTTAGTGGTAGTTGCATATTTTAGCAAAACTTTTGAAATCATGTATATTTTGCTCGAGCTCCTAGCTGTTATAAGTACTCATATAGCCCACATACCCGCGATTATTTAAACACTTGTACCTCATGTCACTCTTTGCCAGAGCTATTACCGAGTAAACTCAAAACATACTGAGCAATAACTAAGGGTTTGAACAACTATACCAAATTGATAGCTTCATCTACAGGGCGGATGGAATTTTGCCTGGCACAGTAAGTCCAAACATAGCTCCCAAATTTATATTTTGTCTAATCACCTCAGTGGACAAAGAATGAATTAAGCGATCGTAGACACAATTTATCTACAGAACAAACATTACTTAGTCATATACATTCTTAAAGGTAAATTGTAAATTTCCTTGTTAAATATATTTTGTACATGATATTTTCGCAAACAAGATTGTTTTCGTTAAGAAATAATAACTTTTAAAATTAAAAAACATTTATTTTGGCCCTTTTTCAATCCGTAAAATTAGTTTTTTTTTTACATATGTAGTATTAGCGAAAATATACGAAATATATATTTTTTAAAACATTACCCACATTAGGATTTTCTCCTGTATCGTGGAGGCAGTTTACAAACATAAATTGCACAAAGACAAACATCAAGACCCAGAACAATTATTTGTGGGCCATACAAATACTTGTTCGCCATTGCGCCACGGAGCCGTCACAATTTAACAATTTTTTAAATTTACCTCCTTCTCAGCCTCCTTAAGCTCTGTTTCCTTATCCTTTACTCTCTGTATAAACATTTGTCTCATTTCATCCTCTTTCTGCTGCAGTTCTGCTAAGTGAGCACTTCGTTTTTTGTTCAAACGTTCGTTGGAATGATACCTAAAAAAACGCTCGAAAGCGAATCAAAGGCTTTCTCATAGTCCACATACGCCAGGCAAAGTGGCAGAATGTACTCTTCAGTCTTCTGTACAATCTGCCGCAGGGTATGTATGTGGTCTATGGTACTGAAGCCTTTTCGGAAACCGGCTTGTTCGGGAGGCTGGAAGTCGTCGAGTCTGCGTGCAAGACGATTCGTAATGACTCTCGATCGACGCGGCTCAGAAGGGAAATCGGTCTGTAGTTCTTCAAGAGAGCGTTGTCGCCTTTCTTAAAGAACAAGACCACCGCACTTCTGCTCCACGCCTCTGGAGTAGTGCCACCATGGAGGACGGAATTGAAGAGCTTCTGAAGGACTTCAAGTACAGGTGTTCCACCCGCTTTCAGAAGCTCCGCTGTAATTCCATCCTCGCCTGGGGCCCTGCCGTTTTTAAGGTGCTGGAGAGCCATTCTAATCCCGCTTAGACTGACGTCCGGGATATCATTGGAATAGTGTCGGATAAGACTTGCTCTTGGATCGTTACTCACACTTGCGTGTGGCTCCAACGATGATGTGTACAGCTGCCCATAGAACCTCTCAATCTTACTCAGAATATCAAGCGTCCCGGAAACGATGCTGCCACATTCGATCTTCAGCTTCGATAGTTGGGCTCTTTCTGGCAGACAGATCTCTGGCAAAGACTTTGGAGCCCTGGTTCTGCTCCATCGCTTCTTTAATACGAGCAATATTAAAGTTGCGTAAGTCTCGCTGCATGCATTTGGAGATCTGTCTGTTCAGTTGCCTGTATGCTGTCAAATCTGTTGACGATTGCAGCCTCATCTCCCATCTAACAGCCATGAGATTAAGATTGTGATCGGAGAGTTTTTGTCTTCTGCGGCGGGTCTTGCAGATCTTAGCTCCGACCGCATGGACAGTTTCCACGAGCTTGTCATTCATATCGTCCACTGCATTGCAGTCTAGATTCTCTGTGGGCGTGTTCATTTACTTGTATAGTTAACAGCTCATTAATCCACATTGCTCAGCCAAAATTATAAAAAAAACTTTAGTTTCCTATCCTATGTCATGCGTGATAACTATAGCAAATAGGAAGCACTGTACTTTTGATAGGTTGTAATGGTCATAATGATGATGACATAGATAAATTGACACCCAGACCTGTAACAATTATTTGTAAGCCATACAAATGTGTTTAGTGCTGGAATCAAACTAGTGCGACATTTAGGGCAAGCAGTCGTCTTCTTCATTTTAGTACAAATGACAATATGGAATAATACTAATTTTACGGATTTCATCGCATATAATTTTGGCTTTATTAACATTTTTATTTCCCGATGTTTTGGGCACATTAAAGCACGGGAGTTCCCGTAGAGTCAGCCTTCATAGCTGCAAAGCACTGATGCTTCAGGAATATCTAATAAATAAACGTCTGAATCATATCTAATAATTAGAGACCGGGTTATTATATGCATTTGTATATTTAGCCACTTTTTAGTGGTAGTTGCATATTTTAGCAAAACTTTTGAAATCATGTATATTTTGCTCGAGCTCATAGCTGTTATAAGTACTCATATAGCCCACATACCCGCGATTATTTAAACACTTGTACCTCATGTCACTCTTTGCCAGAGCTATTACCGAGTAAACTCAAAACATACTGAGCAATAACTAAGGGTTTGAACAACTATACCAAATTGATAGCTTCATCTACAGGGCGGATGGAATTTTGCCTGGCACAGTAAGTCCAAACATAGCTCCCAAATTTATATTTTGCCTAATCACCTCAGTGGACAAAGAATGAATTAAGGATCGTAGACACAATTTATCTACAGAACAAACATTACTTAGTCATATACATTCTTAAAGCTAAATTGTAAATTTCCTTGTTAAATATATTTTGTACTTGATATTTTCGCAAACACGATTGTTTTCGTTAAGAAATAATAACTTTTAAAATTAAAAAACATTTATTTTGGCCCTTTTTCAATCCGTAAAATTAGTTTTTTTTTACATATGTAGTATTAGCGAAAATATAAGAAATATATATTTTTTAAAACATTACCCACATTAGGATTTTCTCCTGTATCGTGGAGGCAGTTTACAAACATAAATTGCACAAAGACAAACATCAAGACCCGGAACAATTATTTGTGGGCCATACAAATACTTCGCCATTGCGCCACGGAGCCGTCACAATTTAACAATTTTTTAAATTTACCTCCTTCTCAGCCTCCTTAAGCTCTGCTTCCTTATCCTTTACTCTCTGTATAAACATTTGTCTCATTTCATCCTCTTTCTGCTGCAGTTCTGCTAAGTGAGCACTTCGTTTTTGTTCAAACGTTTGTTGGAATGATACCTAAAAAAAATAGTATTTTTTGTTAAGGTAATGTAAAATAATGCTATCTTAACTATTAGTTACATAGAAGATTATCCACAAGTTCTGTTATTACTGAACAAAATCAATTTAAATAAATTTATAACTGACGGTTAGGCCTGCCTATCTTCAGCAGTGGACTTTAAATAAGCTGTAACAGTAACCATATTACTGACGACTTATGTTATTACATCAGTAATTAAATTTACAGTTGTCTTTTTTTTTTATTTATAAAGATTATTTTTTTATATGCTAAATCAACTGTTTTTCCATGAAGTCCCCGCATAATGAAGTTTTCAAAAGAACTGCATCTGCGAAACAAGTGTCATATTATCGACGGTGGTGTCATTCCTAATGTGTTGGGAGTAGTAGTGCTGAGGTTATTGGTGACGGGGACAGTGCGCATAATATAGGAAGTGCGGACCTTAGCTAATTCAATTCTAAAATGTTTAATTTAATGAAGGAGTATCAAAACATGTGCCATAAATGGCCGTATCTTTGGAATGCTTTAGTTCAGAAACTTGGAATTTTTAACACCTCCAAGGGGTAAATAGAGACGAAATTCATTTCAAGTTGATATCTCTACTTTACCCGTTCCTGAGTAAATGGTCTTGCCATAACAACAAATTTATTGTATAAGAGGTCTGTATTTTCCTTTTGAGGAAGGGCACTGTAAAACTGATAATTTCGGTTACAGCTATCAGTCGCAAATGAGATTAGCCATCTGCACAGGGCAGCATTATATTGCCCGAGTGTTCTCTATTTCCTCATTCTCATATTCCAATGAGACAGTAATCCAAAATGAGCGGAGAGATGAGGCGCAGAATCAACGACTTTTCGTGTTTTACGAAGCACGGTGGTGAAACAACGTCAACTTCCTCACTTCGGGCTCTTACTGAGAAATTCTTATCAAAAAACCCAATAACTAATTTTGGCCTAGTTCGAATTCAGGCCGGCCGGGGATTCGAAGACGAGACCTTATGATCAGCTGTCACGTGTACAACCACTAGACCAATAAGGCCGTCGCTAAAACTGGTTAGTAAATAAATGAGATGAATGTGTTACGGGTTTGTTGTCCGCGTCGACGTCGGTGAAGCCCATCTGCGTGAGGCGGCGGCGGCGGTACAGCTCGTAGTGGCGTGCGTGCGTCTTCTCGCGCATGTCCTCCATGTTGGTGCGGATCAGCATCTCGCGCAGCTTCACGAAGTCGCAGTGCGACTCGTTCTCCACTAGAGCGTAAAGTTCAAAATTGTACTGACGCACAAATCGATATATTTTGTAGCACGAATGGGTCAGCTCCATGGTCCAAAGACCACGATCTCACAGAATACCAGTGTAAAATAGCAGTTTAACACTGTTGCCCTTTAGTATGGTGAGCGCTGGAGACCCTATTTACTGGAAATGAGACATTCGATTCCAGTCCTGAAGGATGACAACACATCTACACATTTTGATTCTTAAATGAGAATAAATGTATATAGTTTTAAGAAAAACCCCAACCAATTTAAAATCCACTCACCACAAATAAAGTAGTTATCAATTTGTATTTGAAACTATGGCATATTTATCTATAACTACTAAATCTGTCTGTTGTATGTATACAATCAATTTGTAAACTGGATCGTAATAATTAGTTCAGTATAAAGATACAGCTAGGTATATAGAATAAGTGTGACAAGCAAGCACATAGTCCACCTGATGGTAAGTGGATACTGTGGCCCATAGACATCTATAATTATCCTCGATTAAGAATTAATAAGAGATGTGTTGTAAACCTCAAGGACTAAAATGGAATGCCTTGTATCAAATAAAAAGGGTCTCCGGTTCTCTACATTCATCATATGAAACACAGCAACTTTAAACTATTAGTATACACTGGTATTGTGTGAGTGTTGATATATACCATAATATAGCTGCAGCATGGATCTACCACTATTCAGGAAATATACCACAATCTAAAAGCATGATTGATTTTCTATAAGTTTCATACAAAAACACATTAATTAACTAACCTTGTACAGTACCCCAGGGATACTGTCTGGCACGCAAAGTCTTGTTCCCAATCTTCACAAAATCAGTGCTGCCAACCACAGCAAATGGAATGTGAGAGTTCATAGTGGAATTGACTTCAGAGACAGACTCATCATCTACTGGAAATTGGTAGATCTCTACGCCATTAGCTTGCAGCTCTTGCATTATTTTTGACTGAAATGGTAAGGTATAGATTTATTAATTTTAGTAGACTAAGTCATTGAAACAGGAAATTGAAATAAGACTACCGAGAGTAACGATTTGTTTTTTATAAAGGTTCCATGTAGCAGTGGTATTCAATTACTCTGTTCACTAGATCGCGTGATTGTAAGGCGAAAGTGAAAATCGATTTCGTTATTGTCCTGTATCTGAAGTAGTGAACCACCACAGCGGTACAACGCGATAACCGCTACTCTATCTTCTTTCTTCGACCACTCCATATTTGAAAATTAATAATAATTAATGTCTTTTTTATTTTCGGCAAGGGCAAACGTTATATTTTTAAAATTGGTGAAGTTCATCTAGCCAGTATTCAAAATTTTTAAATAATAAGGTTTTGACAGAACTTATAACCCGACTAAGTAATATTTTGGAATCATCATCACCATCATTACAGCCCTTCACAAGTCCACTGCTGCCCTCTTCATAGCACGCTGAGCCACCATGAGCGACTTCATACGGCCAGCAGTGAAGGACCACTTTTCAGATCAATAAGTCATCACTGGCAACATGCACGGGTTGTACAATCTCGTACAATTTTCAGGTTTTAAGGTATACCTGACGGCAAGATGTGTCGTATTTTCCCAAACACTGCCCAGCCGAGTTGAATCTCTCGGTTTGAGTTGGACTTACCTAGTCAGACTATTTGTCCCAGGAAAACATGCTCATCAACAACTTCGAGATCAGTGCTCTCAACAACTACAGGCATAGGTGTGGTACCTTGGGCTATTGGGATATTGGGCTAACATGGGAATTACACATGATCTTGTTTTCTTCCATGTTCATCTGTTGAGAGAAACTATTCAGGTCATTAAGCATACTGCTTAGGTCTTCCAGCGATTCTACTATAAGAACTATATCATCGGCAATAGATGAGTGATGTACTTGCCATTCATGTTTATACCGTATCCTTTCCATTTCAGTAGCTTCAAAACATCTTCCAATGCAGCGGTGAAGAGTTTCGGGGATATAACGTCACCCTGTCTTACACCTCTCTGCAGTTTGTTAGATTTTGATTTAGAACCAGAGTATGGTTCTAAACTCAATTAGCCATTGTAGCCATACTGTACAAACACTACAGCACTTCCATACACCGACAGTCAACTTGGCATCGCTGAAGTGACTGTAGCACCGCCCAAATTTCGACGGAATCAAAGGCTTTCTCAAAGTCCACATACGCCAGACAAATTCGCAGATTTTACTCTTCGGTCTTCTGTACAATCTGCCGCAGGATATGTTGCAGGCTTGTTCGGGAGGCTGGAAGTCGTCGAGTCTGCGTGCGAGACAATTCGCAATTACTCGAAAACAACACGTAGACGCGGGTCAGAAAGGAAATCGGTCTGTAGTTCTTCAAGAGAGCGTTGTCGCATTTCTTGAAGAACAAGACCACCACACTTTTGTTCCATGTCTCCAGAGTAGTTTCACTATGAAGGACGGAATTAAGGAGCTTCTGAAGGATTCAAGTACCGGTTTTCCACCCCTTTCAGAAGCTCTGCTGTAATTTCATCTTCGCCTAGGCCTTTTAAGGTGCTGGAGAAACATTCTAATTTTGTCAGACTAACGTCCGGCATATCATCAGAATAGTGTCGGATAAGACTTGCTCTTGGATTGTTACTCACACGTCCATGTGGCTTCAACGATGATGTGTACAGGCGCCCATAGAACTTCTCAATCTCACTCAAAATCTCAGGTGTCCAGGACACAATGCTGTCACTCGGTCTTCAGCTTTGACAGCTGGTTGTTTCGGGCAGACAGACCTCTGGCAAAGGACTTTGAAGACCTGGTTCCTCTCACTTCACTTCTTCAATACGAGTAGTATTAAAGTCGCTTAAGTCCCGCCCCATCATTTGGAGATCTGTCTGTTCAGTTGCCTGTATGCAGTCAAATCTGTTGAAGAATACAGCTTCATTTCCACAGTTTTTTCTTTGTGGTGGATCTTGCTCTAGCTCTGACTGCATGGACAGTTTCCATGAGCTTATTATTCATATCATGCACTGCATTGCAGTCTTCTAGATACTGTAAACAGTTTTGTAACTCGAGCTGAATGGTTTAAGGACTTTGGATAAGAGCATGAGGGGGACAGAGCGTTGACTTCATTAGGCGAGACCTCTCCAAATTAACGTTTAGGTTCAGTGTGCTTCTAAGCATTTGGTGATTGCTACTGGTTTTCACACTTATGATCATTGAGACATCACTGAACAGTTGTCGTCTAGTCGTCATAATGAAGTCAATCTCATTTTTTCTCATCGGGGCTCGGACAGGTTTACTTTCCGTGGAGCCGCTTCTGGAAGAAAGAGTTCATAAAGAGTCCCTCTTTCTCTATAAAGTCGGGCTGCTGGCCCCTTAGGTTTCATTGCCCTATCCCAAATTTCCCTATCTTTAGTTCACTGTTCTCTCTTGTGTCCAGTTTTGCGTAGAAGTCTCCCATTAGCCATTAACACCTCCTCATCGGGATGGGCCGAGGTGCGTAAAACTGTACAACCTTCAGCAAATACCGTTTGGTAATTCTGAGCATAATGTACGCAACCCTCGTCGACACACTCCCAGTCTTTACGTTGTTGTACGAGAGACTTGTGGATGAAAAATCCGACACTTCTTTGGGACAGATGGTCGCTCTCCCGGTGATAGAACAAGTTGCTGAATTCGAGAATCACCGTGTTCTCCCCCTCTCTTCAGACCTTGGATAATCTCATAATGTTCCAGCGCAACTTGTCTATCTCTTCTTCCAGCTCCAAGATTCCCCGCCGTTACTATGGTCACCACCGTAGCCAGGAACAGAGCGGCCGCCGGGGACTGTGGGTCCCTTATTTGTATTGATGTTCATGGGGAATTTATTGCCATAGTTGCCACGCTTAGCGAGTGGGTTGACATACGCAGTTTTATTGTTGTACAAATGCTGTTATCAGGAAGATGCTGCTGCCCATTACCTGCCTGTTTACCCCTGTCGTCGTTTCAGACACCCACGGGAGGATATCGGGGAGTGGATATTCTTAACCGCCACTGCACGGCATAATATTTTGGAATATAAAATATTAATCCATATGCAACTATAAATAATGTCAAAATGTACTAAAATCATACCTTAAATTTCTGCAGCTCAGTCTTTGAAATAGTATCAGCCTTAGCAATGATGGGTATTATGTTCACTTTGGTGTCCAACTTCTTCATGCACACCAAATCAATTGATTTCAGTCCATGACCTGAAACATATTAACATTTTTTATGAAAACTATTTTTACTAGTAAGGATGACAAATGAACACATAGTACACCTGATGATAAGGTAACATCAATCCTTGATTAAGAATTAAAATGCAGATGCATTGTCACCCCTGAGGAATAAGATGGAAAGCCTCAGCACCACTAACATGGATCTCTGGTTCTCGTCGCTCACCATATAACACCACATAGTAGCATTATGCTGGTATTTCGTGCACGATAGTGAAACGCTTCTAACGCCTCTTATAAGGTATAAAATAAAATTTACTATTCAACTTTAAATTATTTCCTTCAGTAATAACAATGTTAATTACGTAGTTCCAGTTTGTATGTAATATCAGGATAAAGCCATGTTGCAAATAGGAAGCATTTAATTGTATTTTGAATATAAGAACATAATTGGAATACCATAGTCGAAAATGTAATGTGTGTGTTCTACTTGGAACAACTCTTGAATGTAAAACACTATACAGAATTTTAAAACAATAACAAATTACACAATACAAATAATAAAGTATGCATTAACAGTTCATAAATAGTTGAATCAGTGCTGTAGCACATACTATCTAACAGCACACAAAAATATAAGTAGTTTTAATAAAGTAAGTGATATTCACTCTGTAAATACTAGGAACAGAGACAAGATAGTTGTACCGGTTAAAAATGTCTAAAATAAAATCTGACTACCGCCAAGTTTACATAATTCACATATAAATATTGCATAAAAAGGATAATTATAATATTAAGGAATTTATGGATGATAATAACTTAATAACCCCTGGGAATGAGATAATCGCTACCAAGCTATTTTAATTTGTTGTGTTCTTACTTCTTAAGTATGGAGTAACTTAATTAATTGCAAAAATTTTTCAAAAAAATGTCCAGCTGGGTTTCTTGCTGGTGCTTCCCAGGACAGAGGGTTTTTTCTGAACAAGTTCGGACTAATTTCACCGCTAAATTTCAACATCGCATGTTTTGACATAACTCACGATACCATCTGGATGATTGGCAGGCCACCACTGTGCCATTTACAAGAAGATTTCTTCCTTGCGTGGTAAATTAAATACAAGTCTTTCGATATGTATTATTCATAATCTATATTAAATAAAAAAGGTTCTGATTGTTCTGTAAGTCAAGTAAAAAAACTTGACAACTGATGAGGCATACAGGTTCTATTTCATCAAGAATTTGCCTGCTAGAGAATTCCTAATGGCATTAAGCTCTTTTTTAATTTGTAATAGAGAATGCAATAAACAAATAAATACAAATACATACAATTATTCTTTCTGCCGATCTTGGTGACAGACTATAAATTAGGTGGAATGTATGCAATATTTTATTGGCATGTATATAATATATATTGGTACCTGCATTTTGTGAAATAAATATTGATTTTAACTTTTGGTGTTTAAAGTTATTATGTCAATCATTTTATATATTGTTAGAGTGGCCTACAACCTATCACTTCATCTACAATGCATCACAGCATGCAATCTTTATAAATATAATTCTTCTGTCCCCATGTATGTGACTGAACTCCTCCTAAACAACTGGAAAGATTTTGTAGAAAATATGTATGCGATTGTGTTAATTCGAGAATGGTTTCGATTCACAATTTAACCTGACATGTGGCGCTGTTGTCGAGATCCAGAAAACACCCGAGCGAAACCGGGGCGTATAGCTAGTTATGTTTTTTTATAGAATATGAAAAAGACTGATGGTAAGTGTTTGCCCCATAGTCATCTACATCTATCTTCCATTACAATCAAAATGCAGATGTTTACTGACTGGATGGAATGCCTCATTTCAGTAAAAGGGTCTTTTCTCACTCAATACGAAATATAGAATTGTTGTGCCTTTACTGGGCTTCCTTTTGGATATTAAATAATAATATTATGTATAATATATCGAAAATCTTTGACCAATGCCTATTATTATACTCAAATACGTGTAGCGTATGACTTATTTGATGAGATGTAAGTGCTGTTAGCCTATGTGGTTCTTACAACTTAATCAAGGCTAACTAACCCCTTAGAATTACTTGCGTTAAGGTATTTTTTTAATTAAAATATAACAATAAAAATAGAACAGAACATAAATAGTGACAACCAAGCACATAGTCCACCTAATTGTAAGGATGATTTACTATCGGTTATGAATTAATATGCATTGTCACTCCTGAGGACTAACATAGAATAATGCCTCTCCTATTCTGTAAAAAGGGTCTCCAGTTCTCTAAATTCACCATACAATACACAGCAGCATTAAGCTATTATTTTACGTTGGTATTCTATGAGAGCCTGGACCCTCCCTGGTCGAGCCGACCCATTCGTGCTCCAACTATATTATAACTGCAGCCTGGCTCTACCATGATGTGTTTTAGTAGATTTCGGCATTTTTACTATTTTGACGTGGTAGAAGTTACACGCGTACTGTTTCAAAGTACACAAACCCTACGTAGATTCTCGATACACAATCTGGTACAGTAACTGAATTAATTTTACGCAAGTAAAAGTTGAGATCCCGTTACGATAGTCGAGGACGGTGACCATTATTCCAGGGCGTCGCTTTTGTATGTCGCGCGCGCTCTGAATATGTCCGTACATTGTATGCCAGGGGTTCCCAAAGTGTGCGCCGTAGAGTAAGTGCACCTCCTCATGATCCTTCGGAAACTAAACTTACTACATAAAACAAACCGATTTTCAATTGTAGCTGTAATAAAGTGCAAAATATACTCAATATATTACAAAAACTCTACCTAGTACGATTGTATCGTATTTCGACTACCTAGGGCGCTAGTAACTATAGTCAACCAAATCTAAGAAATACCTTTTGACGTTTCACATTAATCATTCAGCTATAACTTTGCACAAGCGTACTCACATGATTTAAAATAATCATTTACGTAAATCCGAAAGAATTATAAAATTATCTATATTTCATTACAACGTGTATATTTTTTTATCACTAATTTAAATTTGAATCTTTGAAACAAAGCAAAATATTAAAAAACAGTATCAACTTTTTGTACTTGACGTCGTTTCAATGATATATCGCTATGTGCATTACCGTAGTGTTTGGATGATTGAAATTAATTGTTATGCGAATAATCGGCAAAAATATTCCAATAATCGGTAGAAATATTCAAATAATCGAATCGATAACTTTGTAAATGTATTATTTGTTTAATTTAATTTTTATTTTTAAAATTCCTTAAATTACATGAATCAGGAATAAGTTTACTTTTTAGCAAGTTTATTTTTTAATTTGTAACGTTAATTTGTGTAGGCAAAAAAACTCATATACACGGCCGCGATATAAAAACCCCTACATAATTTCAATATCCCGCAATTTCGGGAGCTAATGTGCTTAATTTTGTGATTTTGTGTTTGTCTTCTTATTTTGTGACTCGGCTTTAAGTTTTTGGACTGTTTCTTCAATATTCGTTAAAGCATGTGCCCATTTCACAAAAGATAATTGGTCAAACGTGGTGGGAAAAACAAAAAAAAAAAATATTATAGATGACTTTGAAAGAGACATTAATTTTGACTGCTTTATTAACCCTTAAGTGCATGAACTTTTTGTTTTAACTAATTTAAACATATAATTTAGATGTTTAGGTCTTGAATTTGGGAAAAATAAAGAAAAAAAATTCTTTTCATTTTTTTAAAGTAATTTTAATAAAAAAAGGTTTGTATCATTTTTGATACATTATGCATTAACGTCATTTTTTGTACGGTAAGTTAAGTAACTTTCCTACCTAACTGATTTTGTTGAATAGTTCCCAGACATAATATCCCTTTCTTAGCTAAGTAATACATATGAGATAAAGAGGTGTGGAAATTGTGAAAGTAAACAATGTGGTTTACTTTGCGTGGGATAATCCTCAACAATTTTACAACAGTGTTCCCAACCACTCCCAGATATGGTTCGTTTTCCATCATAGGTTCATTATCTTTTCCTGTATAAATTATAATTTTGTATGCATACCCTAGCAGTGAACATAGCATATAAAATTTGAACCCCCCATTTGTGAGGTTGTATTGTTTTAGGAAGTGGCCCATTTTCGTTGCACACATTTTTATGTGTTCATCTGTGGAAAGCCTTTGGTCTATATGAATGCTGGAAACTCTCATTCAGATGTTCTACCTCAGGTCGCAGCTTGTGTAGTTTATCGTGGTTGGGGTTGTCTATAGGCAGATGTTTGAAGTTGTCGTTAAAATGTAATATATATCAAATTTGTTCAAATCTATATAATGTCATACTCTGTATAATTGGCATAATTCCGTATTTTTTATTCCAGTAAGCTCCTATATTTGGATGATGAAAAACTGACATAGATATTAATTCCCATCAAGTACTATTGTAACTTTGATTTTGTGATTGGATCTGGTCGGTCGGGATTTTTTTGGATTGAATATCGAGTAGACCTTTTACAATCTTATCTAAAAAATCAGGAGTAAAAAAATAACTGAAAAATTGATATGGACTTTCTAGGGCTATAACTTAGAGAGAATATTTTGTCTCGTTCTGAAAACGAATGTTATCTTCCCAAAACTCTGAGGAATGTTTCCTTCATTTGAGTCTAGCATTTTCAATCGTAATTTGACACCCGTTGGGAATATTTTGTGCAAAACCACTACCTTCATTCACTAAGGGAGGATTATCATCATTTCGCAAATAATTTTCGTCATTTACAAGAGGTGGATTACCTTCGTCCCGGATTTGAGGCTTATGGAAATCACCGTAACCCATTTGTTCTTCCCCCGTGATTTTCTAAAGCAGCACGAATTTCATCAATATTTGGGTGATGATCTAATTCATAATCATCAGACTCTGCTTTCTCCTCCGATAAAAATCCACCTACCAATATTGCTAAAAGGTCTTCAATCTCATTATCTTTTATTTTTCTTTTTTTCCATGCTCCAAAAGTGAGGAAAAACATATAACAATCACATATCATACAAGCCTACTATAGTAGCGAAAATGTATAAACGGGACCTACTAACTGCATAATGTATCATTTTTGATACAACTAAAATTATCATTTTTTTTATCAAACGCCAGTAAAATTCACTTGAAATATGTGTTTAACAAAGAAACAATACTCTAACCTGTATTTTTAATATTTTTCCGGGTCAGCTTTTGTGTTAAAATCACTCCAAAATAAATCAATAAAAATTTATAATCCCACGAAAAAGGTTATGACAGACAGGAAAAAAGTTTTCATAGTTACCGCCAAATTATTTAGGAAATGGTCATCGATTACTTAAACATTCTAAAAGATGATTAGGCATAGGACATATTTAACATACAGCGTAGTTGTGTGTACGTAGTTTAACAAAATTATGAATCGATAATCTCATCGTATCATTTTTGATACAATATGCACTTAAGGGTTAAAAATCAAACAACGACAGTTCAACTAATGAAAATGAAAAATGAAAATGTTTTATTTGCCTCAAAACAGTTACATGTATTATAAATTAGATATCCCCAGTAAGTAATTAATAATACTTGTGTTGGGGCAAACTAATTGTACTGAAAGTGATTGAATAAACTTATTTTTAATTTAGTTGTAATCTTAAATTTTTATAACTGTGCCTCTAGAAATAAGCCGTACCTAACAACAAAACGTAGAAATTGATAAATCTTGTGTTTTAAATTATCCGTTTTTAATTTATTCTGGTATTATTCAAACCAAACTGTAAATGATTACCAACTTTAAATATTCGATATCGATTTTTTTAAGAATCGAATATTGTACGTTCCCATTTTTTGGTTGACATGCCTGGTGCAATAAGTCTGACAGCTGTCAAAATGTATTTCTTAGGGGTATGTTCCGAAATACAACCCAGTGTACTGTTCAATGCAAATGACGTCATGAATCGACGCTATACTGGTGATTCGTTCCAAAACATAGGACAGTATATGACGTCATACATTTACGCCATATTGGAAAAGTATTGGCGAATATTTTGTCATTTTGTGCTCCGAAATCATTATATCTTCTTAATGGAGATACCAGCAATTATTCTATAATTTTTTGTATTTGAATAAATAAAAACAAATTCTGGGATGCTTCATTCAGCGCACACACAATTAAATTTTTTTTTATTGTGGAAGGATATCCGACGCAATATGGCGGCGGCACGCCAGTACAATATAGTGTCAATTGATGACGTCATTCGCATTCGACGGTGTACTGTGTTGTATTTCGGAACATACCCTAGATTTGGTTGACTATAGCTAGTGACAAAAAATACTATGACTGTAAGAGCGAGCGCCGCGAACTGAATAAGTTTGGGAGCCCCTGTCGTAGGCATATCGAAGACGACAGCGACGTGTGTCAAGGACAGTCGTTTAAATATTCCACAGGTCAAACATTGTCCTAGTAAACTAGAAAGTGAAATGTTGTATATAACAAAAAATGGAAGGATACTACGGCATTAAAAGGCTGATATTGTTTATATTTTTATGTTTGCTACCACCGATTCTAAGTTTACAAAATTATAAGTAATAATATGTACCTATTTTATTAATTTTAGAATGCGAATGGTTAAGAATTGTATTTACAGCGAAAGTAACCAGTAAAAAGTAGTTGAGGATAAAGATCGTGAAATCAAAAATGAATAAGTTCGAATTCGTAATTTGAATGCAATTGCGAACTATACATAATTAATAACTCAAGCACTTTATTTTTCAAGTTTAGGATATGATATTTACTCCATGTACTAGCAGTGTGCTAATAACACATACTTTTTTTAAATTATTAGAAACATTTGCAGCCTATATAAGTCCCACTGCAGGGCACAGGCCATCTCTTATTAACAAGGGTTTTAAGGCAAGGAAGTGTCCGCCGCGCTGCACCATGCGTGTTGACGAACTTCAAGTCCTCGTAATATTTTTTTTCTTATTTCTCAGACATGGCAGGTTTCCTTTTTTTATAGAATATGATGACAAACGAGCACACAGCCCACCTGATGGTAAGTGGTTGCTGTGGCCCATAGACATCTACATCTATCCTCGATTACGAATCAAAATGCAGATGCGTTGTCATCCGTGAGAACTTAGGTGGAACGCCTCGTTTCCAGTAAAAAGGGTCTCCGGTTCCTTACGATGTTTTCCTTCACCGCACGCGGTAATCAGTACTTAAAACTGCAATTAACAATTTCATTGGTGCTGGCGCTGCGAGGATCGGACCCGGGTTGCTCACGTACCGTGAAATTTACAGCGAGCGGTTAGCCCCTGAGCTACCACGGGTTCTACATGCATTGATACAGAAATTGTGTTTCCTCGGTTTAAGAGCCGGATATTTGACCATCTGAGTGACCACAACTCATGTATACAAAATTCATAGTAGTTCAAGTTTGTAGATCATCAAGGTTCCAACGAAAATGGATGCTAGATAAGTACGTCTACTTTTAAAAAAAATATTATAGGTGAATTCATTAAAATAAAGCGAAAAATTCAGTAAGTATAACTATTTAATTATTAGTTTTATATTTGAGAAAGCAAACATAAAACTTTAAGACTTGTAAAAGGTGAGTGAACTGTTTTGTATCAATATTATTGCTGTATAATAATTTGTTTTGTGAGTTTGATTAGAATATTAATGATCCATAGTTAACAATCCATATCTATATTTATTTTAATGTGTATGTCCTCTTGCAATTGCAACAATGTCCACTCACTGTGACTGATAAAAGACAAGATGCTTAAGAACAACTTTCTAATTGCACATAATTATAAAATACACATTTGATTTGTATGTATTCAACATTGAATACGTGTATACGTGCTCGGCGGTGAAGGAAAACATCGTGAGGAAACCTGCATGTCTGAGGAATAAAAAAAATATTTCGAAGGCATGTGAAGTTCGACAACACGCATTAGGGCAGTGCGGCGGACACTTCCTTGCCCTAAACCCTCTCAGAAATGAGAGGAGGCCTGTGCCCAGCAGTGGGACGTATATAAGCTGTAACTTTACTTTACTTAACTTTTAACATTGAAAACGTGTAAATCAAATTTAAATTAAACCTCTTTTAATCTTCTTTTTCCTAATTTTGAATATAAAATTTATCCATTGATTAAAATTGTATGATAATTTTCTACAAAGAAGTTATATTATGCACTCGATAGGTTGTCATATTTCTAGCCGAATTTAAAGAGAAAATAACTTAAGAACATAAAGATTATAACTAAATAGTTTGCAAGCAAATTTTAGGTTTGAATCTGCTATTTGACAACCATCAAGGTTTAGTAGTCCCTTATGGACAAAGATGGCATATGCCATTTTGTAACAAAATTGGCTTTGCATATATCCTTCAACTCAAATTCCTATTCAAATTTTATGTCATTAGATATCTTAAAGTTAATGTCAATGGACATGCAGAGGGAGTTATAGTGTACTGAATGTTCTTCAATCAAAGTTATAGTTACAGCCTATATATACGAACTACTGCTCAGCACAGGCCATCTTTCATTTCTGATTCGGCTCAGCCGCATTGGCCCAATGGGTGTTGACGGACTAATAAACTAATAATGAAATTAGCACTTAAATTGCAATTAACAATTTCTGCTATGTGTTGGTGGGGATCAAACACAGGCTGTTTTGCAAACTAATTACAATGAGCATTTAGCCCCTGAGCTACCATGCCCATTTTCTACTGGGATTGAATCCCCTAATCTCTAAAATGTGTTATTTTTATAACAAATGAGACCACACAAAACTTAATGTGCATTTCAAAGTCAAAATTATTTTATTCCAAATTATACATATACGTACATGGTAGAGCCAAGCTGCAGTAGTGTTTCATATTACGGGGAGTGTAGAGCTTGCTAGAGTTTGCTTTTTACTGGAAATGAGGCATTCCATCTTAGCCCTCAAGGGTGACAACACATCTACATTTGATTCTAAAAGTTTATTTCTTTTAAAAGAGGATAATAAATGTAGATGTCTATCAGCCACAGCATCTACTTACTATCAGGCAGACTATGTGCTCGTTTGTCACCCCATTCTATTAAACAAAAATTGGCCTTTACAAAGCACTTTTAGAAAGTCATAAAGCTACGCCCTTGCATCACAAGTTTATACTGCTGGAGACCTTGTTATAACTTAATTAACTATTACTTCAGAAAATCTTTCAATAAAATGTTATTCATATACCCAAAAACATACTGCTAGTTTCAGGGAGCCTGTACTTTGGATATTTATTACGTGTATTAAAGCTATGAACTTTACACTATTCATCAAAGATATTAAAATAGAACATAAATAATAATATCTGGTATGAATTGTGAAGCAATGGTTGAGATATGAATTTGTTCAAAAATATCTCTAAATGAGTCACTCAGTCTTTTATTGTGAATTAGCGACCCGCCTCGCCTTCGCGTGGATTTTTTCTGGATCTCGACAACAGCGCCACCTACCGCGCTCAATTGTGAATTTAAACAATTCTCGAATCAACTTAATGGCACACACAAAGTTCATCGAAATCGGTACAGCAGTTTAGGAGTTCAGTTATATACACATTACACATGGACAGAAGAATAATAAAACATTCCCTTAAATCATTCTGTATATTGATAAAAACCGCATCAAAAGCCATTATGTAGTTTAAAGGATCTAAGTGTATAGACAGCTGGATGCATCTTTGTTTTATACTATGTACAGATGGCACAAATTGCTTTTCTCTTTATGAAAACCAACCTATTAATAAAAACCAAATAAAAGAAACATTCCGAAATATACAGAGTATTAAGTAAGTGTACATAATAATATATAAATAATATAAAAAAAAAATACTATTGACAGAATTAGTTAAGATAATGGTACCCATTCAGACAGACTATAGACTGAAAAGGATCATTAAAAAATAGTAAAATTGTTAGTTTTTTCTTACCTGTAGGACAAATGAAGTAAAGACACACATGCAGACGGCTGTCATGGTATGCAGATAGAGAGCGCTTGATTTTTAGTTCCTCCTGTAGGTATGCTTCAAACTGGGCGTCAATATAGTCCACCACAGCTTTGAAGCTATCCTCTTTGTTCACTTGATCTCCATAGCCCACAGTATCACAAATAGTGAGCTACAGAAGGAAATGATTGTTATATTTCCGTCATAAATAAATACTATATAGTGATTTTATTCACAATTTACTAAAAAAACATCAGCTTCTTTGCTAAGTGAAGTTAAATAATAACTATTTTTCATCAAAAATATAATTTCAGTAGTCAAATGTCAACAGTTTTTAATCTACTACCATTTTAAAAATGAGTATCACCCGTTCGAAGAAAATCTCTTTTTGTTTAAGTATTGAACCTAATACTTACTATAGAATAGTAAAACAAGCCAAAACACACCAGGTCAATGCTGGTATTTTCAAGAATGTGTCAACAAGCACATATTTCTTAAAATAAATGACCCTTCAATGCATGTTGTCACATACAACATACAAAACTTAAACTTTTGTCAACTTTAGATGGGGTAGAATAATAAAATAAATATAAAATGGGCACCATGAAATAACGTCGTAACAGATTTATTACCCCATATTTTCTTTTTCATATTGTATGATGCGTCAGTAAATGAAAGAGATGACAGGCAGCAGCTTCCTGCTAGCTCAAAATAAGGAAAAACCTGCATTTGCTAACCCTCCTCTTTAGCTGTGACAAATATCCTCACTATGAGGCAATCTATGGGAAAGTCTATATTCAGCAGTGCACTTTTGGTAGGCTGGACTGATTAAATTAAATGACAAATATATGAAAGAGTATTGAAAAAGCAAAGTAGCAGCCAATAAACTCCTCTCAATTCGGAAAGTTTCAAGCTTAAGCTAATGTAAATATTGTTTACCTTCAATCTGACACTGCTCTCTTGCAGTTCATATGTGTGGGCTTTGAGTTTAACCGTTGGCAGGTTGTGTGGACTAGGAGAAGACTCAAAATTGGTGTTGAATAAAGAATCCATGAGGGTCGATTTACCCAAACCAGTCTCACCTAAAAGAAAAATTAATTTAAAGAAAAATATATGAATACTTCACAAATAGCAAATATAAGACATTTTTATGTACATTCGATATCGCCGGATTGACGACGTACGCCAGTAGGTATCATCATCACTACAGCCCTTTCTTCTTCTTAAAGTACCATCTTCTTTCGAAGGTTGGCGATCATTAAGGCAACTTGAATCTTTGATGCCGCGGCTCTGAATAAGGAATGTGTGCTCTTTCCAAACTATTGGCGTTGGTTTTTCAGCCAAGATGTTCTTCTTCAACCCACACTTCGTTTTCCTTGGATCTTGCCCATTAGAATTTTAGGAAAAATAAAATTACAAAATTTTACAATTCCATTATTGATTATAGACCTCTCAAGTGTGCCACAAAAATAGATGAGAGCCACCTGCATCCGAAGGGGAGGGGGGAATACCCCACACTCAATTCGTCTTTCTTCCTTCCTTTCCGTTGTCCGTGAGTACATAAATGTTAAATTAATCAAGAGTCATAACGATAAGTCGCTGTACAAGTGATTAGACGAGTGCTAAGTACCTAAAAACCCAATGAATCATAACTTACCAATGCAAAGGATGTTGAAGACAAACCCATTCTGCACACTCTTATTCACAAGCTGATCGGGTAGGCTGTCGAAGCCGACATGCCCCGACAACTTCAAAGTTCGCATTGCTGTCTCCGCCTAAAATTAAGGCTATTTAATATATTATCTAACTTGATTGCGGGACTCTAATCTTGTAACTATTTCCATTAACTTTACATATTGACGGCTGTTAATTTATGCTTATTGTTTAGTTCAACATGCAACTAAGTGTTTCGACGTTATTTTTTCGAACGTAAATAACTAAACACACAGAACGTCCAAATCTCAGATTGTTTTTTAATCGGAGACCCAAACCCAAACGGTTTAATATTTTTGTAAATATACATAAAGCATTTACTCATAACATAAAGATACTTACTAATATCTCAAAGTTCAAAAGCTCAAAGAAAATGTGATATTTCGGGGAGTAGATTAAAATTATAACTATAAAAATTAAAAACTTACTTTAGGAGGTTCTACGTCAATTGCCGCCATGTTTGTTCACTCACTCTGACTAACGCGAATTGAAGTTTGTACAGATAAACCATGAGAATTGCTGCACCACTCCCCGATTTCACTAACTTCATACAGCAAGTACAACAATATTACAAAAGTAAAATATACAAACTTTTTGTTTTTCTAAACTACTGTCTTTATGAAAATAAAATTTTACCTCTTCGAATTACTACTTAAATCGCAAAAATAAGTTAATTTTACATTGTGAATTTGTGAAAATTAATATAATGTGACGATCATCCTAACTAAAAATACAGTGACAAATTATTTTTTTATATTGGTAGCATGTTTTCAGACTTGCTATCGATATTTTTTTACCTCAAATGCTAGGTAATGTTAGCAGACATTATATTTAATTAAAATATAAGGAAAACTTATAAATACATCCAAATATGTTTTAGCTTAAAGGCAATATGTATAATTTTTATTCAAAACATTATAATTAATCTCAAGTATATTTCAAAAATACGTCTACATTTGTAATAGCATTGAGACATTCATATGCGTGTGGTAGATAAATAAAAGTCACAGAAGAGTTTTAGGATAAAATAATTACAAAATTGTAGTTCAACGTATTGGCAGTTCCCTAAATATCAATATTGATTGATTGGGAAGAACTTACATGAATTTCTTGACATGGCAACACTCTGTAATTCCAAAATGGTAGAAAGCGACATTGGTGCGTTATCATGTGAGCCGATGAAATAATGTTTTCTTGAATTTTTTCGTCGTGAGTGGATTTAAAAAAAGTGTTTAAGTGAATTGTGACATAATTAATCATGGTGGACTTAAAATCTCCGCCCTTTAGTGAAATTAAGAGACCGGAGGAAGTCGTCAGGATGACGACGAACGATAGCCTGAAATTTGCAGTTCTTATCGGCTTGATTGAAGTCGGACAGGTGACCAATCGGGAGGTGGTGAACACCGTTTTGCATTTGGTAGGTGGTGTACATTCTATTTGTTATATACCAAAGATTTTCTGCATGAATGAATACGAATCTTATTGGATTCATCTTGGAAAGGTTATTGCCACTTTTCGAAGTTTATGTCAAATTAACAAGCATGTTTGGCAATATTTTGGATGTTTCTTTATCGTGTGAATTAAAAATAGTCTAAAGATTTGTTAGTTTGTGGCGAGACACGTCTGTTTTCATTGTTTTTATCGATCGCCTTGTGTCGTGAATCGCAGGATAGTGCGGTCAACTTCGCGGCCGCGGCGACCGGCTTGCGGTGTTTGTTTTGATTTCTCTGTTAGCATTTTGGCGGCATGTTACTGATAATTAAAACTGTGTTATTGTATTTTGTGATACATGCAGGTGTTTTTGTACAAATTATACAGCCGCATGATTTAAAACTATCGAGATGTCATAACATTTACATAATATTGGTAATTCTTTAGTAATCTGCTGCACGAATTATTGGTCGCCGAATGGGCGGGTAGATGGGGGGAGGGGTAGGAACCTCCCCCTAAAAGAATTAAGTGCCGGAAACCCCCCCCCCTTTTTTTATGAATTTTTTTTAGTAATCTGCCGCATGAATATATGGGCCCCGAGTGGGGGGACTAGTGTAGGAACCTCGCCCTAAAAGGGGGAAGTGCCAGAAACCCCCCTTTTTTTTGATAAAAAATTAAAATCATAACCTCATTTTTTTATACAGGAATATTGACGCAGTTACTTCTGCAACTGCTTCGGCACTGCGGGAAGTGCAGCCCCTTTGCCCTTGCGTAGCAAATCACAGGCACCCATGCTCGCCTCCGCAGCTTCGGCTTGTTGGTCGCCTTCGGCGACCAGCCTCAGCCGCTACGGCTCGCTTAGGTGCCTGCGATTTCCTACAGCGGGCGGGGGCTGCTCTCCCTCCGTGCCTACGGCTTTACAAAAACACTCTAGGGGTAGGGCAGACAAGACTACGTGGAGTCGGGGTGTGCTAATTCGGTTTTAGAACCGATTCGACCTATTTTATCTACAAAGTCTAGTTGCTCTTAACTCTGCTACTAGAGTGGTAAATGAAATAATGTAATGTGAATTGTTATAATTTTGTTTTCGGATAAACCTCTTGACTGCTCTCCACTGCAACTCAATTTGTTGTATATAAGTCCCATCTCCACCACAACAAATGGATTGTCTGGGTCCGAGTGATTAACTTTTTTATGAGTGTATCTGTGTTAAAACGTAAGTAATTAATTCAAAAAGCATTTCCGAAATCCAAAAACAGTGTAAATGGTTCAAGCTTAACCCTGATAATCCTCCTAAATTGAAAACATAATTAAAAAATCAAGTATCGGAAATCTACTTCATAATATGAGAACAAATTGTTTTTTACACTATTTTTGGTGAAATTTGTTTTTATCGTAATTAATTCAAAATGCATTTCCGACATCTAAAAACAGTGTAGTAGGTTTAAGATTAACCCTTACAAGCCTCCTAGACTAAAACATTATCAAAATCAAGTACCGGATGTCTAGCCAACTCAATATAACCTCAAAACTTTAACTATCGATATCTCGAAAAATAAAGATTTCCGGCATAAAAAGCAGCTAAATGGTAATCAATAGCATCATTGCCTGTCAACTAAAGCTAAAATAATCACTTAAATCGTGCAGCAGATTACTAAAGCCGACCCCATGAAATAATGTAGCTTTATCTGGTAAAGGGTTTTATAGGTGGACCAATAAGTGGGGTTGCTTTACTCTGTATTCCATAATTGTCGTGATTTTTCGTTTGAGATTTTATCGCGTGATTACGGAACTCTGTGCTATGGTTTACGGAACGATTTCAACCTTTTATGAAGGATTTGATTTCGATTATAATTAGTTTGCATGATAAAAACGAAAATCAATTTACATAAAACGTATTTTTTTTAAATGAGATTGATTTCAAGCAGAAGTTGGTACCTGTATAAAAAGATTAAGCCATTAAAATTATCACTGATAAGTGATAATGCAGTTAAAACTAATCGGTGTTTGTTATCTGAATAACTATTTAATTCACCTTACATGTCTTATCACTTCGTTTGCAACTATAACCAGATTGTTGCTATTTCTAAGTAGGTACCTATTTTAGTTCATATAAATTTCATTTCAATTAGAGGGCATAATGCTAATTTAATACTATTTGTTTGTTTAGCCTCACACTGCTAATAATATGTGTCTTTTATGGAAAGGATGTTTTTAACGTGGTTGAGTCAAGCTGCATGTAAATTATGGTGGTAGCAAGAATGGGTCAGCTCGACCGGGGTAGGACAACGTTCTCGCAGAATACCATCGTGGAATAGCAGCTTAATACTGCTGTGTTTCGTATGGTGAATGTAGAGATCCGGAGACCCTTTTTTACTGGAAACGAGACATTCCATCTTGTTCCTCAGGGGTGGTAACGCATCTGCGTTTTGATTCTTAATCGAGGATAAATGTAGATGTCTATGGACCACAGCATCCACTTACCATCAGGTAGACTGTGTGCTCGCTTGTCACTCTTATTCTGTATGAAAAAGATGTCTATTGGCCACAGGATCCACTTACCTAAAGGTGAACTGTGTGCTCGCTTGTCACCCTTATTCTATGAAAAAAAGGATATATGAGGCTAAAACCACCATGTTTCGTTTGGTGATAGTAATAGGTTTCGCAATTATGAAAATGGTTCACGTCGCTGATATGGTAATTTTAAGACTCGGAGATGTTAAACGGTAAAATATGTGTATACCTACCATTTGTCATGATCATAAGACAGCATTCATAATCGTCTTTTACGGTGATATGTACCATGAAATCATAAGTTTACAAATGATCTGGTAACATGCAGACTTCGACCGCCGTGTGTGGATCAATTAAGACTAGACAATGTGGTAAGAGATAGCTACGGGAGTTGTCGATAAAATCTAATCGTTTTCAGTAGATGGTAATATAATGATCTTTAAATGAAACTTAATTTTATTGATATTATCACGTATACTAACTTACTAACGATCCGCACCGGCGCGGCGTCGTGATTACTAAAACTCAACAACAGCGTCGCCTACCGGGTCCAAATGTGGAGTCTAAACTATCTAGGGACCAATTCAACACACGCTAAAAATTTCATCCATGTAGCTCGAGCTGTTTTTGAGTTTTAGCGAGGATTAGAGGACATCAATTGATTTTTACATAGATTTTAAATTCCGGACATTTCGGAGGTCTCGAGGGTCAATGTCAATGTTAACCACGGCTTGATCCGATCTACGCAGAATGAGCTTATAGTATCTCGAAGTCTTGCAGTTGTATGCTTGGGTTTGGATAAAATTTTTTTAATTATAGGATAGGATCACAAGCAGATGGTAGCGCCCAAACATCTTCTCTATTGAAATTAGGATGTTAATTGAATTCAGTAGCCTCGCGAATTTTCCTTGGAAGAAATCGGTGTTCTTTATCTTGGATTTGTGGTCTACAGTATTGATGTAGTGACGGTTACATGTTCACAGACTGCAGACTTCCCGGAGCGAAAGGACGAGCATTTAAAATGAGTTAATTAAAATACGCGATTTAATCCAAAAAAACTTCGTTTCTTGGATTTAATCGCGTATCATTACATCAGATACCAAGACCGGCGACGGACAGCGGCGTAAAATTGCAATCGTCAATCCATTAAGTGGACTCAAATAGGCCGATTTCGAAAAACATGGGCGTAAAATATGAGCATTTAGTCGTCGCCTTTCAGCAAAATAATTTGAATCCAGAACTCGTCATTCAAAATTAAAGTGCTCGTACAACCAAGCAAACATGTTTAATCCTTCCATCTATTACGGCCTATAAAAGTCCACCGCGGAGCACAAGCCTCTGGCATAGATTGCTTCATAAGGAACATAGGGGTGATATTGCCACAGTTGCAACCGCAGTTTTTTATTATATTTAGCTGTTATTAAGGAGGTGCTGCTGCCCATCTCCTTGTTCAAGTTCCCTCTGGCGCCTCTTGCGACAACCACGGGACGATATGGGCCTGTGGATACTCTTACACCGCCATTACACGGTTAATAAGCTCAATGGTTAAAACAGTAATTTGAAAAACCCAACTGCGTAAAAAAGTTTACGGAAAAAAGAAACATTTTATAGCTTATGTCACTTCTATAACTAATGTGAATCTAAGGACTGCCCATGTGTTAAAATCCGTCAAGCCTTTGAGGCTACAGAGCCTACCAAATAAAAAGACATACATAAATAATACATATTATACTAGAATAACATTACCCTCCTTCTGAGGCAGTCGGGTAAAACATGTTCAACACCAGTAAAAACAGAAGGAACAATTAAAATTAAGATGGCCTATATGTATATAATACAGCTATAACGTAGTAGGTAGTAGGAAGGAGGCTGGGTACTACCACCTGCTTGGGATCCTATAATTAATAAAATTAAAACTAAACCCAAGCACACCACTGCAAGACTTCAAAACACAGTTAGTTCATTCTGCGTAGATCGGACCAAAGACAATAATTAAAAAACTGAAGGTACTCCGGGTTAACTTTGACATCGGGACGTCAGTCACCTCAGTCCCCCGTGACCAACACCCGAAACGTCGGGTATTAAAAATAAAATAAATAAAACGCGATAAAATCCGTAAAAGTAGTTTTAATCAATTTAATGTACTTATCCAAAAAATACAAAAACAAAACTAGTTTTGTTAAAAATAGTGTTCTACATTCTGTAAATTGACCATGTAGTGGCGGTGTAACAATATCCACAACCCCACATCACCCCGTGGGTGTCGTAAGAGGTGACAGAGGAAAACTAATCATGAGAGCGACAGCAGCGTCTTCCTAATGACTAAAAATAAAAAACTGCGGTTGTGAACCCTTGCAAGCGTGGCAACTATTGCAAATATAACCCCATAGGAATTAAGAGGCAATCTGTGGGGCGGCCATTGAGCTATTATGTACTACGTACTAGAGGCGACACTGCATTCAGCTACTCTGTTCCACTCAACTGCGGTGCATACACCGCACTTTAATCAGTCACTCGCTAGGCGCTTGTAGAGTTGTCACGTGTTGTGTTGGTTTCAAAAAAATCTCTTGATAAAAATATGCCGTCGTGTGTACTTAGATATTGCACAAATTATTCAAGAAATGTCGATAAAACCAAGAAATTACTTTTATCGGTTAATAAGTACTTAATCAATAAAAAAATATAGATTAATAATAAAAGAAATTATTCCTAAGACGCCATCTCATGTCATGGAATATAGATTATGAAATTAATATGTTCAGATGCGATTTTCTGTGAGTACTTAAGTATAGGACGAATATTTACTATTTATTATACACATTTTTTTTGTAGAAACATATATAAGTTATTATAATTAGGCAAAATTTTTCATGTTTAAATCTGCTTATGATTCTTTTATTTTATTTTTAGGTTTCCACATCAAGTCAAAGTGGAATAAATTCATCCATTTTTAACGTCTCGCGTGCCCAGCATTTATGAACTACTTTTATTCTAAATTCTAATTTAAATAAATATATTTGGAATTTAAATGTTATGTTAATAAGTTTTGTTAAACATACATTTATTGTTCTTTTTTATATTTGACATAAATACCTTTTAAAATATTCAGATAAAAATACCATTAAAATGTAATTATGATATAATATTATGTAATATTATATTAAAAAAGCAAATATAATATAAAAAATAAGGGAAAAAATTTAAATATTGTTCTCGATATAATTTACCTATATAACAATACAGTCTACTATTACCTACGGATCATTCTACCTATGTGTATTCTATGATAAAAAAACCAACCGCGCGAACACAGTGTAGCGCACATTTCTTGTTTGAGATAGCTGTTCTAGTACGTACATATTACTTCAATGGGGGCGGCCTATGTTCAGCAGTGGACTTTACGTTATGCATTACGAATTGCCATACGTGCCTTTTTTGACACATTCTAACTTTTCACAATAGAGTATAGAGCCCCATTTACTCTATTTCCTTCGTTCACTCGTTGTTCTACATCCTTATCATATCTCCCATTTTTGCTAAATACGCATCCCAAATATACAAACTCGTCAACTTGGTTGATCAACTCCCCTTCTATTCTTATTTTACATAACGTTTTACTTTCTTCTCTTTCAAAAACCATAACTTTCGTCTTACTTGCGTCCACTTTCATTCCCCTTACTTTTAATGATCTGTTCATTAATGTAACCATCATTTGCAACTCGGCCGCCGACGACGCAAAAATAACTTGATTATCGGCGTACAAAAGGCATTTGACGGTTAACTCACCCATTCTTAATCCGCATTCTTCAACTTTCAAACTTTCCAAACAACTGTCCATACGAGTAAATAGGTTGAACAGACACGGTGAAGCCACACAGCCCTGTCTAACACCTTTATGGATGCCAAACCAATCCGAGTAGACCCCGTTGATCTTAACACAAGCACTAGTCCCTATAAAGAGACTTTAATGTCTGTCAAACTAGCGCTCAACCCAAATGTGTTTAGTGTTTACCATAACACATCCCTGTCCACTCTATCATAGCCTTTTCCAAGTCCTTGAACGCACAAAAAACGTTTTGCTTGTTATGTTTAACTTTTCAGTAAAAAGGGTCTCCGGTTCTTTACACTCAACATATGAAACACAGCAGCATTAAACTGGTATTCTGTGAGAGCGTGGGTAAAATGATGTTAAACTATGAAAGAGAATCAATAAAGTGCACGTAATTGTGCAAATTTTATGCTATGCTATGGCATTAATTATTAAACATTCACGTTGCATTGTCGTCGATACTTCGAACTTACGCCATGAAGTACTAAACTGGAAACAATGCAGGTCTGGGAACACTGGTTCTTGTGTGCAATCCAATATAAACAATGGCTATTCATTATTTTGTTCCGACTCCAGTTTGTTTTGTGTCAGGATGACTAAAGTGCATGCAAATCACTTAATGGCAAGCAGTATATGTGTAATCGCGTACTGTATAATAGGTAACATGGTATGAAATGTATGAAATTAATAAACAAACACATGTAACCAGGTATAACCACTGTACAATAAAATATACATTGTATTTCAGAAATAGTCGCGGACTTCTTTCAAGTCAGAATTCACATGTCACAGTGATACATACGAATTTATTGTAAGCGTAAACAGTAGCTACGTATCCATTCTCGATTAAGATCGAGATGAATCTTCATTTCTGAGAGGTAGAATAGTTGGTACAGCGATCCTGACTATTAACCGTTCGTTGGATATTTCTCATCCGTCGGAAGGTTTAGCTCTAGCTTAGAGAATTTGCGGACTGCAAGAAATTTGAAGAATAGATTTTTAACCCTTAAGTGCATATTGTATCAAAAATGATACGATGAGATAATCGATTCATAATTTTGTTTTACTACGTACATACAACTACCCTGTATGTTAAATATGTCCTTCGCCTTATCATCTTTTAATATGTTTAAGTAATCGATGACCATTTTCTAAATAATTTGGCGGTAACTATGAAAACTTTTTTCTTGTCTGTCATAAACCTTTTTCGTGGGATTATAACTTTTTGTTGATTTATTTCGGAGTGATTTTAATACAAAAGCTGACTCCGAAAAATATTTAACATACGTGTAAGAGTATTGTTTTTCTATTAAACATATATTTGAAGTGAATTTTACAGGTGTTTAATAAAAAAAAATGATAATTTTCGTTGTATCAAAAATGATACATTATGCAGTTAGTAGTTCCCGTTTTTACATTTTCACTATTATAGTAGGCTTGTATGTTATGTGATTGTAACATGTTTTTCATCACCTTTGGAGCATGGAAAAAAGAAAATAAAAGATAATGAGATCGAAGACCTTTTAGCAAGATTGGAAGGTGGACCTTCTGTCGGAGGATGAAGCAGAGTCTTGATGATGATGAATTAGATTATCACACAAACATTGAGGAAGTTCGTGCTGCTTTAGAAAATCACGAGGAAGAACAAATGTGTTCCAGTGATTCCCGTAACCATCAAATCCAGGATTAAGATGATCCACCACTTGTAAATGATGAAAATTATATGCGAAATGATGATGATCCTCCCCCAGTGAATGAAGGTAGTGGTTATGCACAAAATATTCCCAACAGGCGGCATATTACGATTGAAACTGCTAGACTCACATGGAGGAAACGTTCTTTAGAATTTTGGGAAGATGCATTCGTTTTCAGAACAAGACAGAGTGTTCTCCCGAAGTTGTAGCCCTAGAAACTCCATATCAATTTTTCAGTTATTTTTTACTGCTGATTTTTTAGATAAGTTTGTAAAATAATCTACTCGATCCCAAAAAACCCCGACCGACCAGATCCAATCACAATATCAGAGTTACAAAAGTACTTGGGAATTAATATCTTTATGTCAATTTTTCATTGTCCAAATATAGGAGCATACTGGGGTAAAAAATACGGAATCATGCCAATTATACAGGGTATGACATATAGATTTGAATAAATTCGAAGTATATAACATTTTTATGACAACTCCAAACGTCTGCCTATAAACAACCCCAATCACGATAAACTACACAAGCTGCGACCCGTGGTAGAACATCTGAATGAGAGTTTCCAGTATTCCTATAGATCAAAGGCTTTCCATAGAACATGAACACATAAAAATGCGTGTAACGAAAATGGGTCACTACCTAAAACAACACCTCCCAAATATACCTCACAAATGGGAGTTCAAACATTATATGCTACATTTTCTTGAAGTGTATGTAGGTGGGCATACAATATTGAACCTATGATGGAAAACAAACCTGATCTGGGAGTGGTTGGGAACACTGTTGTAAAATTGTTGAGGGTTGTTCCACGCAAAGTAAACCACATTGTTTACTTTGACAATTACCACACCTCTTTACCTCATATGTATTACTTAGCTAAGGAAAGGATATAATGTCTGGGAACTATTCAACAAAATCGGTTAGATAAGAAAGATACTTAAGTTACCATACAAAAAAAAAATGACGTTGATGCATAATGTATCAAAAATGATACAAACTTTTTTTTATTAAAAAAACTTTAAAAAAATGAAAATATTTTTTTTTCTTTATTTTTCCCTGATTTAATACCTAAACATCTAAATCATATGATTAAATGAGTTAAAACAAAATGTTCATGCACTTAAGGGTTAACGAGCTGTTGGTCTAGTCGCACTGTGCCGTAACGACCGAGCTAGACAACCGAGAGAGACAACTGCAGCTAACACTGATTATACCTATGAAAAGTTGTCTAAATCATCATCATCTCGTATTACCTTGATTCCTCTTCCAAATCTGGACCGACTTTTATATTAAGCTACTGCATAGCTATCGCGGGCGAAGCGTAACGAAAAAACCTCACGCTCCCCACTCCGACGGGCACGGAGGTGTGGCGTTGAAAGCCGTGCATCGTCTAACGTCGTTTTAGTTCGGCAGACTTCGGCACTCGGCAGACTTCGGCACGGTGTTTGTGTGCGTGTACACTAGCTGCTAACTCAATGATAAAAATTCCTGAATAACCTACATATATTGTAAGATATTAAAAATATTTTAAACAATATTAACTTCTCATTTATTCAATAAGAGAAAAAAATTGTTTTCTTATTGGTCACCACGCTCAAAAAGTGTAACTTGATTTAATATCAAAGACTTAACTGCATAAATGAAATAAATAAATAATTATAATTGCATAAGTTGATAAAAAATGCTATGCAATAGCTTTACCGCGGCAGTCACCGAGTGCCACACGTATTTATGTTTTTCTTTTACTTTTTATTTTTGTTAAATTTGTTTTCTTGATATCTATGTTACATCACTTTAACTGGGAATTTGTAGTAATTTTAATAGGTGCCTAGAAAAAAGCAAGCACTGGAATATGGCAGTTGCATAATAAAAATTTGTCGTAAGAAATATATTTGCTCTATTGTTATTATCCAGAGAGAAAACATAAATAAGTTTGTATTGGATTAAACGCCGCATTCCGCGGAATCCGCGAGCGGCCGCATACGTTCCTAAATATATTATGATGTATAGCATGCAAATATTACCTTTAATATTTTACTATTAGGAATTTTAATATGCTTATTACTATACATGATAGAGGTATACTGCAGGTAAATTATAGCTTTAACACGATTGGGTAGGCTCGATCACGCTCTCATACCTGCGTGTAATAGCAACTTAATGCTGCTGTGTTTCGTATGGTGAGTGTAGAGAACCAGAGACGTTTACTGGAAACGAGGTATTTCATCTAGTCCTCAGTGGGGACAACGCATCTTCATTTTTTTTCTTAACTGAGGATAGATGTGGAGTTCTATAGGCCACAGCATCCACTTACCATCAAACAGACTGTGTGCTCGCGAGTTGTTTGAAAACGTGAAGTATAAAACTCCAGTACATTCATACATACATAGATAGATACATTATATAGATTAACTATAGATATAGTTTAATGTTAGTAAAAAACTGTTGATTATGAACGATCTACGACATTAATTAGTCATTAGCTTCAAATTCATCATCATCATTCATCATTACAGGCCTTCACAAGTCCACTGCTGAACATAGGCCTCCCCCAAGTAACGCCACAAAGCACGGTCCTGAGCCACCTGCATCCATCGACTTCCTGCATGTCTTAACAGGTCGTCACTCCATCTAGTGGGGGGTCGCCCTACACTACGCCTACCGGTACGAGGCTGCCACTCGAGAACCTTTCTTCCCCATCTGTTATCGGTTCTTCGAGCTATATGGCCGGCCCATTGCCACTTCAGCTTACTAATCCGTTGGGCTATGTCGGTCACTCTGGTTTTACTCCGGATATCCTCATTTCTGAGTCTATCACGCAGAGAATCTCAGCAGGACGCTCAAGCTCGCTGAGCGACCTTGAGCGTCCTCATACGGCCAGCAGTGAAGGACCACGTCTCTGATCCGTAAGTCATCACTGGCAACACGCACTGGTTGTACACTTTAGTTTTCAGAGATTGAGGTATACCTGACGAGAAGATGTGTCGTAATTTCCCGAACGCTGCCCAGCCGAGTTGAATCCGTCGATTGACCTCTCGGTCGAAGTTGGACTTACCTAGTCGGACTATTTGTCCCAGGTAAACGTACTCGTCAACAACTTCGAGCATAGTGCTCCCCACAACTACCGGCATAGGTGTGACATGTACATTGAACATAATCTTTGTTTTGTCCATGTTCATCTTAAGACCTATCCGTTGGGAGACACCATTGAGGTCATTGAGCATAGTGCTAAGGTCCTCCAGCGATTCTGCCATAAGGACTATATCGTCGGCAAATCGAAGGTGAGTGATGTACTCGCCATTGATGTTAATACCGTATCCTTTCCAGTCCAGTAGCTTGAAAACGTCTTCCAACGCAGCGGTGAAGAGTTTCGGGGATATAACGTCACCCTGTCTTACACCTCTCTGCAGTTGGATAGGTTTCGAACTCTGGTTCTGTACTCGGATAGCCATCGTAGCCCTACTGTACAAACACTTCAGCACTTCGATATACCGACAGTCAACTTGGCACCGCTGAAGGGACTGTAGCACCGCCCAAATTTCGACGGAATCAAAGGCTTTCTCATAGTCCACATACGCCAGGCAAAGTGGCAGATTGTACTCCTCGGTTTTCTGTACAATCTGTCGCAGGGTATGTATGTGGTCTATGGTACTGAAGCCTTTTCGGAAACCGGCTTGTTCGAGAGGCTGGAAGTCGTCGAGTCTGCGTGCGAGACGATTCGTAATGACTCTCGAAAACAGCACGTAGACGCGGCTCAGAAGGGAAATCGGTCTGTAGTTCTTCAAGAGAGCGTTGTCGTCTTTCTTAAAGAACAAGACCACCGCACTTCTGCTCCACGCCTCCGGAGTAGTGCCACCATGGAGGACGGAATTGAAGAGCTTCTGAAGGACTTCAAGTACCGGTGTTCCACCCGCTTTCAGAAGCTCTGCTGTAATTCCATCCTCGCCTGGGGCCCTGCCGTTTTTAAGATGCTTGAGAGCCATTCTAATCTCGCTCAGACTGACGTCCGGGATATCATCGGAATAGTGTCGGGTAAGACTTGCTCTTGTATCGTTACTCACACTTGCGTGTGGCTCCAACGATGATGTGTACAGCTGCCCATAGAACCTCTCAATCTCACTCAAAATCTCAGGTGTCCCGAAAACGATGCTGCCACACTCAGTCTTCAGCTTTGACAGTTGGCTCTTTCTGGCAGACAGATCTCTGGCAAAGACTTTGGAGCCCTGGTTCCGCTCGATCGCTTCTTTAATACGAGCAGTATTAAAGTTGCGTAAGTCTTGCCGCATGCATTTGGAGATCTCTGTTCAGTTGCCTGTATGCTGTCAAATCTGTTGACGATTGCAGCCTCATCTCCCGTCTAACAGCCATGAGATTAAGAGTGTGATCGGAGAGTTTTTGTGTTCTTCTGCGGCGGGTCTTGCAGAACTTAGCTCCGACCGCATGGACAGTTTCCACGAGCTTGTCATTCATATCGTCCACTGCATTGCAATCTTCTAGGCACTGAAAGCGGTTACGTAGCTTCAAATTGCTTGCCTGTATTTACTATACTTGGCTGTATTATTACATAAAAAGGCTTGAGACTGTCTTAAAATCATGTCGTCTGATGTCGTACTTAACAGACTTGACTGCACCAGCAAGTATTGCGTCATATATTTGCATATAACTAGCTGCTGTTGTAACTATGTACTGTCTTTTCTTGCGGACAGCGCAAATAATAGTTAGTTACGCGTTATGAATGTTGACGTGTGACGTTCGTACGATTTGTTGAATAAATTTAAAGATATCTCTGATCACCGGCTTTGAGGCTTTTGATATTATCCTTAAAGTTAACCACAAACGTTTGCGATACTCGGAAGAATATTATTTTTATCAGTAATATATATAAACAAAATTGTAGTGTCTGTGTGGTACCTTACTATAGCTTTCTAAAAGGCCGGCAACGCAACTGCGGTTCATGTTCCCATATTCGAACTTTGTTCACGCCGGGCAACCTATGAAAAGTAGACCAAATTACCATTCCGTATTTCCCCGTTTCTCTCTTAAAACTAGACCATTTTTCTTTCAACAAGAATATAAGAACGATTCTTAAATTCGTATGCCGGATGCCTAATAACAGGCACTCTAACGAGGCAGTTTTAATAATTTTACAAGTTTCGTTTAAAAACAAACTGTGAAAAAAATTACGTGAAAAATAGTTGACTTTATCCGGCTAGAAAACAGGCGAATGTGTTTGAATGGACTAAACGCCGCCCAGATATATCATAAGTTGTAAAAAATAGTTTCTTTCAATATGTAGTAGTCGCAAAAACATAGAATACATTATGTTAATTCACAATGTAAAAAATAAAAAGTAAAGTTACAGCCTATATACGTCCCACTGCTGGGCACAGGCCTCCGCTCATTTCTGAGAGGGTTTTAGGGCAAGGAATTGTCCGCCGCGCTGCCCCAATGCGTGTTAGCGAACTTCACATGTCTTCGAAATAATTTTTTTTCCTCTTTTCTCTGACATGCAGGTTTCCTCACGATGTTTTCCTTCACCTCCGAGCACGTGGTAAATCAGCACTTAAAATTGCAATTAGGTAACAATTTCATTGGTGCCGGCGGGAATCGAACCCGGTTTGCTCGCGTACTATGAAATTTACAGCGAGCGTTAACCATCTGAGCTACCACGGCTCATTACATTTACAATGTAGGATAACAATATTGTCCTCCAGACCGAATTTCGGTCTCTGGTCCGGTCTCAATGAAGACCAGATAGCTGTCCAGGATAGGATTATAGCTCACGAGTGTGTGCGCAAACAAGTGAACTCTCTACTATTTCTCTCGTAGTCCGATGACACGGAAATCAGAAACGATTGGAGAGGGAAGAGGCGCAGGAACAACGGCTTTATCTGCTGTCCCAGGCACGAGGGTGAAACAAAGCAAACTATTTGACTCCAGGCTGCTACTGAGGATTTCTTGATAGAATAATTCAATAACTTATTTTAACCCGGGACCTCACAAACAACAATCGTGCTTCCGACCACTATTACAAAGAGGCAGCCATTGTAGCATAATTTGTTGATGGATGCACAATGGTGGCAAGAAAACTACAAAAAAATTGTTTAAGAAACAAAAACAACAAAAAGAAACGACCGAAGTCAAGCATTGTTCTGTCCGTCAAGTGGTATCGCGCGTTCTTGACCGCGACCTTGCCTCCAGCAGTACTTCGTGTCGTACTGCTGCCATAAGGGTTGCCAGCTGCTGTTTTATGTTTTTAAAGGACTAGATAAAAATAGAGAATATCATAATATAGCGACATTTATTAATAATAAACAATGTACGTAACGTATTAACGCAACACAATTTTGACATCCTCTATTAAAGATGTTAAATTAGGGGACAAGATCAATTTTTGAGTCTGAAATATAGAACGTCCTTTAAAATAAATTACGTGTGGTAATCCTACCTGCTATGTACACTGCTGCTATTGATCGACACGCGTTGCTGTATTTTTTCCACCGTTGATAAATTAGTTTCATGTACTCTATTGGAGGTTATTTAGAAATAGATTTTTTATTAATGTAGTTTATAAATTATACTTATTGAAAGTCATTTTTAAGAGTTGTTTACCACTGATCCGAAAAATACTGTATAGCATGAAATCCAGCGGAAAATTAAAAATAATAATGCAATTATTTATTATGTTGTACAATTAATTATACTAACCATATCAGAAGTGGCTTGAATTTTGTTGAAGAAAGTGTACAGGAATGTTTGGAACCGTACCGTTACCGTTAGATGATGACGATAATAGTTAGACTTGTCTTAGACTCTTAGAGGAGTAAATGAAAAATAATTAAGTCCTGATAATCAATGATAATAAAAAAAGAACTTAATAATCGCGTTTTTAACCCCCGACAAAAAAAGAGGGGGTTATATGTTTGTAGTGTACCTATCTTTGTGACATCATAGCTCCTGACAGATGGACCGATTTTGATTAAGTTTTTTTTTGACGTGGAAGGTGTTTTAATCGATAGTGTTCTTAGCTATGTTTGAAAAAAATTCGTTCCGCCGTTTGAAGATTATCAGCTCCTTTTGTTTTGGGGGTCTTTGAAAATTTTAATTTATGTCATATGCAATAATTTTGTATTACCAATAATATCGACATGTTCATTTTATTGCTCTCTTAACATTAATGTCCTATTTACCGACGACTTACAACGACATTTGAAACGAGCACACCATCCACCTGATGGAAAGTGGTTACAGTGGCCCATAGACATCTCCATCTATCCTCGGTTAAGAATAAAAATGTTGATGCATTGTCACCCCAGAGGAGTAAGATGAAATGTCTCGATTTCAGTAAAAAGATTCTCCAGTTCTCTCTACACTCACCATACAAAACACAGCAGCATTAAGTTCGATGTTTTTCAAAATAATAAAATAGTGGTTGAGATGGATTAAGATGAGTGAATCTTGTTTTTTTTTTTAATTAAAAATATATCAATCATGATTATCCCTGTTTTTTTTTCGAGGTGTGCATTAAATATGAATCAACATTCACACCGAAAAAATCTGCTAGCGATGTACAACTAACTTTAATGTTCATTTAATCTTTGTTTTATAGAATTTGATGTTAGCGTTTGCATGAAAGTTTTAACACTTAATTTTAAAATAGAAACATATCGATTTAAACGAGTCATTGTTATCACCATCATCTTCTATTACTTTGTATCACCATTTGCAAGACCAAGTCTGGATATTTGCTTTCCGTAAAGACAATGGAATTAGAAAAAATAATCTACCCACCGATATAATTTTAACCAATTAGTTATTACTATCAGGTAACAGAAGATTTGATTTATTCGAAAACTGATTGCTGCATCTGTTACACTAATTGATATTATACCGGACAAAACATTATTTGTGTCTGAATTAGGATCTTGAAATTGAGTCCGTATCAAGGGAGTACCCTCAAGAAACTTCGGGAACAATGCTTACTCGTACTATGTTCGGGCGATCATAACCGTGGCCAGAGACCTGTGACCCTTTCGCCGTGTAATTCAACGAAAAGCCATAATATTAATCGTTTCAGTGAAGCTTCTGCAGTTAAGTTGTTGACGTGGTAGAGCCGCGCTTCAGTTATATTGTGGCTGTAGCACGAGTAGGTCGGTTTGACGGGGAAGAACTACGCTCTCAAAGAATACCAGCGTAAAATAGCAGCTTATTAAAAAAATCAAAAAGGTAGACAAAACATATAGTAGCCGTGGTAAGTCAGAGGTTGGTCAGGGTCAGAGTAACTCAGCTACGATTATCGCCAGCATTTAACAAATAATATTTCGAAGAGAGTAGACGTGACGTGAGTTTAAACAGTGCGGCGGACTATTAGATGCTTTGAGAAATGAGTGTTGAATCAAATAAGTATATGAACTAGTTAGAAAGACTAACATATTTGAGCAAGCTTAGAAATAAAAATAATACATTTTTATCTTTTTTCAGTATTTCGAGATCGAAACCGTACAAGTAGATTTTTGAATCGAGATAAAAGTGCATTTATACTTCCAGCATGTTGTAGTTATAATTCCCGCGCAGGCGCAAGGAATAATAAGGAATTAAATCCAGGCGCACAATTAGAATTACAAAATAATTAATAAAATACGTTTTACTCGATCAAACATGATTTTTATTGCTTAAGTAGTCACAAATATAAGAAACAGCGGATTTGAACAAAAATTGCACAAATAAACTTATATAATTGGAGCGGAGCTCCCATGGCGCAAAAAACGATTCTTTGAAATCTATCTCCTTCGTAACCCTTAGGTAATTTACATAATTTTTCGGCGATTTTTGTAGCTCAACGTAGACAAGGTTTGTAAACAATAAAAATCAGAATTAGAATTTTGTTGGTTGTACTATCTAATCAATTCGCTAATTTACATCTGCGCAATGTCACACCATTTGATTGAATCTTTTGTCAAAATAGAGATAGTTATGACTTTAGACTTTTACTCCGCTCCGTTTATGATGCTAGCGAAAGGATTTACTTTTGCATCTGCATCTAGTATTGTTTTCTTGATACATAGTAAATATAAAATAATATCATCTGTTAGGAAACCATAAATTATTATGTATTATGTCGTTTAGTGGCGGCGTCAGAGATTACACTTCCCATAATCATCCCGTGGCTGTCCTAAGTGGCGACCGAGGGAAAGCCTGATAACTATGGCTAATATTCACCTTGTGTGGCAAACTACGCTGAAACCTTTTATAGAAGTATGGGCGACAGACGAACACACGGTGCACCATATCTGGGGAATCAAAATACAGATGCGCTGTCACCCCTGAGGACTACCATGGAATGCCATGTGCTAGTTGAAAAGGGTCTTCGTCATTCTTGTCATTCAGACAGACGGTACGAAATCTCCGCGTGTCTCACGCTGGCGTGAAGGCATGATCCTCTGCCAGTCGAGCTGCCACAATATGTTACTTCATGCTACAGCTTTAAGCTACAACGTTTAGCAACTATTTTAAAATTTAGTGCTACATTTTGAGATAAAAAAGGAATATATTTTTAATGAAATTATAATAATTATGTACCAAGGAGATAACCATAGTTTTTTCAGTTTTATTTGATTACCACTATTCGAATTATCTCATATATAAATTTTAGTTTTGATACGCTAGGTGGTAGGACGCCTTTTCCGTGTAAAATTCCGTCTAGGTCTAGGTCTACCACCCTCATACCTATTTCTCCACCAAATGGCAGTGCTTGCACTGCTTTCTGCTCTGGGGGTACAGAGAGCTAGTTTAATTACACACTGTATAAGTCGTGCCATGCTAGTCCTTAGGGGTGACGTATATATTGCCTTCTTTCTTTAAAATAAGTTACTCTTATCAATGGACTGAATTAGCCAATTACCATGAGGTAGATTTTAAATTCGTTTATAACTTCAGTTTTATTAAAAAAACTCTCGTCAACTTCGTTCCTTGGAGACATCGATACTCTTTTAATCCAATATTACCATTCTGGTGATTTCTTGTCACACGTCTCAGTAAGCTGCGTGCCTCTAAAATGAGCTGTCTCAAAACTTTGGACATCCACACAGCATAAACAAATTTGAGTAAAACATTAAACTTTTTCCTAGGAAATGGTTTCGTGAACAAAAATTAAAGCTGTCCTAAACTTCCGAATGGTTTTTCATTTCATATTGATAGTATTATTATTATTTATAGATTGCTTTAGTAGTTAATATTAATGGAGGTGTGAGGGGTGACCCTTTTAAGTATTCATCAATCCTGGAACGAAACGAAAAAGCTTTAAAATCTTTTTGAGGATTACAAAAGAGTTTGATTATATACTTAGATAGATGTCTACGGATGCGGCCCGTAGGAAATGAACCGGGTGACGTATTGAATCCTAAGCAGCCCTTACTCTTAGCAGAATATGTAATATATGACTCGATGTCTAGTTTATGGTAATTTTCACGAGTTGTGTGCATTCGCGTAATGTTTCAGTGTGTAGTGCTTGTAATAATTAAAACGGAACTGTTACTGGGGCTCAATCTATTCTGGATTATATGTGAATGTTACAAAAAAAAACATTTACATATATTTAATAACATTATGTAGTAGATTTTGAGACATCTAAGTATCTTTTTATTTAATGTCAATTTTTTTAGAATTTGTATTTTAAGACAAATGGCAATTCATTGAATATATTTCCAATCCTAAAGTGTATTGAATGACAAATACTTATACAGACAGGGCATTATTTTGCCTAATTTCAAAAGAGATGGAGTTATTCAATTCAAATGTATAGTTTTCTGTATGTACGTTCCGTAATATCCGATTTTGATGATTTTTTATACGATATGGGTGATAAACGAGCACACCCCAAAGTCTACCTCATGGTAAGTAGTTGCTGTGACTCATAGACATCTACATCGATTACGAATCAAAATGCAAATGTGTTGTCACCCGTGAGGACTAAGATGGAATGCCTCGTTTCCAGGAAAAAGGGTCTCCGGTTCTCTACACTTACCATACGAAACACAGCAGCATTAAGCTACTATTTTACGCTGGTATTCTGTGAGAGCGTGGTCCTTCCCCGGTCAAGTCTATTAACATAATAACATAACATAAACACTCACGCCTGTCACCCAGAGGGGTAGGCAGAGACTACAGACTTCCATTTGGCACGATCCTGACACACCTCTCTCGCCTCCTTCACATCCATACACCTACGCATACACGTTCGTCGGTTAATTTGGCCCGTTTTCAATAAATTGCTAATTTGGTCGATAAATTTTCGCCTAGGACGTCCATTTCCGACTCTGCCATTCACTTCTGCAACATAAATTTTTCTGTGTCAATCTTTCCTCATTCATTCTTTCCACATGACTAAACCACCGAAGCATTCCTTTCTTACTACTGATCACAACATCATCTTGCAAACCACACTCTTCTCTTATTACACAATTTCTCACCCTGTCAATCAGATTCAGCACTAACATACTGCTCACAATCTATTACCTACCAATATAACTGCAGTGTGGCTTACCGCGTAGAAAAAATATATTCTTCTTTCATTAAATATATTGTACTTCAGGGGTATTCCTCTATATCTACAAAATGTAGGAAAAATTCCACGCCTAAGTGTATAAAAATATTAAAAATTAAAAGTCAAGTTTAAATAATTAAAAACATAAAATATTCCTAAATATTTATTTAATTTACACTGTTTTGCACCCGATTTTACAAGCTATCATGTGGAATATTTCTAATGTTTATTGGTTCTTTGAAGTTGGCTTTTACATTTTGTATACCGTGTAGTGGCGGTGTAAGAACATATCCACTACCCTATATCTTCCCGTAGGTGTTGGAAGAGATCGAGAGGGAAACAAATCAAGAGGTGGGCAGCAGCGTCTTCCTAATAACGACTATAAATTAAAAACTACGGTTTGCCAACCCGGTTTCCAAGCGTGGCAACTATGGCAAATATCCCCCCTGTGAGGCAATCTGTGGGGAAGTCCTATGTCCAGCAGTGGAATTAAATAGGCTGTAACGGTAAGCGGTCTGGTCGCGGCGCTGAAGACCGCACCGTGCCGATTATGTAAAAGGTTAACTGACAACTTCAAACCGTTTACTGTGATGAATATGAGTAAACATATATTTTTTATTATTTTTAAAAACGTTAGTCCTACTCTGGGAAATTCTCCTGTACTATGAGGACGTTTTAGATACATACAAAAAATAAAACGTAAATAAACATAAGTTGTAAGTAGCGCATTAAAAATATTAGGACCTGGAACAATTGTAATATTTTTGCAACTGTGTAACGCAGTGTTTAGCCGCTTCGTTGTCGATCCGCCAAAATAGAGACGTGAAGAATAAAAACACCAATGAATAAACTGGTACAGATATAACAAATGTTGGGATATAAGTTAAATGAATAATGTATTTAATCTCACCAAATTGCGGGTTTCGTGTTCAGTAAGAAGTTACGCCTTGATCTTAATGCGCTGTGAACTGTCAAGTGAACTAAACCGATTTCGTACTTAGTACGAGTATCTAAGTAAAATGTATTCGATTGGCGTAAAGGTAATATCGATTTTGCAGTGCGAAATAAAACTCATTTTTACGTAAAGACAACTAAAAAAACTTTTATTTATACAACATTCAAATATATTATACAGTATTAAAAAAAAAAACTAAAACTATAAGCTTAAATTATCATACAGTAAGAGTAAGACCTCTCCGCGGTATAGTGTAAAGAACGCTGGTTGCGTTTCTTTGCTGAATGGCTGTACAGTCTAAGTATCCAGCCTTTAAACTAGCAAAAATAAACCCGTTTTATCACCAGCAGCGACGATCAGTTAATATAAAAATGAGTTTAATCAATAAGTTAAAATTAGTTTTATGTATAAGTCAACATTCTTGCTGCTTTATAATTTACTGCTCATTTTCCAGTTATTGTGTTCCATTCTTTGGTACAAATGGTTACGTTCATAACACCATCTATATGGCCATGACATTTTTCTGACATTTACGAGTTTTTACACAGTCGCGTCATACAAAACCCCGTGACGAAATACGGTGGTAGATTCTGTTACACTAACGCCACATGGCATTTTGGCATACGTATTTGATATTTCATACGTGATAGAACCACACTGCATTATGGATGCAGCGCGAATGTGTCGGCTCGACTGGCGAAAGTCCACTCTTTCACAGATTACTAGCGTAAAATGCCAGGATGCTGTGTTTCCTATGGTGTGTGATAAAAATTATTGTACTTTTCAAACCTAATTTCTCGGGAGCTACAATAGATCCATTTAAAAAAGTTTATATTCTAGGTATATAAGGGGTCGTTATTAGGTATATAACATTACAAATGTGTAGGTCTAATAGTTTTCGAGTTAGGGGGTCGATAGAGTCTTGAAATGTTTTTTCTTAATATACACACTGTCGGTGCGTTTTCATATGTATTGAAACTAACCAAGCTAATCTACGCTGTAAATATTTACGAATTATGAATTACGTTATGCTAGATAAACTCCATTGATTTCAAAGCATATCGTGTGTATTTGAAGTTAAATCTCGACTGTGTAGCATTTTTACTTGATCCGGATTATCGCTGCACCGCTTTGTACATTGTAACGAGCAGGGGCGATTTTAGCTGTAGATTTTCCGGAGCATTAATGAGTGGATTTACATAGTATTGTAGGATTTATAAGTTGTTGGAACGGGAGAAAACATAACCTACTACTTGCAGTACGTGGCCACGGGTGGCAGGTGGGAGCGGGAGTCTTAAGTACCTGCTTTGATTAACATTCCGAAAAAGGTTAATTGTCTCTTCTCGTCTTTGTTTTAACTACGGGTTTCCACAAACTTATGTCCGATCCAGGTTATTATTTAATCATTAATCAAGTTAAATTTAGTGAATGTGATTAACAATAGTTTTTTTGGTAATAGATTTCGTAATGCAAGGCATGTTGCGAGTTATGCATTCATGTTAAGACATGAAGCTATAACTATGTTGTATATATTTCAGGATATGTCTGCTTTGTTTTCACAACGTCTAGTTTTTTATACAGAATTGTGTACACAGTAGGGTTGAGGACACTAGTTGAGGATAATTACGATTAATTTCAAAGCCACATAAACGTACTAAATGGCCTGTAATCCAAGGACGTGATTAATTTTCTCCGGATGGATGAAGAGAGTTTTTATAACCTTCTAGAAATGATTTCGCCACTTATATAAAAACGTCAATTTCTCCTACCTATGCTATTTAGTTATTTCTTCTCTTTGTTCATTTCTGCTTTGGTCAAAATCTGGTTATGTATTACACACAACAAACAAGGAAATAAAATACTTTTGTATAATAATATGTATACTTTTTTTTTAATGTAATCTTTATTTATGGAGTAAAACTATCAGAAAATAAAATAGCTTATATCTTTTTTTTAAACATAAAGAAACCTTTAATTTCGGACATACTCCCTTTTATATAACTTGTTTGTTGATGTGGAGATGGTGAAGGAGTAGAAGTTAGTTGTTGATAAGAGGATGAAGGCACGTAAGAGATCGAAGTGTGGTCTTGTGGAGTTGTAAGAGATATGAGTGCGGTCTTGTGTTGATAGCGTTGGAATAGGAGTTAGTTGTTGAGGAGAGGCTTTATCTTCTCCTTACTTACATCATACACTCTACTTTACGAACGGCAATAAAAAAATTAGTTTAGTAGGCATTCTTGACCATGTCACTTCGCAGGGTCACAGGCTAGGGTGGATATTATTTGAATTTCGATAAAATTTCAATTAATTTATTTATTTTATTCACTTTGTTTTTGGTTTTTTGTAAAATATCAGTGCCATAGGCTTCTACTCCGTTTATATGATTAAAATGTAAAAATTTTGTTATATAAAAAAGGTCATTCAGTATCACTATTTTGTTAACTTCCTTCCGCGAGGGTTGCCGGCAGCGACTGCCAAAAGAAATCGGGCCGATGCGCCTACACACACGCAGTAAGGAGGGGGCGGTGCCCCGATCTAGGAAGCATCGGCTGATCTAGGAAGCAGTTTTGCTCCTGCCGATTAAGCCGATTAAGGAGGCGATATCGGCCACGACTTAGGATGGCCCTACATACGACACGATTTGGAGGCAATCTAGGAGGCATCCCCACTACTCCACCCTAGATCGCGACCGATATCGTGTCGTATGTAGCCCGCTTAAGTCAACAACGAAAGGGTGGAGACTGGCCTAACGTCTGTTTGACAGATGGAAGGGAGAGGGAGGAATTAAATTATGCAATTCCTGCGCACACTCTCCGAAATGCATCCCCTAGAAGGCCGAAAGGCTGGCTATTTTGCTGGTGTTCGAGGCTGGTAATATTGGTATTAATCAAATTCGGGTCACCAATAAGCCGCTTTGCACGCTTTTCCGTTGAGTCCAAAGTTGCTTGGTAGCATTTTGCAGCACCAGCCCATATATGGCAGCAATGCATGACCGGACTTGCGCTTTATATAAAGTAAGGAGCTGTCCCGGCGTCAAATATTGCAGCACCTTTGCAAGGACTCCTAGCTTCCTTCCAGAGCTGCTTTGGCCTTGGACTCTATGAACCGCCCGAAGTTCAGATTTGAGGATATCTCAACCCCCAGCAACTGGAGGCGGTCGGTGTATTCCAGTGATACATTTCGGAATGAAGGATTCACAAGATTAGCATCGTCTGATTCGGAGATTGCCTGTAGTGTGAGGTTATAGTATAAAACTAAGTCATTTCTCGCCGCCTGTACGCTCAGATGTTTGAACTGCGCAACGGGTTTTGATGCGGAATACACAGAATGATTCAAGATCCAAAAATCACCCGTGCGAAGCCGGGGTGGATTTCTTGTATCTTATAGTTGTCGCTGCATTTCCTATTTAACTATTTTACGTCATTTAAATGACTTCCTGTATTAGTAACATGTGGCGCCTACGCCAGTTGTATTGGCTGGTATTAATACGTCAATAAAACCCTAATTGAGACATTCTTTAGTTACACATTCAGCTAATGGGTTGTGAAATGGCAATATACAAATTATCAATATAATTACCAAAGTATATTTTTTTACATTATGACTACACCTTCAGCTACAGAGGCTATCTCGGTTACCCATATGACATGGATGTGTTCCTCCTTTTTATAGAATAAGGGTGACAAACGAGCACAGTCCACCTGATGGTAAGTAGATGCTGTGGCCCATAGACATCTATATTTATCCTCAATTAAGAACGAAGATGCGAGGACTAAGATGGAATGCCTCGTATCCAGTAAAAAAGGTCTCCGGTTCCCTACACTCACCATACGATACACAGCACACGCAGTATTGAGCTGTTATTTTACGCTGGTAATCTGTGAGAGCGTGATCCTTCCTTGGTCGAGGCGACCCATTCGTGTTACAACCATAAGATAGCTGTACCATGGCTCTACCACGCATAAACATTTTTTCACTGCGGCATGGCTCTACCACGTATAAACAATTTTTTTATATGGTCGAATGCGTGAAGATATACCCCTGGCAAGATTTAAACGTGTATTGCTCGCATTGCGCCAACGTAACCGGAGACAGTCGGGCGGCGCGGCGGACTGTCGATCGATATTACGACCGCTATAGTTCATTAGTACGCCAAGAAGACGTTTAATTATATTCATTGGCATCCAGTGTTATCGCCTGGGAAGATTTAATTCATCTTCATTTTTATCATAATTAATAGAATCAGCCGTTACTTTGCAGAAATCCATGATATTAAAAATGTTTAAAATTAATTAGCTAATATCCGCATAATAAAATAAAATGATGTGTCTTACCTAGTTTAAATAGCACCTCCCGCCTTACCCGTGATTGCGTGCACTATCCCCGTCACCACTAATCCCAGCTTCACTATTCCCAACATCATCAGCCACTACACTAGGAAAGACACCACCGTTGATAATAAAGTACTATTGACGGTCGTGTGTCATTTTATTTTATTAACATCTTTAATTAATTTTTATCTTCAAAAATGATTTAAGTGGATTGTACTAATAATTTAACTCTGGGAGAGGCCGCTGATTCCTAAGATACAGACTCGTCTAGTTTGGGAGTCAGAGACTTCAAAAACTTTTGTGATTTATTTTTGTTGATAATAAAGAATTATTATTATTACTTGCCGTATGGTGGCGGCAAAACAGAAATCATTACACCACTTCGTCCGTATGTGTCGTAAAATTATTCAAATATATTAAAGATAATATAGCTTTCGACAGATAGTGAGTACATTGATGATGCCAGTGCCAAACGTCTTCCACCTTTGACGCATCTGCTCGTCACCAATCAGCCTCCTAAGCGTAAAGATTAATGTAAGTTCATCTTACAACGGGACAGAGATGTTTAAAAGTGCACTTTTTACCGATATTTTTTATAGCATGGGGTGACATACGAGCACACAGTCCACCTGATGATAAGTGGAAGCTGTGGCTCGTAGACATCCACACCTATCCTGAATCAAGAAGCAAAATGCAAATACGTAGTCACCCCCAGGAATAAGATCGAATGCCTCGAATCCAGTAAAAAGGGTCTCCGGTTCTCCACACTCGCCATACGAAACACAGCAGCATTAAGCTACATATTGTTTTTTTTTTCAAAGCATTATTTTTCAAAGCAAATAAATCTTCATTTCATTTCATTTCATTTCATTGTACGTTAGTATTCTGTGAGAGCGTGGTCATGTCCCGACCCATTCGTGCTACAACTCATATAGCTGCAAATACTAAAACTAGCACGACTCAAACAATTCCATCAATCATGATTGATAAAAAACGGATAGGCACTGATAGGCGTACATTATGTGCTCAAGCAGGCGTCAATCACTGCATTACACGATAGGTTATTCGTCAATCACAACCGTGATTGTAGTAAAACTGACAGTCTGCATGAGCGTGTAATGTACGCCTTAGATTCGATTTAATTGTGGAAGTGACAGGCTGCAAATTTTTAATATTTTCAGTAAACATTTTTGCGTAGTCGTCTTTTTTATTACTCCTTTAATGATAGAACTTGTTACAAAGGTATAAATAGTGATTTATTTATGTTAATCGTGGTAAATGTTTGTTAGTTTCAGTTTAATGTGCCAAAAACTTCCGAACTCTCACCTGTTACTGCTAGCCTGCATTTGGATAAGGGGAGTAGCTTAGGGTGGGGTCGCTAAAGGAGCTGACTTGTCCGTTGGGAGCAATTTCCCATTCGGTAGTCATAATTTGCCTGTTACACTACAGCCATCTGGCACACGTTTAATCTTATTAAAGCTTGCTTTATTTTGCAGCATTGCTCATTTAATAAATTAGAATTTTGAGTCATTTTGTTTTCCTTTTTTTAAAGCGTTGCTTCAATATATCGTTCTTTTTCAACCAGTTCAGCCAAGTAAATTGTTATTAAAAATAAACTAAGAAGATTGAAGGGAAATCGATAAGAATTACCTTACACATATCCGCTCAAAAAAATAAAGTGATGTGTCTTACCTAGTTTGAAGAGCACCTCCCACCCTCCCTCAATTGCGTATACTAATCCCGTCACCACTAATCCCGTCACCACTATAACTCACTGTGGCTCACTGGCTACACAAGGATTTCCGCAAAGTAACGCCTGATTCTATTATTTATTAGATGAAGTGATTTATGGTACATCATCATAACATCCCCTCGCAAGTCCAATGAACTGAACGTAGGCGTAGATACGAGGTTGCCTTTACACACCCTTCGGTTCGTCATCGGTAGTAATCTATTATTATTGTTAATTATTTATAATAAAATATATATATATTACATACGTTCGTCAGGATGCACTTTATATACCAGCCATTTTGCTAGAGAACGTTACCAAAAAAATAATTGCCAGTCTAAATTTGTACCACCTTATTGTTAATTATTGCCACCGCTTTCGTACATCCAGTACTGTGGTGTTAATGTATATTGTAATTATAGGTAGTTACTTTGTAATTATACAGGCACTTTTGTTCCATTGAGAACACACACAGTCGGAACATTTAGGCATTCTATATCAGTCCTCAGGGATAACAATGCATATGGATAGTTTTAGGGCTTTATTGTTTTAAGTTGGTTTCTGATGTTGGTAACATTTTAACTCGCTAGTCAATACATTATTGTAAGAAAATACATCATCTTCATCATCACAGCCCTTCACAAGTCCACTGCTGAACATAAGCGCCCCCAAGAAACGCCACAAAGCATGGTCCTGACCCATCTACATCTATCACTGTCTGCATATCTTACCAGGTCGTTACTTCGTGTAGTGGGGGGCCGCCGTACACTAACTTAAGAAAATATAATGCTAATTGTACAATGCTTTTAAGAACGAGTGTTCGCTCTAAAGGTAAAAATATTTTAGGTAAACTAAATTTTTTATCTTCTAGACACTTGTACTTTTTGAAACTTACTAATATTATTATTATAATTTTGCCACTTGGCTACCATTACAATTGTTGGTAAGTGGTGTTGCAGCCATAGATTAAACTTAACAAAAGCCTATTCACACTTGCATTGTAATCGGATGGAACTGAACTTATCTAACTTATTAATTTTAACTTATTAATTTTCTTAAGTGTGAGAAGAGACATCACGCTTATATTTACGCGAACATTGCACATGATTAAAACTACTTTTACGGATTTTATCGCGTTTATTTTTACTTTTTATTTTTAATTCCCGACGTTTCGGGCGCTTTCCAGCACCCATGGTCACGGGGGACTGAGATGACTGACGTCCCGATGTCATTGTTAAACCCGGAGTACCTTCAGCTTTTTTAATTATTGTTTATGGTCCGATCTATGCAAAATGAACTGACTATGTCCTGAGGTCTTGCAGTGGTATGCTTGGGTTTAGTTTTAATTTTATTGATTATAGGATCCCAAGCAGGTGGTAGTACCCAGCCTCCTTCTCTATTGAAATTAGGATGTTTTTTAATTTCAATAGTCTCACGTATCATCCTTGGTAGGAATCGGTGTTCTTTCGCGAGGATTTGTGGTCTATCAAATCTGATGTAATGGTTGGGGCCGTCTAGGATATGGAAGTCTGCAGTTTGTGATCATATCCTAGACGGACTTAACTCAAACGTAGTATGTATCTCGGAAGTGGCACGGTATAAGGGTAGGAACAAATCGATCACTATGGTCAAATAGACCGGCTGTCACCTGGCTCGGCCCGGACGTAGTTACGTTGGCTTTCGGCGATTGATTGATGCGGCGGGCGCGGCAGCCGTCCGCCTGAAATACGACCGCACTGTAATTGATTTGTTTTACGACCGGGCTTCGACCGGCCCGTCCGGATAAACCCGACGTGCGATACTGCCTGTGTTGTTTATTTAATGTGACTTTATTACGTTACTTGTTAGTTAATTCATCGTGTAGTGGCGGTGTAAGAATATCCACTACCCCATACCATCCCGTGGGTGTCGTAAGAGGTGACACTGACAGAGGGAAACAAATCAGGAGAAGGGCAGCAGTTAGTCTTCCTAATAACGGCTAAAAATAAAAAACTGCGGTTGCTAACGCGCTTGCGAAGCGTGGTAGTTATGTCAAGTATCTACTCGTATCCATCAGGCAATCTATAGGGTACGTTCTATGTTCAGCAGTGGGCATTAATAACCTGTAACAGTAACAGTGTTCGTTAGTAGCGGGTATGATGTAAAAAACGTGGACATTTGTTCTACAACCTATTTATCTATCTCGTACATGGCTTGACGTGATCCTGTATATAGAACTAGAAACTTTTTTTATTCGTTCTAGATTGTAAATAGTTTTATTTAAATTTACTTTTATGTTAAATTTCAAGAAACTCAGCGGGACATTTTGAAAAATAAAAGAACAGTTTACAATCGTTAAATATGTTACATAAATAACAACACAAAACAAGTTATAAATAGCTTAGGTAGCAATCACCTAATTTCCGGGGGTTATTATCATCCATAAATCTTTAATATCATAGTAACTTTTTTTATACAATCTTTGTTTAGGTAATAAAGTTTTTGAACTTGGCGGACGTCAATTTTGTATGAACCATATTTATTTCATGGAATTTTGTTATAAAGCATATTCATCGCACAAAGAATAAATTACTGGCTCTGTGGAGTCGAGAATTTACTTATTTTTAATATATGTATAATAACTTATGATAATTTATTTCATATATTAAATTATGATAATTTAATATATGATGATTAAGGAATATTAATTTAAACTATAGCATTCAATCATACAGAATGCATAGTTTATTTAGCACTTGAATAGTAGTAATATAGTTTTTTTTTAATTGAATATGGGTGGCAAACGAGCATAGTCAATCTGAAGTGGTTGCTGTGGCCCATAGATATCTTCTACATTTATCCTCGATTAAGAATTAAAGTGCTGATTCGTGATCACCCCTAAGCACTAAGATGGAATGCCACTTTTCCAGTTAAAGGAGTTTCCGGTGTTACTATTTTACGCTGGTCTTCTGTGAAGCGTTATCCTGCCATAGCCAATCTAGTTGTAAAATAAATATAATAAGTGTCCCTTTAACTTTGTCGTCTTGTAAAGAGCTAACTGTCGTCGAATCAGTCCCTCAGCGAAGCGTACGTACTTATCCAATAATTGTGTTTAGGGAGTTGAGTTTCTGACAGGCAATTTGTCTTGAAATCACAACTAAAATATATGTGTCGTCGCTGTTCGAGTCTTTGTATTGATTGAAAAAAGCAAACATAAAGGTGAACGAAAATTATAAAAGAGGTAATAATGGTGTACCAAATAATAAATAGCTAGTAAAATGAATACCTGCACAAAAATTAAAAAAAAAGAAAGGTTTAAAGACGTCTTCCTAATTACTATTATCTGTTTTGATTTATTGTTAATTTCCGCATTTCGAGTTCGTTCCAGCTCCTGCGGGCACGGGGGTTCCTCGGAAACGTCTTAAACATAGAAAATTTAAATTTAAAAAATCCCGAAAACTAGCTTAACTTAATGTAGTTGTGATATTTTTTTAAAATATACGCGATATTTTTATAACAATAATTCATTTAGATTTATAGTTATATGTTATATGTACAGGAGAATTCTTCCTATTTACCCGTCTAACCCAGTAAGAGAGAAATGTTTTTCAATGTTGTCGCAGTAAGATGGTTAAAGCTGTGATGTAGTTATATCCTTAGAGATATAGCTATATACCGTAATATAGTTATATGACAGCGGTTCTCAACTAGTGAAATTATTATAAGTAAACTGAATGTACAGGACACACTCGTGTAGAAAATGTGCATGTTATTTGTGGAGAATCGTCATGTGGTGAAGGTTTCTGATCGCAACTGCTGTGCAATTAATGCAACAACGAAAAAATATTTAAGATCAAAGAGACAAATCTGTAGGCGACTTAAAAAGAGCTGCTGAAAAATTAAACAAATTTTGCGACATTGCCATTGTATCTTCAGTTCCTGTTGCATAGTTGTTTATGTTAATTTTTGTCAGTGGGGTTAAGGTGCGGCTGGAGTGGCCCATGGGCCACCCGAAAGCCGAGTATATTATAATGATATAAAATATAATATTCAAAGAATAGAACTTTTAATTTAAAAACTTCAAAAAGTATAAGTCAAAATTAGTTTTAACTTACCTTCTTGGTCAACATACTATACTTATAATTATTTTCCCAAATTAGTCTAGTAAGATAGTATTTTTTTTAATAGGATAGGGTCACAAACGAGCACAGTCCACCTGATGGCACGTGGTTACTGTGGCCCATTGACATCTACATCTATCCTCGATTACGAATTAAAATAAAGATGCGTTGTCACCCAGGAGGACTAAGATGGAATGCCTCGTTTCCAGTAAAAAGGGTCTCCGGTTCTCTGCACTCACCATACGAAACAAAAAGAAAAAAAAAGAAACACAGCGGCATTAAGCTGCTATTTTACACTGGTATTCTGTGAGAGCGTGGTCCTTCCCGGTCGAGCCGACCCATTCGTGCTACAACTATACTAATATAACTGCAGCATGGCTCTACCACGTATAAAATCATATTACTAGATCGTACTCGTATCATAGTTTAATTCCGGTACGGAGCGACATCCCTAGGGATACTATATCACGGCTTCATCCATCTTACTGCGACATGTCTACTTTGGCACGCGCTGTACCGTAAACGGCTTGATGTATTTTAACATATGAGGTGTCGTTAGATTTGTCTTAGTTGTGGGACTGACATAGGCTACAAAATTTTTCTCTTTTCAGTAAACATTCAAACGCAATCGTTTTTTTTTAATTGTTGTTTCAACGATAGAGCTTGTTAATTAAAGTTAGAATAAATTAAATTTTTGCTTCTACATAATGATGAATAAGAATTGATCTCTACTCTAAAACTAAGAATTTGCGATTGTGAGAAACGCAGAGACGATTGCACGGCCATGTGGTAGCGACCTTGCGGCGATCGATCTAGCCTTCCATGGCTTCTAGATGTGCTGACCTTACAATAGACACGAATTAAGCCTGCACTTCAAGGCTGCGCTAGCTGAAACCACTTCTTTAACTGTTTTTGTTTAGTTGAATTGCTTATTGTGAGTAATGTTATAAATATGTAAAAGTAAGAATATTAAAAAAAAAACCTTTTTTCAAATATTCAAGGTTGAAACAAGTATACTAGTAGACTGAACCGTGAAACATTGGATATACTTATAACTGGCTTACGTAATTATTATTATTTTTATTATATTACGTATTAATATACTTTTCGTTTAATCCGAAAACAGTCGACAACTGTATTATATTCTATACCTTATTTATATTTTACTAAGGCCATGACGGCTATTTTTCTGCCTGAAGTCCTTCTGGATACTGGCACTACGGACTTACATCTTTCTGCCGCCAAAATGGTAGTAAGGAAAGGGTATTGAAAGCCAGTTTTATGATAGGCTGCGACGACTACACAGCTCGAATAGACGCCACATGTAAGGCGAACACTTTCTGTCAACACGTTACACTAATACTTCTGACTTAAGAAAACGATCGCACGATCTACTTTAGTAGCGACCACATCCCTGACCCGTGAATATCTTGCTTGTGTCGTGAATTTTCGACAAAATAAAATACAACAGACGAGCAACATGGTTCTCTGTACAATAAAATAGTGCGGAAATAGTAGCCAAATGTGTAATTTAAACAAAAATTGAACACTTTTCATAGATAAGTGAATTTTAATTTCCATATTCATTAATTAAAATGAAATCAGAGCTCAACCTATATTTATCACAAGTAACTCGCGTTGATTTAGTCGGACATCTTCGGATATTTTCGGACTATTCATCCCTTTCTTTTCGTTGCAGTTCATTGTTGCTATACTTTTCTTTAATTACCGGCACGTGTAACCAGTGCTGTACCAGTTAAACTATAATATTGGTACATCTAAATATTATGCATGTTATCGTGAATGTTTTACAGACTTATACTATAAGCGACAGGTGTAAGCTGAATTTTTTTAGTGAATGTACGTTAATCCATAATATTCTAAATTTATTTCTGGTCGAGTAATCTTCTGTCCATCTAAGCATTTATTACTCCTTTCTTATATTCGGCCATCCTTGATTTAATAATTAAATCAAATTATTCAAAACTTCTTAAAAAATTTTATAATAAAATTGATATAATTTTTAATAGACGGCACTCCGCTCTTTTTACTGCTAAGACACCATGTCAAGACAAGTAGGAAACGGCAGTGAACTTGACAATTTAAATAACTGTTGCTATTTTATTTTTAATAGTATTCCATTATTATTTCAATATTGTAAAGAAAGCTTGTTTTATTAAAAAATATACTTTAAAACAAAAAAAATATAGGTATTTTACTAAATACGATACCTACTTAAATAAAACTTCTGTTTTTTATTTTGTACTAATTTATAGTAGAATATAATTCTGGTACTCATTAAGTAGACTTGGTACCAAATTTATTAGTTAAAGTTTCCATCACTATTTGCTTATTAGCAAGTGTCGCAACCTTGATTTTAACCAATTAACGTGCATTTCAACTCGCCTCCCCCGTACCGCTTACCTCAGACTTTTGACAGACAGATTTGGATGCAGAAGTATATACATTAGGAGTCTGTTCGGGGTAGGTAGTCGTTGGGCTGCCAGATATATATGCAACTTACTCCTTCAAGGTGACAACGCTTGTGGTATTATGGTGAGTGTACACAAACATAGGCCCTTTTTACTGATTAAGATCTTAGCACTCAAGGGTGACAATGAGTGTGCATTTTGATTTAAAATGAGGTATAAATGTCAATAGGCCACAATATCCGCTTGTCATTAGGTGGACTGTGCTCTTATTATATCCTTATCCTATAAAAACACTTCAGCACAGCTCTGTCACGCTCAAACAAGTTCGTTTGTCCCATCAGTTTTGTAAAACAATTATCTCTGATTTGATTCGATTCGGAAAACTCTTTTACTTATAAAAAATGTGATGTTGATGGTGATGTCGATGTTGAACACGTGTCGTATTATCGTCGACTCCCAACACCACTATTCTAGGAAAGACACACCGTCTTTCCTAGAATAGTGGTGTTGGGAGTAGTGGTTCTGGGATTAGTGGTGACGGGATTAGTGCACGCAATTGAGGGAGGGCGAGAGGTGCTCTTCAAGCTAGGTAAGACACATAATTTTATTTAATTTAGCGGATGGTTGCAAAATAACTATCAATATCATTTATTATAGTGGATTTCCGCAAAGTAAAAAAAAAGAAAAATTCTATTCTACCAATTATTTTTTACTTATATAAAAGTACAATATTCCCTAGTGACAAGGCTACTGCAGACTGTCAGTTACTTCAGTTACCGCACATTTGGCGCCGTTTTCAATCGCATCTGCCCTACCGAGTTAATTTATCCGCTATTATATAAAATCGGTATAGCGCTTTCTATAGGACATTATCTTCGCATTTCTATAGTGTCCTTTATGGCGCTTCTGCAAAGCGTACAATCTTCGTGACGGCACACTAACTGGATCTTCTGAAGCGTTGAAAATGTTGCATGTAAACGTAAGGAATCATATACTTATGAGCAATTAATATTAGGTAACTAACTTTAAAAAATAAAAAACCGCCGAAACAAAAGTGCCGATGACTTCAAACGGCTAAACAGATTTTCTTAAAACATAGCTAACATTTTCCGTTCAGACATCTTTCAGACAAAAAAAAAACTTAATCAAAAACGGTGCACGCGTTCAGGAGCCATAATGCCACACATAGACCCACAAACACACAGATACACAATACTAACTTATGACACCGCTCTGTTTATTAAAGGATAAGTGTAACAAATGAGCACACAGTCCACCTAATGGTAAGTGGATGAACCTATCTACGTTTATTTTTGATTTACAATCAAAATGCATATGTGTTGGCACCCTTGAGGACTAAGATGGAATGCCTCGTCTCCAGTAGAAAGTGTCTCCGGTTCTCTACACTCACCAAACGAAATACTATAATATAACGCTGCATTAGGCTGCAATTTATGCTGGTATTCTGTGAGAGAGTGGTTCCACCCCGGTCGAGCCGAACCATTCGTGCAACAACCATAACATAGCTGTAGCGTGGCTCTATCACGTAAGCATATTATATTTTAGGTATCTGTGTTTTAGATGTCAATTAGCGATCCGCCCCGACTTAGCACGTGTGATTTCTGTATATCAAGACCAACGCCACCTACCGGGTCTAATTTAAATCTAACTATCCACTTAAACACAGAAAAAAATTCATCTAAATCGGTACAGCATTTTTCTAGTTTTTGCGAGACTAAACGCACAGCAATTGATTTTTATATATAGAAATATAGGCAGTTGAAAGTGAAATATAGCTTAAAGTTCAGCTTATATATGTTCTACTGTTGGGTACAGACCCTCCGCTCATTTCTGTGTGTTCCGCGTGTTTCCTCAACGATGTTATCCTTCATCGCGAGCACGTGATAAATCAGCTCATAAAATTGCAGTTAACAATTTTATTGGTGCCGGCGAAGATCGAACCCGTGTTGCTCACGTACTATTTTTTTTTTTTTGTATAAAAATTAAACTTTCGTTTCTTAAAGTGTCTGTCTTTAAGGTGTCCCTAGTCGATAGCTCGAACTAAATGGTAGGCGGGGTTAAAATGCATGCTATCTCAGCTGACATCACGTGCGAAAGGGATAGACGCTGTGATGAGCATTAAGAAGCTAGTGCGCACACATATACGCACTCGAGTGACGCAATGCGCGACGGCGTCATCGCGTACCTACCTATGGAATTCATTTTTGAATGACAACATAAACTCAAACCGCAATTGAAAGCTGCGTGGCGCAGTGGCTTCGCAATGAGGCTGCGCTGGGGGCCGCGGGTTCGAATCCCGCACGGAACAAATATATGTATGGCCTACAAATAGTTGTTCCGGATCTGGATGTTTGTCCTTGTGCAATTTATGTTTGTAAACTGCCTCCACGATACAGGAGAAAATCCTACTGTTGGGGTAACGTATTTTAAAAAGAGAAAAGAGAGAGGAAACAAATTGGTGTTATTATTATGAACCCAATTTAGTTGTTATTATGAAAGTTCTTATGTGAATTTAAATAGATGTTGTTATTTTTTTTTTTATATAATAAATTAATTGATTAGTTTTTACCTACTTTTTAACCGACTTCGAAAAAAGGAGGCGATTCTAAATTCGTTGTTTTTTGGTTATGTATGTTCTATTCCCCGATTTCTAGAAGATGCCTGAACCGATTTGGAAAATTATTTTTTGGTTTGAAAGAATATATACTTTCCAGATGATCTCATGGTAATCGATGATGGTCAGATCAGGATCTGATGATGGGATCTTGGAGAAATCGAGGGAACTCTTCAATAAATGACAGCAAATCAACCGCGATTGCTGCTATCGCGTACCTATGCATTCTTTAGGCAACCACACAGTATAATATCACGCCTGTACCCACTAAAGGGACATAACTCTCAACAAAAAATAGTTTAAAAAAAATAAAAAAAATATAACCGACTTCTAAAACAGAAAAAAGTGTAAAATAATTATGTTTTTGTATTTTATTGTAGGTTATGCAAACATTAATTACTGTAGTTACTATGAATTCTAAATAGGTATTTACTTTCCATAGCTGGTTAGCTATAATAGCCCACAGCCCACAGGCAACTCCCCGAAGTATATGCCAGCCAGTGTCAGGATAACTGTTTTTTCGACAGCGCGACTGATGTGAGTGGGGCTTTTATGTAGGTTAATTAAATAAATAAAAATGTTAGTTTGTAAATTGTTTATTGATTGTTTGTGTTCAATAACGGTTTTCAATATTCTCTTAGTACTTAGAAAGTTATCAACAATAGGAATTGTGTCACTGCAGGGATAAGCACAAACGTCTATCAAAATAGTAACGTACCTAAATGGAATAGGACTAACAGCACAGACTTCCTTACAGAAGTCCAAAGAACACGTCTAGACAAGGTAAGTAATTAGAAGAAAACTACAATTTAGAGATCGATTGTAAATCAAATTCACAGTACAGACACAATTAGCGAAATATAAATAAAATTTTGAATTATTTTATGATAGTAGATAACGCTAGTTGAAAACTAAACACTGTATGGGAATGACATCACTGAACTAGTCAGGTGGTCAGTCCAAACAAATAAAAGGCGCGATTGTAGAAAGAGAAAGAGTTCGTTACGAAACGTTTGTAGGCTAGAGGGCTTAGCCTGTTTATGCTATTGATAACGAAGGCTATAGAATATGTACAAATTAGAAACTAAATCCTATGTGTACTTATCTGTATTCATAACCCAATATCTGAGGTAGGTTGATGCGCTCCTTAATTTTTATATAGTTCGTATTATTCTGTAATAAATTAAATCTAAACCAAAATATATACTATAATATAATACCATAGCAAAGCTACCATTATTTTATTTAGTAGTAGCTTATATAGTAGTATAGTAAATTATATATAAAAATATGAGTATGTCTGAGGTTAAATATAAACAAATATTTGCCAAGTGCGAATCCGACTTCCGAGCTTCCGTACCAGCTTACAAGATTTAATTATACATATTACTATCGATCAAAAAAAAGCCAAAAATACACGTTTCTTTTTCTAGTAGGAAACCCTTTAATTTCAAATTTATTTTTACTATTTGCTGTTATAGCGGCAACAGAAATACACGTTGTGTGAAAATTACAACCATCTACCTGTTACGGATCATGAGATACAGCCCGCTGACAGACAGACACACGGACAGCGGAGGCTTCGTAATAGGGCCCTGCTGGTTACCCTTCGGGTACGGAATCCTAAAAAAGTACTTAGTTGTCCACTCACATCTGTATGGTTCTTTCTTCAAAGGACCATTAGCCACCTGCCTGGTTCTCGTATGACATGACCAATGTAATACCTGGACTGACCTCTCTGAGTTTGTTTCGGCAGATCGGGTGCTTCTTCTCAGTTTCATGTTTTTGTTGTGTTAAAGTGTTTTTTTTAAAAAAAAAAAACAACTTACAAAACAAATTTTATTTATCATTGACTGCCGTTCTTAGATTCTTATGTACTTAGATAAATTACATTAGGTATATTACAATATGAGATTCCTATACGTAAGCACCATTATCGAAAATCTAAAAATTACCTATTCTAATGAAATTTATAGATAATTTTAAGATTTTCGACAACCGTGCTTATCAATGAGATGTTTTCGTTAGTTGGCAAATTAAAGTAGTTAAGTACCTAATGTACTACCTGTATCGAAAGTTCATTATTATGTACCTACCTGTTTTCAATTTTAACTATGTGTGCTTCAACAAACTTATGGGTACAGTTTAGCAGCTATATTCATCCCGGCTTCAGCAAGTAGACACGAACAAAAGGAAGTAATTTTTGTAAATAAAGATGTAAATATGTAGGTATTACAACCATAAATAAATAGCAGCGACTAACCTAGTGAGCATGTGTGGGTGCGCGCTGCGCCCCCCCCCCCTCCGTCCGTCCCACTGATCGGGGAAATAATTTGTAGCGAAAGGCAAGATGATTTACAACAAAAAGGAGCGCGCGAAATTTTATAAACAGACCTTTGGGAGTCTGGATGTCATAAAAAATCTTTTGAATTGCATTTTTGAACAACTAATCTATCCCTGTATGGTAACTGTTTTGCAATTTTCGTTCTTCTTATGGCATTTATTTCCGCCCAAAGATGTGTTAAAAATAGTGTTGAAATTCGGAATTTTCGACTCTTATAACTTTTAAACATAATCTTTTTTTTTACTTTTATGTTTCCATACAGGGCTAGATAATGATGAGACGAAATGAAATCATTTTTTATTTTGTACGTACACCATCAAACTAGTGTTGCCCAAAATCGGTCTTGGTCTTGCAGTCTTGGTCTTATTCTTGCATTTTTGCAAGACCAAGACCAAGAACAAGACCGCCTAATTTTAGCAAGACCAAGATCAAGACTGACCGTGCAAGATTTGAGCAAGAACAAGACTAAGCCTGCGAGACTCTTGCGTCTTGCAGTTAGGAATGAGTGTCGTTTCAGGGACTATAGGATAAGTTCGAGTATACGCTTAGGGACTGTATGAGACGCAATAAATATATAAAAAAAATGGAAAATTGGACTTATGCGCATTACGAACAATACCATAAACATAAATAGCGGATGAAAATATCCATTAAAAGAAAAAACTGTGCATCCCTAGTTTTGACCATCGGCACTTTGATAGTGCGCGGCGTCTTGTTGTCGGCATCATCAAAGGTCGAATACTGACCTGTCAAAGAAATTTTGCAGCTATTCGGAAGTGCAAGGTCAAGATACACGCGCCGGCGGCTTCTATTGATATCGCATTCAATCGTCGCCGCCGCGCCGCACTCACTACATTTGACACTGTTTGAATGCCGCCATAGAGTACATGTTCCAAAGAATAAAATAAGTTTCTGGGTGCTCAGAATGGACACGAATACATTATGCTGATCTCGCAAGGAATATTGTAATTAGATAATGGTAAGGATAGGTAGATACCATAATAATTTATTCTAGTAAGTAATTATTATACCTAATAGTAACTATATGGGTTTATAATAATTACTTACTATTATTATTATTACCTAATAGATAAACATGTTCAATAAGTTCACTGCAAATCTCGATTTTTGGAAGTGTGTGTTTTTGAACACAAAGTGTTCGAATATGTCGTCACCCATTTGATAAATATTGTAGACAATTTTAACACACTTGAAACGTGTAAACATTTTGTACAATGCTAATCGAATAATATAAAAAGTGTGCATATTAAATAAAAAAGCGTAAAATAAGGTCTATTTACTTTTTAGGAGCCCGAGTATCTCTTAGAGAACCGTTTAAAGAAATTGATTGCATCGAATTGATGTAAATAATAGTGATTTGCACAATTTTAATAGTAGAAATAAAAATAAAATCACAATACCTGCTTTCCGGTTACACAAAGTATATAATGCGTTCTTGGGTAGCGATATACGCTTTTATAATAAGATTCCAAAAGAAATGTTAGATCTTTCACCTTTTCAATTTAAGTCAGACAAAAATGCTTGGTGGACCTCTCGTACTACACAGGACTAACTAGAAATTTCTAAACCGATTTGGTATCTACATATACATTTGACATTTTGTGTTTGACTTATCGCTTTACATAATTATAGAACTATTGTAAAAATATTTTGAAAAGAGCAACTACTGAGTTTCTTACTTTCTTCCATGATTCTTCTCACTAGAATCAGAACCCCTGGACATGGAAAAGAAAAAATTGGGGAAAACAGTGATTATATGACTATTCAAAGGTTTATTTTTAATGCCTACTTGAATAAAACATATTTGAATTTTGAATTTCAAACGAGTGAAGGCAAATTTAATTTAATTAACGTAGATTAATTCAATCACAAGAAGAACATAATATACACAATTTTATTTACATATTTACATTTCATTTTTACGTAGGCACACTATACCTATCTGGCAACGCATCTACTTTATTAATCTTCTGAAGAATCATTAATTTTATCAAAGGATGCCGAACTTTCCTTTGTCGGTCTTTCGGCGTGTACTTACAAATAGTAGTATTTATTTTAATTCCAGTCATTCCCAATTGAGCTTTGCTTCGAGTCTAATGTATTAATTGTTTTTACTCTAATCCTTGTTGTTCTCGGAGTGATAAGTTTACAATTTGACATGAGTGACGAAGAGTCGAATAGTTCTAGTCGGAGTAGTGAGAGTTGGAGTTATAGATCTAAAAGACCTAAAAGTAAATTTGATGAGTTTTTCGACATAATTCATGCATCCCAAATTGCTTTGTGTAAATTATGCTAACATAAAAAGGTTGAAATAAAAATGAAAAACAGAAACACTTCAGGCTTAATGAAGCATCTGATATTATTCCACAAAAAGGAATCCCAAATATTTCTTCCTGAAAAACCAAAATTAAGTGGAGATATCACAAGCTTTTTAATAACCACCGGAAAAAGTGGACAGGTAAGAAAAAATATACTTATCACACAATTACATAACACATATATTATGTAACTAGCGGCCGCCAGCGACTTCGTCCGCGTACAATATCTGATTTCCTATGAGATTTTTAAATTTTCTCGCTGCAAAAGTCTTACCTAAGTATAAAGAGGCTATATAGGTAATGTTTAACTATGCAAGTATTTATTATTTAAAACAAAGTAAATGTCGATCTTCATATCTATACTTTAAAAATATAGGACTTGCATGTAACCATTTTACCCCAATTTCACCCCCTTAGGGTTAGGATTTCGTAAAACAGCTTATTCAGGATTTTATTATTGAAAACTTATAACTTTAATGCCGATTTTCGTGTCTCTAACTTCAAAAACGTAGGACTTTCATACAAACTTCCAACTCCCATTTTACTCCCTTAGGGATAGATTTTCTCAAAACCGTTTCTTAACTGATCTCTATGCCATAAAAGGAACCTATCTTACAAACTTCAAGTTTGTATGTTTTATAGTTCCTGAGATATCGTTATAGTCAGTCAGTGAGTGGTAGTTATATATATATATGTATATATATATATATATATATATATATATATATATATATATATATATATATATCACTATATATACTATAGTGCATATATATTATAGTGTTAAATATGTATTTATAATTCACTCATATTTTCATTTGTTTTTATAATCGGCGAGACACATGATTTACTGTTTATATTTTCGATCAATTTACCCAAATATGGTGTTTCCTAAAAGGTCCACACTTAGAAGGAAGGTCAAAGAACAGTTTAAAGAGCTTCAATTGAATCTTAAGAAATGACTACAACAATTTTCATCTAAAATGTCATTTACCATTGATGGATGGACGTCAATTGCTGGTAGGAATTACTACGGGGTCATATAAACATATACATACATAAACATAAACACTCACGCCTGTCACCCCGAGGGGTAGGCAGAGACTACAGACTTCCATTTGGCACGATCCTGACACACCTCTCTCGCCTCCTTCACATCCATACATCTACGCATGCATGCTCGTCGGTTAAGGGTACTCCTAATTTGGCCCGTTTTCAATAAATCGCCAATTTGGTCGATAAATTTTCGCCTAGGACGTCCCTTTCCGACTCTGCCATTCACTTCTGCAACATAAATTTTCTTTGTCACTCTTTCCTCATCCATTCTTTCCACATGACCAAACCACCGAAGCATTCCTTTCTTAATCCTGGTCACAACATCATCTTGCAAACCACACTCTTCTCTTATCACACAATTCTTCACCCTGTCATTCAGATTCAGCCCTAACATACTCCTTAACGACCGCATTTCTACTGCATTAATTCTACTCTCGTGCTTCTTCTGCCACACCCAACTTTCACTACCATACGTTAAAGTAGGGACCAACACATCATTGTGAATTGCCATACGTGCCTTTTTTGACACATTTTGACTCTTCACAATAGAGTGCAGGGCCCCATTTACTCTGTTTCCTGCGTTCACTCGTCGTTCTATATCCTTATCATATCTCCCATCCCTGCTAAATACGCAACCCAAATATACAAACTCATCTACTTGCTCGATCAACTCCCCATCTATTCTTATTTCACATATCGTTTTACTTTCATCTCTTTCAAAAACCATAATTTTCGTCTTACTACGGGGTCACTATTCATTATATAGACAACGAATGGAAGTATCGATCTGTAGTCCTTGATTTTATACCATCACACGGTCGACATACTGGGGAAGATATTGCAACGATTTTCCACGAATGTTTATTGGAATATGACATAATTGATAAAATACAGGGTATCACGGTCGGCAACGCAACTGCAAATACCAAATTTATGTATGAATTGGACAAACAGCTGCCACACTTTGATTCAGACAATCAACATTTCCGGTGCTTTGCTCACATTTTGAACCTTGGTGTACAAGATTTATTAAAGACCTTAGCATTACACAGTGAAACTGACAATAAGGGACAAGAACAGCAGTATGAAGATAATGAAGACGAAACTGAGGAAGATGAAGAATATGCGCCAAATATTGCTGACTCATGTACAGCTATAATAAAATTACGCAGTATTTCCAGTAAAATAAAAAGAAGTGAGATATTGAAGAGGAAGTTTCAGTCTGCTTGTGAAGCAGCTGGCGTGCCATCAAATCTGAACCCCATACTCGACTGTCCAACGAGATGGAATTCCACACATGATATGATTGGATTTGGTTTAAAAGTGAGAACTGGCATTAACATATTGTGCACTTCTGTCACCGAATTGAATGATTTTCAAATCACAGATAGTGAATGGCAAATTCTCGAAAAAATACGTAAGTTTCTAATAAACTTTAAACTTCTATCATCGAAACTTGGTGGAGAAAAATATGTTACATTACCGCTAGTCATTGTATCATTCAATCTCTTGCTCGATAAAATTGAATCCATGGTAAAACAATTAGATGAGAAACCTAATCGATTCGAAGTGGATGAAAGGCTCATTCTGGGTCTTCAAGCAGCTCGAGACAAAATGCTTAAACATTATAAAAAGAGCAACTGGATTTATTGTACCTCTTTAATTTTAGACCCAAGGCATAAGACTCAGACTTTTGACATGACATTATGGGGGAAGCAAATTAAAACAGAAAGCCCGCGCAAATTTAAAGAACTTTATAAAGAATATAAAAGTCTACACTCAGTGAAAACATCTTTAGAATCACCAAGAAATGAAAAGAGAGTATGTGAATATGATGAAGATGAAGACGTAATAGACTTTGAGAAATTGTAAGCATGTCCCTCCACGTCATCTGGATCTGGATCTTTTCATCAAGGCTTAGTTATAGACGAGTTGGAGGAGTACCTAAGAAAACCCAGAGCCGCCAGTTCGGAAGACATTTTAGAGTGGTGGAGGACGCATGAGACAGAATATCCGACTTTATCGAAGATGGCCCGTGATTTTCTTTCAATACCTGCAACTTCAGTACCTGCTGAGAGATTATTTTCTAAAGCATCATTAGTAATTAGAAAACATAGAAATAGGTTAAGTGATGAGTCAGCCAGATGATTACTTTGTATTAATTCTTGGTCAAAAGAATTAATATAAAGTAACAGTAATGTCAAAGTTGTTGTGTACTGTTATGTAATTTAATTTGTATTGTATTTTATTTTTTTATTTAAATAAATGGTAAATTGTATAACTCTTTTATTTCTTTTCATATAAGGGTCTATCAATCTCTAGACAGAAAATGTTCTTTATAATACAGTTAAGTTAATGTCATTAATTTGTTTTTTTATGTTTTGAATAAGTTTTATCACATGTAATCTTATTAAATGTAAACGTTTATTAAGAAACAGACTAACTCCCGTGGCCGTGAGACTTGGTAGACAGCTCAGTTGGTTACAGCATCGGCACGGATCGCTTAGGTCGTGGGTTCAAACCCCACCCGGTAATTAGTTGATTTTTCGAATTTCTCATTAAATGTTTAGACATTTATTAATTTGGTTGGTCTTTCTATGGCTATATTAATTCAAGCTAAAAATGTGCCTACTCTGTTAAGTTGTTCTAAGATCTAAAGTAACGTTTAATAAATAACAATAGGCTAATAGGTAATTGCGAGACTTGCGAGACTCTTGCTGCAAGACCAAGACCAAGAACAAGACTGAGAGCGAAATACCAAGACCAAGAACAAGACCAGGTGTATTGGCGCAAGACCAAGACCAAGACTGGCTAAGTCACGTCTTGTTCTTGCATTTGGGCAACACTATATGAAACAGTGGAGTAATCGCCAGACAATGTTTGTATGGAAGAACGAGTGACTAGTGTACCCTTAACATAAAAATATCTGGCTTCTATTAAGCTCAGGGTTTATTTGCATACTATGACACAAATACACAAAAATAATTATTTAAAAAAATTGTCTGTTCGGGCGAATCTTTGGAACGCCTGAACCGATTGTGATGAAACTTATAAAGTTATAGAGAGCAATGTGACGGCTCCGTGGCGCAGTAGCTTAGCAGTGAGTGGCTGCGCTGGGGGCCGCGGGTTCGAATCCCGCACGCAAGTATTAGAATGACCTACAGATGATTGTTCCGAGTCTGGATGTTTGTCCTTGTGCAATTTATGTTTGTAAACTGCCTCCACGATACAGGAAAAATCCTAGTGTGTGTGTGGGGGGGGGGGGGGATAACGTAAAAAATGTCATTAAGGATTCTAGGCCATATTTTAATTCGAAAAGTGGCTAGTTTAAAATAAATAGCGTCGACTTCTCCATTACGTGAACGTGTTGAAAACGTCGCAGGCAATTTGTGTCAACGTCGCGTCGGGTGCAAGCGGTCTTGAACGGATGGCGGGTGACGTGACGACGTCAAGGGTTGGACGAGAGTTGATGCAGCAGATCTTTATCGCATCTTGGGTTCCATAATATGAAAAATATAAAACTCGACGCGAATGAAACGCCAATTTTTTAATAGGAGGAGGCTTGTATATGTGCCAATAATTTATAATATGTAGTTGTTTTATATACTGGCATCTACATTTATAAATAAAATTGAATTGGCTGTCTACAATCTAAATAACTGCCTTTCATTTAGCTCAGGGAATTATTTGCATGTCATTAAGGCATGAACTTCAAAGTTAAAAGAAAGTAAAGCCATTAGTAAAAAAATGTCTGTCTGTCTGTTTGGACAAATCTCTGCAATGGCTAAATCGATTGTGATAAAACTACACGAAAACATAGCTAGAGCAATACAAAGAGTGATTTTATTTGAAAAACTGTGCTTAGAAAAACAAAAATAGTTATTGATGGTTGATTATTTTAAAAATGCATGTGTGGCGGCGCTGTCCTCGCGCTACAAGCGAAACACATCCAGGCCTAAATCGCGCTATCAAAGTTCCGAATCAAACAGTATACATATATAGAATAGCTCCGAACTATCACACGGAGAGTTGATCCTTGCCCGACAGGAGATCTCCCCTTTTCCTTCCATCGCCAAATATCTAAATGACTACACATTTATTAGATCCCACCCGGGTGAAGAAGGGGCGGGTCACTAGTCTTTCATAAATTGTAGGATTTAAAGATGAATGAATTCATCATTGATCTGTGTCCAGTTTGCTCCTACTTCTGAAGAAGCTAGGTTAATTGTAATGATGAAATTGTTACATAACTTTTACAAAAATCAGAGAACGCCTGTGCCTAGCACTGGCTTGTAAGTAACTCATTGGGACTGTACTTGTATATTATTTATCTTATATATTCATTCATTTGTATTTTATTAATACCATGTGTACGTAGCTAAAAGTTGTACACAAATACAAATAAAACTGTGTCAGTGTGAGTTCAAAAGATATTAAAAATCATGAAGGACTTTTTTAAGCTTGATACAGTCACGTAACGTCTTGAACACATTTTAGAGAGTTTTGTGAATAAGTTCATTATTTTACCTTTAAGGAGGCTATACACTGTCTATATATACACTTGTCGGAGATAAAAATTGTAATGTTTTGATTCAAGTTTATGTTTATAAAATAATGTCATCATCATCATCGTCATCATCATCATTTGTAAGTCCACTGCTAAACATAGGCCTCCACCAAAGAATGCCACGAAGCATGGTCCTGAATTACCTGCATCCATCGACTTTCTGCATGTCTTACCAGGTCGTAACTACATCTAGTGGGGAGCCGCCCCACATTTTGCTTACCTGTACGAGGCTGCCTTCGAGAACCTTTATCCTTTCTGTTGTCGGTTCTCCAAGTTAAGTATATGGCCGGTCTATTGTCTTCAGCTTACTAATGTCACGTGGTAAAGCCGCTTTGCATGGTTATAGCACGAATGGGTCGGTTCGACTGGGCTACGAACACTCTCTCACAGAATACCAGCGTAAAACAGCAGCTTAATGATGCTGTGTTTCGAATGGTGAGTGTAGAGAACCGGAGACCCTTTTTACTGACAATGAGGCATTCCATCTCAGTCGTCAGGGGGTGACAACTCATCTGCATTTTGATTCTTAATTGAGAATAAATGTAGATGTCTATAGACCACAGCATCCACTTACCATCAGGTGAGTTGTGTGCTCGTTGTTCCCCCTAATTCTGTAAGAGAAATCTGTTGGGCTATGACGATAACTCTAATTCTTCTGTGGATATCCTCATTTCTATCACGCAGAGAAACCCCTGTCCATAGCCTGCTGAGCGATCTTGAGCTTCTACATACGGCCAGCCGTGAAAGATCATAGATAACATAGGTAAAAATAGTTTTAAGAATTATTTCTAAATTAATTAAAAGTGTACGGAATGCTTGTTACCTAAGAGTACCTCTCGGACTTCTCAGTGTTATCCGTTATAAAAAGTTCAACACAAGCTTCATTTTGCATCCAAGGTTATTTGTTGATCGTCATTATCGACTGTCCCCCAGTCTTCAAGAAGCATCTGTGCGGCTGGGAGCCGCTGCTGTTGACACGGGGCCGCCCCTTGTGTTGAAATAAAAATTAATTAAGTATCGATACAGTGGAAATGCGGCTGTCGTTCTCTTCATTATGTTACATGGACGAGGTTTGCGATTTTATACATTAATTGGACTCATTAGTTATTCCGTTACAAATCTATTGTACTGTAGATTTTAGCTGAGTAGAGACGCATTAGACCGGGTTGACTGCAGTAGGGTTTCTCTGGTGTTAGTGTTCCTATATTAGCCTATGTAACTAAAATTGTACGTATTTAGATTAAATTCAGTAAAAACCTTTTCCACTGAATATAAGATCACTACAACTCTAACCTCTACTACGACAAATGTAGAAAGTTTCTTACCACTCGAAATACGAAGGCAAATGGCTGATAGCTGATATTACTTTACTCATTAAGATTACCTTAAGCGCGATCGACTTTCAGATCTACACTGGAAATTAAATATTAAAACTCCTTGAAAATGTTAGACGAAGGATTTTGTTAATTACTATAGGACGTTACCTAGCTAAGCCAACGGTTGGTGTGATAGTATCCTAGTAACTTCCTGTAATTTACCGCATGTAAATATTATATCACGTTACTATTAGCGAAAACTCATAATTGGTTTCCTATAGATTAATATTATGTTCAGTTGTTCAGTTATTAAATGGTAGGATTTCGTTTCTGCCTTGGGTGTCCATGTTGGTAGGTACCACTCTGTTAAGGATTCCTGCTGGCAAACATACGTGCACTGTTGTCTTTGTGTGACGCGTGTAGAGAGTCAGCATAATCAGGCTGTGGAGGCATGCCATCTTAGTCTTCAGAGGTGACAACGCATTTTGTATTCTGTTTTGTTGCAAGTTAACCATAGCAACTTGTTAACAGGCGAACTTTAATTTTATTTGTCACTTCCATTATGTCCCAAAAGCTTCAATATATAATACAAACTAGCAAGCATGCTTAGTTATGCTGCATATGATTATAAAAGATTAAAAAATCTCACGAGCATCGAAACAGCTAAACTAGTTTATTTTAGCTATTTCCATCGTGTAATGTCTTATTGAATTTTCCTATGTGGAAACGCGACTGCCACTGACATATTCATTTTGCTGGAGAGGGCTGCCGAAATTGCCAAGTTAAAAAATGAAACAAAGATTATAAGAAAAGGTTTATTAAAATTTTATATAATTTATGGATGATAATAATCTATCGGAATGTGGTCGATACCAAGTTATTTATACTATTATTTGTATAGATAATTTTGACTAGAATTTTTTTTTATATAGTGTAGGGTGACAAACGAGCACACAGTCCACCTGATGGTAAGTGGTTGCTGCAGCCCATAGACATCTACATCTATCCTCGTTTAAAAATCAAAGGAGATGCGTTGTCACCCGTGAGGACTGAGATGGAATGCCTCGTTTCCAGTAAAAAGGGTCTCCGGTTCTCTACACTCACCACACGAAATACAGCAGCATTAAGCTACTATTTTACGCTGGTAGGCTGTGAGAGCGCGGTCCTTCCCCGGTCGAGCCGACCCATTCGTGCTACAACTATACTACTTATATAGCTGCAGCATGGCTCTACCACGTATAACTAGATACTACTACGACTAGAATAGAATGGAATCATTTTTATTCAACATAGATTATTACATAATATTTATTGAAAGTAATTTTTTTATTTATGAAACATAATACATGATCGTTAGCTGTTTTATTTTTTTAAATGTCCCGCTGGGTTTCCTACAGGTTTTTAAACAAGTATTTTCGAACCAGTGGTAAAAACATAGGAATAACTTTCAATAAGTAATATTTATAATGTATATTGAACAAAAAAGTCAAATAAAATTTTATAAAAAACGGCTAGTAACTCCAATCACATTATGATTAAAATCGTAATATTTACTTATTGTTAATCTTTTTGCACTTTCCTAAAATTCAGTGTGTTTTCATTGATTTTTTTAATTTAAATTCTCTACCCACTTTGTAGCTTATGTAAAACAGATTCTTTTGTGTATGCTCTGCTACCGAATTTATTCCAAAGTTAGCTTGGGGGATGTGAACAATTTCACGTTCAACAAACCGTCTATTATGTCTTATAGAAAATGATGTATATGACATTAAAATTGCCGTTTTTGAAATGACTACTGCAACCTATAGACACCTATAACTAACTTCCAGCTAATCTCTAATCCATGCCACAGAGACAGCACCCACCACGGAGGACTAAAATGAATCGCCTTACACAATGTTGTTATAATGGCCCTTCACTGAATTTTCCTATTCTATGTGATGGGACTTCTCTTCGGTCTAAGAGTCCATCTGGGTAGGTACAACGCTCTTATTTGTTTTTGTAGCAAAGCAGCATTGCGTTCGTTGCTTTGTTCCGGTCTGCGTGGTGTAGAGAGTATAATTAAAGAATGAGGAATTCGATCTAGGAGAATAACATAGTGAATCAAAATTATAATTGTTTACATCACTACTTTTTGAAATTACCCCGCACAATTTAAAATTTTCTTCATATTTTATTTGTTGAGAAACGTCACTTTCTTTTTTCTTTATTTGTCATAAAAATTTAAACTTACTTTAAACTTACTACTACTACTACTACTAAATAAAAACTCTTTCGACTTGTGGCGCCAACTGTTGTTCGCTATAAAAACTAAATTTAATCGTCTAAACATTCCGGCGCCCAAGGACTAACAGTTCTTAAAAATACAAGGAAATTAAGAAGTTCAGATAACATTAAAAACAATATACAATTTTATCATACTAAGACTAATTTAAATCTGTGGGAAGAGATTTTCGTGATAGGTCTTTTGAAAATTTTGTTCTTAAATTGCAATGTAACAATTCTAGTTAAACCATCTTTCCCTGGATGTTTATCTAAAATACGACCTAATAGCCATTTTCCTGGAGGAAACCTTTCATCCTTAACTAAAACGACAGTACCAATTTCTGGTTCCTCATTTCGATTTGACCATTTGTAAAGATTCTGTAGAGTTGTAAGGTATTCTGAAGTCCACAAATTTTGTAACATCCGTTGAAGTAGTTGCCATCGACTTAGATAAGATAATTTAACAGTTCCAAGGTTTTCTTCAGGGATCGTGATAGGTGCTTCACCAATCAAAAAATGTCCGGGTGTAATAGGAGAAGCGTCTTCAGCTGAAGTACTTACAGGAGCTTATGGTCGTGAATTAACACAAGATTCTACTTGAGCCAAAAAAGTGGCATACTCTTCAAAAGTTAAAAAAGTGTCTGTCCAATAACACGTTTTAAGTGACCTTTAACGGACTTTACTCTCCGCCAAAGTGGGGAAAACCTGGTGGGATAAAATGCCAGTTCGTGTTGTCATTAGCTAAAAGCTGAGCGATTTCTCCTACTACAGTATACTTTCTATTTTTAAACATAGAATCAAGTTCTTTAGACGCACCAATAAAGTTTGTAGCACAGTCACTCCACAAATCACTGCAATGTCCACGACGGGAAGTAAATCGTCGAAAAGCTGCGATAAAGGCAGCAGAGGATAAGTCACTCACTAATTCGAGGTGGATAGCCTTCGTGACTGTGCAAACAAACAGACATATATAAGCTTTACAAGTTGGCCAGCGTAATCCACCCCACTACAGCGGAAAGGTTTACCTGGAGTAATACGCGGAGAAGGTAGTTGATCCATCAATTGGCTAATCGGTGCAGTAGAATGTTTAAAGCAAGTGAGACATTGTCGAATAAGTTTTTTAATCAAATTTTTTTGCCCCGATTATCCAATACTTGTTACGAACTTGTTACGTTTTATTTCAAGATTAGTGTCTGGTATATCAACTAGTGGAGTGGAAATACTTTCTCTTTGACGTAGAAACTTTGGTCCGTGCAACCACAAATCTAAATCTTTAAAATAACTCGGTCTAATGCCTCGCGAAGCGCAATCAGCTGGGTTATCTCCCGACTTGATGTGGTGCCACCGATCACTACTTATTACATTTATTATCTCTCTTGTTCTATTTGCTACAAAAGTTTTCCATGCATTAGGATTCTTCCTAAGCCAAGACAGAACAATAGTGGAATCAGTCCAAGCATATATAGATTCATCATTAATTTTAAGACGTACTTTTACATCTTTGTTAGTTTAGCTAATAGACTGCTCCACAAAGTTCCAACCGTGGCAAAGAAACTTGTCGCACGGGTGCAACCTTTGTTTTTGCGGTGATAATTGGGACAAATACATTTTGTTCAGTTAAAACTCTCAAGTATAAAACAGCTGCATAAGCTAAACAAGAAGCGTCACTGAAACCATGAACTTCAAACCGTTCTGAACCATTAAAAGTAGTATGCATCCATCGTTCTAAGTTTATTTTACCCATTTGCGACAACTTATTTCTGTAACTAACCCATTCACTTGCAAGTTCTTTTGGAAGTTCATCAGTCCAACTAACACCGCTTAACCTAAAAATCCTAATGGGTCAAAACATCTTGCTATATCTGATAGTATAGTTTTAGTGAATGGTTTTTTCTGTGTAGTAATATCAATTTTTAGTTCAAAAACATCTTTGAGCATATTCCATTGTATTCCAAGAGCTTTGATAGTATTCTTTAATAGTATCCATAGTTATTTCAACACTTTCATTAGTAACTTTATAGGAACTTGGAATTTCTTTTAAAACTGCAGCACTATTAGATGCCAATTTATGCATTTCAAATTTACCTTTAAACATGACTTGAGTAATTCTCCTCTGTAGACTTCGCCTGTTCCTCGTCATTCGCACCAGTTAGTAAGTCGTCCATATAGAAATCATTATTAATAACATCAACTAAATCTGAAAAACTCTGTTGTTCATCTTGTGGTAGTTGTTTAAGAGTACGAATGGCTAGAAACGGAGCACAAGAAGTGCCATATGTAACTGTAAGTAACCGTTTTTCTACAATCTTGTCTACAGGTGACTTAAGCCAAAGAATACACTGATAGTCAGTGTCTTCTTTCGCAACTAATATTTGCCTATACATTTGTTTTATGTCAGCTAATAAACAGATTTTGTGAGTACGCCAACGAATAATTAAGTCTCTTAAGTCTTGTTGTAAGGGTGGGCCAATCAGTAACTCTTCATTTAATGCTGTTCCATTAGATGGTTTTGCTGTGCCATCAAAGACCACTCTTAGTTTAGTAGTAGTTCTGGACTCCTTTATTACTGCATGATGAGGTAGATAATAGATTTTGTGTTTAGGCTTTTCGTAAGAATCTATAATTCTATATCTTCCATGTGATTTAAATTTTGGTATTGGTCTATAAAATCTATGTAATCTTGTCGAAATTTGGGTTTTTGTCCGAACTTTTTCTCCATGTGATACAGTCTAGTGAGTGCATTTGCCTCGAATGACCTAGATTCTTTTCATGTAAATCTTTGAATGGTACGCGCACTAAATAGCGCCCATCATCCTTTCTTCTGTGTGTTTTAACATAATGTTCTTCACATTGTTGATCGAGTTGTGATAAAGGTTTCTCAAGTGGTTTGTATTCTTCTATCACCCAAAACTTGCGTAATAATTGATCAACCTCTACTAGATTTGTTGTAACTACAACTGCGCGTGCAAGTCGATCAATTTGTGTCTAGGTAGTACCTGACACTAACCATCCCAATCGTGAGTTTTGTGCAACGAGAGATCTATATTTGAGTAAACCTTTTTGTATAATTGAAGCATATACTTCTGCACCTAATAAAATATCGATGTGCCCTGGATTGTGTAATCGTGACATTGTGAAATACTTAATTCATGTGAAGGCAAAAGTGGTTTCAATTTCGGTAGTACATGAGCTTTAACTTGCATCACATACTTCGAATCTAATATTGAGTGAATATCAAAATGAACTATATGTTGTGATTTAACCGTGTTGTTTGCTATACCTGTAATATTTGCTCCATATCGTGTCTTCTTCAAACCTAATAGCTGTACAGCAGATTCCGTAATAAATGTTGACTGAGAGCCTTAATCTACAAGAGCTCGCAGATGAATTAGATTTCCGTTTCTGTTTTTTACACCAACCGATGCTGTAGCAAGAACAATTTGGTTTTCATTCACGGAGATTCTTAAGCTCGTGACATTTTGTAACTCTTCAAAATGTTTTGTTTCTTCCGATGTGCGCGCAGGTTCTGCAATCATAGTTTTAGCAGCGTATGTAGTCGAGTGCAGTAAAGTGTGATGTCACTTGTTACATTTTTTACAAGCTGTATCTTGTCTACAAAATTTGACCTTTTACTAGGCAATTGAAACAAAGGGCGTTATTCTTAACGAATTCTCTACGTTGATCTTCTATGTCTAATTGCATAAATTCTGTGCAGTAACAAATATAGTGGTGCTTTTTACAATAAGTGCATTCAGCATTAACTTCAGCAGAAAAAGTCTTATAGATAGGTTTTGTGTTAACTTTTATGTGTGGATTAACCTGTGAAGATTACTTTTTTTCTCTTTTCTGAAAATTTTGTACCATTTCCATCGCTCTAAAGCGTCCTTCCAAATAAGAGGTTAACGCATTATACTTAGGTAGATCCGTAGAGGGCCCCAATGATTGTTCCCAACACTTGTGAGTTTCATATCTAATTTTAGATACGACAATATGTACTATCCTAGGATCCCAAGTGGTAATATCGATATCCAAATTAGCCAGACTGTTAAGGCATTCATTTGTGGTATCTAAAAGTTGCTTTAGGTCTTTTGAGCATTCTACGGTAAGTTTCTTTTGATTCATTAATCGTGTTAATATATTGTTGACAATAATCCTCTTATTACTATATCGATGAATTAATGTTTCCCATGCCTTCTGGTAATTGGCAGCAGTGATATCGAAATGAAGAAGAAGTTGCTCAGCTTCACCTGATAAGCATGATCTTAAATAGTGATGTTTTTGGATGTCACTTAGTCTCTTTTCATTATGTATCAACGAACTGAACAGATCTTTAAAATTAAGCCAATGTCGATAATTACCATAGAACGTTGGAAAGTTGATGGGTGGTAACTTTGTTTGTGAAAAGCGTGTACTTGCAGTAGGTGAGCTATTAGATATTATTGTGGAATTATGTGACGAGAGATTTTCTTTTAAAATTGTTTTAAATTCTAAGTACAATTCTTCGGTTTGAAAATGCAATTCTTTCAACATTATCTTATCTTCTTTACTCAATCTGTACGAATTAATAATATATATTCCGTGGTAAATTTTTGCCAATAATCTTGTAATAACTCACTTCTAGTTTCAACATAACTAATTGTATGACGAACTGTAGGCGTCTTTTTATAATTTGTATATAATTTAGTTATTTGTTCAAATAATTCGTTACATATATCAATCATTGCCATTGTGTGTAAATTATATCATCCAAACAATTTATAAACAATAGTTTTACTGATTTTTATTACGGTTCTTTTCGTAAGTTATTGTTGAAATTTATAATTTTTTTTCAGTCTTAGCAAAGTTTAGTTAATAATTTCTATAGGCGCTGTAATTACTTTTATCCGGCTCGAAGGACCAATGTTTACATCACTACTTTTTGAAATTAAACACCGCACAATTTAGAATTTTCTTCATATTTTATTTGTTGAGGAACGTCACATTCTTTTTTCTTTATTTGTCATAAAAATTTTAACTTACAATACTACTACAGTAGAACGTCGATTATCCGAACGTCGATTAACCGAACGACCGCTTAACCGAACTGTTACCTTGGCACCTCATTATGATGCGACAACCTTCTCGCTTCTCCACGCAGTGTCCCGTGTTGGCCTACGTTCAGTACCGATAGCTTATATGTTAGTTTTGCAATATTAGTTCACAATTTAAAATGCCTAAACGTAAACATGTTGTTCTTTCCATTAAAGATAAATACGAGATTAACAAACGATTAGAGAAAGTCGAATCTGCAAGTAAGTAATATAAGAAGTACAAAGGTCGTCAATTACGGATACAAAAACCAAAAGACGTCCATATCCAATTTTATATACAAACATGATTTTACCGATGGGTCGACAAGTCGTAAAACTATGAAGCTCGCCACGAACACCGTTCTCGATGACGCTGTTTACAAGTGATTTACACAAAAAAATATCACAAGGAGAACCTATCTATGATGCCGTTCTATGTGTAAAGGTAAAACATTAAATGAAAAACTTGGAGGGCCGTCAAACTTTCAAGCAAGCACGTGAAGGCATTCGTGAGCTTCAAATACAAGGAGAAAAGCTATCTGCTGGTTCTTCAGCAGCTGATACTTTCAAAATCAAATAAAGTGACGTATTAAAACAAGAAAATTATGTAATGATTTCTTAACCCCCCTCCTACTCCCGCGCCTACGTCACAGTGACCGAGTGAAGCCGGCCACAGTCGAGCGTGTACCTGCTGTGCTACCATATGTCAGAGGAGTCACAGACAAGGTTGGCTACATCTTGAAGCGGCTTCTATTAAAACATACTACAAGCCGCCGAAGAAGATTAGTCAATTTTTACCATCCGTCAAGTGTAATATCCCTCTACAAGATGCAGGAGTGTACAAGTTAGATTGTGAATGTGGTCTCTCTTACATAGGTCAAACAAAAAGATCCATAAAAACCCGCGTGAAAGAACATATAGCTGACGTGAAGCACCGACGCTCTGGGAAGTCTGCAGTCTGCGAACATGTTCAAGATCGTCCCCACCATTACATTCGTTTTGGTAAACCACAAATTCTCGCAAAAGAACACCGATTCCTACCAAGTATGATACGCGAGGCTATTGAAATTAAAAAGCATCCAAATTTCAATAGAGAAGATGGATGGGTGCTGCCACCTGCTTGGGATCCTATAATTAACAAAATTAAACCCAAACCTAAGCATACCACTGCAAGACTTGATGATACTATAAGCTCGTTTTGCGTAAATCAGACCAAAAATTAATATTCAAAAACTGAAGGTAGCCGGACTAACTATGACATTAGGACGTCAAACATCTCAGTCCCCCCCGTGACCATGGTTGCTGTAAAGCACCCGAAACGTCGGGAATTAAAAATAAGTAAAAGTAGTGAAATAAACGCGATAAAATCCGTAAATTTAGTTTTATTCAAGAAAATTACGTTTTAGAAAACGTTTACAATCCTGACGAAACTGCACTCAATTGGAAGGCTTTGCCACGAAAAACTCTTGACTCGCGTCGTGAATTAGCGGCACCTTGCGTAAAGTAAATAATCGTATCAATGCCTTAGCTTGTATTACAACTGCAATAGATTAAATTTATATTACATATTATAAATTTGTTTTTGTTAGTATATTGGTACATACAATAATACAGTTCGATTATCCGAACAAACCGGTTTTCTGAACACCTATGTCCTCCAATTAATTCGGATAATCGACGCTCTACTACTACTACTAAATAAAAACTCTTTCGACTTGTGGCGCCAACTGTTGTTCATTCATTATAAAAACTAAATTCAATCGTCTAAACCAGTGATGCACAGACTTATTAAGACTAGGGGCCACTCGGGCAAATTATGAACTGATGGCGGGCCGCCAGAAGTAGAGGTAATTGAAGCAATAAAGAATTGATAATAATGTATTAAAATCGAAAAAGAATTTATTAATTTGAAGCGTGGCACTGCATAGTGCTTACAATCTTTTTCATACTTGGCTCAAATTTACTTGTAGCAACATGTAAAACTGCTTCCAAACTTTCATTTGCAAGGCGGTTTCGATTTTTTGTTTTATTATTATTTAGTATTGAAAAGGTTTGTTCACATATATAGGTAGAACCAAATAAGCTGGCACATTTCAGACCATTTATGCGCAACTCTTTGTACGTATTTTTATCAATGCAGCGGTAAAAGTTCAGCAAGTATTAATCGAAGTTTTGTTGAATTTTTCAGCCATTTTATTATAATTCGGAAAATAATTGTAATTTCCAGAATTCAATTTCGATCTGAAAAGTGTCGGCTTGCATTGAAGGGATGATACATGAGCGTAGAGCTGGGATATCAGTTGATTTTTGCCTTGAAGCCGTGTGTTCAAGAGATTCAAATGATTTGTAATATCAACTAAAAAAGCCAAATCACACAACCAATCAGGATTTTTAAGTTCCGGGACATCCCTTTGCTTTTCCGCCAGAAATATTCCAATTTCTTCTATTAAATTTAGAAATCGTTCCAGTGTCAATCCATGACTTAGCCACCTTACTTCTGTAAAATACAGTAAATCTCCATATTCGCTTTCGATGTCATCAAGAAATTGTTTGAATTGCCTGTGATTGAGTCCTCGCGATTTTATGAAATTTACAGCCGAAACTACCACTTTCATGACATTTTGAAATTAAATTTTTTTTAGAACAGAGGGCTTCTTGGTGTATAATGCAGTGAAATTGCATGAGATCTTCAGCGTTTATGTTTTTTTCTTGCAGATGTTTTTTCAGCAAAGTAACTAGCCCAGAATTGACACCAATCATTGAAGAAGCACCGTCAGTCGCAACTCCTGATAATTTTGATAAGTCCAAATCAGTTTTTGAACACTCATCCAAAAGTACATTGAGTATATCAGCTCCTCTGGTTTGACCTTTCAATGAACACATTCCTAATAACTCTTCTAAGACTTCAAAATCTTGGAACTAATATCAGTGGATTCGTCGAGTGCTGATGAAAAAAATTCAATGATCTTAGTTTTTCCATTTAATTGTTCCGCAATATTACCTGACAAAGACATAATTCGTCTTTGGATAGTCATACGATTCAGTAGAATTTTCTCAAACTTTTTTGATGCTTCTGGACACATTTTCTTAGCGGCAATTTCTATGCATTCTTTTACAAAATCCCCAACATTGAAGGGGCGACTTCGTTTTGCTATCATTCGAGAAATTTCATAACTAACTTCTGTAGCTGTTTCTGAATCTTGAATGGGTTTTGTAAACATAGCTTGCTGACCAATAAGCTCCCGTTTTAAAGAAAACATTTTTTGCTTTCTTAATTCGCCTGTAAACTTGGTAAAAGTAGGATGCTGCGTTTCATGGTGCCTTTTTACATTATATTCCTTTGCAATCGCAACAGAATTCTTGCAAATTAAACAAACGACTTTGTTATGCGACCATACAAAAAGTATTTCTCAGTCCAAATTTCTTGAAACTGCCGATTTTCATCTTTAACTTTACGTTTTTTACTAGGTCCTGCCTTGTCCATGTTGCGTTCTAATCCTGGCTAGGATTAACACAGCACCTAAAAACAATTACAGTACCTACTTAAATTACCCATCCTTTTTTTAAATTACCAAAAATAATTGATTAAATAGGTAGGGAAACACTTTAATAACAGAGTTTTACTTACGATTTCACAACACAATTATACACGGCGCTTGACGGGAAATCTACGTTGAATGTGGATCAAAATATATGACACCGGCTAGTCGAGTTAAAATCTACTCTAGAACTATTGACACTTCACTGAAATTAAAATCGAACTGTCGGTAGCTGCGGTTAGCGTGGCTTTTATACCGCGCGGATAGAGTCGAAAACTGTGTGGAGAAATCACGAAACCGACTCTGGAAGCTTCGTGTATCTAACTACGCGACACAGATTACCTCCTAATAGATACCGCATCATGGAATATTTGTTCTGTTTCGATTTCACCAAATTTCGGGTTGCGGGGGACGCGTCAAATGTGCTGTGATTGGATAATTCAAGGTTGAACTTAGAATGCTCCGAACCATAGTGATGGGACAGGGTTGGGACGTTGATCGATAAATTTGGGATTTATTGATTATTGATAAATAAATGAATTGATCAATTTTTATTAGAAATTTATTAAAAAATAAAACAGTGAAATATAAATAAAAGAATATATATATATATATATATATATATATATATATATATATATATATATATTTGTACATGTAATCTAATGATTTCTTAAATTTACGCGAACACTACACATTGAATACAACTGTATAATTATATGGATTTTATCGCGTTTAATTAATTTATGGTCACGGGGGGAGGGGGGGACTTAAATGTTTGAATTCTCAATATCATAGTTAGTCCGGCTATCTTCACTTTTGAATATTGATTTTTGGTCCCGATCTACATAAAACGAGCTTACAGTATCTTGAAGTCTTGCAGTGGTATGCTTGGTTTTGGATAGATTTTGTTAATTATAGGATACCAAGCAGATGGCAGCACCTATCCACCGACTGTGGCCGGCTTCACTCGGTCGCTGTGTCGTAGGCTTGGGATCCAAAGCTTGTTGTCTTTCAATACTTGATTGACATACTGAAGCTCGGCAGCCAGATGTATTCTATCACAGATCTCTTGTGCTCTCTGAAACAAATATTTACCCACATTAGCAAACTATGAAGAATGATGGTGAGATTCACCATTTAAATATCGGTTGATATAGGCCTTTTTCCTATACATAGTATGACTAATAGTGTTATCAGGATTTCGGATGACTAAAACATCCAGGAAAGCTAAAGTATTATTTGCTTCTAACTCCATCGTGATTTGTATTTTGTAGCTTATGGAGTTAAGGTGGTCTAAAACTGCAGTTGCTTTGTCAGATGGTAAAATTTTGAAAGTGTCGTCTACGTGCCGCTTGTAGAATCTTGGAGTTATAGGAGCAGTAAGAAGGGCTTCTCCTCAAAATCCTCCATGATATATGTCGGCGACTATAGGAAATACAGGTGAGCCCATCGCTACACCATCAACTTGCTTGTAGAACTCTTCCTTCTACAATAGATAGTCAGATGTGAAGCAGTGTTTGAGTAATACTGCATATTCTGCAAGCATGTTGTTATCTTGTAACTTCCTAGTTATAATTGAGAAGCAGTCTTCAATAAGTAGGCACGTGAATAGTGACTGACCACCAAAACTGACCATAGTTTCAGTGTCAGCGAGATGTATGTCTTTTATCTCACTAACAAAATGGTGTGAATCCTTTGTGTATGTTCTGATATGTCCTTTCGGTGGTGACAGTATTTTTGCTTAGTGTTGCACCTAAAAGTAGTATTATTAATTAAAAAACCATACGGTACGTGTTTCAAATTTAGATGTACTTAATAGTAATAATAATAGGATATTACTGAAGTTCATGTAACACTAGAATAACATTAATCACATTATAACTTTCACTTGTTCTATGGTTTATAAATCCGTTAAAAATAGTTTAATTTCGACGTGTAGCATTCAATTTACAGTAACAGTAAATTCATTAAATATTAGAATATCACGTTTCAATCAACCACTATTACTTATTGTGTAATTTTCACCATTGGTATTATACTTTTTAAAAAATGTAAAATTCCATACTAAAACTGGCAAGTATAGAGATAGTATAGCGGAATCCAACAGCCTTATACGGTTTTTCATAATATGAAGATTGTCTTCTGTGAAATGTCTTGAGCATAGCACACTATTTTTGGTGGGCAACCATTGGTCCCCTCGACATGTAGCGTCGATCCACATTTTTTCCTTTCGGGGCATTTAGGAAACCTATAACATATAGGTACCATAATTATACGCCACTATTTGTATAAAATAATGACTACAAAAGAAAAGTAAACGATGACCAAACAAATATCGACTTATAAATCACAACACTATCGATACACGTGCTGTCGTTAGACAAAGACAACTATCTTAATTTACGTAATGAGTGAAAGGGACATATTAAAAAAGACATTAACGGGTGCTCAAATGATATCACTTTGCAACATTTAATATCCAGTGTAAGTTGAACTCCGGTCCATTTTAAATAGATTAACGTGATAAGAATAAAATTTACTTACCGATGAAATATTAATATACCATCTTTTTGATAACTGGATGTCTTAGCTGACTTGCCACACCATTTCACTGCATAGGAAGCCATTTGTAATGTATTTTGGATACCAAAATTATTTTTAAATTTTCAAAAACTCGGACGTGTGCCTACGGGTCACAAACTTGGTCGACAATGACATCGTGATTCTTAGCGTCACTTCATATGCTAGCTACAGCAAGTATGTGTTGCGCGCGTTTGTGGCCCTGTATGCGGAATCTATTAGGAGGTAATCTGTGCTGCGCGAGCAATCGGGAATTCGGGACTATTGCTATCTTGCTTGCTCTAACAATATAACCCGTGGATAAGCCTCCACCGCGCTGCCGTCATCGCCGCGCCGCCGGCCGCGGCGGTTCCGCAAGAAAAAGAATTTAACCGAGATCAGCACGAACATTACCGACCGCTGTTACCGACGCATGCACGGCGCACCCATAAGCGCACTTAAGAGCGCCCGCGCGAGATTCAAATTACTTTTCGAACATATTTTTTTTGGTTTTATTCTGGAATATAATTCAATATTTTTCGAATGTACGAGAGTATTATTTTTGCTGTCGGCGGGCCACCAGTATTCGACCGGCGGGCCGCGGTCTGTGCATCTACGGTCTAAACAATAATATTAGATCTTTACCTATGAAATTGCAGTTTTTTATGAAATAAGTTAACGTAATTTTTTCCTAAATTTTTTATTTATATTCATCAAAGTAATCACCCATGCAATCGAGGCATCTTTACGAACAAAGTGGCAGTTTATTGATGTCCTTCTTGAAGAAATCACCTGGACTGAAGACAACAAATTCTTTAAAGACATTTTGTATTGCCGTTCGGGTATTGAATTTTTTTCTCGCCAAAAAGTTATCTAAATTCTGGAAAATTAGAAGTCTGTAGGCGTAAGGCCTGGTGAGTAGGGCGGATGATGGACAGCTTCCAACCCCTGCTCTTGTAACTTGGAGACCGTCTGATGTGTAGTATGAGGTTGCACGTTGTCGTGCAGGAGCAGCGGGAACGAGCGATTGGCTAAAGCTGTTTGGCGACGTGTGAGCTTCTCCATCATTGTGTTCAGTTCTTCACAGTACACATCTGCAGTAATGCTCATCTCGTTTGGCAATAAACTGTTATGAATCACACCGGCGCTACACCACAAGTGTTTTTACCTTGCCAAATATTGTTTTGACGCTAATGTCGAAAGCTACTATTAATTTAGCCGTAGATTGAGTATCATCAGCTTCCACAATCGCTTTTAATTCGTCATTTTTCATTACAAATTTTCGGACGACCAACGGGGTTCATTTTTTAGGTTCAAATTTCCAGAACGCTAGCGGGCAAACAAATAACAGGTTGATGTTATGTGCTGCTTGTGCTCTTGTGCCGCGTTGCTGCCACGACGGTAATCATATTCTAAAGTTACTCGAATTTTTAACGTATCCATGATGACGAAAAAGAACGCACCTGCAATTCCCCTGGTGTTACGGTTGATCATGGGCGGCGGTAGTCACTTAACATCAGGTGAGCCGCATGCTCGTTTGCCCCCTCTTCTATATAAAAAAAAAGATTCAAATGCGAGGAAAACATAACGCTAATCAATAAACAAATGACTAATTTTGAAAAAAGAATTCCATGTTGTTAAAATAAAATTAATTTGATGTTGGAATTCCTAGCCAAACAAAAATTATTTTGTTTTGAAATGGCCAGTACTACAGAACGGCAATTTCATAGGTAAAGGTCTATTATTTCGTTGATTAATAAAATGCTAATCGAAATTAAAGATAACTGGCCGTTGTGTTTTTAAATTAGAAACTGAATTTCCATAATTACACTTTACTACATCTGAATATTATTCGTCTTCCTAGAATCTTTTTAATGTACATAGTTTTAATTTGCCACTGTTAAATATTTCTCACAATGGGTAGTAATTCATGTTATTTCGATACGGAAACGGCTATGCCAATCGTTATGATGCAGTGTTTCTGCTTGCTGCTTTAACTCCACACGCGGTGATCGGTAATTTCCTCGCGTCGAATGAATGTTTTATTAGTACCGGCCGGATTTTATGTAGGGTTGTCAACTTTTGCGCTTTTCGTAAAATTTAAGAGTTCGAAGTCACCACCATTATACTGTTTTTACCGTGACTTTCCTAAATTAAATGTGTATATAACCATATAAACGCCTCTGACTAATAAAGAAAGATAGACGGAGCCTCGTCGCGTACGGGGTAAGGTCGTAAAAAATGTACTTTTTATATACTGATATGCAGGCTTGGCTTTCAGAAAAAGGAATAACATTTACGTCTGAAATGTTGAAGCCTCAATTATACCAATTAATAAAAAATAACAAAGATCTCTTCAAAACATTTAGTATATACAAGATTTTTAAAGAACATGGTCATGACGTACTTAGCCTACCTCCCTACCACCCAGATCTGAACCCTATAGAAATGGCATGGGCAGCTATAAAGGGCATATAAGTAGCAAAAATGTACGATGGAATGTGCCCCGTGTTATAGAGTTAGTGAACAAAAAGGTAAATGCAATGGGACCATGTGATTGGAAAAAGCTATGCGACAAAGTTAAGACTATCGAAGAAGCTTATGTCAAAAGCGACCATGTCGTCGATGAAATGACGGAACAATTTATAATACGGATTGGAGATTCTGACAGCAGTGATTCTAAATTGGATTCCTCAACTGACATAGGAGATGAAATCGCAACTCCTGGCCCAAGTTCTGGTATACCACTAGGAAATTATATAGAAGGTGTCATGCCAATGAGTGAAAGTGATTAAACATGTAGATAAACAGATTAACTTTTTGATGTATTAAATTTTTATTAGTATTCCTTTAACTGTTCTATTTAATAATACCTAACAATCACAAATAAATTATGTAATGAGAAATACAATTACTTGAAAGAAAATCGAAATTATTTTTATGAAACTTCATTTTTTGTTTAATTAATTTACTTCACTTCATTTTCACACTTATTAAAAAATATATTTAAATACGACGAATTCACGGTTTTTCCTTTAAGATTTTTGAATTTTTCAGGCAACCGTGGAGCATGTGTCTAACATTTTGGTCCGTAATTGTACCTGCGCAAACGACCGCTATTTTAGTTCAACTTACGTGCCGCATACTATACATATTGTTTTTTTTTCAATTACTGCACGATAGAGTTGGCCTTAACAAATCTTAACATTAAATCAGTTTGCGTGACAAAATAACGTGATATAATACAAGCGCATAGAGATTATCTCAATTCCAAATTAACTGTGTGATCGCCTATTTTCAACCGACTTCAAATAGGAGGAGGTACTCAATTCGAATGTATTTTTTATGTGTGTTACCTGAGAACTTTTTTCTATGTGAAGCGATTTTGATGATTCTTTTTTATTTGAAAGCTGGCAAAGCTTCTCGTGTGGTCCCATACGCATTTGATCAAGATTTGACCAGTAACTTTTGAGTTATTTTTAATAATGCGTGTTTAATTGCCTTCGACTACATTGATGACGTTCTCATTTTATTTATATTAATTGAAAATTAAACGCGATGGAGTCACGCTGCAGCTGTATTACGACTGCAGTACGAATGGGTCCGCTGGACTGGAGATGAACTACGCTTGTACGCAATAGATTAATGTAAATAAGTGGCATAATGTGTTTCTAATAGGTACTAAGTGATGAGAAACGTTATTTTAATGGTAAGGGACACCTGTAGTTGTGTAAGGAATTCGGCAACACCTTTACTTTTATAAAAAAGTTACGTAGTTGACATTCAAACTGACCTATAAAGGTGACCTGATATTTCGAGTTATGACCTTTTAAATATTTACCATTTTGATATTAGAGAATAATATCGTCAGACAGACTGTGCTTGTTATCAGTAATGTACCAAAGATAGCTGCCGCTCGCAGACGCTCGAGCCAAAAAGCCGCTCTTCGCCTACCCCCCAATTTCGAAATATCTTAAAATATAAAATTCGCAAAAGTCTTTTTGTATATGATTTTAAAAACGAATAAATCGTAACGTAATTATCCGTACCTTTTTCAAGTGCGTATTTATAGATATTTTCAGAACTCTAGTATGTAAAGACATTTCAAATTGGTTGCTTTTACTGTAGTAATTAATTAGTCGACATATAATTTTGTTCTGGTGAACTTTTACAACTTAAAAAGGGTACCTTTATTAGCTACTTCGATTTAGCTTGTTCTATAGTTTGAAGGTTCGAAGTTGCTTAGCCACAAAATATAAAAACGCAGTTCCGTATTTAAAATTTCTTAAATAATGAACCTACATTAGATACTGACATTTACAATTGAACCAAATTAACTAAAATAGCGCTGTCCAGGCCTGGCTGGCCATATAGCTGGAAGATCTGACAAAAGTAGGGGAAAAAAGGATTTCGAGGATATCATCGTACCAGTAAACGTAGTGTAAGTTGGGCCCCTACTAGATGAAGCGACGATTTAGTGAGAAATGCAGGGAGTTGATGGATGTAGGTCTTTCAGACAATCTCCGAGCGGTCCTATCTTTAGCAGTGGACCTGGATGGGCTATATCGATGAAGATGATGTAATACATAACGTGAACGTTAGACTGTTGCAACATCTAGCAATAAAAAAATAACAGATAACATCATTTATTAAGAAGAACAGGCTTTTCTGTTTACGAAATGTCATTTAGATTATGAACATCGCGATACATCGCTATATACATTTTACTACTATACGGTTATCAGTTATCACTTACCATCTGACGAGCCATATGCTCGTTTGCCTTCTCTTCCTATTTTAAGTAGATATAAAGATTTGTAATAATATGTAGATAAAAGTATCTATACAAAATAAAAATAAAACACTTTTAATTTTTTCTCTACATTTGTCAACCCTCGCTGAAACAAACACATCTACGGATGTTTTGCACGGGGCTAATCTCATTCTATAAACAACTTCACTAGTTTATATAATTCAGCGAGTCGCCTCAGTTAAAATTACTCCTTTATAATATTTAACTTGTTTACAGCCTCTCGTTTGTTTGTACGTTAATTGGATAGCGAATTGGGCTCCGTTTTAAATTAGACCGCTGCGGGTTAGCCTTCTATAGCTTGTGTTAAATGACATGCATTCTTGGAAATGTTGGGATATTTTTTATCTACATAACGTTAAAGACCAAGTTACAATCAACTCGCTTAGTGAACGCATCGATGATCGAGATTGTGCTAGCTTGTATTAAATGACTTATATTCTGGTAAATGTTGGGTTATTATTGAAGTGAAAACTATGAATGCCTCAGTACGCATTTTTGTCTATACGATACCGATGCTTTTATAATAATATCGGCGATTCCGATACCGATACGTTTATTAAATTCAAAAATGAAGATAAAATAAATAAAACACAAATCAGGTTATTCTTTAAATTAATATAAAAATAACAAATAACAGGACAAACTAAATGAAACCGTTTAAAACTATAGACAGTTTCGTTTGCAACGAAACAGACGACAACACACGCGTTTACATTACATTTTGAAGCGCGATATTTGAAAAGTATCGTTGAATCTAGCCATAAAAATATCGCCCATGCCGATATATCGGCAGACTTCGACTATCGCCGATATATGCGTATTGGATGCATCCCTGGTGAAAACTTCTTTAGAAATGTTGTGATTTGAATCTCGATGAAACGAAAAAGCCACACTAAAAAAGAGACTTAAACATGTATAGGATTTAGCCTGTAAGAGAATGAAATAGAATATAGTATACAGTCTTTCCTCTTCTAAAGGTTTCACTTCTACCGAGTGTGAACTGCACAGGTTTTTATTTTTTTTCAACATAGGCCCTGTAAGGGTAGTGGCCCTTATACTGGACATGACTGCCCAAATTAGGAGGATCGCTACGAATGCAACAATAGATCGAGGTTGTTTCCTGAGATGCTCTTAAATGGTTAGCTGTTTTTTATAGTATAAGGGTGGGAAACGAGCACGCAGTCCACCTGATGGTAAGTGGATGCTGTGGCCCATAGACATCCATATTTTTATCCGCCATCAAGAATCAAAATGCAGATACTGTGTTACGCCTGAGGACTAAAATAGAATGCCTAGTTTTCGCTAATAAGGGTCTCCGGTTCTCTACAATCATCATACGAAACACTTCAGCAATAAGCTGATATTTTGTGACAGCGTTGCCTTCCCCGGTCGAGCTGACCCATTCGTCGTTGTTGTCCTCTGCAGGGCATAATGCCGTGCAGGTCTCGGGCCTCGGGGTACCCATTCGTGCTACAACCATGAAATAGTTGCACCGTGGCTCTACTATGTAGAAAGCTGTTAATGTCGGTAAGTATGTCATTATAGGTATATACGAGTACAAAGAACAATCAGTCGCTGCTTGTTTTAGTCATAAAATTACGGTCTTTATTCTTCTCATTCTCTTTTAATTTCGCCGACATGTATGTTTAATCACCATGTTTTTCCCACATTGTCTAGCACTTCGTATCGGTGCCGGGTTTTTCGCGTATTTTGAAAGCGAGCACTTAGCCCGTTAGGTGAATAATTAACAACCAGAGGCCAGAGAGAGAGAGAATTAAGGCCTCGTTAGGGATCTAGTAAACTTTACAAATGAACTGGGCACCGTAGAGGTCCAGCTAAATTATTTAACATAAATCTATACTTACAAAACAAAAACTTTAATAAAATTTAATTGGCTACAATATATTTTATATTGCACAAATCAGTATTTTACATTTTACGGTAGATAATATTGCTTAAAGCATTACCTACCTGTATATTTTATATTTACAATAAATACTTTTAATAACTATAAAAAAATTTAAAAGAAGGAAAAAAAGTATTTTTCCTTTTTAAATAGATATTTTATAATATTTGTATTTATATTGTAGGTGATGAATGGTGATGCATTATAATATACAGTGCAGCCGAGATATAACGAAACTGAAGGGAATTAGAAAATATTCGTTATATCCATTGAGCTATACAAAACATAACGTGTAATATATAAATCAATGGTTATATCACAAAATTTGTCATAATGAGATTTATTATATGGGTCATTCTACGATAAGAGGTTTGGCCTTCATAGAGGATGCGGCCGAGGAGAAAAGTAAAAGTTTTTTGATTAAACATATATCTTAAGACTTTAGTCCCCTTTTGATACACACATTCAAGTAAGGGCAAGCCAATTTATACATATTTAGTTACTTTTTAGCAAGGCAGTGTAAATACATTGGGCAGGGGAGATACTTGAACATAATCAAAGAATTATTAAAATTAAATTTTACTAAATATTGTACTTAACTTATAATTAAAGTATCATTTTTGTATTATAGTCTTTCTTTAAATATTATATTAGAGCTCCTTTTTTGTCTGTGACAATTAATAAAATATTCTTTAATCAATATTAATTAAGGAAATCTCCTCTACATCTACATGTATGGAAAATAAAAAAAGATCAAAGACATGTGAAGTCCATCGTCCACCAGCACGCATAGGGGCAGTGCGATAGACACTTCCTTGTCCTAAAACACTCTTAGTGAAAGGAAGCTTGTGCCCAGCAGTGGGACATAAATAGGTTGTAACTTAACTTCTTTACTTTTAAGGAGACTAGTTATTTTTGTAAGTTTATTATTTCAGAGCTTGATTTCATTTTACGTTTATTTGCCATCAATCGTCCATTTCTAATTGTTTTAAAAGTTTCAATTTTTCATTCGGTATTACCTATGCCATATTTAATTACTAATTTTCTATTACTCTTTTCAAAATGCGTTTTTCCTTTTCATTTGGAAGAGTAGAATAATTTTCTTTTAATTGAGCACATCTGACAACAGCAAACAGTAACAGTAGAATTTTCTTCATTGTATTTCTGGTACTTGGAGAATCCATCCCTTGTTCTGCTTTGCTGTTAGGGGTTAGTTTCTGATGCTTTTGTGATATTTTTAATATATTTCTGTAACGTGCCCATTTCTTCTTTAGAGTTTTGATTTTATCTTTTTGTTTTTGATGATATAAATATTTCTGTTTTCTAGCTCGGTCTCTAGATATCATTGAAGTCGGGGCATAAACGAAGAAAACAACTCGGAATGAACTCAAACGAATTCACTTATTGAAAACTGTATATCTACAATATACTTCATAATATGCAGATGTATAGTAGTGATTTTTTTAATAGAATGTTAACTATATGTGAATTAGTTTATACAAACATCTAATTACCCACATTATCTTCCCTGGTCAGTGAGTATCATCTCCCCTGATAATTATCATGCCAGAGGGAATACGACATGCTGCGATGTATTGCATAAAATGACAATTCGTAGAATAAAAAATCTATTTTATAATGATTGCCGTGCATTTTATGTCTTATCGTAGAATGACCCATATAGAGGTTGGGTGGGACTCCAATTCGTTTTAACAAGGTAAGAAAACTTGTTTATTAACCTCAACATTACGTAAATACTCATCTACTCACTCTGTTAAAGCGAAGAATTTCCACTAATATATGAAAATATAGTATTTTTGTTTCTGTCAAAATAGAAAACAATAAATAAGTGTCTTCCTAAGAATTTAACGTGTCTGAACCTGTCAAGACATGATTTATTGTGGAATTAAATGGAAATAATAGGATATGTTACGTCAAGGTTCTATGTTAAATAAATTTGTTAAATAGATGTAAATAATACCTTCTACCTATATTTTGCAATTATTAAAAATGCGTTATAAAAAGGTTTTTGATTAATGTATTCGTAATGTAGTATAGCAAGGTATATTTTGCATTAGCTCTTACGGGCAGTTCTAGAGGATTTCAAAAAATTCGAGGGATTCGTTATATTTAGGCTCGTTATATTAGGGTTACACTCGTTGTATAGTTTTTAAGAGCGTGTACTGATTCGCCAAAAAACTAATTTCAGTTTGGCGTGATAATTCCTGTAGTAATGTTCCTAAATTTGTTTGAAAAGATCATAAAAAATAATCTAATAAGAAGTATTTACCCAAATAAAAATCTTTTGAACGGAGTGCCCATTTTTCCCCCTCGGGGTAATGGGATAGGTCGTTTCCACTTAACGTCCGCGCTACGCCGCGAGTCTATTGTTGACAGCCGATCGTTCTATGGCCGTGCATGACTCTCGATCATTTGCACACTCACACCGCAGCGCACCACTTAGGGGTCGCAATACCGGACCTCTTTTCAAAAACCGGTGTGTTCGGTATTAGTTTTTAATGAATACCGAGATTCCGGTATTTTCGTTTTTTTGACATAGTGAGAAAAATATTTAAAAATATGTAATGTAACCGCAATTTTCATAAGGGAATTGTTACCAGCCAATCAATAAAAGTGTGATATGATAAGAAAATCACATTTGTTTAAAAAAAATCAATCATTTATTTAAAGTTTAATAAATAACTCACTGCTGCTAAGTTATTTTAAACTATTTAAACATAAGGAACCTCCAGTAATCAACCTTAACAATAACATAAAATACTCCTGCTAAGTAACTTCTTCATAGGCTTACTTCTTCATGTTCTTATAAATTTCTTCATTATCCTCAGCTTTAATAAAACATAAAATGCTCTTGGGCAATTTATCTTTTTTTTTTCTTCACTTTTTTTCATGGAAATCGAGTAAGAGCTTTCTTTGCTCCATCGTGTAGTTAGAAAGAGTCATATATATTCTTCACTTTACGATCATCTAAAACTTCTATGAACGTTAAAATATACCACCGGTTCCAAAAGCGATATCTCTAGAGAAGAAAAAAATTTGGTTCATAGGTTAAATTCGATAGCAAAGAATGTTATAAATTTACTTTTAAATGAATTGAAGAAGTTTAAACGAAACTAAATTTTACGAATTTTATTGAGTATTTTAACTTATTTTATATTCCCGTCGCAGTGTCATAGTTAAACACGTTGACAATTATTAGTTTTTCGTCCGATGTACGCAGAATGGGCGTACCTTGAAGTCTTGCAACTGTATGCTTGTTTTGGGATTTAATTTTATAATTTATAGGATCCCAAGAAGATGGTAACACCCAGTCATTCCCTCGTCATAGTAATCTTTTCCATATCATTCCAAAGCAAAGTCATAAGAATCGTGATCTTCCAGTTCTCTTAGTTGAGTTTGGGAACTGTTTTCTTTTTTATAGAGCACGTCTAATATCGCTAACTGTATACCATGAGCAAGGCATCGCTGGTGGAAAAGTGCTGCTTCTCTTCCAAATGCGATCATTACACTGGCACCGTCATTAGTTGTATAGGCGAGCGGGCGGATTCGTCGTCGGCTCAGGACTCGGGAGTAGGTACTCTCTCTCACTCACTCCAGAGTGTAGTCGCGCGACTTGCGTTGCATAGTCGAGCCGCGATGCCATAGCATCCACCACGCGAAAAACGTGGGCTATTTAAATTTTTTTGACATGATATTATTTAACAAAGATTTATAATGAAATACCGAAAAGTCGTAAATGCCGGTTTCCGTTCACTCAATTCCGGTATTTTAAAGCTTTCGTTTCAGTCCGGTATCCCGGTATTTTCGAGATTCGGGATCCCGGTTTGCGACCCCTAGCACCAATGCAATGGTCTGGACGGACCGTACAGCGAATCATTTTAATTAAATTATCCGTCGCTTTAATTATGCCGGAACGTTGAAATTAATCATCTATGCACCCATGATTATGTACCTAATACAGTGTTGAACATTTTACGTTCATGTTTTACATACTGTTTAGCAGAGGACGTTTTCCGAACATTTTTCTTTAAATATTTAAGACAGAAAAACTAACCATTTAAACCAATATGATATATCATAATATCTATGAATTACTTTACGTGCTTGTATGTTTGAGAAAGGACGTTTTTCAAATATTTTTTTAAGTATTATAAGTCTGTCACAGTCAAATGGTATTTTCAATATTGACTTTGACAAAGCACATTTTAACGTATAATATGCTGTAAACTTTTTACTTTTGCCTATTCATTTTTATCTTGCTTTGTCTTTTGAAATGTGTACAGCTAAGGAGTGGAATCCTTTACCGGCGTTTGTATTGCCCTCCGATTGCAATCCGGGTGACTTCAAAGCAAGAGAACTTAACCTTTACCTGTTTCTGTTGCCAATACTTTATTTACGCAATATTGCGCAATAATACTTCTTTGTTGTAAGAAGTGTAGTGTGTTTTCTACGTGGTAGCGCTATTTTGCAGCTATATTAAAGTTGCAGCACGAGCGGAGTCCGTGAGCGTGGTCCGCCAGCGTGGTCCTTCGCTGTGGACCACGCTCTCACTGGATACTAGTGTAAAATTGCAGCTTATTACTGCTGTGTTTCGTATGGTGAGTGTAGAGAACCGGAAACCCTTTTTAATGGAAACGGGGCATTCCATCCCAGCCCTCACGGGTGACAACGCATCTGCATTTTGATTCTTAATTAAGGATAAATGTCGATGTCTATGGACAACAGCATCCACTTACCATCGGGTGTGCTGTGTGCTCGTTTGTCACACTTATTCTATAAAAAATCTGTTGTATGTGTCCATTAACTGCAAGATTCACTACTCTACTGTTAGCTCGTTTGACACTAAATTACTCCTAGGACATATAATATAATAATCCAATCTTATTATTTTTATCTATATTATCTTTAATAATCTAGGCTTTATAAATGAAGAAACGGTTTTAAACCTTATTATATAATATAACAAAACGCTAATTTCTGGTTAAATAATTGCCCGTGGTCTTGCTGTTATAAAATCATCAATCTTGCAATTCGCACAGCGCAGTACTGGCGGTGTTTTAACTACTTTTCATTAATTAATGATATCTGCGAGGTTGGTTAGGATTTTTATTTACAATTTTTATTTATTTATTACAAAAACAGTTCCAGCATCATAACAGTTCAAAACCAAGACAATGCTTTTACATTTTTTTTATAGGATAGGGTGACAAACGAGCACACAGTCCATCTGATAGTAAGTGGTTGCTGCGGCCAATAGACATCTACATTGTATCCTCCATTACGAATCAAAATGCAGATGCGTTGCCACCCGTGAGGACTGAGATGGAAAGCCTCGTTTCCAGTAAAAAGGGTCTCCGATTCTCTACATTCACAATATGAAACACAGCAGCATTAAGCTACAATTTTACGCTGGTATTCTGTGAGAGCGTGGTCCTTCCCCTGTCGAGCCGACCCATTCGTG